>CM022298.1:33833279-34433279 GCA_011799875.1 Thinopyrum elongatum
TGTCGAAAGGGATATAATGGATTCGTGCAAAAATTTCAGACATGAAGGAGTGCGACGCTCAGAAATCAAAGAGTACAGGAAGATGGGATTGAATTCACTAGAAGGGTGCCCACACAATGCTGGGGTCATGCCGAGCTTTTCCAGTTGACTTGGTTGACAAACACGTTGACTAGCAGGTTAGTCGGTTCCAACGTTCCTAGAAGGATGTTTTCGACGGCTCTTCCTGCAACCAGCAGAAGGACGTGGTGCATCCTGACGAAAAGCCATAGCATCAGGGGCCAGCATGGACCGATAGCTGTCTCGGCGGTGGTGAAGGCAAACGAGGTGCAACATAGGACGGCCTTGGTGCAGGGCAGGTCGGTGATGAACATTGTGTGGGATTCAGACTGAAGTTTCTGAACAAGGCTGACCGCAGGATGAGCCAGCTCATGAGTGCGTTGGGAGGACTCTGGCATTCAGTCAGAGCTGTTTCAATTTGGAAAGATTTGCTGACAAGCATTTCGAAGTCTGTACATCAAGGACTGCAAGGTGCGAGTTTATGTCAGTACGAGTCCCTTCACGGAAATTATCTGCTTGCGGCGTCAGTGTTAACGTCATCCTCAGCATAGCGGAATAACTCAAGAAATTTCCTCTGATATTCATCCACAGTCATTGTGCCCTGTGTGAGTTTGCGAAACTGCTGCTTCTTTGATCTATCAGACCTTGAGGAATGTTAACGTGACACGAAAAGCTGACTGAAATTCCTGCCAAGTGGTTACTGTTTCAGCAGGCAACGTACCCTTGTGGCTTTCCCACATTGAGCAGCTGGGGCCCTTTAGGTGGAATGTCGCCAAGGTGACATAACTGCAGGGGCAAAATTAGCTGACTCCATTTCAAACAGGATGTCACGAAGCCAATCATCAGCATCCATAGGATTGGTGGAGTTGCGGAAAACGGACGGGTTGAGGTGCACAAATTCTGGCAGCGAGATCGGTCCAGGCTCACTGACGAGCCTCATTGCATTCAAAACGTCTTACCAGACTCTATCGGTGAGCTGACGGTTCAATTCAAAACTGCTGCATCATTGCGGCAATATAGGGTGGGAGGTGGAGGATCGTCAGCCATCTGCCAAATCAACAGGGGCCAATTAGCTAATAACTTGCAGGTGTAGGGAATATTTATGAAGTAACACGCACAACAGAAGAGGAGTGCAATAGATACTTCATCATATTCGCACCAGACATTCAAAGCCACAATAGCCTCGGTTAGCATCCGGCATTACGACAGTGAAAAGGGAAGGGCTAGACATCTAGGCGGCGCGCAGGCACGCGATATGGGAGTACCACAACGAGACATAGCAAAGGCTAGATCCACGTCGAGAAGGAAACGTTGGAGCGAGGAATCTGCACGTGACAACACAGGGTGCCCTCGATAAAAGGATCCTGTAAGCAGAACCTGCGCACAAATCTTGAAGCAAGGGGGAATATTTCAGAAACTCCGGGTGGATGTGAGCACGAGAGCCTAATGCTGGAGTTATAAATCATTTAACCCGATAGAAGAGAGGTCAGAGTCCCAGAGTAAAGGTCGAGGAGTAAAAGATCCTAATACCACCCAATTGGCGACGTGGGCCGTAAGCCACACAACCAAGTTAGTAAAATAGTTTTCGGTTTCTGACTCAACTTCGGCCAAGGAGTCGAAAAGGGGGTTCCTACAGTCAGTCGGCTCTGATACCAAACTTGTGACGCCCCCAGCCCGATCGTGCACTAATCATACACGCAAATGCACACGATCAAGCCTAAGGACTCACGGGAAGATATCACAACACAAATCTAAAACATAAATAAAGTCATACAAGCTTTATATTACAAGCCAGGGGCCTCGAGGGCTCGAATACATAAGCTTGGCGAACAAGCGTCAGCGGAAGCATCAGATATCTGAGTACAGATATGAAATAGAAACAGAGAAAAGGCCTTTAGAAAGGCGGGGCAAAAGAAAACACTACGATCGAAAGCACAAGGCGCTCCTGCCTGGGACCTCCGATCCTACTCCTGGTCGTCAGTCAACTCGTAGTAGTATCCATCCTCTGGGTAGTGATAGTAACGATCGTGGGGCATCTGTCTCAGGGGGCTCCGTCCTCTGGTCACGTCAAACGATATGGGGGAAAAAGGAAACAAAGCAACCAGTGAGTACTCAGAAGTACTCAGCAAGCAAGGATCTACACACATATAACATTTTCAAAGGGAGGGCTTGTATATGTGGATGGCGGCTGCCGAAATGCCAGAATAAGAGAAGGCCTAGTCCTATCGAAGACTAGCATCTTCAGCGGTTCGGCCAGTAGAAGAGAGTAGAACAATACCATATAATGTAGCGTTAGTAATAATATCAACCTCACCCAGAGATCCTTCTCGACTCCCTGCGAGAAAGCAATCCCAGAGCCATACATACAGGTCTCATCACAGGTATCCAGTTCTAAATTGTATCAATCAGGATACAACTCCGAGTGTCCTTTACCGTAGGACCGGCTATCGATAGAAGTGTTCTTCCCTGCAGGGGTGCACCAACTTACCCAACACGCTCGATTACTTCGGCCGGACACACTTTCCTGGGTCATGCCGGCCTCGGCCAACGACACATCGCAACCCTACCTACAGCTCAGCAGAGAGGTCCCCGCCGGTCTACATCCTAAGCGCAAGGGGGTCTTGGCCATCGCCCCTCGCCGCAGGGTCGTTGCGTACATGGCCCAGATCCAAGCACCACCGAAATGGCGCCAATCACTCCATGCCGCACTGCCTGAACTGGACGTCATGACAGAGCTTTCGGCTGATTGCATACGATGCAGAACGCCCCATACTATGCCCACGTGATGGTTAGTGCATCAGACCAGAGGCCTGCTCGGATCAAATATCCAAATCGTTAAGGGACTAGGGCTTGCGTAACGAGCGAGACTCACGAAAGATGTGACCCCGCGCCCGTCTCGAGACTTGCGGCAAGGGCCAAGAATGCCCGGCAGCGCCTCGTATTACCACTCGGGACACCACAGGCAACCCGCCTTCACATCACACGACGGGTACCCCTCAGGGTCGACCCGCCTTTCCAAGTAACATTGTAAGGTCCAGTATCCGTGGTCCTTAACATCAGGGAATCCGAGGTATCACCCTCATTGAATTCCCACTCGATGTACCCGTCAAGGTGAACAGGAGAATCACCCTCACTGGGTCCACACTTGAGGTGTTGTTTGTACGACAGCGTCGTTATCGGAAGCGGTGATGAAGGAGGAATCACCCTCGATGACCACGACCGAATAGCTACTCTACAGAGTTAACATCAGAAGTGCTACAAGAGGTTTCACCCTCGGCACTCGATAGTAACGCTGCAGTGTCGTTACACTAAGGGGGGGGGGGGGTGATGTGCGGTGTGGGTCCTGGTCTCCAATCCCATTGATCGGGTCTCTGACGATCCAGCGCGGGCAGTCGGGATAAGTGGGGTCACTGATAGGTCTCTACCCAGCCTAGAACTAAACAGTTTAGGATATGGAGGTAATTATTAACAGTAGGTTACAATGAACAGGCTATGCATCAGAATAGGTAAAGCAGCAGCAGCAAGTTAATTCTAATGCAAGCATGAGAAATTTAGAATGTGGCGATATCGGTATGCTCAGGGAGCAGGGAGGGGCTTGCCTGGTTGCTCGGCGGGCAAGGGCAAGGTCGTCTATGGTTGTCTTCGGGATCCGGAGAGTGCGTCGGTCTCGGGGACGACGCGGGGGGGTGGGGCTATCGATGAGGAGAAGAGAGGGGAGGAAACAGTATAAATATTAGAGAATAATTGAGCATGACAAATACGATACACGGTGCTAGGGGTAGTCTAACGCAGAATCACAACGTAACAGACGGAGCGGGAGATAGCTGACGATATTTCCCGGGTCTTTGAAATTATCGGACAGAGGATAAAAGGGGAACGGTTGCAAGTTCGGATAGTTAGGACGTGTGACGGACGAACGGATCGCGTATTAGATTCGTCTCGTCGTTCTGAGCAACTTTCATGTACAAAGTTTTTCGATCTGAGTTACGGATTATTTATATGATTTTCTAAAGTTTTTATTAATTTTTTGAATTTATTTTATATTTAATTGCGAATTATCAGAATAGTAACTGATGACATCAGCATGACAATCATGCTGATGTCAGCAGTCATTAGGGTTAATTAACAGTAGTTAATTAGGTTAATTAGGTTAGGTTAATTAACAGGATATTATTAAGTTAATTAATTAATAAATTTATTATTATTATTAATTAATTTTTTTTTTTTTTTTGCTAGCACAGAGGCTAGGGCGGACACGTCGGACGCGCACCCAAATGGGCCGGACATGTCCGGAGCGTGCCCATTTGGGAACGGACATGCCGGTGCCCAAATGGAGAAAAGGAGAGGGAAAGGGGGGGGGGGGGGAGAGGCGGGGGGGAGAGGACGAGGGAAGAGGGAGCGGGCAGTGCCAGGGGGCGGTGGAGCAGGGAGCGGGAAGGGGGGGGAGGCTTGCGGAAGGGGCGAGACGAGCGGGGGGGCGGCCGAGGGCAAGGGCGAGAGGCGAGAGGCGGGGGGGCCGGAGCGGGCGACGCGCGGCGAGGAGCGCGGGCCGGAGCGCGAAGCCAAGGAGCGAGGCGCGGGCGGCAGGGCCGGAGGGCGAGCGCGCAGGGAGGCCGGGCCGGGAGCGGCCGAAGCGGTCCGGCGCGGCGGGGTCTAGAGGGGGGGGGGAGAGGGAGGAGAAGGAGGGGGGGGTTCCTCACAGCGGCGGTAGGGAACGGGGGGGGCAGCGGCGAGGGGAGGAGGGGCCGGAGGAGGGGCCGCCGGCGCCGAGCATCGGGCGGCGAACGGCGGCGTCAGGCGCCGGGGAGGAGGAAGGAGGGGATCGAGGGATAGAGGCTAGGGTTCGGCCTGGGGATCGGGCGAGGCCTTATAGGCCAGGGGAGAGGCAGCTGGGGCCGGCCGGCTAGCCCAGTGGCCAGCTGGGCCGAGGCCCAGCGGAGGGGGGGGGGGGCGGTGGCTTTTTTTCTTTTCTCTTTTTATTATCCATACCCCTGTGTTTGTAAATAGTTAGGGCTCAAATTGAATTTTGTAAAACATGTGACCTGGTCCATAAAATACCAGTGCTTTATTCCTAACACCTAAAATTAGTTTGGGCAAAACATCATTTCATACTTAAATTAGATTTAATAAAGGGTTATAATATTGTTTTAGTCGCTGTTTGAAGATGTTTGAGTCACTTACCCAACTCCAATGATGTTGGTTTCAATTTAGAATCGTCTCTGATTTATTTGCTATTTAATGAACAATTTAGTTTCTATGTTGGACAACTTTTATTTTCCACTTTAATTTATTTGAATTGAGTTAGAAGTTGAAATGCATATGATGCAAATGATGATCATGCACTGTTAAAACATGATGACATGGCATAATCAAAAGGGTGATACTGTAGTGTAACCATGGGGTGTTACAAACTCCTCTACTAACAAGAAATTCTCGTCCCGAGAATTAAGAAGTAGAAGGAAAGAAGTAGGGATATTCCGCACGAAGATTATCTCGCGTTCCCAAGTGGCTTCATCTTCAGTATGATTGACCATGCACTTTGAGGAATTGGTTACCTTCTGACGGTCGACGTTCAGCTTCATCGAGGGATGCGGATAGATGCTCCTATAAGAAAGATCTCTTGCAATTTCAAGCATTCATGATCACGACGGGCGGAGATTCCTTGAAACATTGACGAAGTTTGCGACACATGGAAGACATCGTGGATATGGAGAGAATTGCGGGGGCAACTCCAATTTATAGCCACTTGCCGTCCTTGCAACAATGCGGAAAGGACCAAATGTAGCGCGGAGCTAGTGCCCTTGATTCCAAAACGGATGAGTGCCTTCATAGGAGTGACACGAAGATAAGCTTGATCACCAGGTTGATAAGCAAACCCCAGCGTTGCGATCATATTGCTCTTTGGCGGTCTGAGCGCTTGAGATTCGGACAATCGAACTTGTTCTTCGGCTGTTGAATATATCTTGGACACACGAGCGGTGTTCCCCAGTTTCTGACCAATTCAGAGGGGTTCGACATTACGTCCATAGAGAACTTAAAGGGGGCCATTTTAGACTGGCTTGATAGTGTGTTAAGAGAGAACTCGGCATATGGAGAGATCTTCCACTTCTTGCAAGCGATATAACACAAGCTCGTAGCATGTCTTCAAGCACTTGATTTTACTCGTCAACTTGGCCTTGGATTGAGGATGATAAGCGAACTCCAGGTGAATATAGTTCCCATGCTTTTGGAAACTTTCCCAGAAATGCCAGTGAATATGCATGCACGGTCTGAACTGATCTCTTTCTGAATACCGTGGAGTGAAACAATTCTGGAGATATATAACTCTGCATACTGCTAGCAGTGATGTCTCCTTGACAGGCGAAGAAAGTGTGCAACTTGGAGAGTTGGTCGACAACGACAAGAATAGCATCGTGACCCTTCTGTACACTGGAAGTCCGGCGGTAAGCACAATCCATCTGAACTTATCCCTTCCATAGAGGAATAGGAAGTGGTTGCAGAATTCCAGCAGGCTTCTGATGTTTGCTTTAACGCGTCGACACACATCACATTCAGCAACATAAACGAGCAATTCCTGCTTCATCTAGACCACAGTACTTTGACGGAGATCACGATACATCTTGTCGAAAGGGATATAATGGATTCGTGCAAAACTTTCAGACATGAAGGAGTGCGAAGCTCCAGAATCAAAGAGCAGAAGCTGGGATTGAGTCACTAGAAGGGTGCCCATCACAATGCTGGGGTCCTGCCGAGCTTCTTCCATGTTGACTTGGTTGACATGACACACGTTGACTAGCAGGTAGTCTGGTTCCAACGTTCTAGAAGGATGTTTCGACGGCTCTTCTTGCAACCAGCAGAAGGACGGGTGCATCCTGACGAAAAGCCATAGCATCAGGCGTCCAGCATGGACCGATAGCTGTCCGGCGGATGAAGGCAAACGTAGGGGCAACATAGGACGGCTTGGTGCAGGGGCAGGTCGGTGATAAATATGTGTGGGATCCAGACTCGACGTTTGACACAGGCTGACCCGAGGAGAGCCAGCTTCATGAGGCGCTTGAGAGACTCCTGGCATTCAGTCAGAGCGGTTTCAATTGGAAAGATTTGCTGACAAAGTTTCGAAGTCTGTACAATCAAGGACTGCAAGTGCGGAGTTTTTAGTCAGTTACGGAGTCCTTCAACGGAATTTATCCTGCTTGCGGGCGTCATATGTTAACGTCATCCTCAGTAGCGGGATAACTCAAGAAATTTCCTCTGAGATTCATCCACAGTCATTGTGCCCTGTGTGAGTTTGCGAAACTGCTGCTTCTTCTGATCTATCAGACCTTGAGGGAATGTACCGTGCACGAAAAGCTGACTGAAATTCCTGCCAAGTGGTTACGTTTAGCATGGCAACGTACATTGTGGATTTCCCACATTGAGCAGCGCGGCCTTTAGGTGGAATGTCGCAAAGGTAGGACATAACTGCAGGGGCAACATTAGCTGACTCCATTTAAACAGGATGTCACGAAGCAAATCATAGCATCCATAGGATTGGTGGAGTGAAGTTTGCGGAGCAAACGGACGGGTTGAGGTGCACAAAATTCTGGCAGCGAGATCGGTCCAGGCTCCTGACGAGCCTCATTGCATTCCAAACTTACCAGACTCTCGTTGGCTGACGGTTCAATTCAAACGCTGCATCATTGCGGCAATATAGGGTGGAGGTGGAGGATCGTCAGCATCCTGCCAATCAACAGGGGCAATTTAGCTAATAACTTGCAGGTGTAGGGAATTATTATGAGTAAACACGCAAAACAGAAGGAATGCAATAGATACTTCACATATTCGCACCGACATTCAAAGCCACACATAGCCTCGGTTAGCATCCGGCATTACGACCAGTTGAAAAGGGAAGGGGCTAGACAATCTAGGCGGGCGCAGGCACGGATATGGGAGTACACAACGAGGACATAGCAAAGGCTAGATCCACGTCAGAGAGAAAAACTGTGTGGAGCGAGGGAATCTGCACGTGACACACAGGGTGCCCTCGATAAAAGGATCCTGTAAGCAGAACCTGGCCCACAATCTTGAAGCAAGGGGGAATATTTCAGAACTCCGGGTGGATGTGAGCACGAGAGCCTAATGCTGGAGTTGTAAAATCAATTAACCCGAATAGAAGAGAGGTCAGAGTCCCAGAGTAAAGGTCGAGGAGTTAGTAAAAGATCCTAATACCACCCAATTGGCGACGTGGGCCCGTAAGCCACACAACCAAGTTAGTAAAATGTTTTCCGGTTTCTAGACCAACTTCGGCCAAGGAGTCGAAAAAGGGGGTTCCTACAGTCAGTCGGCTCTGTAACCAAACTTGTGACGCCCCAAGCCCGATCGTGCACTAATCATACACGCAAATGCACCACGATCAAGCCTAAGGACTCACGGGAAGATATCACAACACAAACTCTAAAACATAATAAAGTCATACAAGCTTTATATTACAAGCCAGGGGCCTCGAGGGCTCGAATACATAAGCTTGCGAACAAGCGTCAGCGGAAAGCATCAGATATCTGAGTACAGATATGAAATAGAAACAGAAAGGACTTAGAAAGGCGGGGCAAAAGAAAACAATACGATCGAAAGGCACAAGGCCTCCTGCCCGGGACCCTCCGATCCTACTCCTGGTCGTCAGTCAACTCGTAGTAGTTATCCATCCTCTGGGTAGAGTAGTAGTAACGATCGTCGGGGCATCTGTCTCAGGGGGCTCCGTCCTCTGGTCACGTCAAACTGAATATGGGAGAAAAAGGAAAAACAAAGCAACCGTGAGTACTCAGAAGTATCAGCAGCAAGCAAGGATCTACACTACATATGCAACATTTTCAAAGGGAGGCTGTATATGTGGACGGGCTGCAGGAAATGCCAGAATAGAGAGAAGGCCTAGTCCTATCGAAGACTGGCATCTTCAGCGGTCTTGCAGCATAGAGAGAGAGTAGAACAATACCATATAATGTAGCAGTAATAAATATCAACCTCACCAGAGATCCTTTCTCGACTCCCTGCGAGAAAGCAATCCCAGAGCCATACATACAGGTCTCATCACAGTATCCAGTTAAAATGTATCAATCAGGATACAACATCCGAGTGTCCTTTACCGGAGGACCGGCTATCGATAGAAGTGTTCTTCCCTGCAGGGGTGCACCAACTTACCCAACACGCTCGATTAACTTCGGCGGACACACTTTCCTGGTCATGCCGGCCTCGGCCAAACGACACATGCAACCCTACCTACAGCTCAGCAGAGAGGTCCCGCCGGTCTACATCCTAAGCGCAAGGGGTCTTGGCCATCGCCCCTCGCCGTCCGGGTCGTTGCGTACTGGCCCCGATCCAAGCACCACCGAAATGAGCGCCAATCACTCCATGCCGCATGCTGAACTGGACGTCATGACAGAGCTTTCGGGCTGATGCATACGATGCAGAACGCCCATACTATGCCCACGTGATGGTTAGTGCCATCAGACCAGAGCCTGCTCGGATCAAATATCCAAATCGTTAAGGACTAGGGCTTGCGGTAACGAGCAGAGACTCACGAAAGATGGACCCCGTCGCCCCGTCTCGAGACTTGCGGCAAGGGCCAAGAATGCCCGGCCGCGCCTCGTATTCACCACTCGGGCACCACACTGGCAACCCGCCTTCACATCACACGCGGGTACCCCCAGGGTCGACCCGCCTTTCCAAGTAACATTGTAAGGTCCAAGTATCCGTGTGTCCATAACATCAGGGAATCCGAGGTATCACCCTCATTGAATTCCCACTCGATGTACCCGTCAAGGTGAAATAGGAGGAATCACCCTCACTGGGTCCACACTTGAGGTGTTGTACGACAGCGTCGTTATCGGAGCGGTGAAGGAGAGGAATCACCCTCGATGACCACGACCGAATAGCTACTCTACAGAGTTAACATCAGAAATGAACAAGAGGTTTCACCCTGGCACTCGTAGTAACGCTGCAGTGTCGTTACAACTAAGGGGGGGGGGGTGATGATGTGCGGTGGGTCGGGTCCTGGTCTCCAATCCCATTGATCGGGTCTTCTGACGATCCAGCGCGGCAGTCGGGATAAGTGGGGTCACTGATAGGTCTCTACCCAGCCTAGACTAAACAGTTTAGGATATGTAGGTAATTATAACAGTAGGTTACAATGAACGGGCTATGCATCAGAAAGGTAAGAAGCAGCAGCAGTAATTTCTAATGCAAGCATGAGAAATTTAGAATGGGCGATATCGGTATGCTCAAGGGAGGGGCTTGCCTGGTTGCTCGGCGGCAAGGGCAAGGTCGTCTATGTGTCTTCGGGATCGGAGCTGCGTCGGTCTCGGGGACGACGTCGGGGTCGGGGGCTATCGAGAGAGAAGAGGGGAGGGAAACAGTATAAATATAGAGCACATGAGCATGACAAATACGATACACGGTGCTAGGGGTAGTCTAACGCAGCATCACACGTAACAGACGGAGCGGGAGAATATCTGACGATATTCCCGGGTCTTTGAAATTATCGGACAGAGGATAAAAGGGGAACGGTTGCAAGTTCGGATAGTTAGGGAGTGTGACGGACGAACGGATCGCGTATTCAGATTCGTCTCGTCGTTCTGAGCAACTCATGTACAAGTTTTTCGATCTGAGTTAGGATATTTTTATATGATTTCTAAAGTTTTTATTAATTTTTCTGAATTTATTTTTATTATTAATTTCGAATTATCTAGAATAGAACTGATGACATCAGCATGACATCATGCTGATGTCAGCAGTCATTAGGGTAATTAACAGTAGTTAATTAGGTTAATAGGTTAGGTTAATTAACAGGATTAATTAAGTTAATTAATAATTAAATTTTATTATATATTAATTAATTTTTTTTTTTTTGCTAGCACATGGCTAGGGCGGACACGTCCGGACGCGCACCCAAATGGGGCCGGACATGTCCGGAGCGTGCCCATTTGGGAGACGGACATGTCGGTGCCAAATGGCACGCGGGGCAGGAAGGGGGGGGGGGGGGGCGGGGGTCCCGGGGGGGGGTTTGGTGTGCCGGGTGGGCAGGGCGCGGGGTGGGGTCGCGGGGGGGGTCGCGGAGAAGACGCGAGCAGCGGAGGGGGAGGGTGGCCGGAGCGGGCAAGCGCGGCGAGAGCAGCGGTTGCCGGAGCGGCAGCGGGAGGCGGCGCGCGGATGCATGGTGCTTGCGCCCGGGAGGCGAGGAGGCGGGGGACGGAGGGGTCGACCGGGGAGAGAGAGAGGGGGGGGTGCGGCGGACGCGGAAGCACAAGGAGGCGAGGCGCGGCGCGGCAGGGCCGGAGCGCGCGGGGCGGGGACGGGCGCGGCAGACAAGCGCGTCGGCGCGGCGGAGGGGGTCTAGAGGGGGGGGGAGAAGGGAGGAGAAGAGAAGGTAGGAGAAGGAGATGATATTCTGGTTTATTCGAAGAACAAAGAAGAACATGCTGAGCACCTTCGACTAGTTCTGGAGAGACTTCAAGAGCACCAATTATATGCCAAGTTCTCTAAATGCGAATTCTGGCTTCCTGAAGTGACCTACCTTGGACATGTGATTTCCAAGGACGGTATTGCCGTTAACCCGGAGCGTGTTCAGGCTATCCTTGACTGGACTCCTCCGAAGAATGCCAAGCAGGTCCGAAGCTTTCTCGGTCTAGCCAGCTATTGTCGCCGATTCGTCGAGAACTTCTCCAAGATCGCCAAGCCCCTGACTAATCTGCTCCACAAAGGCGTTAAGTTTGAGTGGACAGACAAGTGTCAGGAAAGTTTCCAAACCCTCAAGGACAAGCTCACTTCTGCTCCAGTGCTTGCTCCTCCTGATTCTTGCAAGGACTTTGTCATATATTGCGATGCCTCTCATCAGGGATTAGGCTGCGTCCTAATGCAAGAGCGGAGAGTAATTGCATATGCTTCACGTCAATTGCGTCCACATGAAGAGAATTATCCAGTGCATGATCTTGAACTTGCAGCAGTGATGTATGCATTGAAGTTATGGCGACACTACCTTCTGGGTAATCGGTGTGAAATTTATACCGATCACCAAAGTCTGAAATACTTATTCACTCAACCGGATCTTAATCTCCGACAACAACGATGGTTAGAAGCTATTGCGGATTATGACTGCGGTATTTCTTATACCCCGGGCAAAGCTAATGTAATGGCCGATGCCCTGAGTCGCAAGTCATATTGCAACAACCTCATGGTTAGGCAAGCTCAACCTCGTCTTCACGCAGAACTGACTCAGCTGAATCTGCGAATTCTTCCCCAGGGTTCTCTTAATAACCTTGTGGTACAGCCAGACCTTCTGGAGGCTGTTAAAGAAGCGCAAGCCAAAGATGCTGAAATTGACTTGATGAAGAAGGAGCTTCACCTTGCTAAGTATCGGGATTTCTCAGTTGCTGAAGATGGTACATTATATTTCAGAGACCGCATCGTAGTACCTCGCTTCGAGCTGATGACTGACAAAGTCATGAAGGAGGCCCATGATACACCGCTGTCTATCCATCCGGGTAGTACCAAAATGTATCGAGATCTTCGTCAAAGGTACTGGTGGTCTAGGATGAAGCAGGATATTGCTCGTTATGTTGCCGAGTGTGACGTTTGTCGTCGCGTGAAGGCAGAACATCAGAAACCTGCTGGAATTCTGCAACCGCTCCCTATTCCTCTATGGAAGTGGGATAAAGTGCAAATGGACTTCATCACTGGTCTTCCCAAGTCTCAGAAGGGTCACGATGCCATTCTTGTCGTCATCGACCAACTCTCCAAGGTTGCTCATTTCCTACCTGTTAATGAGACTATCACCGCTAGCCAGCTAGCAGAACTGTACATTGCCAGAATTGTTTCACTCCATGGTATTCCCAAGGAAATCAGTTCAGACCGTGGCAGTATTTTCACTGGCCATTTCTGGGAAAGTTTCCAGAAAGCAATGGGAACTCATATTACCTGGAGTTCAGCTTATCATCCCCAATCCCAAGGCCAAGTTGAGCGTGTTAATCAAGTGCTTGAAGACATGCTTCGAGCTTGTGTTATATCCTTCGGTAAGAAATGGGTGGAATCTCTCCCGTATGCCGAGTTCTCTTATAACAACAGTTATCAAGCCAGCTTAAAAATGGCCCCATTTGAGGTTCTTTATGGACGTAAATGTCGAACCCCTCTGAATTGGTCAGAAACTGGGGAACGACCTCTTGTTGGACCGGACATCATTCAGCATGCCGAAGAACAAGTCCGAATTGTCCGGGAGAATCTCAAAGCAGCTCAAGACCGTCAGAAGAGTAATTATGATCGCAAGCGATGGGGTGTGATCTATCAACCTGATGAACAAGCTTATCTTCGTGTCACTCCAATGAAGGGCACCCGTCGTTTCGGAATCAAGGGCAAGCTAGCTCCTCGCTACATTGGTCCTTTCCGTATCATGGCTAGACGTGGACATGTGGCTTATAAATTGGAATTGCCGCCACAGTTCTCTCATATTCATGATGTCTTCCACGTATCGCAACTCCGTAAGTGCTTCAAGGAATCTCCGCATCGTGCAGTGGATCATGAGATGCTACAACTGCAAGATAATCTTTCATATAAGGAGCATCCGATCCGCATCCTCGACGAAGCTGAGCGTCGTACTCGTCAGAAGACGACCAAGTTCCTAAAAGTGCAATGGTCGAATCATACTGAAGATGAAGCCACTTGGGAACGCGAGGATCATCTTCGGGAAGAATATCCCGGACTCTTTCCTTCTACCTCCTAAATTCTCGGGACGAGAATTTCTTTTAGAGGAGGAGAATTTGTAACACCCCCTTGTAATGGCCACAGTGATCAGCTGTTAATAATGCCATGTCATCATCATTTGCAGTGCCAAATCATTTGGGTTAATAATCCAATTCAAATTCAAAATCTGAAAATTAAATTAAATTCCAAAGTGCAAATTGAAGTTGATCAAACTCTGCTGGAGAAATGTTATTTAATTAGCAAATAATCCAGTGGTCATGGCAAAATCATAATCATTATTTTTGGAGTTAGCTAAGTGAGTGAAACTACCTGAAACAGCACTCAAAACAGACTATTTACATCTATTAAATTAATATCAAACTCAAATGGAATCCAAATTTGTCCAAACCACTTTTTGGTGAGAGATAATATTGCATTGCAATATTTGGGCCAACTCCCACATTTTTCAAAAGTGCACAAGTGCCCTAAACATTTTGAAACAGAAAAGGAAATAAAAGAAAAGGAAAACAGAATCAGAGAATTAATTAAAAGGGACACTGTGCACTGGGCCTTAGTGCACAGTGCCCCGAGTCGCGGCCCAGCAGGCCCACCTCGTCTCCCTCCTCCCCGTGTCGTCCCCGCCGTGGCCGCGCGCGCGCGCGCCAGTCGGCCGGCGACACCGCGGCGCCACCGACGCTACAGGGAGGAGGAGGAGATAAGGCCGGAGCCACTCGACCCCCCTGGCTTCCCCTGGCATTCCCTATCTCTCTCCCTCGCTCGCTCCGCCCGTCTTCCCCCTCAGATCCGGGAGCAGCCGGACGCGGCCGCCGCCGCTCGACGCCGTGCTCGCGGCTACCGGCCTCGCATCGCCTCGTCGAGATGTCCCTCGCCTCCGCCGTGGTCGACCGCGTCGCCTGAAGCTCTCTGGTGGAGCAGGGGAGCTCCACAGGCGTCGTTTTTCTCCGCCCCCTTTGCTTCGGTCGCCGGCGCCTCTCCGTCGATTCCCGGCGCAGCAGCTACTAAACCACTCGCCGGGCCTACGTGTGAGCCTGCACGGTGAGCTTCTCCCCTCCTCTCTCTCGCTGCGCCATAGGAACCGCCGTAGCTAGCCGCCACCGTGGTCGTGCTTTGGCCGCCGCCGACGAGCTCGTGCTCGTGGCCATGGCCGCTTCCGTGCTTGGCTAAGCACCGCGCTGTGCTCCTGGCAACCCCGGGAGTCGAACGCGCACTCGCACGTACCCCCTCGAGCCGCGCATGCCGCGATCCCGTCCAGACCCCGAACTCCGGCGCCGCCCGCGAGCTCACCGTCGACGGTTCCGGTAGATTCCGGCGACGAGACCACTCCCACGCGACGGGCGAGTCCCCTGGCTTTCGAACGCACCCAAGCCCGGCTCGAACCGAGCCCTATAGCTCGATTCCGGCCAACTCCGGCGACGCGCCGCCGTGCGATTTGGTCGCCGGCGACCAGCCGCCGGCCCCGCTGACGTGGCACAGGCGGGGCCCACCCCTGGGTCACTGACCCGTGGGCCCCAGGGGCCCGACCGGCCAGCTGACCGGTCAGCCCTGCTGACTGGACCGGCCCAGTCGCTGACACGTGGGCCCCACCTCCCTGATTAATTAGTTAAAACAAATTAGAAATAAAAATAAACTAATTAACCTAATGTCTCACTGACATGTGGGGTCCACCCCCTAATTAATCCTGGTAATTAAACTGAATCACTGATTAAAGAAATAGAGGCTGACATGTGGGTCCCATTGGACCCACATGTCAGGTTTGACTGTTCAACCGTCCTGTTGACTTGCTGACGTCAGCAGCACGCCATGCTGACGTCATAATTCATTTTCTGTTAAATAAAATAATTCCAGAAATTCAAATAATCTTTAAAAATTAATAACTTTTAAACCGTAGCTCGGATCAAAAAAGTTAAAACATGAAAGTTGCTCAGAACGACGAGACGAGTCTGATCGTGCCGTCTGTTTCTCCATCGGAACCTCCTACGTAGAAGAACTCGTAACTCCGGACCCGAATCCGACAGATGAATAGTGCACACACGTCGGATATTAAATCCCAGAATAATTCTAAAAATAACTAAAATGACTTAGATGCATATTCAGGCAACCCTGCACTGCATCATAGCATCACACGCACCGTGTTGCATTTGTTTGCATTATGTTTACCTGTTTCTTCCCCCTCTTCTCTCTCGGTAGCCCCCGACGTTGACGTAGCTCCCGAGGCAGACGCCGCACAGGAGTACGACTACGTCCCCGACGATACTACTGAAGACCTTGCCCTTGCCCCAGAGCAAACAGGCAAGCACCCCCATTTTGAGCATGCCTATATCGCCTACTCTCTTCTCTCTTATGCTTGCATTAGAACTGCTACTGCTACTGTTTTCCTATATCTGCTGCATAGCCTGATTATTGTACCCTGCTTTGTTACCTTACCGGTTATCCTAGACTGCTTAGTATAAGGTGGGTAGAGACACGACCGAGACCCCCACTTGATCCCGACTGCCCTGCTGGACATCAGAAGACCCGATCATCGGGATTGAAGACTAGACCATGGCACCGCACATCACTTCCCCTTAGTTGCCGACACTGCTGGGTTACCACCGAGTGCCGAGGGTGATACCTCGTCAGCACTTCTGATGTTAACCTTGTAGGTTAGTTACTCGGTCGTGGTAAGCGAGGGTGATTCCTCCTACACCACCCCCGATAACGACATCGTCGCGCAACCTCTCAAGTGTGGACCTCGAGGGTGATTCCTCCTTCGTTCACCTTGATGATAACATCGAGCGGGAATTCCATCGAGGGTGATTCCTCAGGGTTCCCTTCGGTGTCAGACACACAGTTACCTTGGATATTATGACTTGCACTAAACTATGATACTAAAGACGGGTCGGCCCTGAGGGGTACCCGCGCGAGCTTATTGCGAAGTGATGTGGAGTCGGGTTGACCTGAATGGTGCCCGCGAGATAACTACGAGGCGTGGCCGGGCACTCTTAGCCCTTGCCACAAGTCCTCGAGACGGGGCGACGGGGTCACATCGATCGTGAGTCTCTGCTCGTTTCCGCGCGCTCCTAATCCACTACGGTTTGGATATTTGATCCGAGGGGCCTCTGGCCCGATAGCACTAACCATCACGTGGGCATAGTATGGGCGTTCTGCATCGTAACATCAGCCGAAAGCTCTGTCAGACGTCCAGTTCAGCATTGTGGCACGGTCGGATCGTACCGGCCTTCCGAGGCGGTGCTGGTATCCACCCTGCACACAACGACCCGGAGGGCGAGGGGCGATGGCCCAAGACCCCCTTGCGCTTAGGAGGTAGACCGGCGGGGACCTCTCTGCTGAGCTGTAGGTAGGGTTGCGATGTGTCGTTTGGCCGAGGCCGGGCATGACCCAGGAAAGCGTGTCCGGCCGGAGTTAAGTGAGCGTGGTGGGTAAGTTGGTGCACCCCTGCAGGGAAGAAACTTCTATCGATAGCCTGTCCTACGGTAACGGACACTCGGAGTTGTATCCCGATCGGTACAACTAGAACATGTGATGAGAATTGGATAGTACGGCTCTGGGATTGCTTTCTCGCAGGGAGTCGAGAAAGGATCTCAGGTCGAGGTTGATGATATTACTACTACTACTTTACATTATGTTCATCTGCTCTCTCCTGATGCTGCAAGACTGTCGAAGATTGTTGAAGATGCTAGTCTTCGATAGGACTAGGCTTTCCCCCTCTACTCTGGCATTTCTGCAGCCCAGTCCACATATACAGCCATTCCTTTGACAATGATGCATATGTAGTGTAGATCCTTGCTTGCTGAGTACTTCGGATGAGTACTCACGTTTGCTTTATTTTCTTTTTCCCCCATTTTTCCATTTGATGCCACCAGACGACGGAGCCCCTGAGCCAGAAGCCCCAGCCGACGACCAGTACTACTATCCGCCTGGCGAGTACTACTACTACGAAGAGCCGTTCGACGACCAGGAGTAGGATCGGAGGGTCCAGGGCAGGAGGCCTACGCCTTTCGATCGTAGTTTTTTATTTTTACCCCGCCTCTGTGAAGGCTTATCTCTCTCTCTGTAATATATCTGTACTCAGATATCTAATGCTTCCGCTGACGCTTGTATGCCATCGAGCTTGTATTCGAGCCCTCGAGGCCCTGGCTTGTAATATTAAGCTTGTATGACTTTATTTTATGTTTTAGAGTTGTGTTGTGATATCTTCAAGTGAGTCCTTAGGCTTGATCGTGCGCATTTGCGTGTATGATTAGTGCACGATTAAGCCGGGGTCGTCACACTCCTTGACGTTTTTAAATGCTAAAATATTTTAGCATCTTGTCAATATGTATTCATTGCTTAGCCCTATTAGGCAAATCTATCTTCATAGATCATAATGCCTAATATCAAGGTTATTTAGCCCAAGCACTTCATCGAAAAACTATTTTCAAATGAAGTCCTAATTCGTGTCAAGAAATTTATTTCCTATTAACAATGTGTCAAGCACACAAGGTATTTAGAAATATTATTATGCTCCCACTTACTTTCTTAAATCACAAGCACCTTCGTTACCCATTGATGAAGCCAAACCCCTTTGACCATTTCATCAAAACACGAAGATTCCAACTCCATTTTGCTCTATTCTGTCCATCGCTGGAACTCTGAAGTTTGCATACTTACTAGCATCCTCTGGATTTACAAAATACCTTGGACTGTAACACATACAAGTCCTTGGTTTCATTTCCATCAGATGGAAATCCTTTCGTCATCCATGTTTCATATCTCATGATTGAAATATGTATTAATTGCTAGTTCAACCCGAACCGACTTTAAGCATCACTACGGTGACACCACCTCATCATAGTCAACTCCTTGAACTTGTTATTGCAACAAGTCGAGCTTTATGGATAAAACATTTTTATCCGTATCAGTTTTTAGTTCCATAAATATTCGTTAGACTTTAAGTCTTCCGAAAGGTGTATCAAGATTTTAATCTTGAATCACTTATATGGAAACTATCTCGGATTGTATTGGCATTTAGCCAATTCTAGAGTCAGGGCCCATCAACGCTTCCTTGTGTATCATAGGTATACTGTTGTCTAACAACAATATCTCGTATGCGCACCTGAGAGGTTTGCACGAGTTTTTCCTACATGGTTCAGCTGCAAGTTCGACTGAAGTCCATACATCTCATGTAGAGGCTTCCATATCAGTCGCAGTAGGAAACTCTGGAATCACTTCCAAGGTCTCTTTCCTTTGATCTGATGACGAAGATACTGTTTATCTCGTCGAGCTGCACTATTCTCCCACTCATCTTTTTGAAAGAACCATTCTCTTTAAAAGCATACCGTTTTGTGGCAAAATCCTTTGCCTCGGTATAGTGGTGGGGGAATACCCAATAACTTGTGATAACCTACAAAGTAGCACTTGTCTAATTTGGAATAGGTCTGTAACCTTTTACACAAGCCCCATATTCCAAATGTTTAAGAAAAGATATAACATGATTGGGCGTACCATACCATGGCGTCATTTCAACAGACCCGATGGAGCTCTTTTCAGTGTAAAAGCCGCAGTCTCTAAAGCATCACTTTAAAAGGGATAATAGCAAATTTATTTATGTCATCTTTGATCTTACCATGTCATAAATGGTTCGATTACATCTTCACGGACTTTCCACATGCAGTGGTGTTTCGGGAGGTGCAAGTTATGAAACTCCTTTCACAGCTCATCAGGCATTCGCTAATCTTGTAACTCAAATATTCCTTTGCGCAATCAAATTGCAGAAACATAATGTTCTCGTTACAATAACTTCTACTTTATTTTGAAAACCTTTCGAATGATTTCAAAAGATCCAGACTTACGTCTCATCAAGTAAATATCCATATATCTACTTGAGTCATTTCTGAAGATAGATAAATCCACTACTAACAACATTTATCGGACTAAACACATCAAATGTATGATCACCAATAAGTTTGTTGTTCGTTCCTTATGGCCTGTGAACGGTATTTCAGTCACTTCACTTTTCGGAGGAAATTTGCAAGTGTCAGATGATTCAAAATCAAACGACTTCAAAATCCATCATAATGGAATTTTCCATGCGGGTTTCTCCAATGTGACCAAATGCAGTGCCACACTTGTGTGGTATTCTTTTAGTCTTGCGACATTTAGCGTCAGTGTTATAGATGTATCATATTACCATCAATATTCATAACATACGTCCCATCTTGGATGGAAGCATGGCCCTTTATGTTATTCATAATACTGAACAACAATTGTTCTTTTATGAACAACCCTATTGCAACAACATTGTGCAATGGGCTAGAGTGTGTAAAACTCTAAAATGAATTATGAAAGTAAATCCAGAGGTAATATATTATTATCATTATTCATAACATACATCTCATTCTCAATGAAAGTATGGCCCTTATGTTATTCATAACATCGAACATAAAAAGTTCTCTTATGAACAACCTTCTTGCAAGATACCTTATGCAAAGGGCTAGAGTGTATGAAACTCTAAAATGAATTATGAAAGTAAATACATAGGGAATACACCGATGGAAGGTATAGTAACTATTACAATGTTCCCAGCGTGTATCAAAACCTCATTCCTGGCTAGTATTTCAGGCCATAGTAGTTCTTACATCGAGTTGCAACAGAATGCAATCGATCGGGTATCTTTGTGATTAACTCACAATACCCAAGAATTAGTGATTAACATGTTTAACCATAATTCCCAAGAACTATATCTTTTACCAGCCTTCTATACATCAAAAACTTGTATGACATTCATACATGAGCTGGATATTCAAGTCTTCTTTCCTTTTGCCGTTATACTTCGAACAGTTTAACTTTCAGTATTTCTCCTACTCTCAGAAGAAGCACTCAACTTAAGAGTGGCGTTAGCCCCGGACTTCCTAGGCGTGAAAGTCTTACTAACACCCTTCGGACATTTCCTTCCTCTTTAAGTTGTTGTTTTATTCACCTTCATTTATATGACAGGCGTTCTACTGGATCCCTCTTTTATCAGTCAAATGCCCAGTAAACACTTTTACTAATATGTTGCAAACAAACATTGTTTTGGATATCTCATATCTTTTAGCCTTTGTCTGTCTCTGAAAATGATTTTCAGATTCCATGAATATGTCATAACTATCCAAACTTATGAAGTTCGGGTTTTATGGAAGCAAATATATTTCACTTGACTGTAATGGAATTTTAGCTTTTGGATCGAAGGACGAGAGTCACATCATCCATAGCATTAGTGGGAGAATACCGAAAGTATGTGATAGGACAAAGTCCTTCTCGGCACTCTTGAGGACAATCCTCACATTACGTTACCAACCGTAAAGTTTTAACCAGATATTTAACAGCTATTCAATTTTAATAGGGAAGGTGGAAACGCGAGCCATTATTCTACAACTTTTATGCATATAACACTTAGACAGTGTCCATAATTAATTGCACTAAGAATTAAAAAAATTAATTCTAAAGTGCGCTCCCACTCAAATCAATATCTCTCATAATTGATTGTGTGTGATTCAAGATCCAAATTTCAATTCAACGCCAAGGATGCAACCATCTCAAGTGATGAGAATTTCATTTGGTAGGCCAACTTGCCAATCACATCTCTATGTGACTCTTGTCCATCTTTCGATGCGTGTGTTCCGAGCTCATGACTTTCATGCCTGAACGTCAAGACAACCAAGTGATCTCCCTGCGAGGTCTCAACTCACCCGCCTCACACTTTTCTAATCGCTCGTACCCATGCATCCATGTGATACCCCGAAGAGATAGGTGCCGTGACGGTGCTACACTTGGGAGAACACTAACTACTTGATATTTTAAGTGAGAGATCACCCTAATAAAAGCGACTACAGCGCAATCAAGAAGGGTGCATTAAGAGGGATAAACATCTCAGGCAATTCATAATAGCATGATATGGGATAGCCCTTTCTGACGGAGAAGTCTTTCATTTCTTCGTCTTCGGCATTTGCGTCGGTGTTCACCTTCGCTAAGATTGCCACCACCTTGTTGATGCACCAGATAATATTGCTATCTCTATAGCTAATAAAATAAGTGCATTACTTAAGGTTGACACGCAGGTCATTAAAGTGACAATCATATGGCTCCAGCCATCATGCCGAATCATGACACGCAGGTCATGTTAGTCAATTTACATCATATAGTCATCTCATACATAATCAAATTAATATGAGCACTGCTATACCACATCACATGCACATGCAAACCCTCCTGCAAAACCAAGTTAGACGCCTCTAATCGGTTCATGCAAAAACTTGTTTTTCGTGGCTTCTAAGGTTTCGAAACAAACCGAAGCTACCAACGTCCATCATCAAGTATGATAATTCAAGTCGCTAGATTAACTTTGCGGGGCGTATGAAACACGAGATAATAAAATCTCGAGCCCCATACTGAACTTTGTCATACGCATGACCCCCGTGCAGATCATATCTGCATTCACTAGTAGAAAAAGGACCTAATGTTCAGCTCATTAGTCCCGGTTTGTAAATGAACCGGCACTAATGTGACCATTAGTGCCGGTTCCAACGGCTAGGCGGGCGGCGCTCATGAGTCCCGGTTCGTGTCGAACCTCTAGTACTGGTTTGTGCCACGAACCGGGACTAAAGAGGTGGTGGCAGGCTGGTGTCAGGCTGGGGCCCCACCAACACCTCTAGTCCCGGTTCGTGGCACGAACCGGTACTAGAGGTGCACCTTTAGTGCCGGTTCGTATAACCATCCGAGACTAAAGATCATCCTATATAAACCCTTCGTCGAGCCCGAGCTCTCTGTTCTTCCCCTTTCCTCTCGTCTCTGTTTTCTTCCTCTCCTCTCGAGCTCATCCTCCATTTTTGCCAAAATTTGTCAAGATTTGAAGGCACCCCATCCATCCAAGTGATCACAAAGGTTAGCAACTTTGTCCTTTCATCTCTCATTGCTAGATTAGCTCTTGCAATGCTCTATAAGTATAGTGATTTGTGGGTTTTAGTTTGGGAGGAATTATATGTGGTAGTTTATTTGATTTATATGCAATTTGAGCTCAAAATAACTCTTAGTTTGCATATGTAGGTGTGGTTTACTTAGTGCCTTCCCGTCTCCGTCCAAACCATCGTCAATCGCCCGCACCGTCCCGTCGCCGGCACCACCTTGTGGTGAGCCTCTTGTTCTTATCTTTTTTATATAAAAAAAATCATGTTTGTGTGATTTAGATATATAGTTACTTGTATAATTTTCTTAGCTGTACGTTGTTTGTTATACATAGTGCCATGGTTTTGATATCCATCCCCGTCGGCCCTCGTCCGGTTTATGATTCAGATGTGGTATATTCTCTTTTATAACTATTTGTTGCATTTCGTGTTTATGACAAATTATGCCCATCAAGTTGACATAGATATTTTTATCTAGGAGGTATGTGAACCGGAAATTCCAGCCGACCCTATTGTCGAGAGGTTAAATTTAGTTGAACAAGAAAATGAGTATTTGAAAGAAAAATTGAAAAGAATTGAGGAGGAGAAGATGGAATTGGAGTTGCATGTTGCCGATGTCGTCGATGATCACAAGATCAAGATGGAGAAAATGCGCTTGAAGATTAGAAAATATGCCATTGATAGCGAGGCTTGGTATCATTATGCTGTTGGGTCAATTGTTACCTTAGTTGCGATCTTGATCGCATTTGTTGTTGCATTTAAATGCTTTAGCTAGAGAGTTTGTATGTTGTTTTACAAGAATAAGTGTGTATGAACATTATGAATGAACTTGTATTAATTTGGTCTTTTCGGTGCTGTGTAATGAAGATGAGCCGGCAATGGATGTATGATGACCGATGCTCTCCCCTGTTCATTAATGGCGTGCATACTTTTCTGCTTGTGGCTGAGGCAAACAAGCGGGCGGATGGTTTTATGTGTTGTCCATGTGCTGGCTGTAAGAATGATCACAATTACTCTAACTCAAGAACCATTCGCTGGCACCTGTTTGAGTCCGGTTTCATGCCGCACTATAATGTTTGGACCAAGCACGGAGAAAGAGGGGTTATGATGGAAGACAATGAAGAAGAAGAGGACGACGACAGCTATCCTGGCCATGGGTTCCCTGAATACAATGGTACAACAATGGGGGAAGAAGCTGAGCCAGCAATGTGGGAAGAAGCTGAAGAAGAGGCATCAGATGAGCCCACTGATGATCTAGGTCGGGCCATTGCCAATGCAAAGAGAAACTGCGCAAGTGAAAATGAGAGGCTGAAGTTGCAGCGCATGTTAGAGGATCACAAGAAATTGTTGTACCCAAATTGCGAAGCTGACAAAAAAAGCTGGGCACCACACTGGAATTGCTGCAATGGAAGGCAGAGAATGGTGTATCTGACAAGGGATTTGGAAAGTTGCTGATAATGTTAAAGAAGATGCTTCCAAAGGACAACGAATTGCCCGAGAGTACGTACGAAGCAAAGAAGGCTGTCTGCCCTCTAGGATTAGAGGTGCAGAAGATACATGCATGCCCTAATGACTGCATCCTCTACCGTGGTGACTACGAGGATTTGAACGCATGCCCAGTATGTGGTGCATTGCGCTATAAGATCAGCCGTGATGACCCTGGTGATGTCGAGGGCGAGCGCCCCAGGAAGAAGATTCCTGCCAAGGTGATGTGGTATGCTCCTATAATACCACGGTTGAAACGTTTGTTCCAAAACAAAGAGCATGCCAAGTTGATGCGATGGCACAAAGAAGACCGTAAGAAAGACGGGATGTTGAGAGTACCCGCTGACGGGTCGCAGTGGAGAAAAATCGAGAGGAAGTGGAGGGACTTTGCAGATGACGCAAGGAACGTATGGTTTGGTCTAAGCGCAGATGGCATTAATCCTTTTGGGGAGCAGAGCAGCAATCATAGCACCTGGCCTGTGACTCTATGTATGTATAACCTTCCTCCTTGGTTGTGCATGAACCAGAAGTACATTATGATGCCAGTGCTCATCCAAGGCCCTAAGCAACCCGGCAACGACATTGATGTGTACCTAAGGCCATTAGTTGAAGAACTCTTACAGCTGTGGAATGGAAAAGGTGTACGTGCGTGGGATGAGCTCGATCGGGAAGAATTTGACCTACATGCGTTGCTGTTTGTGACCATCAATGATTGGCCTGCTCTCAGTAACCTTTCAGGACAGACAAACAAGGGATACTGCGCATGCACGCACTGTTTGGATGATACCGACAATATATATTTGGATAATTGTAAGAAGAATCTGTACCTGGGACATCGTCGATTTCTTTCGAGCAGGCATCCCGTAAGAAAGAAAGGCAAGCATTTCAAAGGTGAGGCAGATCACCGGACGATGCCTCGCCACCGTACTAGTGATGATGTACATGATATGGTCAAGGATTTAAAGGTAATCTTTGGAAAGGGTCCTGGCGAACAATCTTTGGAAAGGGTATGAGATAAATGGGAATACATTTTACACGATCGCCCAAGATAAGAAGAGCACCAACCAAAACAGTGGTGTCCACTTTGATGCAGCAACCAAGAGGGGAAAGGACACATATTATGGTTACATAGAGGAGATATGGGAACTTGACTATGGACGTGGTTTGAAGGCCCCTATGTCTGACGATGATAAGATCCCCGAGTGCGATGACTGTACCGACGACGGGGGTATGTGCGACAGACCGCACCTAGATAACGGTACATGCTTCTCCCTCACGCTTAAGGAGGGCTTCGAAGGTTTTACGGTATGTAACTTCAGTGGCACGTGTTTCTTTTGAATTAAGCATGGCTTAATATTTTTGCTTTAACATGTAATTTCCATTTTTTATAATTTGACTAGTGCATACCCTGCTATGCAAGACCATATGTCCTTGAGAAGCTATCTTTCGAAGAGATGTCCAAGGTGGACACGAAGATAGCTCACGTTAAAACGAAACATGGTTTCGATTTTGAGGTTAAAATAATAAATGAAGTAGGTCACACTCATTTTGGATGTTCAAATTGGGAAGGATTATGCAAGGCCTATGGATTCGAGGAGGATATGAAAATAACATTCGATCTTGGCAATTCGGAAGATGAAAACATTTGGCTGGATCCTAACATGATTCCGATTCTGCCTCCGTGTGAGTTTGTTAAACACATTTGTTAAATGATCTATATTCCTTATCTAAAAATACTTGTTATTCATACCTGCTGAACTTGTTTTTTATAATTGACAGCTTATTTTCTCTCTTCCCAAGAAATACAAAAGATAGTAGACGACACCTACTACAGTCATGGCGCAGAGCTAACTTGGGAGGAGAAGAATTATCTTATCTCCTTTGTTAAAAACGTTCTGCCAGTTAAGATCATCTATGGAGTTGGGAAAAATTATGGTAAATACGTGCCACTAGTCCATGAGTTGTGCGATGCTAACATTCGTGCTAGTATCATGGTAAGATTTTTACTATTGTGTCACTAGTTACTCCATCTTTTTCATACATTCTTCTGAAGTAAACTTCATTGCTAACTATATATGTTACTATTATGCTCTTCAACAGAAACTCCCAGATGTGGTTGTGCCTCCATTTATGTTTGTCAAAGGTGAGATGACAGTTGTTTGCGTACGACCATGGTCGGAGGATCTCAAATATGCATACTCGACCTCTAAAACAGATGGAGGCCTCAAAATCAAGGCTTGGAGAAAAATAGTGGCTGAGCGAAGGCCACAAATTGGAGACAGTTGGATCTCTATGCTGCATAACGGAGAAGGAGGGGTTT
This sequence comes from Thinopyrum elongatum, assembly GCA_011799875.1. Classification (NCBI taxonomy): domain Eukaryota; kingdom Viridiplantae; phylum Streptophyta; class Magnoliopsida; order Poales; family Poaceae; genus Thinopyrum; species Thinopyrum elongatum. The sequence continues at coordinate 33,859,788 of CM022298.1, forward strand.
TTCTGTTTTATGCTATGCTACCCGAGAGAGAGTAGTAGGTCCTGCTACCTTATCTAGTGTAGTTGGTTAACTTATGATGATCATAATGGTGAGATTGTTATATCACTAGCACCTTACCTAGTAGTGGTTAACTTATGATGATCATAATTGTGAGATTGTTATATCACTACGATCAAGATGAGTTGTATATATGACTACGATGATGATGAGTTGTTATATATATCATTATGATGATGATATGAGTTGTATATCATTAGGGTGGGAGAAACACATATTAGATTAAAGTGGATGTATCCAAGTGACCAAGTTGAATATGTAGGAATATATGTAGTGTAAATTATGTTTGAAATGAAAAAGAATTAAATGGAAAACACAAAACTAAAAGGAAAAATAAACCATAAACCCAAAACCCCTAAACCTTTCAGTCCCGGTTGGTGTAACCAACCGGGACTAAAGGCCCCCAGCGCCCCGGCGCGTGCTCGTGCCACGTGGTGGGCCTTTGGTCCCGGTTCGTGTTGAACCGGGACTAAAGGGGGGGGGGGGCTTTAGTCCCCACCCTTTAGTGCCAGTTCCAGAACCGGCACTAAAGGGCCTTACGAACCGGGACTAAAGCCCAATTCTGCACTAGTGATTGCCCTTTCGTCTGTGAAATTTCATCTTTCTTTTTAACTACGGTGGAATTCAACGAACTGTTAGCACTTCGTTGATCAACCAAGATCGCGGATTGCCAGAACATTGAAACTCCACCATGCTGTTATCAAGATCAGAAATATGCAAATTCCAGGGAAGCAACAAGAACATAGGGTAACAGATTTCATCTGCTACCCGTACAAATAATTTTCAGTACTAGAACTCATCTACTACCTAATTATATTGTGCAACACCCATACATCTCTATGTATTCTAGATCGCAACCTGCATCTACGCATAGCACGGCTCATGATGCCACTGTAGGGGAACGTAGCAGAAAACAAAAAAATTCTGACCTACACACCAGCCCAGGACCACTATGGAGACTGCAAACAAGGTTTGATCTTTTCGTTACCGACTCGTAGCGCAGCGGAAGTAGAGTCGATAACGATCGGCGGTGCAGATCCCCGCAGCTAGGATTTTACAACCTCCCAACCGCGAGCATGTACTCCCTCATCTGCCCCTCGGACAGCCCTCCGGGAGGCGGTCGGACAGTCCCTCGGACAGTGTCACGGACAGTTCTTCGGGAGGACCCTCAAAACTCGGACGGTTACTCGGACAGCCCGTCGGGAGGACACTCGAACAGCCCCTCGGGCAAAAGGACGAAACAACGACCACTCTACGGGGTTGCACACATACGGTGTCATATATCCGGCAGGGGTTCGCCGTCCAGAACTAGTTCCCATCGGAACCCAGACAGCCTTTCGGCACTACGAAACTATTTCGTGGGAGGGAGAGAGAATGCCAGATCATCCATGGCTTGTGTGAGAGAGTTGGAGTGAGTTGGAGAGCTCCTCTCCTCCTCCTTATATAGTGGTGGAAGGGGTGGAGGGGGGCTGAAAATTCAGCCCACAAAACATGCAACCACCAAATAAGGAAAACATGTTCCCACCAAACATGGAGAAAACATGTTCCCTTGTCCATGGTGTTCCCACATGGGGCCCCACCACCTCCCAACACTTGCCACCATTTGTGGGGGCTGCCCCCCACCATGGGGCGCCCCCGCAACACCTTTGTCCAGCCACAAGGGGCTGCCCCCTCAAGGGGGGGGCGCCCCCAAAACAGCCCCCACGTATCGTGGGATCTTGTCCCCTCACGTTGGGACAAGATGTTTTCCGCGACTATTACTTCTGAAAAATTCCGGAAGGTCCCAGAACATTTCTGGCACCCTCTAAAATTATCTAGACGTGCTCTGGAACATTTCCGGTATGGTGGTTTAATTTAAAACCATCTTTGTTTACTCTGTAAACAATTCCGGCAGCCCCGAAACTTTTTTCGGTTTTTTCTCCGGAAAAATTTCAGAAGTTACCAGACCAATCTGGCAACCTCCAAAAAGTTCCCGGTGCTTGCCGAAACCTTTTTGGATCAATGGTTTTATCCGAAACAACTTTTTAGTTTTACCGAAACTTTTCCGGTGTTCTCTCCGGAACTTTTCCGTTGTCTCCGAAACTTTTCCGGTGACTTTCTCTCGGACTCCTTGTCTAGTATTCAGCAGATAGATGACCCTTAAGCATGTGACCCCATAGGTTCGGTAAAGTATAGACATGACAGGAACACTTTCCGATCAATGATCAGCATTGGAGCCGTGGACACCCATATTGACCCCTATACCCACACGAATGAATATTCGAGTGAACCCCTAGTTGCCGTGCGCTATTCCTGTTGATTCGCGATATGTTACAAATACCCAATGTGAGATTAATCGGCATCCCCGTGAATCAACAACTTGTCCACTATGCCAGTTAGCTCATTACCGGCATTGTTCTCTTTTCTTGTTACCATGTTCCGGCATCGCCGTGCTCAAATCACAAAGTGTCTGGCCAGACGATGATGGATACCGTAACTCCGAGAGGGCCCAGAGATATCTCTCCATCGTCGGAGGAGCAAATCCCAATCTTGAGCTATCAAGTTACTTGACATACTTTTCCATGAACCCGTAAGCTGCCGTAATAGCCACCCATTTACGGATGACGTTTAACAAACCCCAAAGTTCATGAAGCAAGCATGAAGAAACTCGATACTCTCATGGTCTAAGGAATCATGCAAATATTAACCATCTCTGTGTTATTAACCATTAACTTGTGACGAATGTATCTCATAGCATAACATCAATTCGGGTCGATTCAACACAAATGTTCTTCTAACATTGTGCCCTCAAAGTTGCTGGCATAGACATGCCCATGATCAGGAAAACAGAACCATCATGCAACACTTGAGCTAGTCTTACAGGCCAGAGGATCCACTTCCACTTTCCCATGGCGGGAGGGTGGCCGGTGGTAGCGAGGGTGGAGCGGCCGCCGGAGCTACGATTTGGGTGTCGGGGCTCGAGGAGGCAGTGGAAGTGTGTGGACGGAAGTGGACTAGCGGTGGGCGGCTGACTAGCGGGCCCCACCGAGCGTGTGGATTAAATGGGGCTGGTGGGCAACAGTTGAACGGCCGAGGCCGTGTCCGCCTGTCTGCCCGCGTCCGTTGTCCATTTTTCTGACCCTAAAAGACACAAACCGGACAAAACGACCGTCCGTTTGCGGTCGTGCGTTGGAGTTGGCCTTAGACAGGAGAGTAACTGTTGGTCAGATGATGGAGCTGGTGGCTACTGCCGTTCCACGCCTGCTAGGGCCACAACTATAACGAACTATAATGCCGACCTGCGCACTTGGTTGGACTAGTCGCCGGGGTGCATGTGCACCTGTGACATCTGGGCCCTACTCACCGACAGGCGCTCCGACGACACGCTGCCGCGCAGGCCCGCAGCTGACCTGGAATCTCGTGACAGCCGTTGATCAGTTCTCCGCAGACCTTTTCCTCGCAGAAAAAATATGTTCTCCGTGGACCCTGAGATATCGTGAGGCTCGTCTGCACGGTAGATGCCAAGTTAGAGCATCTCCAACGCCGACATCCAAATCGGACACCGCATTCGACAGAGGGACCAGTCCACGGACACGGATGCGGGAGCCGGCCATCCAAAGTTATACACATACATTTTAAACAGGATTTAAAATAACTAGACAAATTTTAACAAACACGTCAGATTTCATTCAAGTTCAGAGATAATTTCATAATACGATCGATATTCGGTCGTTTAACTGAAAACTAAAAAAAAGCCTTATAGCTAGTACCGGACGCCACCTCATACGCGTGGCCGCCCTGCCCGGCCGCATCGCCGTCGTCGTCCGTGCCGTCGTCGTCGTCGTCCCTCCAGCGGTGGTAGGGCGCCGGTGGACCGCGGCAGCCTTATCCGGCCGCTGCCTGTCGCTCCCGGAGGAGGCGCTTCGCTTCCTCCTGCGCGAGGAGGAGGGCCGCCGCGGCCAATGCCGATGGCACTCATGGAACCCTGGAGGCCGCCTTGTCCCTACCGGCATTGGCAGAGGAGTCGCTTAGCGACCACTCCTCATCGATCTTGGCGAGCTCGTCGTCAAGGCGGCGGTGGCGCCTCGCGGCCGTCTCCGCCGTGGTGATGGAGCGGTCGAGGGCCCAGGCGGCGGCGAGGTCGGGGTCATTAAGGACCCAGTCGGGCGCCACGTCCGACTTGGCGAACGTGACCCGCCTGCTTCTCAGCGAAAAAGATGGCCCGCGATCCCGAGGGACCGCCGCCACCGCCACCACCGAGGTAGTGGAGAATGCGGCCGCGCGCCTTGGCGATCGCCGGCGGCAGTTCGTCCATGACGAACTGGCCGCGTCGGTTGCGGTGAAGGGGCGCGGCCGGCCCGTCGATCCGGGCGTACCGGCTGTTGCGTGGGGGCGACGCCGGCTCCTCCTTGACGCGGCGCCCGATCTGGACGCTGCGGTTGCGTGGGGCTGACACCGGCTCCGTCTCGACGCGGCGCCCGATCTAGACGCCGCCACTGTTGCTTGTGGTGGGGGGGGGGGGTGATATCGGCTCCTCCTTCAAGCGTCGGAGAGAAACGGGCTCCTCCTTGACGTAGCGCGGAGGGACCACTACACCATGACAAAACATTGGGGTTGCAACATCTGCCGGGAAAAACTTGCCTATGGAGGCAGGTAAACTGCCGGGAATGATCTTTGCCGGCATTTACAAACTGCCCTTGAAAGTCCCGTCGGGAAAGACCATTGCCGGCAGTTACATGAAACCCCGGCAGTTTAACTGCCCTACATGTTAAGAGCTCTGCCGGCAGTTGAAACGATTCTCGGCAGATAGTTTTTGCCCAGCAGTTTTGCAATTCAGGGAAGATTGATTAGTTCCCGGCAGTCCATCTGCCTGTAATTGTGTGTCCTCTGCAAGCACACAAATGCCTTCTAGTTCAACGCCTATCATTTATCTTCACTCCATTTTGTCCCATGTATATACATATAACAACACATGCACATTAATTAAAGTTGCACTTAAGAGATAATGTGTATGTCTACATATATGAGCAGTCCATCATGCATATGTAGGTTCACAAGTCCAGGACAGCCAAAAGCACAAAGATCCATGATGTCTGGATGCACACATAGGCATACAAGTCCAGTATTACAGAACATCCAAAAGCACAACGATCCAGCATGTCTACATGCACACATAGGCATACATTTGCAAGTCCAGTATTACATATAATAGACAAAAGCACAAAATATAAGATCTGGTTTTTACTTAGAAACATATCCAGCAGAAGATCCTTTTAGCTCACAAAACACACCTCTTGAAACTTGACCTGAAAAAAAGAAGTGGCTAAATAGATCAGCTCGATCAGAAGAACACATGCTCCACAAATGCATTTGGGACAGCTATTTGCAAGCAAGAGCAGGTCGGGATTTACAAACCGTACTGCACTTGAATTTAAAACTGGTAGACATACACAAATGGCATTCAAAAAACTTCCCAAGAAAGCGTCTTTAGCAAAGGTCTAAACATAAAAGTTACATGGGCTGAAAAAGAAACATCGACACATCCAGATAAAAAAGATACATATGTGTCGTCCTGTACTTTCCATTACACAAGGCACACACAGAATGTGTGTTATGTGCTCATCATAACTTGGGAAATCATCATTGACTACTTCGGTCAGGTTTTACTTATACACTAATAGAATAGAATGACTAACTTGAAGTTGCTATGTTTATTATTAACGAATATGGCAAGCAATGATTACCTTTCATTAGAATAGCCCTAGTGATCAGAATTAAAATTGTAATTTTAGATGAACTAATTATAAAAGGATCCATGGTAATCTATCTTGATTAAAAACTCTTCATTCTTTCTTGTTCCATCCTACAGTTATGAGTATATACACACAAGGGTTGCCGTTTGGCCAAACACAAGCATAGACACACGGCACACACACTCAGCACAACAATTACTAATTAGTGGGACTGAAATCAGTTGTGCTGACAAGGACTACCCAACTTCGACAGTACAAAATAGCAGGGCATGAAGTTGTCCTTACAATTGCAGCGGCATCACACAATGCATTAATAAAACACATTAATTAAGATAAACTTAGTCATAAAGTATGCCCAATATCTACAGTCGCATGCTCAAGCAGTAATAGTACATAATATTTCAAACGGAAGCTCAACTACGTACGATATCAGAAAAGAAAATGAATATGCACATGACACCAGAAATACCCACTGTTTTTAAGGCGTCGCCTGCGTTAGAGCGCTCGGCAACGTCAAGGTGTCGTTCTCGCCTTAGTTTCCTGTCTAAGGCGTCCGACTTGGGTTGTTGAGGCGTCCAGGGCGTCGCCTAGGCGGAGAAGGCGTCGCTTTGGCCGATTCTGGACGCCCTGGACATGTGTGGACATGTAATCTCAGCAAGTTAATTATTCACTCTATTTGCTATCTGTAGATCCATACCAAGAAAAGGAACCGGTTACAACACCGAATCTTGAATGACAATGTCTTTGTTTCATATATCGGAATAACTTGGATAGGTTTCAAAAGAGGCGTGAGAAGATGGGTGACAATAGCTATGACCCTCTAGTCATTGAGGATTTTGATTGGGGTAATGAGTGGGTTAAACTACTAGGAAAAGGCCTGTTAGTGGCGCACCTGTTTTGGCCATTAATGGCGCACTACAGGTGCGCCACTATCATCACGCCATTAGTAACTAATACTAATGGCGCACCCCTGGTGCGCCATTAGTATACCAGACAGTAGTGGCGCACCAGGAAGTGCGCCATTAGTATGTCCCCTGGTGCGCCATTAGTATGCCTCCCAGGGGGCCATATTTACCTTGTGCTCTGGGTTACTAATGGCGCACTTCTATGTTGTGCGCCATTACTAAGTCAGATAGTAATGGCGCACCACATAGAAGTGCGCCATTACTAACAAATTTTTTTCAATTTTTTTTTCGTAATCTCGGGTCACTATGGCTTAATCTCGGGTCAATATGCTTAATCTCAAGTCAAATCCCACTAAGTGGTCAAGTCAAATCCCACTAAGTGGTCAAACTTCCCGGAAGGTCACCCATCCTCACACTACTCCAGCCCGAGCACGCTTAACTTCGCAGTTCTATCCAACCCCATTACCACCTCACTTAACAAGCACTTGTTGATATATCTATGATATCAATCCTATTAAACCTTGTTGATGTCTAGGACTTTGTTCATGTTCATTAGTGTGATGAAATTTTGAAAAAATATTTCAAACTTCCCGGTCATATTACGTATCATATTTTGAAAAAAAATTCCAAAAAAAAAAATTCGAAACCAATTTTTTTTCTGTTACTAGTGGCGCACCTAGCAAAAGCTGCGCCACTAGTAAGTTTGAATATTTTTCCATTTTTTCCCCTCTAGAGATCTTAAAAGCTCCGTATCTTTCGTTCTGTTAGATTTTTGGGGATTCTGAAAATGTTTAACGGGGTTTCCCCGGTTAAATTCGGATGTAACATTTTGAGTAGATGATTTTTCATATAAAAAACTTTTTCATCGGAGTTCATATGCAAAAGTTATGCCCATTTTACAAATTCTCGAGAGATTTTGTAAAAAAGTCGAAAATTCATGTTTGTAAATTTTGCTAACAACTAGACCACATATCACATGGGAATCTTATTTTCTTTTATTTTTTTGACATTTCTATCCTTTTCTTTTATTTTTTTTGAAACTGAAAAGGCGGTCCACAGGGTGGGGGTGCATTTGGTGAATAAATTGTAAGACTCAGAAAGTTAGTAATGGCGCACCACGTAACAGGTGCGCCATTAGTAACCCTGGTTACTAATGGCGCACCTGTTACGTGGTGCGCCATTACTAGTTTTGCAAAAAAAAAATGTTTAGTAGTGGCGCACCAGTGGATAGTGCGCCATTACTAGTTTGAACTAGTAATGGCGCACTGTACCCAGGTGCGCCATTACTAGTTTTGAAAAAAAAAGTAAAAAAAAATTGTTAGTAGTGGCGCACAGAGTGTGTGGTGCGCCATTACTAGTTAAAACTAGTAATGGCGCACTGTGCCCTAGTGCGCCATTAATAGTTTTGAAAAAAAAAATTTGCTAGTAATGGCGCACCGTGTGTCTGGTGCGCCATTAGTAATGAGGACACTAATGGCGCACCTGTATCTGGTGCGCCACTGCTATATAGCAGTGGCGCACCACATACATGGTGCGCCATTAATGTCCATATCAGCTATAGCCCTTTTCCTAGTAGTGACGTTGACCCAACAATACCTCCACCCCAAGGTGCTCGAGGGTGTCCCGATGACATTTCATGGGAGCTTGTTGATGAGGCTGTTGGTGCAAGTTCGTCGCTGCAAGGTCGCAACTTTCCTAGAGCTAGCACCATGGCAAGGGGTCCTCAAATGTTAATGTCTAGTACCAAAGGCAGCACAAAAGGGTTGCTCCGTCACCAACATTTCTTCATGAAGATGACGAAGAGGATGACCAAGAACAACAATCAAGTATCCCCAATGGAGAGGATGATGATTCAGACTTTCTTCAAGATGATGTTGATGTGACCGATGATGATGAAGATCCAACTAGTGCTGACCAAGATGGCGAAGACAACACAAATGCTACCATGGATGAATTCGATGATGGCTATTGAGAATTGAGAGTGGCCAGCCTTGCTTATGATCATGTGTTTGGAACCAAATTTATGTTGTGAACCTAATTTATTTTGTGTTGTGGACCAAGTTTATGTAATATGTAATGCACTCATGTTTGTCATCTTGTTTTGCACTTGTTCTATCATTTACTCTCTATTTTTTGACCAATGGTGGTCTATTAATTAAGTCTAGTTTTAACCATATATGATATATGTTCATCTTTATGTAGATTTCTATTGTGGAAGGAAGAAATGGGAAACAAGATGGGAGGAATGGATGCTATGTGGGCTCAACAACCAGGAAATTCAAGGTATGAATCAGTTTTATGTCTACTCATGCCTGCCATATTAGTCCCCCTAGCGCCTAATAAAAAATGACTAAGGCGTCGCCTCGCCTCGCGCTTTGTGCGCCTAGGCGTTGAGGCGCCCCCCAGCGCCTTAAAGTGCTTGGACGCCTTAAAAACATAGGAAATACCACCCTCATCGCTACTGATCCGTTAACCTATTTCAAAGGCATGCAGAACCACTAAAACCATTTTCTCAAAGATGGACCACAGAACAACTGCTGGCAGGAAGGGACTAACAGGTTCGTCGGTAGGCTTATTCAGGTAGCATGAGAATCTTTGCTTATGTGCATCGTAGAATTTACCTTCAAAGTATTCCATAGTAAAAGCTTCTGCTTCTGCTTCGGCTCAACCAACCTCCAGTCAGGATCGGGAAGTGATACTATCTCACCATTTTTCACTAGTGTGGCTATAAAATTTGCAAACTCCATGGCATTGCCCCTGATAGGCTATTCCTTTCCATTGATCTCCAGTCTGACTGGTGGTTGGTTCCCTCCTGAACATATATCGGGCTTTCTAGTATAACTGCGTCCACGCTTCTTCTTTTGTTGTTGTCCGCCATCCAAACATGTACCTTCTATAATTTTTGATTATTCCATGCTATTATATTATCTATTTTGGATGTTTTATATGCATTAATATGCTATTTTATATTATTTTTGGGACTAACCTATTAACCTAGAGCCCAGTGCCAGTTTCTATTTTTTCCTTGTTTTAGAGTTTCGCAGAAAAGGAATACCAAACGGAGTCCAAACGGAATAAAACTTTCGCGATGATTTTTCTTGGACCAGAAGACATCCAGAGGACTTGGAGTGCAAGTCAGAGAAGCCACGAGGCGGCCACAAGGACGGAGGGCGCGCCCAGGGGGGTAGGGCACGCCCCCCACCCTTGTGGGCCCCTCGTGACTCCACCGACCTAGTTCCTTCGCCTATATATTCTCATATACCCCAAAACCAACAGAGAGAGCCACGAAAATACTTTTCCACTGCCGCAGCCTTCTGTACCTGTGAGATCCCATCTAGGGGCCTTTTCCGGCGTCCTGCCGGAGGGGGATTCGGTCATGGAGGGCTTCTACATCAACACCATTGCCCTTCCGATGAAGCGTGAGTAGTTTACCTCAGACCTACGGGTCCATAGCTAGTAGCTAGATGGCTTCTTCTCTCTCTTTGATTCTCAATACCATGTTCTCCTCGATGTTCTTGGAGATCTATTTGATGTAATACTTTTTTGTGGTGTGTTGCCGAGATCCGATGAATTATGGATTTATGATCAGATTATCTATGAATATTATTTGAATCTTCTCTGAATTCTTTTATGCATGATTTGATATCTTTGTAATTCTCTTCGAACTATCTAGTTGGTTTGGCCAACTAGATTGGTTTTTCTTGCAATTGGAGAAGTGCTTAGCTTTGGGTTCAATCTTGCGGTGTCCTTTTCCAGTGACAGTAGGGGCAGCAAGGCACGTATTGTATTGTTGCCATCGAGGATAAAAAGATGGGGTTTTCATCATATTGCTTGAGTTAATTCCTCTACATCATGTCATCTTACTTAATGCGTTACTCCGTTCTTTATGAACTTAATACTCTAAATGCATGCTGGATAGCGGTCGATGTGTGGAGTAATAGTAGTAGATGCAGAATCGTTTCGGTCTACTTGACACGGACGTGATGCCTATATTCATGGTCATTGCCTTAGATATCGTCATAACTTTGCACTTTTCTATCAATTGCTCGGCAGTAATTTGTTCACCCATCGTAATATTTTCTATTTTGAGAGAAGCCTCTAGTGAAACCTATGGCCCCCGGGTCTATTTTCCATCATATAATCTTCTACTTTTTATCATATAAGTTTCCAATCTACTATTTTGCAATCTTTTACTTTCCGATCTATAAACCAAAAATACCAAAAATATTTACCTTACCGTTTATCTATCTCCATCAGATCTCACTTTTGCAAATAACCGTGAAGGGATTGACAACCCCTTTATCGCATTGGGTGCAAGTTTGGTGTTTGTTTGTGCAGGTATTCGGTGACTTGTGCGTTGTCTCCTACTGGATTGATACCTTGGTTCTCAAAACTGAGGGAAATACTTACTCTACTTTGCTGCATCACCCTTTCCTCTTCAAGGGAAAAACCAACGCAAGCTCAAGAGGTAGCAGGAAGAATTTCTGGCGCCGTTGCCGGGGAGAGCTACGCTAAGTCAAGACATACCAAGTACCCATCATAAACTCTCATCTCTTGCATTTCATTATTCGCCATTTGCCTCTCGTTTTCCTCTCCCCCACTTCTAAAACGATTTTCGAAAAGATTTGCCTTTTCTTCGCCCTTCTTCCGTTCGTCTTTTCGTTTGCCCTTATGTCTTACTTGGTTTGTCTGCTTGTTCGCTTGGTAAAATTGTGTGTTTATTGAAAAATAGAAACAAAGGTTTATGGATCCTCATCCACTTGATAATCTTTTTAAGAGATCCAATTATGCTGAACCTATTGCTAGTGAGTTGAGTGCACTAGATTATCTTTATGAGGTTTTGCTTGAAATTCGTGAATCTGAAAATTGTGATGAAGTGTTGAAAGAAGAAAATTATAAAGTGATTCACGATTGCTCCTTGAATGAAAAGCATGATTGCAATGATGTTATTATAAATTCTATTAATGTCAATTGTGTTGATGATATGCAAAACCCTAAGCTTGGGGATGCTAGTTTTGCTATGTCCACTACTTGTTGCAATGATCATGATTGGGGAGATTCTTCTTATGATCTTGAAAATTTATTTAAGCCCCATGATGAATATAAGATCGATAATAATGTTTGCAATAATATTGAAAGAGGGTTTGGAAGAGTGTCAACTCTAGGTCCCACATATTTGGAGAATGATCGAACTTATGAAATTTTTGATAAAAGTGGGTTTGGAGAGGTCATGACTTTATTTTATGATAATCCTACTATTTTGGAAGAGTGTCAACTCTGCATGCATGTGGATAATGTAGAGAATATTTTATGTGATAGCTATATTGTTGAATTTGAATATGATCCCACATGTAATTATTATGAGAGAGGAAAATATGGTCATAGAAATTTTCATGTCACTAAATTGCCTCTCGTTATGTTAAGATTGCTATTGTTTCTTTCTTCTTCCTTGCATATGCTAGTTTGTGCTTTCCTTGATAATTTGTTTGCCTATAAGATGCCTATGCATAGGAAGTATGTTAGACTTAGATGTGTTTTTCACATGCTACATGATGCTCTCTTTGTGTTTCAATTGCTATCTTCCATGTGAGCATCATCGAAATTATCAATGCCTAGCTAAAAGGCTTTAAAGAAAAGCGCTTGTTGGGAGGCAACCCAATTTTATTTTTGTTTTTTGTTTTTTATTCGTGTTTTGCTTTGAATAATTCATCTAGCCTCTGGTTAGATGTGGTTTTGTGTTTTAATTAGTCTTTGTGCCAAGTAAGACCTTTGGGATGGCTTACGGTGATAGTTGATTTGATCCTGTTGAAAAACAGAAACTTTTGCGTCCAGTCTCAGAATTTTAATATTTAACTGGAGCATTGAAAAATCCTGAATTTTTTATACGAGATTGATATACAAATTGTCTATGTTTTCCTCATTTTTCAGAATTTGTGGTATTACAGAAGTATTAGAAAAATTCGAATCTTCGCAAACTGTTCTGTTTTTGACAGATTCTGTTTTCTATGTGTTGTTTGCTTATTTTGATGAATCTATGGCTAGTTTTGGGGGGTATGAACCATGGAAAAGTTGGAATACAGTAGATATTACACCAATATAAATAAAGAATGAGTTCACAATAGTACCAAAGTGGTGATTTATTTTCTTATACTAATGGAGCTTATGAGATTTTCTGTTGAGTTTTGTGTTGTGAAGTTTTCAAGTTTTGGGTAAGGATTTGATGGACTATGAAATAAAGAGTGGCAAGAGCCTAAGCTTGGAGATGCCCAAGGCACCCCAAGGTAATATTCAAGGACAACCAAGAGCCTAAGCTTGGGGATGCCCCGGAAGGCATCCCCTCTTTTGCCTTCGTCTATCGGTAACTTTACTTAAGGCTATATTTTTATTCACCACATGATATGTGTTTTGCTTGAGCGTCTTGTATGATTTGAGTCTTTGCTTTTTAGTTTGCCACAATCATCCTTGCTGTACACACCTTTTGAGAGGGACACGCCTGAATCGTGATTTATTAGAATGCTCTATATGCTTCACTTATATCTTTTGAGCTAGGCAATTTTGCTCTAGTGCTTCACTTATATCTTTTTAGAGCACGGTGGTGGTTTTATTTTATAGAAATTGATGAACTCTCATGCTTCACTTATATTATTTTGAGAGTCTTTAAAACAGCATGGTAATTTGCTTTGGTTATAAATTTAGTCCTAATATAATAGGCATCCAAGAGGGATATAATAAAAACTTTCATATAAAGTGCATTGAATACTATGAGAAGTTTGATTCCTTATGATTGTTTTGAGATATGAAGATGGTGATATTAGAGTCATGCTAGTGAGTAGTTGTGAATTTGAGAAATACTTGTGTTAAGATTTGTGAGTCCCGTAGCATGCACGTATGGTGAACCGTTATGTAACGAAGTTGGAGCGTGAGATATTTTTTGATTGTCTTCCTTATGAGTGGCGGTCGGGGACGAGCGATGGTCTTTTCCTACCAATCTATCCCCTAGGAGCATGCGCGTAGTACTTTGTTTCGATGACTAATAGATTTTTGCAATAAGTATGTGAGTTCTTTATAACTAATGTTGAGTCCATGGATTATACGCACTCTCACCCTTCCACCTTTGCTAGCCTGTCTAGTGCCGCGCAATTTTCGCCGGTACCATAAACCCAGCATATACCTTCCTCAAAACAGCCACCATACCTACCTATTATGGCATTTTCATAGTCATTCCGAGATATATTGCCATGCAACTTTCCACCGTTCCATTTATTATGACACGCATCATCATTGTCATATTGCTTTGCATTATCATGTAGTTGACATCGTATTTGTGGCAAAGCCACCTCTCATCATTTTTTATACATGTCACTCTTGAGTCATTGCACATCCCGGTACACCACCGGAGGCATTCATATATAGTCATATTTTGTTCTAGTATTGAGTTGTAAGTAAATAGAAGTATGATGATTTTCATTATTAGAACATTGTCCCATGTGAGGAAATAAAAAAAAGAGAAAAAAAGGGAGAAAGAAAAAAAGGGAGAAAGAAAAAAAAAGAAGAAAGAAAAAAAAAAAGAAAGAAAAAAAAGAGAAAAAGAAAAAAAAGAAAAATGAGAGAAAAAGAGAGAAGGGGCGATGTTACTATCCTTTTTCCATACTTGTGCTTCAAAGTAGCACCATGATCTTCATGATAAAGAGTCTCCTATGTTATCACTTTCATATACTAGTGGGAATTTTTCATTATAGAACTTGGTTTGTATATTACAACGATGGGCTTCCTCAAATTGCCCTAGGTTTTCATGAGCAAGCAAGTTGGATACACACCCACTTAGTTTTCTTTTTGAGCTTTTATAAACTTATAGCTCTAGTGCATCCGTTGCAGGGCAATCCCTACTCACTCACATTGATATCTATTGATGGGAATCTCCATAGCCCGTTGATACGCCTAGTTCATGTGAGACTATCTCCCTCTTTTTGTCTTCTCCACAACCACCTACTATTTCTCCTACAGTGCTATGTCCATGGCTCATGCTCATGTATTGCGTGAAAGTTGAAAAAGTTTGAGAACGTCAAAAGTATGAAACACTTGCTTGGCTAGTCATCAGGGCTATGCATGATTTGAGTATTTTGTGTGATGAAGATGGAGCATAGCCAGACTATATGATTTTGTAGGGATAAGCTTTCTTTGGTCATGTTATTTTGAGAAGACATAATTATCTTGTTAGTATGCTTCAAGTATTATTGTTTTTATGTCAATATTAAACTTTTGTTTTGAATCATACGGATCTGAACATTCATGCCACAATAAAGAAAATTACATGCATAAATATGTTAGGTAGCATTCCACATCAAAAATTCTGTTTTTATCATTTACCTACTCGAGGACGAGCAGGAATTAAGCTTGGGGATGCTTGATACGTCTCCAACGTATTTATAATTTTTTATTGTTCCATGCAATTATATTATCTGTTTTGGATGTTTTATATGCATTAATATGCTATTTTATATTATTTTTGGGACTAACCTATTAACCTACAGCCCAGTGCCAGTTTTTGTTTTTTCCTTGTTTTAGAGTTTCGCAGAAAAGGAATACCAAACGGAGTCCAAACGGAATAAAACTTTCGCGATGATTTTTCTTGGACCAGAAGACATCCAGAGGACTTGGAGTGCTAGTCAGAGAAGCCACGAGGCGGCCACAAGGACGGAGGGCGCGCCCAGGGGGGTAGGGCGCGCCCCCCACCCTTGTGGGCCCCTCGTGACTCCACCGACCTAGTTCCTTCTCCTATATATTCTCATATACCCCAAAACCAACAGAGAGAGCCACGAAAATACTTTTCCACCGCCGCAGCCTTCTGTACCCGTGAGATCCCATCTAGGGGCCTTTTCCGGCGTCCTGCCAGAGGGGGATTCGATCACGGAGGGCTTCTACATCAACACCATTGCCCTTTCGATGAAGCGTGAGTAGTTTACCTCAGACCTACGGGTCCATAGCTAGTAGCTAGATGGTTTCTTCTATCTATTTGATTCTCAATACCATGTTCTCCTCGATGTTCTTCGAGATCTATTCGATGTAATACCTTTTTGCGGTGGGTTTGCCGAGATCCGATGAATTGTGGATTTATGATCAGATTATCTATGAATATTATTTGAATCTTCTCTGAATTCTTTTATGCATGATTTGATATCTTTGTAATTCTCTTCGAACTATCGGTTTGGTTTGGCTAACTAGATTGGTTTTTCTTGCAATGGGAGAAGTGCTTAGCTTTGGTTTCAATCTTGCGGTGTCCTTTCCCTGTGACAGTAGGGACAACAAGGCACGTATTGTATTGTTGCCATCGAGGATAAAAAGATGGGGTTTTCATCATATTGCTTGAGTTAATTCCTCTATATCATGTCATCTTATTTAATGCGTTACTCCGTTCTTTATGATCTTAATACTCTAGATGCATGCTGGATAGCGGTCGATGTGTGGAGTAATAGTAGTAGATGCAGAATTGTTTCGGTCTACTTGACACGGACGTGATGCCTATATTCATGACCATTGCCTTAGATATCGTCATAACTTTGCGCTTTTCTATCAATTGCTCGGCAGTAATTTGTTCACCCACCGTAATATTTTCTATTTTAAGAGAAGCCTCTAGTGAAACCTATGGCCCCGGGTCTATTTTCGATCATATAATCTTCTACTTTCCATCATATAAGTTTCCGATCTACTATTTTGCAATCTTTTACTTTCCGATCTATAAACCAAAAATACCAAAAATATTTACCTTACCGTTTATCTATCTCCATCAGATCTCACTTTTGCAAATAACCGTGAAGGGATTGACAACCCCTTTATCGCGTTGGGTGCAAGTTTGGCGTTTGTTTGTGCAAGTATTCGGTGACTTGTGCATTGTCTCCTACTGGATTGATACCTTGGTTCTCAAAACTGAGGGAAATACTTACTCTACTTTGCTGCATCACCCTTTCCTCTTTTAGGGAAAAATCAACGCAGGCTCAAGAGGTAGCATGCTCGTCAATGGTTTACCTGCAGATTATTCGCACGGGGACTTCTCTGCAAGACTTGGAATGAATTCAAGTAACCTCTCTGTGTTACGCCTCACATTCTTTGCCTGCCATTCTTCATATGAAGTAACATTACCCCTTTCTCTTCCATTTGCCATTCTTTTTGCTGGATAAAAAGTATAATCTCAAAATTAGAAAAGGTTTTATGCAATCTGGAATAGAAGAGAAAAGATGTAGTCTATAAGAAAGCTAAAATAGGGTGTCTTATGAACAATCTGAAGTAGAGGGACATTATAAAATATTAACTAAAATAGGTATTTTGCAGAAAAGCTAAAAGCTACATAGCCACAAACTTGTCCAGTGCATCATCAGATCATTACTGAATCTAAATCATATACTTTACATACCACATGGTAGTCATGAACTGGGAATCATGTTCTGGCACTCATGCAATATTTTCGTAGTACGGGAAATTTTAAATCACAGGAATATATTAGACTCATAGCCAAATTTACTACATCAGCCCAACAACTGCCCCATGCTGCTAAAGAAAATGGACCTCAAATCTTTCAGAGGCTTCCGATTCGAGACTTTTTGGCTATAGATGGAGGGTTTTCGAGAGGTTGTTGCCAATTCTTGGAACAAGCCAGTTGCCGCAACCGATGCGATTTGAAGAATGCACACCAAGCTCTCACGGACTGCAAAGGCCTTGAGAAAATGGAACAAGGAAAGAGTGGCAGAGAGAAGGGTCTAGGAAGCCATTGCAAATGACGTGATTTTCATCCTGGATCTGGCCCAAGAGGAAAGGAACTTGACTGATGAAGAGCGAGCTTTAAGGCAGCATCTCAAAGCCAGATTACTGGGTTTTGCTGCAATTGAGAGAATGATGTGGAAGCAGAGGTCCAGATTGACTGGGATGACAGATGGAGATGCAAACACAAAACTTTTCCACCTGCGAGCCAATGTGAGACATCGAAAAATCATATTGCCTCCTTATCAGGACATGCTGGAGATACAACAAACCATGAGCAAAAGCAGAAAATTATGTTGGATCACTTCACCTCACTAATGGGCACCCTCCTAGAGACCTACATGGAGCTGAATTGGGACAGAATGCAATTGCCTCGCCTTGATCTGCATGCTCTTGATGAGGCCTTCTCGCTGGAAGAGATAAAAGAGGTTGTTTTTGCCTGTCATGCCGAGAAGGCACCTGGGCCAGACGGGTACATTGGTGCTTTTTACAAAAGCTGCTGGGATATCATAAAAGAAGACCTTTTGCGAGCGCTCTGTCAAATGCACCAGCTTAGGGGAAACTATTGGCATCTTGTTAACACTGCCAACTTGGTCTTGATCCCCAAAAAGGAGGGCTCTAGCCTGCCAAGTGATTTCAGACCTATAAGCTTAATGCACAGCATGGCAAAAATCCTTAGCAAAGTTTTGGCAAATAGGTTCGCTCCACACCTAAAAGATCTCATCTCCCCGAGCCAAAGTGCGTTCATAAAAAAGAGGTGCATTCAAGACAACTTCTTGTATGTAAACAATGTCATTAAAGAGGCTCACAGGAAACAACAACCACTGATTTTTTTGAAGCTCAACATAGCAAAAGCTTTCGATTCCATTGGCTGGCCATACATGCTGAAAGTAATGAAGGCCTTTGGCTTCGGCCAGAGATGGTGCGATTTGGTCTCACTGATTTTGGCATCTTCAACTTCGCGAGTCCTTCTGAATGGTATCCCGGGGAAGCCCTTCCGGCAGATGAGAGGCTTGAGGCAAGGGGACCCCTTGTCCCCGATGCTCTTTATCTTGGCAATGGAGCCTCTACAAAGACTGCTTGACATGGCAACACAGAGGGGGATTCTATCTCCGCCCACCACAAAAGCGGCCAGGATTAGAGTGAGCTTCTATGTGGATGACGCTGCGGTTTTTGTCAACCCAAAAAAAGATGAGATCAAGGCCATAAAGGATATACTGCATTGTTTTGGAGAGGTGTCGGGGCTGAAGGTGAATATCAACAAGTGCACTGCATACCCTATCACATGTGAGGGAATTAACATAGAGGAGGTTCTGGAGGCTTTTGGAGGAAACATTGCTGCTCTACTGTGCAAGTACCTTGGCCTGCCGCTGAGCACAAGGAAGCTACGCAGAGTGGAAATTCAGCCACTTCTGGACAAAGCTTCGGCAAGGTTAAAGCCTTGGAAAGGTAAACTAACCACAAGGCCAGGAAGATTGCTGCTAGTCAACTCGGTGATCACTGCCATGGCAACATATTTTCTGACAATATTCGCTGCAAGTGCCTGGGCTGAGAAGAGGCTTAATAAGATCAAAAGGAGTTTCTTGTGGAACGTAGATGAAGAAGGAAATGGGGGGAAATGCTTGGTAAACTGGAGAGCTGTGTGTGCCCCCAAGCAAAATGGTGGCCTGGGCATAAAGGACATTGGAAGTTTTGGAAGATCTCTGCGGCTAAGATGGCTGTGGAATGAATGGCAAGAGGAGGATAAACCCTGGAAAGGGACAGCTGTTCCCTGTGACATGATAGACAGGCAGCTTTTTGCTGCTTGCACCACAATCACCCTCGGCGATGGTTCGATAGCCCATTTTTGGAGTGACAAATGGTTGCTGGGACAGGCCCCAAAGGAGATGGCCCCAAGTTTGTTTGGCCTGGTGCGCCGGAAAAACCTTACTGTCAAAGAGGCTCTTGCTGCAGGAAGATGGATGAAGGGGCTGCAACGAGTTGTCTATACTGAGGACATTGACCAGTTCATAAATCTTTGGGAGATGCTACAAAATGTTCAGCTAACAAATGAAAGAGACAGCATCAAATGGAACCTAACTGGTGATGGGTGCTATTCTGCAAAGTCTGCGTATCACTCCCAGTTCTTTGCTCGGATTCCTCAACTGAGCCTGGAGCAGATTTGGAGTGCAAAGGCTGAACAGAGGGTGAAATTCTACATTTGGCTGCTTCTTCGAAATTGAAACTGGACCTCCGACAGACAACTAAACAGGGGCTTGCCACACTCTCCCAAGTGTATACTTTGCGATTAGAGTTTGGAGACGGCTGTGCACATCACCCTCCCGTGTCCTTTTGCAGAAGAGGTATGGCATTCCTTTGCGAGCACACATGTTCCCATGGTGAGAATCGCGCAGTCGGCACAAACGATTAACATGTGGTGGAACCGTCTGCAAAGAGGAGCATCGAAGCAGGATATCAGATCACAAGTCACTATGGCGATGTACATCGCTTGGCACATTTGGAAGGAAAGAAATGCAAGAACTTTGGAGAATCTGTGCGCCACGGCGACCACGGTAGCTGACAAGGCCAGAGCGGATGTTAACTTATTTTGTCAGGCTATGAGTATGTAATATAAGTAGATAAGCGTAGCGTGAGGTTCAGCAGCAATGTTTTTCGAAACTGCTGCAATGGACAGTGTAAGACTCTATTCCTTCTCCTTAATGCAAAGCAGGGCTACTACTGGTTCGTAAAAAAAAAAATCAGCCCAACAACAAAAATCTTTGGATGTCACGACACAACGAATCAAGGTTGAGAAAAAGTAGAACCTGACCGAGCACGAACAGATCTCAGGGGTGGCCTCTAGCTGCGACTCACTCCGAGGTTCTTGCTGTTGCTTCAGGTGGACGGGTAGGTGGCAGAGAGTGGAGGCATCACGCTACTTGTAGCACCTAGAGGGGAGAGGCGTGATGCTGCTCCTGTGTGCGAGGCGAAGGAGGGGTCGAGTGGGTAGGCGGTGTGGGTGAGGCGTCCTGGACGGGGATGGGGGAAGGGGCGGCGTGTGTGCAGGATGCAGGTGCGACGGGGTGGAGCTGCGGCGTGGGTGGTGACGTGCTGCGGCGTGGTTGCGGAATGGGGCGGCGGCGCTGGTTGGGGATGCGGGTGCGCCGTAGATGGGGATGGGCGACCGTGTGTCTGGTGCGCCATTAGTAATGAGGACACTACTAACAAAATGGGTGATTAATAAGGGAATGGAGAGGGGGGCACGAGACTGAGCTGCGGCGTGGCGTGATTGGGGGATCTGGGGCGACCGCACTGTGCGGCGACTGAGGGATGAAGCGGTGGGGACTGGATATGGGCATACCTGGCCAAATGGGCTGTGCCTGGCGGGCCGGCCCATTAGCACGCGTGCCTGGCCCGTGGTGGGCCGGCCCGGCACGTGATTAATCGGGCCGTGCCTGGGCCTGAAGGCTGGGCACGCGTGTCGGCCCGGCACGGCCCATTTAGATTTTTTTTATTTTTTTAGAGGAAATAGGCTAAAAATTAGGTGGGCTGACGGCTAAACGTGCCGATGGGCCGGCCCATTTAATAGTAGTGCCGTGCCTGGGCCCTGGAGGTCAGCACGCGTGCCGGCCCGGCACGGCCCGTGTACTAAGCGTGCCTGGTCGGGCTGTGCCGTGCCTGGCCCGTTTAACTCAGGGCGGGCCGTGCCGGCCCATCTGACCAGGTATAGATATGGGGAAGGGGGAAAAATTAGGGCTACGCGGCACCGAACGGCTTCCACTGACTTACAGACTTTTATCGTTTCGCTTCGCGCACCTTTTGGGCCCGAAATTTTCTCTCCCCTCCCCGCCAACGTGTTTAACGGCAGTGCATTCTATAGCTGGCCAAATGGGCCAGTTTAACCAGGCCGGCCCGCCTTGGGCCAGGCACGGCACGGGCTAAACGGGCATGCGGCACGCCCTGGGCCGTGCTTGGGCTGCTAGCCTGAGCATGTGGGCCGGGCCGGCCCGGCTATTAGTCGTGCCGTGCCAGGCACGTTTACCGTGGGCCGGGCCGGCCCGTTTGGCCAGGTATGGTGCATTCGCCCTCCTTTCCTTTTCAGGGCAGAGGAGTTGACCCTAAAAATGCCGGCAGATAGGCTGCCCTTCTAGGTTTATCATTGCCGGCAGATAGTACGCCCCATAAAATCTTGCCCGACAGTTAGAGTTTTGCCGGCAGTACATGTGAATTGGATTCTTAATCTTTCCCGCTAGTTAATTGCCCTTAAAGTTTTGCCGTGGTGTAGTGGACGGCGAGTCCTCCTTGACGGGACGCGGCGGCGAGAGCGGCGCCGGGCCACGCTCCTGGAGTGAGCGCTCCATCATGAGCTCCATCAGACGGATGAATTCCTCGTCCGTCAGAGCGGCCTCCGCGGGGAGGCGCGGCTGCTGCTGTGGCGGCTCCTGGTCCTCCTCGTCACCGGAGGAGTTGGCCGTCGTGGAGGCTGAGGGGCCAGAAGAGCGACGGCGGTGGCGCCATGAGCCGGACAACGATCCACTGCTGCTGCCGCCGCCTACCGGCACGGAGAACCAAGACTTCGGCATTGGAGATGCTCGGGGAGGAGGAATTAATGTCTCGGAGAGGAGGAGGGGCTCGGAGAGGATGATGTGTGGATGTGCATCGCCGGCATAAGGCTTAAATAGTCGCGGCCAGGCCATGCGAAGGGCCGGTCAGCCTACTTCAATGTGGCGCAGCGGCTGGAGTTGGTTTCTCGGGACGCGGCATTCGCATTGAAGCGGCGACGCCCGGATGGTCGCGTCGGTCAGCGCCGCCCTTCCGTCCATTCACGTCGCGCGGCTTCAATGCCAGACGCTACGTACTCTGGGCCGGCATGAATGCGGCGCAGGAAGCGGTGCGTGCGTTGGATGGAAAGCGTGGGAAAGGCGGGTGAGTTTTTTGGGTGAGCCAGTGAGTGCAGCGGTCCGTACGCCCTCATAGCCCCCCTGCTTTGCTTCCGGTTTGCGGGAAAAAGTACGTCCGGACCACCAAGCGGACCGATACAGAACCGCATTGGATGGTAAAACACATCCGGACCACGCGGTCCAAACGGTTGCGGGTGTCCGCGTTGGAGATGCCCTTATGCGCCGTGGAGACCCTGATATCATTAACCAAGGATCAGATGTGTGCTTTGTCTTGCCAAGCCGCTCTCTCCTATCGAGCGTGAAAGTGTTGCTCTGATCCCGAGCTCATGTGAGTTCGGGTGAACAGTAGAAATCAAATAAAATGGAAAAACAATTAAAAAATCTGAATTTTATTTTTCAAACATTGACAAATCTTTTGATTGCCTGCAAAGTTTCATCACTGGATGACATTCGTGGAAAACGTGGCAAAAAAAAATGATGCTCCAAAATAGCATTTTTTATCATTGATTTTGTTTTTTGCCATGTTTTTCACGAATGTCATGATGAAACTTTGCAAGCAAGCAAAACATTTGTCAAAGTTTGGCACAAAAAAATTCAGATTTTTCATTTTTTTTTATATTTTACTGTTCGTCCGAGCTCACATAAGGTTGAGATCAGAACAGCCGTGTCCGATACATTGTTCTTTGTTGTCGCTTGCCTCACACAAGCTATAACTGATTGGAGATTTTCCAGATCTCAACTAGCTCAAGCCGTTTCACGCATCCTAGTACTACAGTGTAGTTAATTTAGGTCTAAGCACCTAACATGGGGTTAATGCACCACACCGTTGTGTTGTTTGATTTCAATGATTTTACTCCAAACTAGCATTTTTAGTAATACTCGCTAATTAACAAGGCTAAACAATTCAGAAAATGAACCATTTTAGCAACAACTATAGTTTTGTGCCTAACATAATTGCGAGTACCTTGCATTTGGAGGCGTATAACTTTTTAGGTCCGACTCAATTAGGACTGGTAGCTGGCACAGTTAATAACTACTCCCACAGTCCCACAATATAAGACGTTTTTGCAAGATTTGTGGGACGGATGTAGTACTCGCTTTTGCACGTGGAGCACTCTCCACCGCATCTTTTCAGTCTTTTCTCTTCTTCTTTTTTGCGGGAACCAGTGTGTTCTTCTTATCTCTAAGTTCAAACTGCCAACTTAAATCGAATATCCATTTCTGAGCACGGGCTCATCTGCACCCGGTGAACTCTTTATAGCAAAACTTTTGGTTTTAGGATTTAGATGTACAATCAAGAATTCCCACTTAATACAAGCGAAGACTAGCAATAGACTGGGAAGCGACCAACTAGAGAGCGACAACGGTCATAATTATGCATTTTGAATAATCAACATTAAACGGTAGCATGGTGAGGATATAAACACGCTGAATATAAATATCATAGATGTAAGATTGGATCTGAATTAATTACATGCGTAAACATGTACCAAGTCAAGCCACTCAAATTCTTCAGAGGAGGATGCCATCCTAACATACCATATCATAATCAGTTTAATGCATGTTGATACCCAAAATAACATATTATCCACTCCTAACTAATTACGTATTTAACATCCCAATTTTTAATTTGGATGTTTTACTATTCATCATATGCATATCATGTTTTATTGCATTTTTGGATTTTATTTTTCGGGAATATTTTTCCACTCAAGAAAATTTATGAGAGAAGATAAAATGACTTCTTCAATATATAAAGGGTTAGAAAAGTATTTGAATATTATTTGGAGTTTTTAAAGTTTATTTGAGAATTTTTTTAATATTCAAATTAACTTTATTGTAAAAAGAATATTTCTTAAAATTTGCATTTAGGCCAGAATAAAAAGTTCACAAGGCTCCATATGAGTCTAGGGATTTTTGTGAATTTTCTGGAATTTTTATAAATTTATTTGGATTTATTAGGACCCCAAAACTCTCTCTATGTATTAAATAAAAAGAAGAAAAAAAGACCATTTCTTGCTCGACCTAAATAGCGCCAACCCGAGCACTAGCAAGCCGGCCCAGCTCTCATTTTGGCCCACGGTCGTTTTCAATAACGAATCGGTATGGAGCTGCCCGAGCCGTCCGATTACACTGAGATCATGCCGGCGGTTGTCGTCGCGCCCCTCCTCTCTTTCTCCAGAGCCGTTGCCAGGTGGCGCCCGCTGTCAGTTCCCTCTTCCCCAAGCCGAGGAGGACTCCACCGCGTGCACGCCCGACGCCGGCCGCGTTCAAACTCGCCCAAACTCTATCCCTACGCAACCCCTTGGCCAAGCAGGGCCTCCTATAAATAGTCCTCGACCCCGGCCTTCTTTTGCACCAAATCACCGCTCCCGAAGCTGCGCCCATCCACCTGGAGATCGAACTCGATCTCGCCGGCCGAACCGCCTTCGCCGCTCGAATTCATCGCCGGTAAGCCGCCCCGGCCTCCTAATCTTCGTCTATCAATTTCTCTTCTCCCCGTTTATTCGTTTGACACGTTTTTGTCCCCTGTTTTCCACCGTAGCGACGAGTCGGAGCACGCCCGAACTCATCGGAGCTCGCCTGAGCACCGGAGCACCGCCTGCTTCTCCTCGCCCCGCTCTGTTACGACGTCCCCGACGACTGCCGACACCACTTTCGGGACCCTCTCGCCGAGCCGCATCTCCCCGTGCTCTCCGCCGTCGCCAAGGACCACCGGAGCCGCCGCCCCATCGACGCTGCCCGCCGCCCGCTATAAGTCCCAGCCGTTCCCACCGTTCGATCGCAGATCTAGGGCGTAGATTAGATTCTTTTTTTTTCAAAACGCTGTGCATTTGAATTCGGCCGTCCGTCGTTTAAGCCTCGCAACGAACATGTATTAGCCAGTAGCGTTGCGCCACGTATCCCAGGGACCCATATGCAATTATTTTCTTTATAGATTAGCCCCTGTTTTCCTTTTAGCTATAACCTTTTACCCGTTTATCCAATTCGATGAAACCAATGGCCAAATTTTCATCTTGATCCCCTCTATCCAATGCACACATCAAATCAACTTTTTACTATTTTCAAATTTGAATTTGTTCAGATTCAAATTTAATTTTCTTTTGATCATAACTTTTAAACCGTAGACCTATTTTAGTTGATTCTTTTTGCACAATAAAACCCTAGCCATACTCTATCACCTTGAGCCATCATCATACTCTTTTCACAAAATTATGATCCGATTTTGCTTATTAGTGTAATTTGATTCTTTTGGAGTTTGCAAATCTTTTCCTTGCATTTTGTTTTGGAATTTTGAGTGATTGCTTATGTGCCTTTGTTTGCTTACGATAGATTGTCCAGAGTGCGAAGCCGTGTATTACCAATCTCTAGAGTTTGACACCCAGCAACAAGGCAAGTTACATCTTGATTATACTCCCTTTTATACCTATGTTTTCAATGCATTTAGTCCTCTTGAGTAGTATGCATGAGTAGGATTATATAAAATGGCTATGCTATATTCACCCAGTAGTTCAATGATGTAGGTCTGAGCCTTACATCATTGTCGCCGCCGTGTAGAAATTATTGCTTTGCGATGGTAGACGAGGTGGTGATCCAGATTCATGGAAGTTGTGAGAGAGTAGTAAACAGGACCAATTAATAAATACTAATGAATCATCTGGGTGGATTGGTTGTATGGTGAGGGGCATCCTGGAGTAACCAGTGAATTGCCCGGGTGTCCTGGAGTAAGCAGGGGATCACTCTTATATGGAAAGCCACCCAGGCTCAAAGGGATCAATCATGTTTTCATAACTAGAAGCTTACGTGTGCAGCCACAAGCTAATATGGGCTCTGGCTTGGTTAACTAGGATGCAGTGACTCTTACTTGGTAGTGCTACAAGAAGTAGTTATAAGTAGGTGGGATGGGCACTGCCAGAGTTAAGGGAAAACTCTTCTGAAAGACTATGTTTCGATCTTCCAGCTCACATACACCAAGTGTGAGAGCTACAAAGGAGGTAATCGAGTCTTGTGGGGAACGTGCGCAAACCTCTGCATAGTGTCAACCTAATCGATTAGCTGTGTCCATGGTTACGGACGAATTTGAGCATCTAGAAGTGGGAATATCAAGAGATCTCATCACATTTAATTAATTGAATGGGTTTAATCAACTCTGGGAATAGATTGAGTTGGAGGATCCATCTCATTCACACGATATTTGTGGAAATAGAATATTCTTTTGATATTAGGAAAAAATTGGCTTTATGCAAAATTAAACTTAGAAACTTTCACTAGCCAAATTGCATGTACAAGTAGGACAATTTATACTCTCTTATGGTGTGACTTGCCAGTACATTCCACGTACTGACCTACAGGACTGCAACTTATCATGTTGCAGATTTACCTGACGAGGATTAAGGTGCGATAGGTCGTTGTTCTACACTCAGCTTTTGCTAGTGGAGTTGGATGGACTCATTATACTTCCATGCTTCCGCCGTATTTGCTTTAGTTGGCCTTATGCCATATTTATGTAATAAATACTTTGTTCCTAGAATATCGATGTAATAAAGATGTGTACTTATTTCTGTTATTTCATCGAGTATTGTGTGTGTGCTAGCAAGTCAATCCAGGGACTAGCACAGTAAGCACAGAGACTCCGATCCTTACAGGGTCGGGTTGCTACAAAGTATGGCATCAGAAAATATGAACTCTAATCATCATCACACACATGTTTATCCATAATAAGCTATAACCAGATCACAGAGATAAACATATGTAAAAAATAAAAAGAAGTAGAGTTCATACCAGCTTTCTTCACCACAGTCACTTCATCAAATTATCGTCATTATTGCCTTTCACTTGCACGACCGAATGATGTGGAAATTAAATAACATAGTGCAAGTGTCGCCGTGGACTGAGATGAATTCTGCAAACAACTATACACAAAAGAGAAGACATGGAAAATAATTTTGGGTCGTTCGTTAGTTAAAAGATAGAGCACATAAGAGCCAATTTGGAAGTTCTTTTTGTCGTCTTCTCCTTTTGAAACAAGACTCAGTAACAGGCAAAGAAAAATTAAAAGAAACGACAACGAAAAAGAACAAAAAGAAGTAAGCAAAAGGAAACAAGAGAGAAACTAGAGAATACTTTTTTTGTCTTTTCACAATAATTTTTGACAATGCAAGAAAAGTTCAGAGAAACACACAAAAATATTTTTGAAGTTTTTGGCTTTTCTCAGGAAAGCAAATAAATGAAGGTTCAAAGAAAAAGTGAAAAGAGAGAAAATATTTACAGCGAAGAACTTCAAATAAACGACAAAAGAAGAAAAAATAAATCTTTTTGGATTTTCTTTTTATGAAAATGAACCAACAATCAAAAAGAAAGAAAACCGAAAAGAACCATAAGAAGGAACAAAACCTAAAGGAAACAACGAGTGATATTTTTGAATTTTCAATTTTTAACAAACCACAAGAACAAATAAAAGCGAAACATGGATATACAGAGATAATGAAGTCACCGACAAGTGAAATGAATGTGTATGATAACTTGAACGAAATGTCGATGAGAATACGTACTCCACCAAGCTTAGGCTTTTGGCCTAGCTTGGCTCAATCCCACTACTGGTGCGGATAATAAGAGAGCCCTGCCTCGAATGGTTCAGGCTGGTACTCATATCCCTTCATCTGGGACTGATGGAAACTCCGCCTACCTATATGTACTTCCAATGGGACAATTGCCGCGAGTCGGGCAGCTTCTAATTCTGCCAGATAAGCATCAGCTTCTTCGGAAGTGACAAAGTATCGCCCATTTTCATGTTGGTCAAACAAAGTAGGAGCAGACAGAGTAATGGTAATATGAGTATCCATGTCAAACATTAGATTATATTTATACTCATTAGGGGCATCTTCATAATCAATAAATCCATGCCGTTTCATAGCCTCAAAGTCAAGCAGACTAGAAGGAAGCTCATGGTCCTCGTCATATCTAATAGATATACCAAAATGTGCTGAAAGACGAGTAGCATAAATACCACAAAAAATAATACCCTTGGTTCTGTTCTTACTCAAGCGATGTGCAATGATAGCTCCCAGATTATAAGTCCTATCTCCTTAAAGAGCACTACGTAAAATGCTGAGATCAGGTGCACTAATCACACTACAGTCATGTTTAGCAGTCAAACATCTTCCTATAAAGATGGCAAAGTAGTGCACAGAAGAAAAATGCAGACTAGTGATTCTAGAATGTGAAACTCTAAATTCTCCTACACACAATTCCTGCAGAAATTGCTCGAACTCCCCAGGCCGGGGTCAACAACACTACCTTCGAATGGAATTTTGCAAATTTCACAGAAATCAGCCAAAGTGATATCAAAGACATGATCGTACAAGTGAAATAAAACTCGAGGTACATGAAGTCCAGACACAAAAGTAAAATTTTGCACAAATGTATTAGTAAGGAGTTGATATTGAGAACATTTATCTGCAAGGAAAGCGGTCAAACCTGCCCTCTCAACAAATTGCTCAACTTCATGTCTAATACCTACTTTGTTCATGAATACCTCAGACGGCCACTGGCATGCTCGCACCTCGATGGGATAGGGAAGATTGTATCTTGGTTCATGACGAGCTACTCCTCCGGTGTTCTGGCTTGATGAGCCATTGGTGTTTCTTGAAAAAGAATTCCTCATCCTCTCTTTTTTCTGAATTTTTTTCAACAACACATAAAAAGTGAACAACACTCAAGATAACTGGTAGCAACTACTCCCACAAGCTTCTAGTGCCTAAACCATGCATCAAAACTACTTAGAACTAATTAAATTTGACATGCAAGCTTATATTCAAGGTCACCTACAGCAGCAAAATAAGCAAAGTATAGACCACTAGAGGAAAAACTAATTGGACCAATGGAGGAGTCACATACCAAGGAGCAATCCCTCCAAAAAGTTTCAGAAACGGAGCTCCGAGCAAGGAGATTGAAAATTGTTCGCAAAACAGCAAGAACACGAGTTGGGAAGTTGGAAAAAAATTCTGGAGGAAGAAGAAGGCAGGGGGCACAGGCATAAGTGAAGTGGGTGCCTATGGGCCCCACACGGCCACGTGGCGCACCCTAGGGGGGTGGGCGGGCCACCAGGCCGTGTGGAGGCCTAGTGCACCCCCTGGATTGTTTTCGGTGCCAAAAATTCTTAAATATTGGAAAAAATCATTAAAAAAATTTAGGGCATTCTGAAAACTTTTATTTTTGCACTTTTTTATTAAATAGAAAACTCAGAAACTGGGCAAAACTAGCTATTCTAAAACATTTATACTTTAATAAATCTTAATCAAACAAAGAGCAAAATAAAGTTACACAAAGTTGTGCTTATGGAATTCATCGATCATATGTTTTTCAAAAAGAATCCATTAACAAGGTTGGTCAAGTCTTATTAACAAATTATTTTCAAGCAACATAAAACCGAAGAACTTTTGTAAAACACTATGTTACCTCAACTTGAATAGGCCTGGTTCCAATCATAATACTTTGATATTTCTTTTCTAGAACCGGAATAGGAAATTCAAAGTCTCCAATAGTGATAGTCATAATTTTTTCAATAGAGTTGAGACTATGTCCTTTATTTGGCTTTCTCGGGAAATAAACCCTATGCTCATTTCCATTGACATGAAAAGTGACCTTGCTTTTATTACAATCAATAATAGCACCAGCAGTATTAGGAAAGGGTCTACCGAGAATAACAGACATATTATCATCCTCAGGCATATCAAGTACAATAAAGTCAGTTAAGATCATAACATTAGCAACCAAAACAGGGACATCCTCACAAATGCCAACGGGAATAGCGGTAGTCTTATCAGCCATTTGCAACTATATTTCAGTGGGTATCAATTTATTCAAGTCAAGTCTTTTATAAAGAGAAAAGGGCATAACGCTCACACCTGCCCCTAAATCACACAAAGCAGTTTTAACATAGTTGTTTTTAATTGAGCAAGGTATAGTAGGTATCCCTGTATCTCCTAATTTTTCAGGCATTTTTCCTTTGAAAGAATAATTTGCAAGCATAGTAGATATTTCAGTTTCAGATATTTTTCTTTTATTAGTAATAATATGTTTCATATACTTAGCATAAGGAGGAATCTTAATAGCATTAGTCAAAGGAACACGAAGAAATAGAGGCCTAAGTAGTTCAACAAATTGATTAAATTCCTCTTCATCTCTAGATTTTAGTGTTTTACTACGAAAAGGCATAGGTTTTTGTACCCATGGTTCTCTCTCTCTACCATGTTTCCTAGCAACAAAATATATTTTATCATATCTCTTATTCCTAGGAGGTGGGTCATCAAGATCAACTTTAGGTTCTAATTCTACCTCCTTTTCAGGTTCATTTTCATCATTAGGTGGAGCATCATTGTCAATATTATTGTCATCATTATTATCATTATCATTATCTTGACTAGGTTCATGCTCTTCACCATCTTGAGTCTCAGCATCAGAGTTAGAAACATTATTAGGATTCTCAGTAGGTTTCTTTTCTATAACAGGTTCACTAGCAGCATGCAAAGTTTTAGTTTTACTCTTATTTTTCTTCTTTTTCGGTGAACTAGGTGCACTGTCATTAATCCTCTGAGAATCTTGTTCAATTCTTTTAGGATGACCTTCAGGATACAATGGGTCCTAAGTAAATTTCCCTCCTCTAGTTCCTACTCCATAAGTATGTTTATTATGTTGTTTAGACGTGTTCTTAAACAAATCTTGTTGTGATCTAGAAAGTTGTTCAATCTGAGTTTGAACCATCGGAAAATGCTTACATAAACCTTTAACATAATTGGAAATTCTTACTAGCACCTCATTCAGACGTTCAATAATAATAACATTTTGTTTCATATGATCACTTATTTGCATATTAAAACATTGTTGCTTAACAACAAAACTGTCAAATTCTTCTAAACATTAACTTGGAGACTTATTATAAGGAATATCACCCTCATCAAATTTATGAAGAGAATGTACCTCTACTACCTGATTTGGAGTGGATAATTCATATATTTCCTCAATAGGAGGCAAATTCTTCACATCTTCAGCTTTAATACCTTTTTCTTTCATAGCTTTCTTAGCTTCTTGCATATCTTTTGGACTGAGAAATACAATACCTCTCTTCTTCGTAGTTGGCTTAGGTGGTGGTTCCGGAAGTGTCCAATCATCGGCATTCTTCAATAAATTATTCAATATTTCCTGAGCTTACTCAACTATCCTTTTCCTAAAAACACAACCAGCACAACTATCTAGGTAATCCCTAGATTCAGCGGTTAATTCATTATAAAAGATATCAAGAATTTCATTCTTTTTCATAAGGTGATCTAGCAAAGCCCTAAGTAATGTTCAAAGCCTCCCCAAGCTTGAGGGAGACACTCTTCCTCAAGTTGATTGAAAAAAATATCCTGCAAGGCAGCTTGTTTCAAATGGGCAGGAAAATATTTTTTAGTAAGGTAATAGATCATATCCTATGGACTACGCACACCACCAGGTGCAAGATTATTAAACCACACTTTAGCATCACCCTTTAACGAAAAACGAAATAACTTTAGTATATAGTAATGACGAATCTTCTCCTCCTGAGTAAACAGGGTTGCAATATCATTTAATTTAGTCAAGCGTGCAACAACCTTTTTAGATTCATAACCATAAAAGGGATCACTAGAAAATTTAGGATCAAGTTTCATCATTTTATTCATGGCTGTTTCCTGAAGTATCACAATTATGCCCTCTAACCATTAGCACCATCATAAGCCATAAACTCTCTAGTAAAATGCTCATCAAGCACTGGTGTATCAGGAAAATTAGGAATTCTTATTCTAATAGGAGAATTAGGTGTAGCAGGTGATTAATAATTTTTAGTAGTTTCAGTTTCTTTAGCTTTACCAATATGAGCATCCAATAATTCTCCAAGTGGAACAGGTGTATCAAACAGAGTAGAAGCATCATCACATGTATCATCAATAGCAAAAGCAGTACCTACTGTTTGTGAGATAGCAACATGTGAAGTATGTGGTGGCGGTGTCACAAGTTGACTCAAAAAAGTAGGCGAATCAAGAGCAGAGCTAGTTGGAAGGTCCTTACTTCCTCTTGTCTTAGAGGGCATGATCTTGGTTTTAGAATCTTGGAGCTTATTCATAGTGAAGATAAATTGCAGCAGATAAATAACTCCCAAGTGAACTTAATAAATTGAGCTATGCTCCCCGGCAATGGCACCAGAAAATAGTCTTGATGTGATGGAAATATGCCCTAGAGGCAATAATAAAATGGTTATTATTATATTTCCTAAATCATGATAAAGGTTTATTATTCATGCTAGAATTGTATTGATCGGAAACCTTAATACATGTGTGAATACATAAACAAACAACGTGTCCCTAGTGAGCCTCTACTAGACTAGCTCGTTGATCAAAGATGGTTAAGTTTTCTTGACCATGGACATCAGTTGTCATTTGATAACGGGATCACATCATTAGGAGAATGATGTGATGGACAAGACCCATCCGTTAGCTTAGCATAATGATCGTTCAGTTTTATTGCTATTGCTTTCTTCATGTCAAATACATATTCCTTCGACTATGAGATTATGCAACTCCCGGATACCAGAGGAATGCCTTGTGTGCTATCAAACGTCACAACGTAATTGGGTGATTATAAAGATTCTCTACAGGTATCTCCGAAGGTGTTTGTTGGGTTGGCATAGATCGAGATTAGGATTTGTCACTCCGAGTATCGGAGAGGTATCTCTGGGCCCTCTCGGTAATACACATCATAAGAAGCCTTGCAAGCAAAGTGACTAATGAGTTAGTTGCAGGATGATGTATTACGGAACGAGTAAAGAGACTTGCTGGTAACGAGATTGAACTAGGTATGAAGATACCGACGATCGAATCTCGGGCAAGTAAAATACCGATGGACAAAGGGAATAACTTATGTTGTCATAACGGTTCGACCGATAAAGATCTTCGTAGAATATGTAGGAGCCAATATGAGCATCCAGGTTCCGCTATTGGTTATTGACCGGAGAGGTGTCTCGGTCATGTCTACATAGTTCTCGAACCCGTAGGGTCCGCACGCTTAACGTTCGATGACGATATAGTATTATATGAGTTATGTGATTTGGTGACCGAATGTTGTTCAGAGTCCCGGATGAGATGACGGACATGACGAGGAGTCTCGAAATGGTCGAGAGGTAAAGATTGATATATAGGACGATGGTATTCGGACACTGGAAGTGTTCCGGAGGGTACCGGGTACGTATCGGGTCACCGGAAGGGGTTCCGGACACCCCCGGCAAAAGATATGGGCCTTATGGGCGAAGAGGGGAAACACACCAGCCATAAGGGGCTGGTGCGCCCCCCATATGGGCCAGCCAAGAAGGAGAAGGAAAGAGGGGAAGGGAAAGAAAAGAGAGGGAATAGGATTCCCCCTTCCTTCCCTCTCCCCCTCTCTTTCCTTCCCCCTCCGACAAATAAGGAAGGGAGGGGCGCACCACTTGGGAAACCCTAAGTAGGATTCGGATCCTACTTGGGGTGCCCCCTGGCTGCCTCTCCTCCCCTCCCACCTATATATATATGTGGGGAGGGGGGCGCCTAGAACACACAACATCAACTGTTAGCCGTGTGCGGCGCCCCCCTCCACAGATTACACCCTCGGTCATAGTTTCATGGTGCTTGGGCGAAGCCCTATGAGAATCACTTCACCATCACCGTCACCACGCCGTCGTGCTGACGGAACTCATCTACTACCTTGACACCTTGCTGGATCAAGAAGGCGAGGGACGTCACCGAGCTGAACGTGTGCAGAACTCGAAGGTGCCGTACATTCGGTACTTGATCGGTCGGAGCTAGAAGAAGTTCGACTACATCAACCGCGTTCTCAAATGCTTCCTCTTACGGTCTACGAGGGTACGTAGACACACTCTTCCCCCTCGTTGCTATGCATCTCCTAGATAGATCTTGTGTGAGCGTAGGATTTTTTTTGAAATTGCATGCTACGTTTCCCAACAGTGGCATCAGAGTCAGGTCTATGCGTAGATGATATGCACGAGTAGAACACAAAGAGTTGTGGGTGGTGATCGTCATACTGCTTACCACCAATGTCTTATTTTGATTCGGCGGTATTGTTGGATGAAGCGGCCCGGACCAACCTTACATGACCACGTTCATGAGACCGGTTCCACCGACAGACATGCAACTAGTTTTGCATAAAGGTGGCTGGCGGGTGTCTGTTTCTCCTACTTTAGTTGAATCGAATTTGACTGCGGCCGGTCCTTGTTGAAGGTTAAAACAGCAAACTTGATAAATCACCATTGTGGTTTTGATGCGTAGGTGAGAACGGTTCTTACTAGAAGCCCGTAGCAGCCACGTAAAACTTGCAACAACAAAGTAGAGGACGTCTAACTTGTTTTTGCAGGGCATGTTGTGATGTGATATGGTCAAGACATGATGTGATATACGTTATTGTATGAGATGATCATGTTTTGTAAAAGTTATCGGCAACCGGCAGGAACCTTATGGTTGTCTCTTTATTGTATGAAATGCAAACGCCATGTAATTGCTTTACTTTATCACTATGCGTTAGCGATAGTTGTAGAAGCAATAGTTGGCGAGACGACCACGACGCAATGATGGAGATCAAGGTGTCGAGCCGGTGACAATGGAGATCATGACGATGCTTTGGAGATGGAGATCAAAAGCACAAGATGATGATGGCCATATCTTGTCACATATTTTGATTGCATGTGATGTTTATCTTTTATGCATCTTATTTTGCTTAGTACGGCGGTAGCATTATAACATGATCCCTTAAATAAATTTCAAGGTATAAGTGTTCTCCCTGAGTATGCACCGTTGCAACAGTTCGTCGTGTTGAGACACCACGTGATGATCGGGTGTGATAGACTCTACATTCACATACAACGGGTGCAAGACAGTTTTGCGCATGCAGAATACTCGGGTTAAACTTGATGAGCCTAGCATGTACAGACATGGCCTCGGAACACTGGAGACCGAAAGGTCGAACGTGAATCATATAGTAGATATGATCAACATAGAGATGTTCACCATTGATGACTACTCCATCTCACGTGATGATCGGACATGGTTTAGTTGATTTGGATCACGTATCATTTAGATGACTTGAGGGATGTCTATCTAAGTGGAAGTTCTTAAGTAATTTGATTAATTGAACTTAATTTATCATGAACTTAGTCCTGATAGTGCATATTTATGTTGTAGATCAATAGCTCGCGTTGTAGCTCCCCTATGTTTTTTGATATGTTCCTAGAGAAAACTAAGTTGAAAGATGATAGTAGCAATGATGCAGACTGGGTCCGTGATCTAAGGATTATCCTCATTGCTACACACAAGAATTATGTCCTTGATGCACCGCTACGTGACAGACCTATTGCAGGAGCGGATGCAGACGTTATGAACGTTTGGCAAGCTCGGTATGATGACTACTTGATAGTTTAGTGCGCCATACTTTACGGCTTAGAATCGAGGCTACAAAGACGTTTTGAACGCCACGGAGCATATGAGATGTTGCAAGAGCTGAAATTGGTATTTCGGACTCATGCCCGTGTCGAGAGGTATGAGACCTCTGACAAGTACTTTGCCTACAAGATGGAGGAGAATAGCTCAGCCAGTGAGCATGTGCTCAGAATGTCTGGGTACTACAATCGCTTGAATCAAGTGGGAGTTAATCTTCCAGATAACATAGTAATTGACAGAGTTCTCTAGTCACTATCACCAAGCTACTAGAACTTCGTGATGAACTATAATATGCAAGGGATGACGAAAATGATTCCCGAGCTCTTCGCGATACTGAAATCAGCAAAGGTAGAAATCAAGAAAGAGCATCAAGTGCTGATGGTTAACAAGACCACTAGTTTCAAGAAAAAGGGCAAGGGAAAGAAAGGGAACTTCAAGAAGAATGGCAAGCAAGTTGCCACTCCCGTGAAGAAGCCCAAAGCTAGACCTAAGCCTGAAACTGAGTGCTTCTACTGCAAAGGGAATGGTCACTGGAAGCGGAACTACCCCAAATAATTGGCGGATAAGAAGGATGGCAAAGTGAACAAAGGTATATTTGATATACATGTTATTGATGTGTACTTTACTAGTATTCATAGTAACCCCAGGGTATTTGATACCGGTTCAGTTGCTAAGATTAGTAACTCAAAACAGGAGTTGCAAAATGAACAGAGACTAGTTAAGGGCAAGGTAACGATGTGTGTTGGAAGTGATTCCAAGGTTGATAAGATCACCATCGCATACTCCCTCTACCTTCGGGATTAGTGTTGAACCTAAATAAATGTTATTTGGTGTTTGCGTTGAGCATGAATATGATTGGATCATGTTTATTGCAATACGGTTATTCATTTAAGTCAGAGAATAATTGTTGTTTTGTTTACATCCATATGCCTATAGAAGAATTACTCACACATGGATGCGGGCATCATGAAATTATTGATGGAGAAGGGTAGGTGATGACAACGGCGATGAATCCCTCTCTCCGGAGCCAAAAACGGACTCCAGGTTAGATCCAGGATGAAGAACAGGAGGTGGCGGCGGCTTCGCATTGTAAAACATGATGATAATTTTCTGTGATTTTTTGGGCATATATGGGATTTTATGGCGGTGGAATCATCGGAAGGTGGTGGCCAGGGGCCCCACACGGCCAGGTGGTGCGCCCTAGGGGGTTGCCCCCTGGTGCTTCTTTGCTCCATAATTGCTTAAATAATTCAAAATAATTCTCCAAAAATCCCTGTCCAATTCCGAGCACTTTTATTTCTGCACAAAAACAACACCATGGTAGTTCTGCTGAAAACAGTGCCAGTCCGGGTTAGTTTCATTCAAATCATGCAAAATTAGAGGCCAAAACAATAGCAAAAGTGTTTGGAAAAGTAGATACGTTGGAGACGTATCACCGGCTGGGTCGCACTACTGCCTAGGTACGCATTTTAGGGCGGCAGGTGGGACCTTGCTGCCCCTAACCGGTCGGTGGTGTTCGTGGGCTATGGCGGTGTTGGAGAGGCGATCTCGGATGCCGGGGCGGCGGCCCAGGTGGTAGGAGCCGCGGTGCTCATGGGCGGAGCCCACGGCTGGGGTCCTGGCTGGTTACCATGGCCGTGTGGGAGGCGTCGTGGCCGGGATATGGCGTGTGGTGTTGGTGGTGCGGCAAGTGTCCTTGAGACTGGCCATACTTCGTCTCGAAGATTGGAGTCTCTTGCCGGGCTGAAAACCTATTCTGGCTATGGTCAGACCGATGGCGGCGGTGCATCTGGATGATGTTTCCTTCTAGAAGGCGTCGTCGCGGTTAATCCTCGTCCACCATGTGCTCCGGGGGAAACCCTGATCTTTGGATCGGGCAGTGGCGGCGCTCCGGTGCCGTCACTTCCTGAAGGTGCTGCCTTGGAGTTCATGGTTCGTCATGAGCTGCTTCTCCTCTTTGTGGCATCTAGATCATGATTGAGGGGTCTGGCCACTTCAAGCGGTGCTCGCTTTCCTACATACCGTTTGCTTGGAGTTGTTTGGGCTGGTGTACTTCTTCTTGAGCATCCTTTGTATCTTGCCTTGTGTGCGTGAGTGGTGGTGTCGAGTTGTATGGTTGGATTGTGATAGTTGTTGCTTTATATACAAAGCAGGGTGAAAGCCTTTTTTGGCATAAAATTTGTGGTCAAGGGACAGACTTGTATTTCCATTGCCGCCGTCGTCCTGGAAGGGGCCACCACCACTGCAGCGTCCTTCCTGCGGCATGCTTAGAGGAGAACATGGAAACAATGTCCGAACGGCTGGGCATGCACTTTCAATCACACACACGCATGAAAGTTCTCGGCGCAAATGGTTTTCTAACACAGTACAGACACAGACGCTCATACATACGCATATACACTCACCCTTATGAACGCACGCATGCACACCCTAACCCTATGAGCACCTTGATGGTGTCCTGGATAAGGGTGCGCTAGCCACGTCAGCTCCCAGACATGGGCTAGGCCGAGGACACCCAAGCGACCAACCAGTGGGTATCATTCGTTGGGCCCCATGAAGGAATCAAGATGGAATCTTCCGAAGATTTGGCAAATGCTCAAAGGTAAGAATGCAATCTTTGGCATGTTTATCTCCAGATGCAACCGACCTATGAGTAACCCTAGGTACCCTCGGCATCTATATAAGCCGAGGGGTTTAGCCCATAGAGGTAGATTAATTCATACACGATCTCGAGGTAGATCAACCTGTACTCTGTATCCCATCCACAAGCAGGACGTAGGATTTTACCTCTTCGAGAGGGCCCGAACCTAGGTAAACATCGTGTCATCTCTCTGTCCTGTTACCATCATGCCAAGATCACCAGCTCAGGACCCCCTACCCGAGATCTACCGGATTCAACTCCATCATTGGTGGCCCATGCAGGTCCCTTTGCGTGGTCGAAGCAGCTCGATGGTTTGCCTCCAGATCGACGATAGCGTCGGCTACGGCATGAATTTTATGCTGGGACAACTCTTTGTCTTCGGCAACATCACACTTCATGCTGATTCGACTGGCCACCTGATACGTCTCCAATGTATCTGTAATTTATGAAGTATTCATGCAATATTTACATCAATTCTAAATGGTTTTGGTGCACTTTTATATTTTTTATGGACTAACATATTAATCCAATGCCCAGTGCCAGTTCCTGTTTTTTGCATGTTTTTTGTTTTGCAGAAAAACCATACCAAATGAAGTCCAAACGCGATAAAAATTTACAGTGATTTTTTATGGAAGGAAAGAGACCCAGGAAGCTTGGGGGGGGGGGAGCGGGAAGGTGCTCAGGGGGCCCACAAGCTTAGGGGGCACACCCACCCTAGGGCGCCCCATGTGAGATTGTGGGGCCCTCGGGACTCCCCCTGATGTGAATCCAACGCTGAAAAATCCCATAAATAGAGAAACCTCTGAAAAATAACCTAGATTTTTTACTCTGCCACTGCAAGCCTCTGTATCGAAGCGATCTCATCTGGAGCCCTATTCTGGCACCCTGCCGGAGGGGGGAATCATTGGGGAGGCCATCTTCATCATCCTTGCTGCCTCGATGGTGATGCGTGAGTAGTTCATCCTCGGGACTGAGGGTTTGTACCAGTAGCTATGTGTTTGATCTCTCTCTCTCTCTCTCTCTCTCTCTCTCTCTCGTGTTCTTGATTTGACACGATCTTGATGTATCATGAGCTTTATCAATATAATTGGATCACATGATGTGCATCTCCCTTTATCTATTTTTGTGGTGAATTGAGTCTTGCTCTTTGAGGTTTCTTTATGTTGGATTGAATACTTTGGATTTGAGATCACTTGATGTATGTCTTGCTTGTGGTTATCCGTGGTGACAATGGGGTAATCTATCAAGATCACTTGA
This sequence comes from Thinopyrum elongatum, assembly GCA_011799875.1. NCBI lineage: Eukaryota > Viridiplantae > Streptophyta > Magnoliopsida > Poales > Poaceae > Thinopyrum > Thinopyrum elongatum. Next base: position 33,899,508 of record CM022298.1, read on the forward strand.
TGTAAGTTTTGGTAATCAACTTGCGGGTTCCCGTGGTGACATTGGGTTAATCTAGGCATAAAGGTTGATACACATTTTCATCCTACTTTCTCCGATAGAATAGAGACTTTGGAGTGATTCTTTGCTGCACTTCGAGGGATTATCATGTGATTCAATTATGTTAATGATGTTGGTAGATTGCACTAGTGAAAGTATGAACCCTAGGCCTTGTTTATAAGCATTGGGACACCGTTTTTAGTCACTTTTGTTATTTGCTACATTGCTATTTTTATTTATTTCAGATTACAAAAACCTATTTCTACCGTCCATATTACACTTGTATCACCATCTCTTCACCAAACTGATGCACCGATACAATTGACAACTATATTGGGTGTGTTGGGACACAAGATATTTCTTGTATTTGATTGCAGGGTTGTTGGAGAGAGACCATCTTCATCCTACACCTCCCACGGATTGATCAACCTTAGGTCATCCACTTGAGGGAAATTCGCTGCTGTCCTACAAAACTCTGCGCTTGGAGGCCCAACAGAGTCTACAAGAATAAAGTTGCGCAGTAGACGTCAAGCTATTTCTGGCGCCGTTGTCAGGGAGGTGAGTGCTTGAAGGTATCGTCTTTAGATCTTGCAATTGAATATTTTAGTTTCTTGTTTTTCACTAGTTTGGTTTATAAAAGAAAAACTACAAAAAATGGAAGTGAAGTTGCATCAAATTCTTCATCTTTATGAAATCTTTCTTGAAAATATGGATTCCGATAATTGCTATGAAGTGTTAAAAGAAGAATTTAACACAATGTTTGGTGTGAGTTCCTTGAATGATAAGAATGAATGAAACGATATTAGTATGAATGCTTTAAATATTCATGATGCTAATGATATGCAAAGCCATAAGCTTGGCGATGCTATGTTTGATGAAGATGATCATTTTAGTCCCCCTACTTTTGATGAGCAAATTTATTATCATGATAGCATGCCTCCTATTTATGATGATTATATTGATGAAAGTGGGTTTGAAAGACTGTCAACTTTAGGTAACAATGATCCCACTATTTTGGAGGGTGATGAATCTTATTGGAATATTGATAAAAGTGGATTTGGTGAGGTCATGACTTTATTTAATGAATCCACTACTTTGGAAGATGTTTCAATTGATTATGACAACCAAGTAGCTATCTTTGATGATTATTGTGATGACATGTATGCTATAAAGAGTAATGGTAACCATGAAGCTTGTCATCATGATTTTAATGTTGAATTGAGTCATGTCAATCAAGTTTCACATGGTAGTTATTTTGTTGAGTTTGCTCCCACTATTATTAATGAGAAGAAATTTGCTTATGTGGAGAGTAATCAATTTTTTATGCATGTAGGTCATGAGAAGAATGCTTTATGTGATAGTTATATTATTGAATTTGTTCATGGTGCTACTGAAAATTATTATGAGAAAGGAACATATGTTTATAGATATCTCAATAATGTCAAGTTTCCCTCTATGTGTTGAAATTTTTTAAGTTGCACTTGTTATGCCTTCCTATGCTAGTTACTTTGTTCTTCAATAAATTGTTTGCTTATAAAATTCTTATGCATAGGAAGTGGGTTAGGCTTAAATGTGTTTGCTATATGATTCATGATGCTCTCTTTATGTTTTAATTCCAACTTTTATGTGAGCATCATTAAAATTATCAATGCCTAGCTAAAAGGCCTTAAAGAAAAGCGCTTGTTAGGAGGCAACCCAATATTTATACCTACTATTTTTGTGACTTTCTTTGATTAATGCTACTGTAGTAATGATGTTTTGTATATTTTCTTTTAATAAAGTGCCAAGTTAAACCTTTAGGGTGATATGGATGCTTGTTTATTTGGTTCTGTGCAAAAAGAGAAAATTTTGCGTCTAGTATATGAATTACCATTCTGTTCTAGAACGTGATAAATTTGTGAAATTTTTACAAAGTACTTCTATGCAAATTTTCTACTTTGCCTTAATTTTCAGAATTTTTGGAGTTACACAAGTATGATCAAAAATTAAATATTTATGTGCTGTTCTGTTTTTGACAGATTCTGTCTAGTTTTCTTTATTTGCTTGTTTTGGAGTTTCCATAGCTTATATTAAGTGATATAAATTGTGGAAATGATAGAATACAGTAGGCATTATGTGAGAACAATTATGAATCTTGTCTTGATAGTACCAAAGTGATTGATGTATTTTATTATACTAACCTATCTCATGAGTTCCGTTAAGTTTTGTGTGAATGAATTTTTCAAGTTTTGAGTGAGATAGCGATGGAAGGAGAATAAGGAGCGGCAAGACCCTAAGCTTGGGGATGTCCAAGGAATCCCAAGTCAATATCTATGGAAGACCCAAGCGTCTAGGATTGGGGATGCCCCGGAAGGCATCCCCTCTTTCGTCTTCAAAACTATCGGTATATCTTACTCGAAGTTATATTTTAATTCTTTGGATGATATGTGTTATTCTTGGACTGTCTTTTTGTTTTATTTCCTGTTTGATACAATTCTTAGATCTGAGTATTTTTATTTGGAGGGAGTCTTTACATAGCTACCTATTTACTTAACTACTCTTTGTTTTTCACTTATATCTTTTGGAGTAGTTTATTGTTTACTCTGGTGCTTCACTTATATCCTTAGAGTAAAATTTATGAATGAATTGAATATCATGTGCCTCATTTATTACATGTATATTGACAAAAACATGCATTCTCCCTTTAATCTGTTAAAATAGAAGTGAGACTATGATAGTTCATATCTTTAATCAAGTAAGGGAGTTATATTATAATGACAATGAGCATTTGTTTTATTAAGTTGAATCTATCATGCTGTGGTGATAAGTATCTTCCAGTGAAGGATGGATGATTGGCTTGGCACATGTTTGATAAATTCCAAATTCAGCCTTGATGGTATTCAAGTTTGTAGGTTATCATCATGATTATATTTTCCCAATAATGTTACTATTAGAGAATGCATGATTGTGGTTTTTGTGCTTGGTAAAGTGGTTGTCCCTAATCTTTTGCTAGCCTTCCCCCGTACTAAGCGGAAATACTACTTGTGCATCCAATCCTTTAGACGAGTTTATGCCATAAAGTGTCCACCATGCCTACATATAGATGGTATTTCACTGCCATTCCAAGTAAATTTGCATGTGCCACCTCTAAACCTTCAAACAAAGTTCTGTTTTGTGTGCCCGTACCACTCATGGAGCGATGGGGGTAGTCATTGTCCTCCATGCTAAATGTGTTTTACTCACGATGAGAGTTTATTCTCTTGTCAAGTTTATGAGGCAGGCTGGTAATAGGGATGCCCAGTCCCAAATAAATAAAAAATAAGAAGAAGAAAAATTTGTGTTGAAAAAAGACACTCCCTCGGAAAAGTTGAAAGTTGGCAGGCACCCGTGGATTCGGCTAGGCATGATTTGTGTTGGTTATGGTGGAGGGGGAGTGTAAAAGCATGGGAACCACCATTAATGTGTTTAGCATGGAAGATATTGGAAACCTTTGTCGTTAAACTGTTGATAGGAAAAGTACACCTCTCAAAATAAATTCATCTCTATTTTAAACCAAATGAGCTTTGGCATATGTTAATCCCTACTTCCCTCTACGAAGGGCCTATCTATTTACTTTTCATGTTGAGTCAATTCCACCTTTCTCTCATTTGGCACCACGTATTGAGCATGGGGATCACTCTTAGCTTTGCATGCATTCTTCTAATAGCAATTTGTTGAGTATTGTACAAGTATGATGGTTATCTTTAAGTTGGAATACCTAGTCATCATCCTTAATTCATTGATTGCTTTATATTTGCAATATAGTCGTGAAAGATTGCGAGATACTTCATTACCACTTGATGATATGTTAAACTTAATGGGATGATGCTACTTGTTATTAGAATTATCATTGCCTATGTGATCAAAGAATTGTTCTATTCTAGCATTCACACTTCATAAATTATTTCTTTTATCATTTACCTACTCGAGGACGAGTAGAAATTAAGCTTGGGGATGCTGATACGTCTCCAATGTATCTATAATTTATGAAGTATTCATGCAATATTTACATCAATTCTAAATGGTTTTGCTGCACTTTTATATTATTTTTATGGACTAACATATTAATCTAGTGCCCACTGCCAGTTCCTATTTTTTTTGCATGTTTTTTGTTTCGCAGAAAAACCATACCAAATGAAGTCCAAACGTGATAAAAATTTACGGTGATTTTTTATGGAAGGATAGAGACCCAGGAAGTTTTGGGGGGGGGGAGCCAGAAGGTTCCCAGGGGGCCTGTCGTGGATTTGTCACGGCAGATGTCTTTAGTGTGAGGACTTAGTCGTGAGGCCAACGCATCTATGTGGTAGCTTGAGAGGGATTGAGTGGGACGAGAGATGCAAGATTTTACCCAGGTTCGGCCCCTCACGGTGGAGGTAAAAGCCTACATCCTGCTTCATTGATATTGATGATGATGATGCTCACGATTACAAGGGTGCTCTTTCACTACCTCTATCTCGAGAGTTATTGACTTGTCTGTCTAAACTTGTGAAACTTGTCCCTCTTGGGGTGCCCTGCCCCTCCTTATATAAGTTAAAGGGGCGGGTTACATGACTAGTCCTAGTAGGATTAGGATTACTCTATTACAAGTGGAGTCCTAGTCTTGCTTCCTTTGTAAGGGAATATTCCTTATGCCTTTTCTCTTAAACCAGCCCACCATAACATGAGCCGGCCTTCTAGGCATTGGGCCTTGTCATCCGTCTGACCCGCCCGCCGGGTTACTAATGAGTCGCCAAGCTCGGGCGGGTTACCCGTGAGTCGCCAAGCTCCGAGCGGGTCACCAGTGAGCCGCCAAGCTCTAGCCGGGTCATAGATCCGCCGGGTTACCCCGCGGGGTATATCCCCGACATTAGCCCCCAGTTTAATTTGGATTTATCCATGTTAAACTGATCCTGCAAAATAAACACAAGAAACAAATTTGATAGGTTGTGCTCCGGGTTAAAAGTTTTTCTGAGCCGGCACCTGATCATCCTTAAGTCCTTGTCATGTCCTTATTCTGGAAAAGTCCGGGTTAATAGGCCAACTTCATGGTCAATTTGCTTGTAGAAAAATATTGTGAAAAATAATCCATTTGAACCGGCCTCCAATGCTCTGACTTGACAAAAATATTGGTCTTGAAATACTCATCTGATTTTCAGCCGGCTTGAAGACGTAGACCTTGCCGGTTTATAATTGCCAAAATTGCCGGGTTATAAAACAGATGATGCCGGGTCATGATTGTTGTTGACGCCGGGTCATAATTGGTGCTGACGCCGGGTCATGATTTTATAAATGTGGCTGGTTTGCTCAAAACTGAGAATTTGAAGAATTTGAAGATGTTCCTCCCTTATATGCATATCACCTGTAGCCCCCAAGTCTTAAGAGGAGAACGTAGTGATAGCTTTAAGACTTGCTTCAATATAAATACTGCAACCTTGAAGAAATCCGGGTTGTTCATCTCAGTCACTAGTCATAAACTGAATATTTTTTACCTCACATGTGTAGCTCCCAAGTACCAGGTTGTCTTGCTTGCAACAACTTGGGACTTGTAATTGCCTTATGCTCATAAAAACTTCAACCAATGTAGCCCCCAAGGGCCGGGTCATTATGCAATAATGAGCAGAAACTTTTGTAGAACTGATCATATAGACTTAATAAGCAATGTATTAGCCCCCAAGTGCCATGGTGCATGCTTGCAGCGACATGGGACTTGCATACTTGATGAAATCTTGACTTGAATAATGTAGCCCCCAAGTGCCGGGTTGTATGCCTGCAGCAACTCGGGACTATTCCTTCCATTATAAAATAAAACCATATCCATTGTCCGGATAATGTTGCTGAAAGCTTTGTATATCAATATTGCATCATGCTCTCTGCTGTGAGCTGGTCTTTTTGGATGAAGGAATAATAGCCATTGCTCTGAAGCGGCTTTGAAAACCTCAATCATAATACTGGTTATTGATAATCATAATAAAAATCCAGCCATGTTGGCTATTAAAAGTTGAATAATACAACCCGGTTTGAAAACTGGCTCCTGCAATATAAACCAATATAACCATGCATATATGATGCATGCTATGATGATGCAATGTATGATGACGTATCTGCATGATCGAGAGGGTAAGCATGGCTATGCTCATTGAGCAGGAAGCCCCCAAACGACCAATAAAACGGCATGTAAGCCGGATCAAGAGGGTAAGCATGGCTATGCTCATTGAGCAGGAAGCCCCCAAGTGATCATAGGAGACGGCATGTAAGCCGGATCAAGAGGGTCGGCTATGCTCAATGAGCAGGGAGCCCCCAAGTGATCATAGGAGACGGCATGTAAGCCGGATCAAGAGGGTCGGCTATGCTCAATGAGCAGGGAGCCCCAAAGTGACCATAGGAGACGGCATGTAAGCCGGATCAAGAGGGTCGGCTATGCTCAATGAGCAGGGAGCCCTCAAGTGACCATAAGAGACGGCATGTAAGCCGGATCAAGAGGGTCGGCTATGCTCAATGAGCAGGGAGCCCCCAAGTGACCATAAGAGACGGCATGTAAGCCGGATCAAGAGGGTCGGCTATGCTCAATGAGCAGGGAGCCCCCAAGTGACCATAAGAGATGACATGTAAGCCGGATCAAGAGGGTCGGCTATGCTCAATGAGCAGGGAGCCCCCAAGTGACCTTTAATTCTTCTGAGAACTCGAACTTGCGAGAGATGTCCTCCTCCTGAACCAGATGTTGAACCGGATATTGAGAGCTCAAAGCTTTGTGAGAGATAGATTTCCCTTGAGCCGGAAATTTTTCTGACGGCCCTTTAAATTTTCATCAATATGGCAGTAGCCTCCGGGATCGGGTTATTTTCCCTCCAATGATCCGGGGTTCTTAAATCTGGCAAAATTTAAAGCAAAAATACTATTAGCGCACACCCTTTTGCGACACATTTGTAACGAATAATGGTCCTGCGAAAAAATACCACAGACCAGAGTAATTATTCTCAAACAATTTAATATGTGCTGATAAGCTACATAGAAAAAATAGCACCTGGTACTTTCATCGGATGAACGTGGACATAGCACGTCTTGATTATAGCCTTCACCTCACGGGGAGTAGTAGTGGCCGACTCACAGTGATGGCACGGTGGCGACAGTGACACGCCCCCTTTGCTTTTCTCTTTGTTGCCATGACGTGTGCTAGTGGAAGTTGTTCATCTCACGCGCCACATGACGAAGCTGATGGAATTTGTAAGTGCGCACACACCGCTGGCGCAGACGGGCTGCGTGTGTATTTGTCGAGCGGATGCTGGCGCAATCTTTGGCATTGGTACGGGAAGCCCGAATACATGGAACGCGTGCGGGACCGCCGGGATGAGTTGTTTGGTCGTAGACGTGGCGTCTCCAGTCCAGTAGCAGCAGGCTGGATTGTGTTGGATAGCCACTGACAAGATTCTTGGTCCTCACGTGTGGATGAAGATTAATCATATGCTTTTGGAATCTGTGCGTGGAGCTTTGCACGTACTAGTAATTTTGATGTCTGTCCCATCGGTAGCCCATGACCAAACCTAGAGAGACGCGAGCTCTGGCCGCGGCGGCTCAGAGGCGATGCCGGTCAACGGAGGCAGTCCGATGAGGCCGAGTCAACGCTGCACCCACCTCCAGGTTGTGGTAAACCGGACAAGAACCAGAGGTAGCTAGCCGACTCAGATTTGACGCGTCTTCTTCAGAAATCTGTCCGTCTCGGCGACTCAAGAAACAATCGTTGTCGGTCTTGGCGATTTGAAAGCAATCAAACCAACTGCAAGACGGCAGCTCACCAAAACCGCAACCCTAAACCTTCCTGATTTCAATTTTGTACATGCCGCCGTTGAAAACTTCTTTGATCTTGACCGATGAACTATTAGTTGACGTGAATCCTTCCATGCTGAATCTTTCTTCACCCGAAAAAATTGCAAACTTCTCGATTCATGGGAGAGATCCCTCCAAGAACTCAACACCACCGTGCGCGGGCCCCACGGTGAGCGCCAACTATCGTGGATTTGTCATGGCAGATGTCTTTAGTGTGAGGACTTAGTCGTGAGGCCAACGCATCTATGTGGTAGCTTGAGAGGGGTTGAGTAGGACGAGAGACGCGAGATTTTACCCAGGTTCGGCCCCTCACGGTGGAGGTAAAAGCCTACATCTTGCTTCATTGATATTGATGATGATGATGCTCACGATTACAAGGGTGCTCTTTTGCTACCTCTATCTCGAGAGCTATTGACTTGTCTGTCTAAACTTGTGAAACTTGTCCCTCTTGGGATGCCCTGCACCTTCTTATATAAGTTGAAGGGGCGGGTTACATGACTAGTCCTAGTAGGATTAGGATTACTCTATTACAAGTGGAGTTCTAGTCTTGCTTCCTTTGTAAGGAATATTCATTATGCCTTTTCTCTTAAACCGGCCCACCATAACATGAGCCGGCCTTCTAGGCCTTGGGCCTTGTCATCCGTCTGACCCGCCCGCCGGGTTACTAATGAGTCGCCAAGCTCGGGCGGGTTACCCGTGAGTCGCCAAGCTCCGGGCGGGTCACTAGTGAGTCGCCAAGCTCTAGCCTGGTCATAGATCCGGCCGGGTTACCCCGCGGGGTATATCCCCGACAGGGCCAACAAGCTCAGGGGGTGCCCCCCTAGGGCGCGCCATGTGAGCTTATGGGGCCCTCGGGACTCCCTCTGACGTGAATCCAATGCTGAAAAATCCCATAAATAGAGAAACCTCCAAAAAGTAACCTAGACTTTTTACTCCGCCACCTCAAGCCTCTGTCCTGAAGCGAACTCATATGGAGCCCTTTTCCGGTGCCCCGCCGGAGTGGGGAATTATTGGGGAGGCCATCTTCATCATCCTTGCTGCCTCCATGGTGATGCGTGAGTAATTCATCCTCAGGGCTGAGGGTTTGTACCGGTAGCTATGTGTTTGATCTCTCTCTCTCTCTCTCTCTCTCTCTCTCTCTCTCTCTCTCTCTCTCTCGTGTTCTTGATTTGACATGATCTAGATGTATCATGAGCTTTATCAATATAATTGGTTCACATGATGTTCATCTCCCTTTATCTATTTTTGTGGTGAATTGAGTCTTGCTCTATGAGGTTTCTTTATGTTGGATTGAATACTTTGGATTTGAGATCACTTGATGTATGTCTTGCTTGTGGTTATCCATGGTGACAATGGGGTAATCTATCGAGATCACTTGATGTATGTTTTGGTAATCAACTTGCGGGTTCCCGTGGTGACATTGGGGTAATCTAGGCATAAAGGTTGATACATGTTTTCATCATACTTTCTCTGATAGAATAGAGACTTTGGAGTGATTCTTTGCTGCACTTTGAGGGATTATCATGTGATTCAATTATGTTAATTATGTTGAGAGATTGCACTGGTGAAAGTATGAACACTAGGCCTTGTTTCTAAGCATTGAGACACCGTTTCTAGTCACTTTTGTTACTTGTTACCTTGCTGTTTTTATTTATTTAGATTACAAAAACCTATTTCTACCATCCATGATACACTTGTATCACCATCTCTTTGCCAAACTAGTGCACCTATACAATTAACAACTGTATTGGGTGTGTTGGGGACACAAGAAATTTCTTGTTATTTGATTGCAGGGTTGTTTAAGAGAGACCATCTTCATCCTACACCTCCCACGGATTGATAAATCTTAGGTCATCCACTTGAGGGAAATTTGTTATTGTCCTACAAAACTCTGCGCTTGGAGGCCCAACAGAGTCTACAAGAATAAAGTTGCATAGCAGACATCACCACCTCGGCCAGATCAAAAATTTCGCCCCAGGTCGGATCATTAGATTCGGCAACCTGGAGTTTGATGCGAACTCCTGCGACAAACTTGCGTTCTCGGGCTGGGTGTCAGACCAGACCGAAGACTGCACCAACGCTCTTGTCCAAATCTTGGATTTGATCCCAGATTAGGACCAGGGCATGGACCGAACCTCATATCCAGCCTTGAGCTCGGAGCCGAGGTCCACATGGATCAGGCATCTAGCTTGACTGATGAAGACCCCGAGACCATGTCAGATCGGATCTCGAGCAGACTCCAACTGAACCCAACCTACGACTTGGATATGGGTGAAGGCGATAAAGCGCTCCTGAACGAGATGTTAGATCGAATTCAGAGCCTCGCGATCTCGGACGATCGAAACTCGGTTTACGATCAGATCTAGGAAAAGCCATAGGGAGCTGGAATTTTCAGCCCACCCACCACCCACTTAGTCGCTACCGTTGAAGACTTAACCGACGTCCTAGCCAGCGCCTCTAAGGAGGCAACCGACATGGATGAAGATGTTGGTGAAACTTGAGACACGCCCTGCCACCTACCGTCAACCATACTGGCAAGTGTGCCGCGACCTCCACCTATGATGTCTACATGGTAGACACCGCCAAGAATGGAGGAGGAGGAGGAAATCTGAAACACCGACGCAAGGGCCGGCGAGGTAACGGGGGCACCGGCAACGGCGATGCAAGCAACGGTGGCACCGGGAACGGGGACATTGTCAGTGGCGATGCAGCAAATGGTGGCGCCGGTAATGGTGGCACCGGCAATGACAATGGTGCCGATAAGGTCGACGAGGACGATGACGGCCCCGACGACGGCGACTATAACCCGGAGGTCGAGGAGGAGTGCAATCTCGGTCACGATGAGTATGATGCTTTCGAGGAGCCCCTTGAGGCACCCCAGCTCAAAACTCTACGTAAGCGATTGACCAGTACGGCCAAGCACTTTAAAAACAAGTCTTGACATTTTAAAGACGAACTAAACGACAGATGGACCGAGCACCTAAGGGCCGAACAGGCGCTCGACGACAAACTCCGTCAAACGGGCGCTGACCGATGTTACCCCCACAAAAATCTACTCAATGAATTGGACGCAGAAGTCGAGGATAGCGTATTTTCAAAGCCCGAATGGGTGGAAACGCTCAACCGCCCTCCTCGGGCCGAGATCGACCAACAGGCGTAGACAAAGGCGTGCCTGAGGTGCCTGGAGGCCGCGGCAGAGTAAATCCACCACGAACGACCATGAGGTATGACCCAAAGGAGAAATGGCCCTTAAGGTCCGAAGTACCACCTCAGTCAATCTACAAATCTAGGCAACGCTGCTGGACAGGCGGGATACTTTGCTTGGTTGGCAAAAATGGCGACGTACGTGATTACATCCAAGACCGCAATGTGACCGTGTCATACGTGCATCACGCTACTGCTAGGATCCGAGGAGCTGCACACCCTCCATGCTTCACGGACGAGGTCATGTAGCACCAGTTCCCTGAAGGGTTCAAACCCATAAACATTGAGCAGTACGATGGAACAACAGATCATGCAGTCTGGAGAGGACTTCCTCATGGCAGTACATATGGCAGGCGGAGATGACCTCCACGCCATAAAATAACTGCCATTGAAACAAAAAGGTTCAGCTCGGCATTGGCTTAACAGCCTTCCCGAGAATTCAATTGGCGTCTGGGAGGACCTCCAGGACGAATTCCGGGCCAACTTCCAGGGCACCTACGTCAAACCTCTGGATGCCGACGACCTGGCTCACGTCATGCAGAAGCCAGGGGAATCAGTTCGAAAATTCTGGAACCGCTTCTTGACAAAGGAGAACCAGATAGTGGACTTCCTGAACGCAGAGGCAATCGCAGCATTTAAGCACAATATAAGCGATGAATGGTTGGCCAGGGAATTAGGACATGCGAAGCCCAGAATAATGGCAAGCCTCATGCAGTTCATGACTCGATTTTGCGTTGGTGAGGATAACTGGCTAGCTCGGAAGAGCACTCGCAATGGTAACCCCGGCACCTCCGAGGTGCCTGACAGAAACGGAAAAACACAGCGTAACAGGAATAATAAGCGCCGAAATAGAAGTAGCAGCAGCCACCGAGGATGGCGAGGTTAACGCCGGTTTCAGCAATCAGCGTGGCGGCAAAAAGAGAAAGCCTTCCCAAGGAGGAAAGGGCAGCCCCACACAACTGGATAAGATCCTGGACCAACCGTGTGCCATTCACAGCAATCCCAATAAGCTGGTCACCCATACCAACCGGAACTGCTGGGTCATCAAGCAGGCCAGAAAGATTGCGGCCGAGAACCAGGGCAAGAGCCAACCTCATAATAATGAGGATAGAGACCAGCCTGGGTCGAGCAATGCCGGCTAGAAGCAATTCCCTCCAGAGGTAAAAGATGTGAATATGATTTATGCTGCTCACGCCAGCAGGAAGGAGAGGAAATGTGCACTCCGCGATGTTTATGCCGTAGTGCCCGCAGAGCCGAAGTATAGACCATGGTCGGAAATCCTGATCATCTTTGACCGATGAGACCACCTGACCAGTATCCGCCATGGCGGCACAGCAGCATTGGTGCTTCATCCCATCGTTGACGGCTTTCATCTAACCCGAATCCTAATGGACGACGGTAGCAGCCTGAACCTCATATATGTAGATACTGTTAAGAAAATGCATATTGACCCAGCACAGATCAAACCCAGTAATACCATCTTCAGGGGTATCATACCGGGAGTTGAGGCACAGTGCTCGAGAAGGGTGAGCTTGGACGTTGTCTTTGGCACACCCGAATTTTTTCGAAACGAAGAGTTAACCTTTGACAACGTCCCCTTCAGGAGTGGCTATCTCTTAGGGAGAACGGCCTTCGCTCATTTTCACGCCATCCCGCATTATGCTTATCTAAAGCCAAAGATGCCAGGACCGTATGGCGTCATAACAGTGAATGGCAACACAGAACGCTCTCTCTGAATAGAGGAGCAGACCGCGGCCTTTGCGGTCAAAGTTCAAGCTGTCGAGGAGGCATCCAAGGCACAGGCTGGATTAGGCAACCTCGACCCTTCGAAGCATCCAAAGTCAACCCGTGGCACATCCAACGATGACTTTGGCGTACGTCGAACACACCATGAGGAAAAAATGGACGCCACCTCGGAGGCTGCGGAAGGCGACCCTAAATAGGGATACACGCTCCACCTCCCACGGCACATGACCGAGGACTATGTTCCTCGGATTCACAATTTTGCGCTACAAATTCCATGAGGGATAGTGTGACGCCCCCAGCCCGATCGTGCACTAATCATACACGCAAATGCACACGATCAAGCCTAAGGACTCACGGGAAGATATCACAACACAACTCTAAAACATAAATAAAGTCATACAAGCTTTATATTACAAGCCAGGGGCCTCGAGGGCTCGAATACATAAGCTTGCGAACAAGCGTCAGCGGAAGCATCAGATATCTGAGTACAGATATGAAATAGAAACAGAAAGGCCTTTAGAAAGGCGGGGCAAAAGAAAACACTACGATCGAAAGGCACAAGGCCTCCTGCCTGGGACCCTCCGATCCTACTCCTGGTCGTCAGTCAACTCGTAGTAGTATCCATCCTCTGGGTAGTAGTAGTAACGATCGTCGGGGCATCTGTCTCAGGGGGCTCCGTCCTCTGGTCACGTCAAACTGATATGGGGAGAAAAAGGAAAACAAAGCAACCGTGAGTACTCAGAAGTACTCAGCAAGCAAGGATCTACACTACATATGCAACATTTTCAAAGGGAGGCTGTATATGTGGACTGGGCTGCAGAAATGCCAGAATAGAGAGAAGGCCTAGTCCTATCGAAGACTAGCATCTTCAGCGGTCTTGCAGCAGTAGAAGAGAGTAGAACAATACCATATAATGTAGCAGTAATAATATCAACCTCACCCAGAGATCCTTTCTCGACTCCCTGCGAGAAAGCAATCCCAGAGCCATACATACAGGTCTCATCATAGGTATCCAGTTCTAAATTGTATCAATCAGGATACAACTCCGAGTGTCCTTTACCGTAGGACCGGCTATCGATAGAAGTGTTCTTCCCTGCAGGGGTGCACCAACTTACCCAACACGCTCGATTAACTTCGGCCGGACACACTTTCCTGGGTCATGCCCGGCCTCGGCCAAACGACACATCGCAACCCTACCTACAGCTCAGCAGAGAGGTCCCCGCCGGTCTACATCCTAAGCGCAAGGGGGTCTTGGCCATCGCCCCTCGCCCTCCGGGTCGTTGCGTACATGGCCCAGATCCAAGCACCACCGAAATGGCGCCAATCACTCCATGCCGCACTGCTGAACTGGACGTCTGACAGAGCTTTCGGCTGATGCATACGATGCAGAACGCCCATACTATGCCCACGTGATGGTTAGTGCTATCAGACCAGAGGTCTGCTCAGATCAAATATCCAAATCGTTAGGACTAGGGCTTGCGGTAACGAGCAGAGACTCACGAAAGATGTGACCCCGTCGCCCCGTCTCGAGGACTTGCGGCAAGGGCCAAGAATGCCCGGCCGCGCCTCGTATTCACCACTCGGGCACCACACTAGCAACCCGCCTTCACATCACACGCGGGTACCCCTCAGGGTCGACCCGCCTTTCCAAGTAACATTGTAAAGTCCAAGTATCCGTGTGTCCATAACATCAGGGAATCCGAGGTATCACCCTCATTGAATTCCCACTCGATGTATCCGTCAAGGTGAACTAGGAGGGATCACCCTCATTGGGTCCACACTTGAGGTGTTGTAGGACAGCGTCGTTATCGGAAGCGGTGAAGGAGGAATCACCCTCGATGACCACGACCGAATAGCTACTCTACAGAGTTAACATCAGAAGTGCTACAAGAGGTTTCACCCTCGGCACTCGATAGTAACGCTGCAGTGTCGTTACAACTAAGGGGGGGTGATGTGCGGTGTCGGGTCCTGGTCTTCAATCCCATTGATCGGGTCTTCTGACGATCCAGCGCGGCAGTCGGGATAAGTGGGGTCACTGATAGGTCTCTACCCAGCCTAGACTAAACAGTTTAGGATATGTAGGTAATTATCAACAGTAGGTTACAATGAACAGGCTATGCATCAGAATAGGTAAAGCAGCAGCAGCAGTAATTCTAATGCAAGCATGAGAAATTTAGAATGGGTGATATCGGTATGCTCAAGGGAGGGGCTTGCCTGGTTGCTCGGCGGCAAGGGCATGGTCGTCTATGGTGTCTTCGGGATCCGGAGCTGCGTCGGTCTCGGGGACGACGTCAGGGTCGGGGGCTATCGAGAGAGAAGAGGGGGAGGAAACAGTATAAATATATAGCAAACATGAGCATGACAAATACGATACACGGTGCTAGGGGTAGTCTAACGCAGCATCACACGTAACAGACGGAGCGGGAGAATATCTGACGATATTTCCCGGGTCTTTGGAATTATCGGACAGAGGATAAGAGGGGAACGGTTGCAAGTTCGGATAGTTAGAGACGCGTGACGGACGAACGGACCGCGTATTCAGATTCGTCTCGTCGTTCTGAGCAACTTTCATGTACAAAGTTTTTCGATCTGAGTTACGGATTATTTAATATGATTTTCTAAAGTTTTTATTAATTTCTGGAATTTAATTAATTATTTAAATTAACATTATCCGAAACAGTAGTTGATGACGTCAGCATGACATCATGCTGACGTCAGCACAATCTGACAGGTGGGGCCTGCTGTCATTGACTATTAGCCTAATTAACAGATTAATTAGCTTAATTAGATAATTAGGTTAATTAAGTTTAATTAGTTTAATTAAACATGATTAGTTAAGTTAATTAATTCACTAATTAACTAATTAATTATTACTATATTTTCTTTTTCTTCTTTTTCTTCTTCTTTTTTTTTTTAAAAACATTCTGGGGGGGCCCACTAGACAGTGGCACAGCCGGACACGTCCGCGCTGTGCCCGTCCAGAGCCGGACACATCCGCGCGGCTGGGGTCAACGCGCGCGCGCGCACGGACGAGCGGGCAGACGACGGCGAGCGACGCGCGGGCGCACGTGCGGGGCAGCTGCGGCGAGCGGCAGCAGCAGCAGCAGGCGGAGCAGCAGCTCCGCGGCAGGGGCGGGCGAGCGCGGCACGGGAGCGGTGACCGCGGCGGCAGGGAGAGCGCACGGGGAGCGGACGCGGTCCTCACCGGCGATGTAGATGAACAGGGCCGGCGAGGCTCGGTGGAGCCGACGGGGAGGAGGACGGGGAGGTGTTCGGCGACGGCGGTGGCTGGGTCTGGCGACGGCAGCGGGCGGCGGCGTCGGTGCCCCGTTGGGGAAGAGGTCGAGGACGGGGAGGCGGGCGCCGGCGACGGCGGTGCAGCACCGGGCGGCGTCGGAGAGGTGGCGGCGGGGTCAGCGTGGCGTCGACGCTGCCGGGGCAGAGACGGGGGCGTCGGGCGGAGGCGAGGGAGACCTCCCGATCCAGACCGAGAGAGCGAGAGGGAGAGGTGGATCGAGGGGAGTGGGGTGTAGCGGGCTAGGGTTTGGGGGGGGATAAGGGGAGAGCGGGAGTGGGCCGGCCTGGCGGCCTGGACGGCCTGCTGGGCCGAGGCCCAGGGGGGTTTCCCTTTATTTTTCTGTTTTCTTCTGTCTTTTTTTTTTCTTTACTCCTATTCTCTGTTTTGTAAATTGTGAGGCCTCAAAATGACTTTTGTAAAATATGAGACCTAGCCCATAAATACCAGTGCTTTATTTCCTAACACCTAAAATTAGTTTGGGCAAAACATCATTTCATACTTAAATTAGATTTAATAAATGGTTATTAAATATTGTTTTTAGTCGCTGTTTGAAGATGTTTGAGTCA
Organism: Thinopyrum elongatum; assembly: GCA_011799875.1. Lineage (NCBI taxonomy): Eukaryota > Viridiplantae > Streptophyta > Magnoliopsida > Poales > Poaceae > Thinopyrum > Thinopyrum elongatum. The sequence goes on from CM022298.1 coordinate 33,916,176, forward strand.
CCTACCCAACTCCAATGATGTTGGTTTCAATTTTAGAATTGTCTCTGATTTATTTGCTATTTAATGAACAATTTAGTTTCTATGTTGGACAACTTTTATTTTCCACTTTAATTTAATTTGAATTTGAGTTAGAAGTTGAAATGCATTATGATGCAAATGATGATCATGCACTGTTAAACATGATGACATGGCATAATCAAAAGGGTGATTACTGTAGTTAACCACTGGGGGTGTTACAAATCTCCTCTACTAACAAGAATTCTCGTCCCGAGAATTAAGAAGTAGAAGGAAAAAGTTCGGGGTATTCCGCACGAAGATTATCCTCGCGTTCCCAAGTGGCTTCATCTTCAGTATGATTTGACCACTGCACTTTGAGGAACTTGGTAACCTTCTGACGGGTTCGACGTTCAGCTTCATCGAGGATGCGGATCGGATGCTCCTTATAAGAAAGATCATCTTGCAATTCAAGCATCTCGTGATCCACAGATCGGTGCGGAGATTCCTTGAAACATTTACGAAGTTGCGACACATGGAAGACATCGTGGATATGAGAGAATTGCGGCGGCAACTCCAATTTATACGCCACTTGACCACGTCTTGCAACAATGCGGAAAGGACCAATGTAGCGCGGAGCTAGCTTGCCCTTGATTCCAAAACGGTGAGTGCCTTTCATAGGAGTGACACGAAGATAAGCTTGATCACCAGGTTGATAAGTCAAACCCCATCGTTTGCGATCATAGTTGCTCTTCTGGCGGTCCTGAGCCGCCTTGAGATTTTCCCGGACAATACGAACTTGTTCTTCGGCTTGTTGAATAATATCTGGACCCACGAGCGGTCGTTCCCCAGTTTCTGACCAATTCAGAGGGGTTCGACACTTACGTCCATAGAGAACTTTAAAGGGGGCCATTTTCAGACTGGCTTGATAGCTGTTGTTATAAGAGAACTCGGCATATGGAAGAGATTCTTCCCACTTCTTGCCAAACGATATAACACAAGCTCGTAGCATGTCTTCAAGCACTTGATTAACTCGTTCAACTTGGCCTTGGGATTGAGGATGATAAGCTGAACTCCAGGTAATATGAGTTCCCATAGCCTTTTGGAAACTTTCCCAGAAATGACCAGTGAATATGCTGCCACGGTCTGAACTGATCTCTTTCGGAATACCGTGGAGTGAAACAATTCTGGAGATATATAACTCTGCTAACTGACTAGCAGTGATCGTCTCCTTGACAGGCAGAAAGTGTGCAACTTTGGAGAGTTGGTCGACAACGACAAGAATAGCATCGTGACCCTTCTGTGACCTGGGAAGTCCGGTAACGAAATCCATCTGAACCTTATCCCATTTCCATAGAGGAATAGGAAGTGGTTGCAGAATTCCAGCAGGCTTCTGATGTTCTGCTTTAACGCGTCGACACACATCACATTCAGCAACATAACGAGCAATGTCCTGCTTCATTCTAGACCACCAGTACCTTTGACGGAGATCACGATACATCTTGTCGAAAGGGATATAATGGATTCGTGCAAAACTTTCAGACATGAAGGAGTGCGACGCTCCAGAATCAAAGAGTACAGAAGCTGGGATTGAATTCACTAGAAGGGTGCCCATCACAATGCTGGGGTCCTGCCGAGCTTCTTCCATGTTGACTTGGTTGACATGAACACGTTGACTAGCAGGTAGTCTGGTTCCAACGTTCCTAGAAGGATGTTTTCGACGGCTCTTCCTGCAACCAGCAGAAGGACGTGGTGCATCCTGACGAAAAGCCATAGCATCAGGCGGTCCAGCATGGACCGATAGCTGTCTCGGCGGTGAAGGCAAACGAGGTGCAACATAGGACGGCCTTGGTGCAGGGGCAGGTCGGTGATGAACATTGTGTGGGATCCAGACTCGACGTTTCTGAACAGGCTGACCCGAGGATGAGCCAGCTTCATGAGTGCGCTTGAGCGACTCCTGGCATTCAGTCAGAGCTGTTTCAATTTGGAAAGATTTGCTGACAAGCATTTCGAAGTCTGTACAATCAAGGACTGCAAGTGCGAGTTTTATGTCAGTACGGAGTCCTTCACGGAATTTATCCTGCTTGCGGGCGTCAGTGTTAACGTCATCCTCAGCATAGCGGGATAACTCAAGAAATTTCCTCTGATATTCATCCACAGTCATTGTGCCCTGTGTGAGTTTGCGAAACTGCTGCTTCTTCTGATCTATCAGACCTTGAGGAATGTACCGTGCACGAAAAGCTGACTGAAATTCCTGCCAAGTGGTTACTGTTTCAGCAGGCAACGTACCCTTGTGGCTTTCCCACCATTGAGCAGCTGGGCCCTTTAGGTGGAATGTCGCAAAGGTGACATAACTGGCAGGGGCAACATTAGCTGACTCCATTTCAAACAGGATGTCACGAAGCCAATCATCAGCATCCATAGGATTGGTGGAGTTGCGGAAAACGGACGGGTTGAGGTGCACAAATTCTGGCAGCGAGATCGGTCCAGGCTCCTGACGAGCCTCATTGCATTCCAAACGTCTTACCAGACTCTCGTTGAGCTGACGGTTCAATTCAAACTGCTGCATCATTGCGGCAATATAGGGTGGAGGTGGAGGATCGTCAGCCATCCTGCCAAATCAACAGGGGCAATTTAGCTAATAACTTGCAGGTGTAGGGAATTATTTATGAAGTAACACGCACAACAGAAGGAAGTGCAATAGATACTTCATCATATTCGCACCAGACATTCAAAGCCACACATAGCCTCGGTTAGCATCCGGCATTACGACAGTTGAAAAGGGAAGGGCTAGACATCTAGGCGGCGCGCAGGCACGCGATATGGGAGTACACAACGAGACATAGCAAAGGCTAGATCCACATCGGAGAAAACTGTTGGAACGAGGAATCTGCACGTGACAACACAGGGTGCCCTCGATAAAAGGATCCTGTAAGCAGAACCTGGCCCACAATCTTGAAGCAAGGGGGAATATTTCAGAACTCCGGGTGGATGTGAGCACGAGAGCCTAATGCTGGAGTTAGTAAAATCATTTAACCCGAATAGAAGAGAGGTCAGAGTCCCAGAGTAAAGGTCGAGGAGTAAAAGATCCTAATACCACCCAATTGGCGACGTGGGCCCGTAAGCCACACAACCAAGTTAGTAAAATAGTTTTCCGGTTTCTAGACTCAACTTCGGCCAAGGAGTTGAAAAGGGGGTTCCTACAGTCAGTCGGCTCTGATACCAACTTGTGACGCCCCCGGCCCGATCGTGCACTAATCATACACGCAAATGCACACGATCAAGCCTAAGGACTCACGGGAAGATATCACAACACAACTCTAAAACATAAATAAAGTCATACAAGCTTTATATTACAAGCCAGGGGCCTCGAGGGCTCGAATACATAAGCTTGCGAACAAGCGTCAGCGGAAGCATCAGATATCTGAGTACAGACATAAAAGAAAGCACAGAAAAGGCCTCTTAGAAAGCGGGACAAAAGAAAACACTACGATCGAAAGGCACAAGGCCTCCTGCCTGGGAACCTCCGATCCTACTCCTGGTCGACGGCAAGCTCGAGGTAAAACCATCCTCGGGATAGTAGTAGCGATCGTCGGCGCATCTGTCTCAGGGGCTCCGTCCTCTGGTCACGACCAAACTGATATGGGGAGAAAGAAAACAAAGCAACCGTGAGTACTCTGAAGTACTCAGCAAGCAAGGATCTACACTACATATGCAACATTTTCAAGGGGAGGCTGTATATGTGGACTGGGCTGCAGAAATGCCAGAATAGAGAGAAGGCCTAGTCCTATCGAAGACTAGCATCTTCAGCGGTCTTGCAGCAGTAGAAGAGAGTAGAACAATACCATATAATGTAGCAGTAATAATATCAACCTCACCCAGAGATCCTTTCTCGACTCCCTGCGAGAAAGCAATCCCAGAGCCATAAATACAGGTCTCATCACAGGTATCCAGTTCTAAATTGTATCAATCAGGATACAACTCCGAGTGTCCTTTACCGTAGGACCGGCTATCGATAGAAGTGTTCTTCCCTGCAGGGGTGCACCAACTTACCCAACACGCTCGATTAACTTCGGCCGGACACACTTTCCTGGGTCATGCCCGGCCTCGGCCAAACGACACATCGCAACCCTACCTACAGCTCAGCAGAGAGGTCCCCGCCGGTCTACATCCTAAGCGCAAGGGGGTCTTGGCCATCGCCCCTCGCCCTCCGGGTCGTTGCGTACATGGCCCAGATCCAAGCACCACCGAAATGGCGCCAATCACTCCATGCCGCACTGCTGAACTGGACGTCTGACAGAGCTTTCGGCTGATGCATACGATGCAGAACGCCCATACTATGCCCACGTGATGGTTAGTGCCATCAGACCAGAGGCCTGCTCGGATCAAATATCCAAATCGTTAATGGACTAGGGCTTGCGATAACGAGCAGAGACTCACGAAAGATGTGACCCCGTCGCCCCGTCTCGAGGACTTGCGGCAAGGGCCAAGAATGCCCGGCCGCGCCTCGTATTCACCACTCGGGCACCACACTGGCAACCCGCCTTCACATCACACGCGGGTACCCCTCAGGGTCGACCCGCCTTTCCAAGTAACATTGTAAGGTCCAAGTATCCGTGTGTCCATAACATCAGGGAATCCGAGGTATCACCCTCATTGAATTCCCACTCGATGTACCCGTCAAGGTGAACTAGGAGGAATCACCCTCACTGGGTCCACACTTGAGGTGTTGTACGACAGCGTCGTTATCGGAAGCGGTGAAGGAGGAATCACCCTCGATGACCACGACCGAATAGCTACTCTACAGAGTTAACATCAGAAGTGCTACAAGAGGTTTCACCCTCGGCACTCGATAGTAACGCTGCAGTGTCGTTACAACTAAGGGGGGGGGTGATGTGCGGTGTCGGGTCCTGGTCTCCAATCCCATTGATCGGGTCTTCTGACGATCCAGCGCGGCAGTCGGGATAAGTGGGGTCACTGATAGGTCTCTACCCAGCCTAGACTAAACAGTTTAGGATATGTAGGTAATTATTAACAGTAGGTTACAATGAACAGGCTATGCATCAGAATAGGTAAAGCAGCAGCAGCAGTAATTCTAATGCAAGCATGAGAAATTTAGAATGGGCGATATCGGTATGCTCAAGGGAGGGGCTTGCCTGGTTGCTCGGCGGCAAGGGCAAGGTCGTCTATGGTGTCTTCGGGATCCGGAGCTGCGTCGGTCTCGGGGACGACGTCGGGGTCGGGGGCTATCGAGAGAGAAGAGGGGGAGGAAACAGTATAAATATAGAGCAAACATGAGCATGACAAATACGATACACGGTGCTAGGGGTAGTCTAACGCAGCATCACACGTAACAGACGGAGCGGGAGAATATCTGACGATATTTCCCGGGTCTTTGGAATTATCGGACAGAGGATAAGAGGGGAACGGTTGCAAGTTCGGATAGTTAGGGACGCGTGACGGACGAACGGACCGCGTATTCAGATTCGTCTCATCGTTCTGAGCAACTTTCATGTACAAAGTTTTTCGATCTGAGTTACGGATTATTTTATATGATTTTCTAAAGCTTTTATTAATTTTCTGAATTTATTTTTATTATTTAAATTAAACATTATCCAGAATAGTGCTCGCTGATGTCAGCATGACATCATGCTGATGTCAGCAAGGTTAATTAGGTTAACTAATTAATTAGCTCTAATTAACCAGGGTTACTTAAGTTAATTAACATTTAATTAATCTAATTAATCAAATTAGACTAATCTAAACAGTGTTAATTAACTAATTAATTATTTATTTTAATTATATTGTTTATTATTATTTATTTTAATTAACAGGCAGGGCTGTGGGCCCCACTGGTCAGTGGACCAGGGCCGGACATGTCCGGAGCATGCCCGTTTGGGACCGGACATGTCCGGTGCCCAAATGGCACGCGCGGGCGCGGGCGGGCGAGGCCGCGGCAGCGCGCGGTAGTGCGCGCAGGGCCGGAGCGGCAGGGGGGTGGCGGCGCGCGGCACAGGTGGCGGGGCCGGAGCGCGCGGGCGCGGGTCGGACGATGGCGGGGCGAGCAACAGGTGAAGGTGGGCGCGCGGGGACGGTGCGGTAGGGCGGCGAGGGAGTGGCGCAGGGGAGGAGGCGACGGGGATGGGCGAGGCCGTGCGCGAGCGGGACTGGGCCCGGGCGAGCGCGACCGGCGTCGACATGCGGGCGCGGCGTCGGGGAGAGAGAAGAGGAGAGGGGCGCGGCTCACCCCCGATGCAGGGTCAAGGCAGCGGGCGCGACGAGGCGAGCGGCGACGGCGGTTAGCGACGGCGTCGGCGCGAGGGCGAGGCGGCGACGGGGCGCGTCGGGGCGACGCGGGCGGCGGTGCGGGAGCTCCCCCGATCCGGTTCTGGATCGGGTGGGGTGGGGAAAGGAGTGAGCGAGGGGGTGGGGGGTGTAGCGTCTAGGGTTCGGCCCGAGGGGGAGGTATAGGCCAGGGGGGGAATGGGCCGGCCTGGGTGGTGGCCTGGTGGCCAGCTGGGCCACGGCCCAGTTGGTCCGCGGGGGGGGGCTTTTCCTTTTTACTTCTTTTTATTATTATTTATTTTCCTTTTCTGTTTTCTCTTTTATTTTTATTCCAAAAGACTTTTGTAAAATATGAGACTTGCTCCATTATTTACAGTGCATTATCTGTCACTGCTAGAAATTGGTTTGGGGTCCATATCTTTTTGTTTGGATTTTATTTAAATTGAAAAAGGATTAAACAGTGTTATGTTGCTGCTGTTCCTTGTTGTTCGAGTCCTTTTACAATTCCAACAAATGTTGCAATCATTTTTATAAATGCTATGAGAATATTTGCAACATGATGCACATTTTAGTTTTCAGGTTTGGACAACTTTTATTTTCCACTTTTATTTAAATTTGAATTTGAGGTTAGGAGTTGAAATGCAATATGATGTTAATGATGATCATGCACTGATAATCATGCTGACTTGGCATTATCAAAATGGGATTACTGTGGCTAACCACTGGGGGTGTTACAAATCTCCTCTACTAACAAGAATTCTCGTCCCGAGAATTAAGAAGTAGAAGGAAAAAGTTCGGGGTATTCCGCACGAAGATTATCCTCGCGTTCCCAAGTGGCTTCATCTTCGGTATGATTTGACCACTGTACTTTGAGGAACTTGGTAGCCTTCTGACGGGTCCGACGTTCAGCTTCATCGAGGATGCGGATCGGATGCTCCTTATAAGAAAGATCATCTTGGAATTCAAGCATCTCGTGATCCACAGATCGGTGCGGAGATTCCTTGAAGCATTTACGAAGTTGCGACACATGGAAGACGTCGTGGATATGAGAGAATTGCAGCGGCAATTCCAATTTATACGCCACCTGACCACGTCTAGCAACAATGCAGAAAGGACCAATATAGCGTGGAGCTAGCTTGCCCTTGATTCCAAAACGGTGAGTGCCCTTCATAGGAGTGACTCGCAGATAAGCTTGATCACCAGGTTGATAAGTCAAACCCCATCATTTGCGATCATAGTTGCTCTTCTGACGGTCCTGAGCCGCCTTGAGATTTTCACGGACGATACGGACTTGTTCTTCGGCGTGTTGAATAATGTCCGGTCCAACAAGAGGTCGTTCCCCAGTTTCTGACCAATTCAGAGGGGTTCGACACTTACGTCCATAAAGTACTTCGAAGGGAGCCATTTTCAAGCTGGCTTGATAACTGTTGTTATAAGAGAACTCGGCATACGGAAGAGATTCTTCCCACTTCTTGCCGAAAGAAATAACACAAGCTCGAAGCATATCTTCAAGCACTTGGTTGACTCGTTCGACTTGGCCTTGAGACTGGGGGTGATATGCTGAACTCCAAGTAATATGAGTTCCCATAGCTTTTTGGAAACTTTCCCAGAAATGACCAGTGAATATGCTGCCACGGTCTGAACTGATCTCTTTCGGAATACCGTGGAGTGAAACAATTCTGGAGATATACAACTCTGCTAACTGACTAGCAGTGATCGTCTCCTTGACAGGCAGAAAGTGTGCAACTTTAGAGAGTTGGTCGACGACGACAAGAATAGCATCGTGACCCTTCTGTGACCTGGGAAGTCCTGTAACGAAATCCATCTGAACCTTATCCCATTTCCATAGAGGAATAGGAAGTGGTTGCAGAATTCCAGCAGGCTTCTGATGTTCTGCTTTAACGCGACGACACACATCACATTCAGCAACATATCGAGCAATGTCCTGCTTCATTTTAGACCACCAGTACCTTTGACGGAGATCACGATACATCTTGGTGCTACCCGGATGAATAGACAGCGGGGTATCATGTACCTCCTTCATGACCTTGTCAGTCATAAGTTCGAAACGAGGTACGACAATGCGGTTTCTGAAATACAAGGTTCCATCTTCAGACAGCGAGAAATCCCTATACTTTACAAGGTGAAGACTCTTCTTCATCAGATCAACTTCAGCATCTTTAGCTTGCGCATCCTTAACAGCTTTCTCGAGATCTGGTTGTATCACAAGGTTATTAAGAGAACCCTGTGGAACAATACGCAGATTTAGCTTGCACAGTTGTTCAAAAAGTCGAGGTTGAGCTCGCCTAACCATGAGGTTGTTGCAATAGGACTTGCGGCTTAAGGCATCAGCCATCACGTTAGCCTTGCCAGGGGTATAGGAAATACCCAAATCATAGTCCGCAATGGCCTCCATCCATCTTTGCTGACGGAGGTTTAGAGAAGGTTGAGTGAACAAGTACTTCAGACTTTTATGATCCGTGTATATCTCGCAACGATTACCGAGGAGGTAATGTCGCCATAACTGCAGTGCATAGATGACAGCAGCTAGTTCTAGATCATGTACCGGATAATTCTCTTCATGTGGGCGCAATTTGACGAGAGCCATAAGCAATCACTTTACGCTCTTGCATTAGGATACAGCCTAATCCTTCACGGGATGCGTCACAATAGATCACAAAGTCTTTGCAGGTATCTGGAGGAGAAAGTACTGGGGTATTGTAACGGATTGACATCTGCCCCAGTGGATAAAGAATGTACTCTGGATGTATCCCTGCTCGAACAGCTGGTAGCTGCGTCGCAGGGTGTGGTGGAAACAAACGATCCATCTGAGACAGAGGAAACTCATGATTGTCAAAAGACAAGGAGAAGTATAACCGATCTCGGAGAGAAAGGTTAAACAAAACAATGGAAAGGAAAATGATTATCAGACTAATCAGATCAATGTCAGGGAAATCGCACATATATCCAGCTCTCCGGGTGGACGAGAATTACGAGATCCTAAGTGTCGGCGTTAGTAAACTTTAGTTAACCCGAAAGGAAGAGAGGTCAGGGTCCCAGAGTAAAGATGAGGAATAAAAGATACTAATACCTCCCAATTGGCGACGTGGGCCCGTAAGCCACACAGCCAAGTTAGTAAAACAGTTTTGGACCACTAGACTGAACTTCGGCCAAGGAGTTGGAAAAGGGGGGTTCCTACAGTCAGTCGGCTCTGATACCAACTTGTGACGCCCCCGGCCCGATCGTGCACTAATCATACACGCAAATGCACACGATCAAGCCTAAGGACTCACGGGAAGATATCACAACACAACTCTAAAACATAAATAAAGTCATACAAGCTTTATATTACAAGCCAGGGGCCTCGAGGGCTCGAATACATAAGCTTGCGAACAAGCGTCAGCGGAAGCATCAGATATCTGAGTACAGATATGAAATAGAAACAGAAAGGCCTTTAGAAAGGCGGGGCAAAATAAAACACTACGATCGAAAGGCGAAGGCCTCCTGCCTGGGACCCTCCGATCCTACTCCTGGTCGTCAGTCAACTCGTAGTAGTATCCATCCTCTGGGTAGTAGTAGTAGCGATCGTCGGCAGGGCAGCTGTCTCAGGGGCTCCGTCATCTGGTCACGACGAACTGATATGGGGGAAAAGGAAAGAAAAGCAACCGTGAGTACTCTGAAGTACTCAGCAAGCAAGGATCTACACTACATATGCAACATTATCAAAGGGAGGCTGTATATGTGGACTGGGCTGCAGAAATGCCAGAATAGAGAGAAGCCTAGTCCTATCGAAGACTAGCATCTTCAGCGGTCTTGCAGCAGTAGAAGAGAGTAGAACAATACCATATAATGTAGCAGTAATAATATCAACCTCACCCAGAGATCCTTTCTCGACTCCCTGCGAGAAAGCAATCCCAGAGCCATAAAGTCATCAAACCTCGTCCTGAGATCCTTTCTCGACTCCCTGTGAGAAAGCGATCCCAGAGCCAATACAGTCATCAACCTGTTAACGTCTCAAGGGTCCAGTTCTAGTTGTATCGATCGGGATACAACTCCGAGTGTCCTTTACCGTAGGACCGGCTATCGATAGAAATGTTCTTCCCTGCAGGGGTGCACCAACTTACCCAACACGCTCGATTAACTTCGGCCGGACACACTTTCCTGGGTCATGCCCGGCCTCGGCCAAACGACACATCGCAACCCTACCTACAGCTCAGCAGAGAGGTCCCCGTCGGTCTATATCCTAAGCGCTCAGGGGTCATGGGCCATCGCCCTATGCACTCCGGGTCGTTGCGAGCAGAGCGAATCACGGTACCACCCCTCAGGATGGCGCCGGCCCAGCCCGGCCGCAGTGCTGAACTGGACGTCTGACAGAGCTTTCGGCTGATGCATACGATGCAGAACGCCCATACTATGCCCACGTGATGGTTAGTGCTATCAGACCAGAGGCCTGCTCGGATCAAATATCCAAATCGTAAGTGGACTAGGGGCTTGCGGAAAACGAGCAGAGACTCACGAAAGATGTGACCCCGTCGCCCCGTCTCGAGGACTTGCGGCAAGGGCCATGAATGCCCGGCCACGCCTCGTATTCACCACTCGGGCACCACACAGGCACCCGTCTTCACAACACTCGCCTCTCAGGCGCACGCGGGTACCCCTCAGGGCCGACCCGCCTTTCCAAGTAACAGTGTAAAGTCCAAGTATCCGTGTGTCCATAACATCAGGGGAATCCGAGGTATCACCCTTGTTGGATTCCTACCGACGTAACTGCCAAGATGAACGTAGGAGGAATCACCCTCGATGAGTTCACACTTGAGGTGTTGCACGACAGGGTCGTATCGGAAGTGGAGAAGGAGGAACCACCCTCGATGACCACGACCAAATAGCTTCTCTACAGAGTTAACATCAGAAGTGCTACAAGAGGTTTCACCCTCGGCACTTGATAGTAACGCTGCAGTGTCGTTACAACTAGGGGGGGTGATGTGCGGTGTCGGGGTCTGTGTGACGCCCCCGGTTCAATCGTACACTAATCATACACGCAAACGTGTACGATCAAGCCCAGGGACTCACGGGAAGATATCACAACACAATTCTAAACACAAATAAACGGAGGTCCACAATATTACAGACCAGGGATCCGAAGATCCGAATACATAAGTCAGTCATACAAATAATATCTGGGTACAGACATAGTTAGACAAGTTCTGCCTTAAGAAGGCTAGCACAAACAGCGACACTAGATCGAAAGGCGTTGGCCTCCTGCCTGGGAGCCTCCGATCCTACTCCTGGTCAGATGGCTCGATCCAGTAGTACGTGCCCTCTGGACCCGCCTGGTAGTAGGCTCCGGTGGTGGCGTCTGGCTCCTGGACTCCATCGTCTGGTGTATCATCAAGGTGGGGTATATGGGGGAAAAGAGAAAATAAAGCAACCGTGAGTACTCATCCGAAGTACTCAGCAAGCAAGGATCTATACTACATATGCAACATTATCAATGGAGAAAAGGCTGTATATGTGGACTGGGCTGCAGAAATGCCAGAATAGAGAGAAAGGCCTAGTCCTATCAAAGACTAGCATCTTCAAACATCTTCTCAAAGCCATCATCTTGCAGCAGTAGAAGAGAGTAGAATAGCATTTTATTTAACAAACATGTTGAAATACAGCTCAAAGATCCTTCCTTGACTCCCAGCGAGAAAGTAATCCCGAAGCTTCAATTAAGTAACAAGTATCCAGTTTAAGTAGGTAGATCGGGATACACAAACTGAGCGTCCTTTACCGTAGGACCGGCTATCGATAGAAGATTCATCCCTGCAGGGGTGCACTACTGTTACCCAACACGCTCGATCAACTCTGGCCGGACATACTTGCTGGGTAATGCCCGTCCTCGGAAGATCAACACGAAGCAGCGCTCTACCTAGGCTCAGCAGAGAGGTCAGCACGCCGGACTAACCTATGCACCCAGGGGTCTCGGGCCATCGCCCTGGGCACCCTGCGCGTTGCGTGGCTGGCCGGGGTGCAGGCGCGACACTGAACTCGCCAGTGAAGTATCCAGCCCAATCCCGACGATCAGCCCGCACGGTGAATCGTGACGTCTGATAAGCTTTCGGAGAAACGTACATCGCAGAGGGCCCCATAACCATAATCCCGCGTGGTGGTAGTGCGTATAGGGCACGTCGACCCACTCAGATCACACACCCAAATCCGATCAGCTCATTTAGTAACAAGCGGAAACATTCAGAGTTTCTGAAGCTCCGCCACAGTACCACACTCGAGTGCCCTTCCGGCACACTCGGCAACATAGATCCCCAGCGGGTACCCACCAGGGTGGACCCGCCTGTGACAAAGGTCAAGTAACCGTGTGGTCATAATCATCAGGGTGAACGTATGAGGTATCACCCTCGAGGTTCACACTGAGGGGTTGCACGACAGAGTCGTATCGGACATGGAGAAGGAGGAATCACCCTCGATGACCACGACCGAACAGCTATACTGCAGAGTATTCATCGGGAGTGCGTTACGAGGTATCACCCTCGGCACTCGATAGTAACTAAGCAGAGTCGTACAACTAAGGGGGATGTGAAGTGAGGCGTCTGTCTCTGATCGACGATCACGTTGATCGAGTCGTCGATGAACAAGCAGGGGCGACAAGGTAAAGTGGTGGGGTCACAGATGGTTCATACCAACTTATACTAAACAGTTTATCATAGGCAGGTAAGGTAGCAATGAACAGGTTACAACAGCAGGCTATGCATCAGAATAGGAGCATACATTAACAGTAGCAAAATCTAATGCAAGCAGGAGAATAGAATGGGCGATATCTGGAATGCTCAAGGGGGGGGGGGGCTTGCCTGGTTGCTCTGGCAAGAGAGGGAGGTCGTCAACGGGCTGCTCGTCGGTAGAGTAGTCGTAACCTGGTGCAGCGTCGTCGGTCTCAGCGTCTATCGAGAGAAAGAAGGAGGGGGAGAGAAACAATAAATTCACGGCAATAATGCAAACAACATGTATGACATGTCTAAATGATATGCCGGGGTGTTCTACTGCCTAACTAAATGATTTAGTTAATTTAGGAATTTATTCGGATTTATTTAATTAAAGTTGGGCACTATTCATTTACTGAAATCGGTCTAAAAGTTCAATGTTCTTATAGCTGCGGGCATCTGACGGGAATACGGAGGACGTATTCGGGTTCGTATCGTCGTTCTGAGCAAGTTTCATGTATAAAATATTTTGATCGGAGTTACGGTTTATTTAATATGATTTTCTAAAGTTTTTATTAATTTCTGAAATTTAATTAATTATTTAATTCAACATTATCCGAAACAGTGATTGATGACGTCAGCATGACATCATGCTGACGTCAGCAGCCACCTGACAGGGTGGGTCCCACCTGTCATAGGCTGTGTGACGACCCCGGCTTAATCGTGCACTAATCATACACGCAAATGCGCACGATCAAGCCTAAGGACTCACTTGAAGATATCACAACACAACTCTAAAACATAAAATAAAGTCATACAAGCTTAATATTACAAGCCAGGGCCTCGAGGGCTCGAATACAAGCTCGATGGCATACAAGCGTCAGCGGAAGCATTAGATATCTGAGTACAGATATATTACAGAGAGAGAGATAAGCCTTCACAGAGGCGGGGTAAAAATAAAAACTACGATCGAAAGGCGTAGGCCTCCTGCCCTGGACCCTCCGATCCTACTCCTGGTCGTCGAACGGCTCCTCATAGTAGTAGTACTCGCCAGGCGGATAGTAGTACTGGTCGTCGGCTGGGGCTTCTGGCTCAGGGGCTCCGTCGTCTGGTGGCATCAAATGGAAAATGGGGGAAAAAGAAAATAAAGCAAACGTGAGTACTCATCCGAAGTACTCAGCAAGCAAGGATCTACACTACATATGCATCATTGTCAAAGGAATGGCTGTATATGTGGACTGGGCTGCAGAAATGCCAGAGTAGAGGGGGAAAGCCTAGTCCTATCGAAGACTAGCATCTTCAACAATCTTCGACAGTCTTGCAGCATCAGGAGAGAGCAGATGAACATAATGTAAAGTAGTAGTAGTAATATCATCAACCTCGACCTGAGATCCTTTCTCGACTCCCTGCGAGAAAGCAATCCCAGAGCCGTACTATCCAATTCTCATCACATGTTCTAGTTGTACCGATCGGGATACAACTCCGAGTGTCCATTACCGTAGGACAGGCTATCGATAGAAGTTTCTTCCCTGCAGGGGTGCACCAACTTACCCACCACGCTCACTTAACTCTGGCCGGACACACTTTTCTGGGTCATGCCCGGCCTCGGCTAAGCAACACGCCGCAACCCGACCTAGGCTTATAAGAGAGGTCAGCACGCCGGACTAAACCTATGCCCCCAGGGGTCTTGGGCCATCGCCCCGGGAACTCCTGCACGTTACGGGGCACCCGAGAGCAGACCTAGCAACCCCTTATACAAGCGCGGTTGCATTACCAGTCCAACTCGGCGTGCGCCGCTCCTTACTGACGTCAAACAAGCTTCGGCTGATGTGTACGACGCAGAACGCCCATACTATGCCCACGTGATGGTTAGTGCCATCGGGCCAGAGGCCCCTCGGATCAAATATCCAAACCGTAGTGGATTAGGAGCGCGCGGAAACGAGCAGAGACTCACGATCGATGTGACCCCGTCGCCCCGTCTCGAGGACTTGCGGCAAGGGCTAAGAATGCCCGGCCACGCCTCGTAGTTATCTCGCGGGCACCATCCAGGTCAACCCGACTCCACATCACTTCGCGTTAAGCTCGCGCGGGTACCCCTCAGGGCCGACCCGTCTTTAGTATCATAGTTTAGTGCAAGTCATAATATCCAAGGTAACTGTGTGTCTGACACCGAAGGGAACCCTGAGGAATCACCCTCGATGGAATTCCCGCTCGATGTTGTCATCAAGGTGAACGAAGGAGGCATCACCCTCGAGGTCCACACTTGAGAGGTTGCGCGACGATGTCGTTATCGGGGGTGGTGTAGGAGGAATCACCCTCGCTTACCACGACCGAGTAACTAACCTACAAGGTTAACATCAGAAGTGCTAACGAGGTATCACCCTCGGCACTCGACGGTAACCCAGCAGTGTCGGCAACAAAAGGGGGGAAAGTGATGTGCGGTGCCCTGGACTGATCTTCAATCCCGATGATCGGGTCTTCTGATATCCAGCAGGGCAGTCGGGATCAAGTGGGGGTCTCTGTCGTGTCTCTACCCATCCTATGCTAAACAGTTTAGGATAACAGGCATGTATCAAAAGTAGGTTACAAGTAAACAGGCTATGCAACAGAGTAGGATAGTAATAGCAGCAGTAACATCTAGTGCAAGCATAAGAGGGGAGAGAGTAGGCGATATCGGAATGCTCAAAATGGGGGTGCTTGCCTGTTTGCTCGGGGGCAAGGGCAAGGTCTTCAGTAGTATCGTCGGGGACGTAGTCGTACTCCTGTGCGGCGTCTGCCTCGGGAGCTACGTCAACGTCGGGGGCTACCGAGAGAGAAGAGGGGGAAGAAACAGGTAAACATAATGCAAACAAATGCAACACGGTGCGTGTGATGCTATGATGCAGTGTAGGGTTGCCTGAATATGCATCTAAGTCATTTTAGTTATTTTTTAGAATTATTCTGGGATTTAATATCCGACGTGTGTGCACTATTCATCTGTCGGATTCGGGTCCGGAGTTACGAGTTCTTCTACGTAGGAGGTTCCGATGGAGAAACAGACGGCACGATCAGACTCGTCTCGTCGTTCTGAGCAACTTTCATGTTTTAACTTTTTCGATCCGAGCTACGGTTTAAAAGTTATTAATTTTTAAAGATTATTTGAATTTCTGGAATTATTTTATTTAACAGAAAATGAATTATGACGTCAGCATGGCGTGCTGCTGACGTCAGCAAGTCAACAGGACGGTTGACCAGTCAAACCTGACATGTGGGTCCAGTGGGACCCACATGTCAGCCTCTATTTCTTTAATCAGTGATTCAGTTTAATTACCAGGATTAATTAGGGGGTGGACCCCACATGTCAGTGAGACATTAGGTTAATTAGTTTATTTTTATTTCTAATTTGTTTTAACTAATTAATCAGGGAGGTGGGGCCCACGTGTCAGCGACTGGGCCGGTCCAGTCAGCAGGGCTGACCGGTCAGCTGGCCGGTCGGGCCCCTGGGGCCCACGGGTCAGTGACCCAGGGGTGGGCCCCGCCTGTGCCACGTCAGCGGGGCCGGCGGCTGGTCGCCGGCGACCAAATCGCACGGCGGCGCATCGCCGGAGTTGGCCGGAATCGAGCTATAGGGCTCGGTTCGAGCCGGGCTTGGGTGCGTTCGAAAGCCAGGGGACTCGCCCGTCGCGTGGGAGTGGTCTCGTCGCCGGAATCTACCGGAACCGTCGACGGTGAGCTCGCGGGCGGCGCCGGAGTTCGGGGTCTGGACGGGATCGCGGCTGCGGGGCTCGAGGGGGTACGTGCGAGTGCGCGTTCGACTCCCGGGGTTGCCAGGAGCACAGCGCGGTGCTTAGCCAAGCACGGAAGCGGCCATGGCCACGAGCACGAGCTCGTCGGCGGCGGCCAAAGCACGACCACGGTGGCGGCTAGCTACGGCGGTTCCTATGGCGCAGCGAGAGAGAGGAGGGGAGAAGCTCACCGTGCAGGCTCACACGTAGGCCCGGCGAGTGGTTTAGTAGCTGCTGCGCCGGGAATTGACGGAGAGGCGCCGGCGACCGAAGCAAAGGGGGCGGAGAAAAACGACGCCTGTGGAGCTCCCCTGCTCCACCAGAGAGCTTCAGGCGACGCGGTCGACCACGGCGGAGGCGAGGGACATCTCGACGAGGCGATGCGAGGCCGGTAGCCGCGAGCACGGCGTCGAGCGGCGGCGGCCGCGTCCGGCTGCTCCCGGATCTGAGGGGGAAGACGGGCGGAGCGAGCGAGGGAGAGAGATAGGGAATGCCAGGGGAAGCCAGGGGGGTCGAGTGGCTCCGGCCTTATCTCCTCCTCCTCCCTGTAGCGTCGGTGGCGCCGCGGTGTCGCCGGCCGACTGGCGCGCGCGCGCGCGGCCACGGCGGGGACGACACGGGGAGGAGGGAGACGAAGTGGGCCTGCTGGGCCGCGACTCGGGGCACTGTGCACTAAGGCCCAGTGCACAGTGTCCCGCTTTTGATTTTCTGTTTTAGCTTCTCCATTTTCTTTTATCCTTTTCTGTTTCAAAATGTTTAGGGCACTTGTGCACTTTTGAAAAATGTGGGAGTTGGCCCAAATATTGCAATGCAATATTATCTCTCACCAAAAAGTGGTTTGGACAAATTTGGATTCCATTTGAGTTTGATATTAATTTAATAGATGTAAATAGTCTGTTTTGAGTGCTGTTTCAGGTTGTTTCACTCACTTAGCTAACTCCAAAAATAATGATTATGATTTTGCCATGACCACTGGATTATTTGCTAATTAAATAACATTTCTCCAGCAGAGTTTGATCAACTTCAATTTGCACTTTGGAATTTAATTTGATTTTCAGATTTTGAATTTGAATTGGATTATTAACCCAAATGATTTGGCACTGCAAATGATGATGACATGGCATTATTAACAGCTGATCACTGTGGCCATTACAAGGGGGTGTTACAAGGAGTGATTCTTGCCGAAGTCACATGGAAAGAGTTTTTGCAAGACTCGGTGTCCCAAAACACTGATGAGCAAAATACATGATGGAGATTCCACACATTCTTGTGTTTGGATTAATCATGTTTTCCATGGTATGTAAAACAACCAGATATGTCCAATACTCCAAAGATGTTGCGAGTATAGATACCAAAGTGATCAAAAGTACTGATCATAAGACAACAGTGAAAAAGGGTCATTGAGTGCTAAAGAAGCACTGATGAGATGTATTCTCGCAAGCGGAAATCATGAAGAGTTCGTTGTAAAAGGTTACATCGATACATTCTTCACCTTTCTTCCATGCGATTTTTGATTTAAATTGAGGTTTTTGTGTTACACACAATATGGTGGCACAGTTAGTTGGAAATTGTTCCAAACAAGATATTGTGGCGAATTCTATAACAAAGGCTAAGTATGTTGACGCTTTAGAAGCGACAAAGAAGTTGTTGAATCATATAGTTCATTCATGAACTTAGTATGATTCCAAGAAGGCTTTGGTCAATGGGACACTATTGCAGATAATTGCTCCATAGCTCAGTCTAAGGAATCAGGTTTCGACCAATGATTCACATATATACAAAGCCAAGCCCACGCAAAATATGAATTTTGTGGAAGCGTGAAAACGCGAGGATATGCAAAGATACACACGGAGCTGAAGTCGTCAGATCCGTTGGACATCAGGCTATACCACAAGCGAAGCATATTTACACTGGTGTGCCACAGGTGTAAAGTGCATTAGCATTAACTAGATTATTGACTCTAGGGCAAGTGGGAGTCTGTAGGAGATATGCCCTAGAGGCAATAATAAATGTTATTGATTATCTCCCTGTTCATAATTATGCTTATGTTCCATGCTATAACAGCTATGGTTCTCGAGTCTACAATAACACGAGGCTCGGAGGAAGACTCATATGCACGTGTGGAATAATAAACGGTAAAATGTATTCCTAGTCTGGCCTCTAAGACTAGCTCAAGTGTTGCATGATGGTTCTGTTTTCCTGATCATGGGCATGTCTATGCCAGCAACTTTGAGGGCACAATGTTAGAAGAACATTTGTGTTGAATCGACCCGAATTGATGTTATGCTATGAGATACATTTGTCACAAGTTAATGGTTAATAACACAAAGATGGTTAACGTTTGCATGATTCCTAAGACCATGAGAGTATCGAGTTTCTTCATGCTTGCTTCATGAACTTTGGGGTTTGTTAAACGTCATCCGTAAATGGGTGGCTATTATGGCGGCTTACGGGTTCATGGAAAAGTATGTCAAGTAACTTGATAGCTCAAGATTGGGATTTGCTCCTCCGACGATGGAGAGATATCTCTGGGCCCTTTCGGTGTTATGGTATCCAACATCGTCTGGCCAGACACTTTGTGATTTGATCACGGCGATGCCGAAACACTGTAATGAGAAAAGAGAACAATACCGGTAACGAGGTAACTGGCATAGTGGACAAGTTGTTGATTCACGGGGATGCCGATTAATCTCACCTCGGGTATTTGTAACATATCGCGAAGCAACAGGAATAGCACACGGCAACTAGGGGTTCACTCGAATATTCATTCGTGTGGGTATAGGGGTCAAGTCGCTAGATTAACAATGCGGGGTGTATGAAGCACGAGATAATAAAATCTTGAACCCCATACTAAACTTCGTCATACGCATGACCCCCGTGCAGATCATATCTGCATTGCCCTTTCGTCTGCGAAATTTCATCTTTCTTTTTAACTACGGTGGAATTCAATGAACTGTTAGCACTTCGTTGATCAATCAGGATCGCGGATTGCCAGACATTGAAACTCCACCATACTGTTATCAAGATCAGAAATATGCAAATTCCAGGGAAGCAACAAGAACATCGGGTAACAGATTTCATCTGCTACCCGCACAAATAATTTTCAGTAATAGAACTCATCTACTACCTAATTATATTGTGCAACACCCATACATCTCATGTATTCTAGATCGCAACCTGCATGTACGCATAGCACGGCTCATGATGCCACTGTTGGGTAACGCAGCAGAAAACAAAAATTTTCCGACCTACGCACCAGCCCAGGATCACTATGGAGATTGCATACAGGGTTTTTTGATCATTTCGTTACCGACTCGTAGCGCAGCGGAAGTAGAGTCGATGACGATAGTCGGTGCAGACCCCCGCAGCTAGGATTTACAACCTCCCAACCGCGAGGATGTATTCCCACATCTACCCCTCGGACAGCCCTCCGGGAGGCGGTCGGACAGTCCCTCGGACAGTGACACGGACAGCCCTTCGGGAGGACCCTCGAAAATCGGACGGTTACTCGGACAGCCCTTCGGGAGGACACTCGAACAACCCCTCGGGCAAAAGGACGAAACTACGACCTCTCTACTGGGTTGCACACATACGGTGTCATCTATCCGGCAGGGCTTCGCCGTCCAGAACTAGTTCCCACCGGAACCCAGACAGCCTTTCGGCACTACGAAACTATTTCGTGGGAGGGAGAGAGAATACCAGATCATGCATGGCTTGTGTGAGAGAGTTGGAGTGAGGATGAAGAGCTCCTCTCCACCTCCTTTTATAGGGGAAGGAGGCGGTGGGGTGGCTGAAAATTTCAGCCACAAAACATGTGGGGCCCCCCCACAAAACAAGCTCCCACCAAAGGTGGGGAGTTGTCTCATGGGGCCCCCCCTTTGCCCCATGGCGCCCCCATGAGGGGCTGCCACCTCCTCCCAACATATCCCATAATATGTGGGGGCTGCCCCCCACCATGGGGGGCCCCCCCAACACCTTGTCCACCAACAAGGGGGCTGCCCCCTAGGGGGCCCCCCCAAAAAACAGCCCAAAAACAGCCCCCACGAAACGTGGGATCTTGTCCCCCCTCGCTGGGACAAGATGTTTTCCCGCGTGTAATTTCCAGAAAAATTCCCGAAGGTCCCAGAACATTTCCGGCACCCTCTAAAATTATCCGGACGTGCTCCGGAACATTTCTAGTATGGTGGTTTAATTTAAAACCATCTTCGTTTACCCGGTAAACAATTCCGGCAGCTCCGAAAACTTTTTTCGGTTTTTTCTCCAGAAAAATTCCAGAAACTACCAGACCTATCTGGCAACCCCCAAAACATTCCTGGTGCTTGCCGAAACCTTTTTGGATCAATGGTTTTATCCGAAACAACTTTTTGGTTTTACCGAAACTTTTTCGGTGTTCTCTCCGGAACTTTTCCGTTGTCTCTGAAACTTTTCCAGTGACTTTCTCTCGGACTCCTTGTCTAGTATTCAGCAGATAGATGACCCTTAAGCGTGTGACCCTATAGGTTCGGTGAAGTATAGACATGACCGGAACACTTTCCGATCAATGATCAGCATCGGAGCCGTGGACACCCATATTGACCCCTATACCCACACGAATGAATATTCGAGTGAACCTCCAGTTGCCGTGTGCTATTCCTGTTGCTTCGCGATATGTTACAAATACCCGAGGTGAGACATGTTGGCATTCCCGTGGATCAACAACTTGTCCACTAAGCCAGTTACCTCGTTACCGGTATTGTTCTCTTTTCTCGTTACCGTGTTCCGGCATCCCTGTGATCAAATCACCCTGTGTCTGGCCAGACGATGATGGATACCGTAACACCGAGAGGGCCCAGAGATATCTCTCCATCACCGGAGGAGCAAATCCCAATCTTGAGCTATCAAGTTACTTGACACACTTTTCCATGAACCCGTAAGCCGCCGTAATAGCCACCCATTTACGGATGACGTTTAACAAACCCCAAAGTTCATGAATCAAGCATGAAGAAACTCGATACTCTCATGGTCTGAGGAATCATGCAAACGTTAACTATCTCTGTGTTATTAACCATTAACTCATGACGAATGTATCTCATAGCATAACATCAATTCGGGTCGATTCAACACAGATGTCCTTCCTGACATTGTGCCCTCAAAGTTGCTGGCATAGACATGCCCATGATTGGGAAAACATAATCATCATGCAACACTTGAGCTAGTCTTAGAGGCACGACTAGGAATACATTTTACCGTTTATTATACCACACGTGCACATGGGTTTTCCCCAGAGCCTTTATGGATATACGGGCTTGGGAACCATAGCAGTTATAGCATGGAATATAAACTTAATTATGAACAGGGAGATAATTAATAACATTTATTATTGCCTCTTGGGCATATCTCCTACAACTGGCATAGTGGACAAGTTGTTGATTCACGGGGATGCCGATTAATCTCACCTCGGGTATTTGTAACATATCGCGAAGCAACAGGAATAGCACACGGCAACTAGGGGTTCACTCGAATATTCATTCGTGTGGGTATAGGGGTCAATATGGGTGTCCATGGCTCCGATGCTGATCATTGATCGGAAAGTGTTCCGGTCATGTCTATACTTCACCGAACCTATAGGGTCACACGCTTAAGGGTCATCTATCTGCTGAATACTAGACAAGGAGTCCGAGAGAAAGTCACCAGAAAAGTTTCGGAGGCAACGGAAAAATTCCGGAGAGAACACCGGAAAAGTTTCGGTAAAACCGAAAAATTGTTTTGGATAAAACCATTGATCCTAAAAGGTTTCGGCAAGCACCGGGATCTTTTTGGAGGTTGCCAGATTGGTCTGGTAACTTCTGGAATTTTTTCGGAGAAAAAACGGAAAAAAGTTTCGGAGCTGCCGGAATTGTTTACAGAGTAAACGAAGATGGTTTTAAATTAAACCACCGTACCGGAAATGTTCCGGAGCGCGTCCAGATAATTTTAGAGGGTGCCAGAAATGTTCTGGGACCTTCCGGAATTTTTCAGAAGTAATAGTCACGGAAAAGATCTTGTCCCAGCGTGAGGGGACAAGATCCCACGATACGTGGGGGCTGTTTTGCCCCCCCCCCCCCCCCTTGAGGGGGCAGCCCCTTGTGGCTGGACAAAGGTGTTGCGGGGGCGCCCCCTGGTGGGGGGCAGCCCCCATAAATGGTGGAAAGTGTTGGGAGGTGGTGGGGCCCCATGTGGGAACACCTTGGACAAGGGAACATGTTTTCTCCATGTTTGGTGGGAACATGTTTTCCTTGTTTGGTGGGTGCATGTTTTGTGGGCTGAATTTTCAGCCCCCCTCCACCCCTTCGACCACTATATAAGGAGAAGGAGAGGAGCTCTCCAACTCTCTCACACAAGCCATGCATGATCTGGCATTCTCTCTCCCTCCCACAAAATAGTTTTGTAGTGCCGAAAGGCTGTCTGGGTTCCGGTGGGAACTAGTTCTGGACGGCGAAGCCCTGCCAGATAGATGACACCATATGTGTGTAACCCCGTAGAGAGGCCGTAGTTTATTCCTTTTGCCCGAGGGGCTGTTCGAGTGTCCTCCCGAAGGGTTGTCCGAGTAACCGTCCAAGTTTCGAGGTTCCTTCTGAAGGGCTGTCCGTGACACGGTCCGAGGGACTGTCCGACCGCCTCCCGGAGGGCTGTCCGAGGGGCAGACGAGGGAGTACATCCTCGCGGTTGGGAGGTTGTAAAATCCTAGCTGCGGTGATCTACACCGCCGATCGTCATCGACTCTACTTCCGCTACGCTACGAGTCGGTAACGAAAAGATCAAACCTTGTATGCAGTCTCCATAGTGGTCCTGTGCTGGTGCGTAGGTCGGAATTTTTTTATTTTCTGCTGCGTTCCCCTACAGGGTCCTCCTCCGGCTCCCGCTTCGACCACTCCACATCTCCCCGCCGAGCATGCGGCCGTACGTCAATGCCGAGATCTGCCAGCGCTATTGGGACATGGCGACGCCGCTACCGTGGAGCGATGCGCACCTCTCGAACGGCTGGTGCTTGACCCCAGATCGGGTGCCCGTGCCGCCGATCCCGGCGACCGGCCATGCCCGCCTCATCGAGATCAACCGCCGCCGCGCCCGCCTTCCTCCAGAACTCCTCAACAGTTCCACGTACGCCGTGGACTCCCCTCTTTGGGACACATGGTTTCGTGACGAGCACGATCTGCGTCAACAAACATTTTTTCTCGGCCGTGCTCCGATCCCGCCACGGGTGCACTCTGCTAGCCGTGCGCGCACTCCTAGCCCGCCCCGGTCGAGCGGCCGTGCGCGGGGACTCCGTCCCCCTCGCCGTCCCCGCCCCCACCACCTCCCACCATGACCGCCGAGGAGAAGGAGGAGCTGTTGAGGAGGGTGATGGAGGACTCGGTGAGGGAGCATGACCGCGCCCAGTGGGAGGGCCTTGACGAGATGTTGGCCCTGTCGGCCGCCGGCGACGTCGCCATACCAGAGATGGAGGTCAAGGAGGAGGTGTTGGAGGAGCCCCCCGTCGCGGCCTGGAACCCGTCATTGGTGGGCCAGTCATGGATGTGGTCGTCGACGGCGCCGGAGATGGCCTCGTGGGTGGGCGCCGAGCCATGGTCACCATCACCGCCACAGTCACCAGTGCCGTAGGAGCCACCCGCCGATCTGTGGCAGCCGCCGCAGGGGCCGAAGGAGCCGCAACAGCCACCGCAGGGGCCGCCCGCCCATCTCTCGCAGCCACCGCCGTACGTCGACCTCACCATGGACGACAGCGACGAGTAGGATGGCGGTGACTAAAGACGGCCACTGCCCTAGCTAGTTTTTTTTTTTAAAATTTCATGTTTCGTTTCAATGTGCGGCCGTGATTTTCGTGGACATTTTAAGTTTATTGTAATATATATGGTTTTTACTTATTTTGCAATGCCTTTTTTGGTTTAAATTTGAAGTCCAAGCCGGACATATCTTTTGAAATGCGGCGGCCAGTTGGGCGCACCTACGGGCGGACGACCAAAACCGGACACGAGCGTCCGTTTTGCCGACGCAAACGGACATAAACGTCCGTCCGTTTGCGGTAGCGCGTTGGAGTTGGGACGGACGGACGTTTGGTCCGGTTTGCGTCCGTTTGCGTCACGAAAATGGACAGCGGACAGACGGACGCGTCCAGAAAGAGCATATGTACCCAACGGTGCTGCCCCATTTGGTGAGTTGTCCGCCCGTGGCATTTCGTCGAACACCTAGCAGGGGCGACCACCGCCGGCGTCGACGACGAGCACGCAGCCGATTTAGCTGCCGAGGGAGGCCGAGAGCAAGAAGAGGGAGACCGCCGGGGCTGTAGCAGTAGCAGCCCAGCACGCGCCCGCCCGCTTGCCCGTGCCCTCCCGCTCGCCCGCACCCGCCCGCGCGCCCGCCGCGCTCGCCTGTGCAGCGCACGCGCGGGTGCCCGCGTCTGCCATCTTGCGGCGGCCCGTGGTCGAGCAGCACCGCGCCCTGCTCCGTGCTGGGCGAGGAGGGGCGGCTCCCCGGCTCCCCGGCCAGTTGGAGTTGGAGTTGGTGGGCGCCCTGCTCGGATCCGCGTCGGCCAACATGCCCTCCAGCGCGCCCCTGCAGTAGTCTTGGCCGTCGCCGATGCAGCCCACGGGCAACGCAAGCGGGCGGTGCGGGACAACGGCGGTGGCGCGTGTGCTCCGGCGAGGAGGCGTGGTGGCGGACGGCGATGCGAGGTTGGAGGCGCTCTGTTGCGGCGGCGGCACGAGGTTGGAGGTCGCTCGAGGACGATGGCGCACGGGAGAGAGAGAGACGGGCCAGCGGTGGACACGGGCGGACAGAAAATAAAGAATGAACGTCCGGTTTGTGTCCGTCCAGTGTCCGTCTAGACACAAATCCGGCCCAGATTTACGTCCAGATGAATACTAAATGGACACTATTTACGACTGCTCCCGCGCGTTGGCCATCGTTTTTGTCTGTTTAAATGCTAACGGACGCGCACGGACCACATGGGTCGTGCGTTGGAGTTGGCCTCACTCGGCATCTCCCGTGCAGACGAGCGAGAAGGCCTCGTCGGGTCGCTGAGAACGGAATCAGCCGCTCTCACGATATTTCAGATCGCAGCCCGTTGTCGCTGCGGCGACTTGTCGGACTGCCTGTTGGTGAGCAGCGCCCAGACGTCACAGGTGCACAGGTACCCGGCGAAGCGTCCGGGTCTGCATTAATAGTGGCCACTCACTCTCCATCTGACATCGGGTACCAGCAGTTACTCTCCTGCCTGTACGTGTGTGTGTGGCTGTGTGCAGATGATGTCCCCACCCCGTACGTTCCTTATTGAACAATGTGTACATAGACTTCCTGTGGGTCTCCGGCAAGCACTCCGTCCGTAATTAATTTGAAATGTTTCAAAAAAATCTGAAAACATTTGTGATTCTTCAGAATTTCTCTTTTTTTTTCTCAATGTATATTTCGAGTTTGGATTTGAAATTTTTAGGGGATGTAGATACATGTCTTGTGAACATTCACACATTTTTTCAGAATTTTTGAAACATTTCAAATTAATTTTTTAGACATTAGAGCATGGGAGCATGTAAATGCTGGAGCACAGGATATTCTCCCCCGCAGCCTCGTCGCCACTCTGTTCGAACCATTGCCTAGCTAACTGATTAGGATGATCTTCCCAGCAAGAGCTCTCTCTTGATTTAGGCCCTGTTTATTTGGGCTTTTACTTCTGCTTTTGCAGCCTTTTCACTTTGGTCAAAAAGCAATAAAAGCTTCTAAATAGGTGCTTTTGGAGATTTTATGACTTTTGATGAATCAATATAACAATATTTAGCTCCAAAATCCATAAAAACTCTAAAAACACATATTTAGGAGTTTTTATGGCTTTTTGGCCAAAATAAAAAAGCTGTAAAAGTATAAGCAAAAGCCCAAACAAACAGAGCCTTATATGGAGTAGCAGCTTTTTTTCAGATAGAGCAACAATGCCAGGAAAGATAACTGAAGGTTCAACAGTGGCAATTCCTATGTTGTTCAACAGCTCAAACAAAATGAATGGCAATCAAGAGTTTTAGAGGAAACAGTTCGATGCCCGCTGCCCCGCCTGGGCGGGGCTTTCAGGTGCATAGATCCAACCTCTGTTTTTACATGATCTGACATGAAGCATAATTAAGGGGAAGATGTTCACAAACCATGGAACAAAGTTGAATTTCATGGGCATTTTGTAGTACTTTCTTCTGTTCCAGTAAAATACACCAAGAGATGAAATTAGTGCACTCCTGTACCATTTAGGCCTGTACATAATATACCTTTACTACCATTCTACTGTCACTTTCTTAGCTTTTAGCATTACAAACTGAGTAGGGCGTTTTGACGCCCGGGCACCATGTAGCTCGGAATCTGGGTCTTTCACTAGAGCGTTGAGATCTATCCTCTGGCATATTGGCTGGCAATACGCAAAAGTAATACGTCCATTTACAGTGCTACCGTGGCACTTAATATGCATCGGCATGTGCCTGCGGGCAGAAACAACTTCGGGGATTATGATGGCCCATGTTAACAACTGTCAAGCGTGTAGTCTGTCTATGCTCCCTTTTCCTGTCACCTCCCTCTCTCTCGTCCGTACTGAGCGCTGCTGAAACCAACGTTGACGAAGATGAGATCGGGCCACGTTTGGTGTTTGACCGGTTGAGCTCCAGCGGCAGCGGCCTCGCATCATCCTCCGTCAATCTGTCGTGTTTGGCTGTTGATTTTGCTCGAACCGTATGATTCCACGATTACCATCTCTGAGCACCCATTTCTATTTTTGATTACGTTTTCTCCAATCTGAAAGCATTTGCTCTCACTTCACGTATGTTCAGCCAAGTTTTCTTGCCAATTTTGATCAGCTAAGTTTTCTTGCCGATGCAATCGTTCATGGCATGGCGTCATGGTCCTCTTATTTTAATGTTCACCAATTTTTTTGATCCAGTGGGAATTTTCTTTTGCGGGAAAAAACAATTCGTTACTGAATCAGGGAGTTACAATCATCATGAATGAAAATGTTGATCTTCTGGGAAGCATATTCCATAGCCAAAATTCCTTGATCATGTTGTGGGTTCATACAAATGGTTTCCGTAACTGATTTTTTGGGTGATTTTATAAAAAGCAAAAAACATGTATTTGTGCACAATAATGTGACTCTTATACTGTGAGACCTGGAAAATTGGTAAACATCACGCGATATATTATTGTGCAATTATTAGTTGTACATGGAAGAACTTTTGTCCAAGACGTAAACTTAATCATCGTGTGCAAAAGAAAAAAATTGTCATTTGCAATTACTATTGTAGAATATATTTTGTAATCCAGTACAATCTTGTTCTCGCCGCAAAAAAAGTACAATCTTGTTCTTGAATCTGCAATCCTGTTTTTTGGTGACAGACACAAGATACGTTTGGTCACTTTGAAATGATATTTAGTGCTAAATCCTAATTACATTTGACCTAATGTGTTGATTGTTAATCAGTATGAAGGTTTTTTTTTTCTTGAGAATTTAATCAGTACGTACTAAGTTGGTTTGTTTTTTGAGAAAAATCTGTACTAAGTTAACACGTGATTTGGTACAGGCCCCCGGCAGCAATCGTACCAAACAAATATAAACTGCAATTAATGGGCTGGGCCACGACCTACAGCACATATCCAAAAAATACAGTACTTCTCGGAATTAATTGACCAACAACAGGCTTGGAATACACAGGAGGAACAGATCACGAGAGAACTAAGCGCTCAGGATATCGAGCTACATGGTGCTCGAGCTCCAAAAGGCATTTTTGTTACAAACTGCCCAACTATACATATTCCAGGTACACTGATATCGTCTATACTATCAGGACACAAACTCACCTTCACACCACACAACCGGAAATCAGAGATGGCAGTTTTCCCATGTAATCCGATGGAGTAGTAATGTTTGACGTAATCTCTGACAATTACGGTACATCCGAGTAAATATTAGCCATTCATTCAGCGGATTCAAAGGCATGGATTCATCAATACTACCAGAGAATAGGAGTAGTATTTTCTAGTAAAGGGGCAAAATGGACAGAGATGCGAAACAAATCCCACACAGGCGAGGGTATGTTCGGTATTCAGGAGATGTAACTAATTCCCTGTTCTCTCCCGCACGCAGCGCCGCACCTGGGCTATGGTTACCCGGCCGCCGTAGATCGTCGCCTCCGTCCCCATTACTAGCGCGCCGTAGAGCTGCCGCCTTGTGGCCTCCCACGCGAGCTGCCTGATTGCCTGCCGCCGGGTCACGGGGATGCTGCGGAGGAGAGAAAGAGTTGCGCGCTGGTTCTTGTGGAAGAGAGTTCGGCCGCCGTCGGCCATGGGATTATAAATTTGCAACAGCGTAGTTGCCTCCGGCCACGTCATCTCGGCGGCCTCTAACCTCCGCGAGCAGGTGCTGACGAGCTCCATGTTCGAGCTGCTGCCTAACTAGGGCAAATTACTATAATATTGAAACTAATGTCACGGTGGAGATTACTAGTCCCTGGAATGTATCTGAAATTTATATTGGTATCTGAAAACTTGAAACCTGGAATGGCTGGGAATATCATTCCGGATGCCTTATGTAACCTAATCACTTAAGTAATAATTAAGATTCTCCTATTTCGTTCAAAATACAGACCCCAGTTCAGTATCTGCAGTTCATGTTTTGACCCTTATCACCATAACCAGGCTGCTATTATTACCCATGAAGAAGCTAAGTTAGCCATGTTCCAGAAATTCAGTATTGTGCCTCACTATGTCAAACGGAGTAGAAATATTCAGATCGTACATAATTGGTTCACCCTCTTCATCTCTATAATCCAATATCGCCCCCAGGATCGATGAAGATGTCAGCTCTCGTTTGGATGAGCGGATATGGAGAGAGGATGGAGATGGAGGGGGGACCGGATGGCGTGGGCAGGGTAAGTTGTCCCTGGAGGGCAGAACGCCAAGACGGAAGGGTCGCCGGCGGCGGAGGTAGAGAAGACGTGAGGTGAGAGAGAGAAACGGGATAGCCGATCGAGTGATTATTCACGATGACGTCTCATACTGCTAACTGGACCAAATTACCATTGAGTAAATAAAAATAAAATAAAAACTCGGTAATCACAATACCCAAAAAGCCCATGCAATCAACGGCTGATCTGACCCTATACTACTCGGCTGTGGCAGTAGTAAAATGTACCGTAAAATCGCTCCCTGACAAGGGTCTCCTTGTACAACGGTGGGTTCTCATCTGACAACAACTCCTTGATCGGACCATACAACCTTGTCGAGGCCAGGTGGAAATATGTGCTAAAGAAGCACGCGACCGACACCCTCGGAGCAACATTCTCTGCCACCACCCAATACTCCACACTCCTGAACCCGTCGTTGGAGATCAACCGGACATTTTGAACAAAACAATCAGTTCCCAACAATCAATGCTTGCCTTGAACGAATACTTCTGCTTGGAATGTTCACAGTGTACCTGTAGGAGATCGCCGATGTTGACAATGAACGCTCCAGGTGTCGGTGTGACATCGACCCCCCGGTCATCATGGAGGACCTGAAGGCTGCCAATTTCGTCTTGGAGAAGTATGGTGAGAAAACCAGAGTCTGAATGTCGGCTTGTCCCGATGGCGAGTTCAGGCTGGGGGCATGGAGCATAGTAGTGACAGAGTATGACCTGTCCTTGGTTGCACTCTATATCTGTGAGGTAGCTCGGTTTGAGCCCAAGAGCTTCTGAGAGCATATCAAACAAAGTGTTCCCTAAATTCTTCACTTGTTCGGCGTATTCAAACAGTGCATCGCTGCAAATCAACACAAAGAACAAATAATATCTCCCATTAATAGAACACATAATAGATGATTAATACTAAACTGGTAAATCGCATTAACAACTATGGTTCAACACGAAGTAATTTCATTTCACAAGTTGGCTCTTACTGATAAATAAGTAAGGAATTGCTCACTCCAATAAAAGTAGTATCCTTGGGTTCACTCAGTTCAGCCTTCTTCTTAAGCACTAATAGGAAATATATAAGTGATCCCACTCCCACCATGAAAATTATACTACCATCTGTACTAACTGTAGATTACTCCAATCCTAAGAGGAGAGAAAGCAGAGGCATCGAATGAATATTGTCACATATGATTGTCAATTACAAAACATAGACATCGGTTTATTTTTACAAAGCCTAGCTACAACATGTGAGAAATTCAGATTTGTGTTTTACTCAATGACAGTTGTTTTCTGAACGGGACAACTCAATGGAGGCAGCTTGCACGGAAAATCATTTCGCGTGTTTATCAGAAAAAATATTCTTCTACATGAATTTGCATGTAACAAATTCAACCGAACTTCGTGCTAATTTGGTGTTGAACTGAAGCCGTTTTGTGTGAGTAGTTTGACTTTGAACTAGTGGTTGAGAACTTGCGGTAAAACTTTCATATGATCTGTCCACGGGGATTTGCTACAGATACTCTCAATTCTTTTACAAGTTTTTCAATTTTTTTTTCAAGAATTTGTATGTAACAAATTCAACTGGGGGCAGGGAGGGTAATAGTGGCAGAGTATGATCTGTGTTTGTTTGCACTCTATACCAGTCAGATAGCTCGATTTGAGCTCAGGAGCTTCCGAGAGCTGCTCCAACATAGTGTCCCCCAAATTCTTCACTTGTTCAGCGTATTCAAACAGAGCATCACTGTGAATCAACACAAAGAACAGATAATTTCTCACTAATAAAAACAGAATAGATAATTAATAGAAAATCGTTAGATCTCATTAAGCTACTATGGTTCAACACGAAGTAATTTTCTTTCACAATTTAGCTGTTGTCAATAAATAAGTTAGGTTCAGTCAGTTCAGCCTTGTTCTTATCCACCATTAAAATCATGCTACCATCAGTACTAACTGTAGATTACATTTCTTGTGTTAGCAGTAGGACAATATGAATATTATCACATCTCATTGTCCATTACAAAATGTAAACAGTCGTTTATTTTTACAAAGCCCACAACATTTCAGAATTGTGTTTTTCGTCATGATAGTTATTTTTTGGAGCGGGCAACTCAATGGAGACAGCTTGTATATAAAAATTCTTTTACATGTTTGTCAGAAAAAAAATCCTTTTACATGAATATGTATATAACAATTTCAACTGAACGTCGTGTTGGTTTGGTGTCAAACTGAAGTCGTCTATGTGCATACATAAATATGTGAATAGTAGGTGAGAACTTGAGGTAGAACTTTAACCCCCGTTTGGATGTCTGTTATGGGGCCCTGAATTGGATTTGGTATTCCAAAAAATACAAATTCAGTTGTTTGGGATGCAAATGGAAACAACAGACTATAATCAAACCAATACAGCCACCGAATCTCTCGCATGAAAAAAATCCCTCCCCAGGTTACCGAGCCATACCCCTCTGATTTCGCTGGAATTGACCCTTCCCTCAGAAGAAAACGTTTTTTTTTTTGAATTTTCAACGGGGGGAGATTTCCCTACATGAATTTGTATTCATTTTGCCTATAAGGCTTTGCAGCCCGTTGCAAGATAGGTTCAAGTGAACCAGAAGTACAGGGGGCACAAGGAGTAGAGATAAAGCAAAATAACACACACCGACCACACACATAACAGGGGGAACAATGAGGGAGAACTCCACACCACACAACACACCAAAGAGCACCGCCGGTGAAATCGAACGGCATCGGCCAGCCGAGACCAAACCACGACACTGCATCGTCGACGCAATCGAAAGGCTCCGCGCATCCGAGACTGCACAACGCCACGACACCACCTGTGTCGAGGGGCGCATTCTAAGGGGCACGCAAGGCCGAGACGACGCCACGGTACCTGTGTGCCATCGGCGTAGTCGAAGGGCATCGCCTAGCAGACCAAACCACGGCACTGCACCGTCGACGCAATCGAAAGGCGTCGCGCATCCGAGACTGCACAACGCCGCGACACCACCTGTGTCGGGGGTACATTCGAAAGGTCACGCGAGGCCGAGACGACGTCACGGCACCTGTGTGCCACCGGCGTAATCGCTGGGCACCGCACTAGCAGAGACCCACCAAGGAGCACTCGAGCACGAACATCACCAAAGAAGGACACAAACAACCGTCGACCCCAAGCCAGCCGCACCACCACCACCGACCGCCACACAAACATCAACGACACCACCTTCAACCACTGGTCTCTGTAGCCAAGCCAAGCTCCAAGACGAGGCCCTCATGAGGGAGTGCGACATTGAGCGCCACCATCGTCTAACCCAAGAGACCCGAGTCTGAAGTTTCCCCGGAGCTTTACAGGCAAGGAGGCGAGAACAGCAGCCCGACGCCTTCAACAAGGGGACAGTGCAGAAGCACCGCCGTCGTTGGCTTCAACCGCAACCGAAGCCCGGCTTTCACCGGCTGTGACACCATCCCAGCCTGCAGCCTGGCAATCCACCAAAAACGCCCTCCTCCAGCAACGCAGACGAGTAGGCCACAGCTTGCCCACGAACAGAGACCGCCGCTCTACGCGGAGCCTCCAGATCCGGGAACCGAACCGAGCAGAGCTCGATCCAAGGCTAGGCAGACTCGCGCCTGCTGGCGCCGCAGCCGCCGCACACCTCGTGCGTCGACGCCGACGCGTGCACCAGACTCCCACGCCAAGGCCTAGCTCGCCGGAAGAGCCGAACTGCGCCTTACTTGCCGCTGATGAACGCCAGCCTCCTGGGCAACCCCACCGCGGCCCTCAAGTCGAGGGGGATGGCCCCGTCGCCGCCCTCACGTCCGAGGGAGGAGGCCCACCACCGAGCAGCCGGACCCGCCACGCACGCCGCAGGAGCCCCCCCGCATCTCGACGCCAAACGGCCGGAGGAGGCCGCGCGAGATCCGTGGGGCACACCCGATGGCAGGCAGACGGGCGCGCCAACTCCACAGCCCCAACACCACCGCCGTCCTCGCCCTCCCCGGGAGCACCAGCGACCGCGCGGAGGTGCGCCACGCCGCCAACCGCCGCAAGAGATCCCCGCCCGATGTGAGCCGCTCCCGAGACGCTAGCGCCCCGCCGCCGCTGGATCCGAGCGGGCTTCGCCTGCCGGAGGCCATCAGGCGGCGGCGAGGGGAAGAGGAGCATCGGGGGAGAGGCCAAGCATGGTCCGAACTGCGCCGCCGCCCGAGTCGCCCTGGGGGGACGACGCGGGGGCTTTGTTGGGGGTGGGGGGGGGGCGCTTTGAACATTCAAAAGATGAACAGCCATTCCTCGAGTGCGAACAGCCATTCCCCCTCGTTCTCACCAGCGCGAGCAGGACAACAGGAGGCGACGCCTAGGGAAGCGACGGCGGCGCCCAGGTAGCTCCCCTCGTCGGCCCTCCTCCTCCTCCCCGTACTCCGGCAGATTCGTCTGCGCCGCCGCATCCCCGTGGTAGCGTCCCTCGCCGGCCCTCCTCCTCCTCCCTTGTTGCCCCTTGTCCTCTGCCCATGGCCTGGCCCGAGTCGTCCCAGACTCCGGAGCCCCTCCTCCTCTGCCTGCCGGTTCCCCATCTCCTCTGCTCCTTTCCCATGTGCTCAGCCCCCAGATCCACTCTTCTGCCCTCTCTTCTTCCCCTTCCCTGCCTATTATCCTCTTCCTTGGTCATGTACTCATGTTCTCCACTTCCCAGCAAGCAATTGTTCAACTTTGTACGGATTTCTAGAATATTTGATAATTTTTTTAGCTATATAATCATTCAATTATAGTCACACATTTCACAAATTTTGTTTTGATGCATATACTTATGTTGCTATGCAAACAAGATTCATGGTGTGGAATTTCCATAGTTTGCCATCCAAACAGGATTCCGTACTGAAACCTCAGTAAGATTACGTGAGCCAATTTAGTTAGAGCAACGCTAGGCGCCGGCGCGCCGGCCCAAATTTGGGCCGGTCGCACCCTAGCCGTCGGATCTCATGTGCCTGAGCCGTAGGATCCCCTATCTCTTTGCTTCTTCCACCTCTCGGTGTCCCTCTGTCGCCGTCAAATCATCCCGCGGGCGTCGCGCGCCGCAGTCCCCTCCCCCCCGCCCCCGGCTGCACTCGCCGTCCTCCTCCCCTGTCTCCGGTCATCCTCACCGGCCACTGCCCCCTCGCCGGTCGTCCTCATCAGCTGCAAAAGAGATATTTGCAGCTCTCTGTAGCGTCCTTTCCAGCATGGATGGTCGCCCTCGCCGCGTTCCAGCAACCACCCGCAAGCTTGTAGCACTCGACGCCGTGGTCGCTGCTCGCCGAACCGGTGGTCGCAGTTCATAAGCTCTGCCAGTTCACCGGTTGCATCACCTCACCTTCGCCAACGGTTTCCGGCATAGCCGTCGTTGCAAAATCTAGAAAGACAGTTGTAACAAAAATTAGGCTGCTTCCAACAAAATTAAAATACGGTGGTAGCAAAAATTGGTTTGGTCTAGCAAATCAAAAACAGATGGTAGCAAAAAATATGTCTGGTTCCAGCAAAAAAAGAACCTGGTTCCAACAAAAAAAAATACAGAGGAGAAAAACGCAATAGATGCGCTGCGGTCACCGTGGTCACCATGGTCACCTCTGAGGGAGGAAAAAGCCGGTTCCAGCAAACCGTGCCAATGGTTCCAGCAAAATACCAAACTGGTTGCAGCATTTCATCGATCTTGCGACGGGTACTTCCAGCAAATGCGGTCTCCGGTTCCAGCAAAACGCAACACCGATTCCAGCAAATCGCGACGCCGGTTGCAACATTGTGGTGGCGTACCCACCTCGCCGGTTGAAAAAAAATCCAAAAGGTCTGATTGTAGCAAAGGAACTAGCCGATTCAAGCAAAGAATTACGCTGGTTCCAGCAAAAATCACGTCGTCGGTGAGGCGCGCTTCAGTTCCAGCACCAATGGGTGCTGCTTCCAGCACGTCACCTCGCTGGTTGTAGCAAAACGTCGATGGTGATTCAATCAAAACAAGCAATTTGGGAGAGGTTGGAACAGAATAATTTGTAAAAGGATGCAACCATAGGCAGAAAAAGATACAACTGGTGATCCAAAAAGCTACAGCCGATGGCAATAAAAAAATGGGTGGATCTACACCGGCGACAAGGTGCACCCAAGGGTCGCCGGAGTTGCAAAACGGGGACCACGCCCAGCGGTGATGTCCTGTTTTTGGGCGGCTGTGGAGGTGCTCCCAGCAACGGGGCCCCCTGGAGTTGTTCTGCAGTGAAAAAGCTCACAGAACATTGTGTGGATTCCATGGCTGATGTGTGCGAGAGAGAGAGACAGACAGAGGGAAGGAGGCGAGTTTGAAGGGACGAAATGTGCTCCGGGAAGAGATAAGGATTGAGAGGTCAAAGCGGTGTGTGGGTCCACACTAATAAAACATGCGCGTGGGGAAGCCGCAGGATCCCACTTAATCGGGCGTCGCGCGTGAGACCGGCCGAAGCGCTCCGGCCCCAAACATTTTCCGGATCGGCTCCATGGGGATTTGCTACAGATAGTATCAAACACACACAAGTAACTATTAGCATAAATAATTGCACATCACAAGATCGAATCGTTCTCAAATTGACTAGTAAAACTTGCAAAATCGTCATGTACTAGAAGGAATTGTATTCAGGTAGCCACTAACCAGACCACTCACCGGTAGTTGTCCGGCAGGTCACCGGCGTCGGGCGGGTCAAGCGCCATGCGGAGGTAGAGTGTGTCGCGTCAGTTGGCCACCGACGATTGGTACAGGTCAAAATTACAGTGGTACTTGACCGCCTTGGCAGGCTCACGAGAGTAGATCCTGGCCTTGTCGCTGCCCTCACCGCCATCGGCCTCTTGGAAGCCCCGCACCGCCCTGGCACCACGGCCATCGCCGCCTCCGGCACCTCGTGGCCCGTTACCTGGAAGAATCCCCACGCCGCCGCGGTCCGGCGGACGGCAGAGACCACTGCTACACAGTCGGTGCCGCTGAGGTCAATCACCGGGACAGTCGCCGCAGATGAGGATGGAAGTTCTTAGGAGCGAGGCTGCGGTCGCGGTGGTTGGTGGACATCATCGGGTACGCGGAAGATGCGGGGGAGGCGCGTGATGCCGGAGGTGACAAGGCCGCGGATGCCGGAGCAGGTGGCGTCCAGTGCGAGAAGGTCGGTCGTGCGGTCGTAGGGGGCGGACATGCTTAACGGACATGATCCGTTGCAAACCGTTTGCTACCTACATAACCATCAACCATGATTAATCCATGTTGTTACTTTAACATGCGGGGTGTATGAAACATGAGACTTGATTAAAAATCTTGAGCCTCGTAATAAACTTCGTTAAACGCGTGACCCCCTATAGATAAAAATCTACAAGCCCTTTTTCTCACAAAATGTATCTTTCTCAACGAAAGTGGAACCCAAAGAATCTGATGCATGACTTTGGTCAGACAATCAGCATACTCAGGAGCAGCATAAAAGCAGCATAAAAGTACCGCGGAAAGCCAGACCTTTGTAACAAAATTTTACTATGCCGCTGAGATCAAAATTTTACAATTAGAAGGGAAACAAATATGAACATCAAGTATTAGATCCAATCTAAATACCCGCACAACACATGTGCAATGCCCGCATATCTCCATATGCTCTAGATCGTACCTGCATCTACTCATAGAACCACTCATGATGCCATTGTTGGGGAACGTACTATGAAATAAAAAATTTACCGTACATACGAACACACTCAAGAACACTATGAAGATGCAAGGATAGCGATCATATTACCACCAACAAAGTTCCCGCTCAGCGGAAGTAGTCGAGGGAGAGTTGGTGAAGCACGATTCCTGCAGCTAGGTTATACCTACCAGCCACGAGAATGTTGCCAGGGTGATCCGCCGATCTAGCACCAAAAGTATGATGCCTCCGAGGTATCCACGCATACCGATTTAGCAGTTCGGCAGCAATCCGTGGACCAGCACGAAGAACCGCGGAAGAACTAGAGAAGGCGACGTAGCCTAGCGGAGAGAGAGAGAGATGGTGCGAGCAGCAGGGGGCGTCCTTCAAAAGGATTGGTTTGTCCCAGGGGGTGATGCCCCTCCTTTATATAGGCATCCAGGGGGTAGCCGACTTGGGGAAGGGGTTCTCCCCTAATGGTAGGCGCACCAAGGGAGGGAGATCCTCTCAGGATCTCGCCCCTCCCCCCCTGATTTCCCCCCAAAAATAAATGGTGTGCACCAGGGAAGGAATCCTCCCGAGGATCCCTTCCCCCTTCCACGAATTGCCCCCCAAGCAGGGGGGCACACCACTTGGGGCCTGGGGGGGGGGGGGGCTCATGTGGGCGCTGTCCCTTGGACTAGCCAAGGTGGAAGCCCACTAGGACATTTCAAAACATTCCGGAACATTCTAGACCCTATGGTAAGCCTCCATTGCCTTCCATAACTTTTCGGGACCTTCCTGGCATCACCGGGACACTCCCGGGACCTCCCAGAACATTGCCGGGATCATCCGAAACACTTCCGGTGCCCTTCTCTCATTCTCCTATGATCTCCAGTTCTTCTACAAACCACTAATCATTAAGCATGTGACCCTTCAGGTTCAGTAATATACGGACATGACCCGGAACATCTTTCAGTCAATAATTAACAACGGGATCTGGACACCCATGTTAATTCCCACATATACATGAAGATCTTTATTGAGCGAACCTTTTGTTCTCGTACACAATTCCCTTTGCTTCGCGATACGCTACAAAATCCGAGGCGAGACTTTTTCAGTATCCTTGTGAAACAACTCCTTGATCACAATACTAAGTTATCCTCGTTACCGGTTTCGTTCTCTTTTCTCGTTTCCGTATTCCGGTATCCCCGCGATCACTATCATGTTGTGTCTGGCCAGACAATGATGGATACCGTAATACCGAGTGGGCCCGGAGAGTATCTCTCCATCGTCGGAGGAGCAAATCCCATTCTTGAACTATCGAGTCCCTTGACATACTTTTTCGATGTACCTAAAAGTTACCTTTATGATCACCCATTTACGGATAATCTTTGGCAACCCCAAAGTAGCCATCCGGTATGAAGGTCCATGATATTCTCATGGTCTATGGACGGGAGTATACGTTAACACATAATATGATAATACCGACAACAAGGTGACGATGGAATCTCGCAGTATATCATAAGTTGGGTCTATCCAATACCATTGTTCTGCCAACAATGTGTTCTCATTATTGCCAACATCCTTGTTACTTTAACAATGCCCTATGATCAGGAAAACAGGATCATCCGCAATACATGAGTCTTAGAGGCAAGACTAGGGATCTACTTGGTCTTTATGTTTCCACACATGCAAGTGAGTTTTCCTTTGAATCTCACATTCAAGAATCATTGCAATTATACCACAGAAATATAAACTTAATTATGAACATGGAAATAAATAATAACATTTTATTATTGCCTCTAGGGCATATTTCCAACAGGAGTAATCCAAATCTTGGCCATGCTTATTCTCAATGATCATGTTGTGCAAGATCACGGCGGCAGTCATGATGTACCAAAGGACTTCTTCATCCCAAAACCTAGCCGGTCCACGCCCAATAGCAAATTGGGATCGCAAAATCCCAAATGCCCTATCCACATCCTTTCTAGCAGCCGCTTGAGCATTATGAAAGTGAAGTTATTTCTTACCTTGGGGGCTTGAAATTGGCTTCACAAATGTTGCCCACTTCAGATAAATCCCAACTGGTAGATAGTAGGCCATGTTGTATGTGCGGCTGTTTGCTTCAAACTCCACCGGTGGTGCTTCCCCATTTGCTAACCGTGCAAAGAGTGGTGATCGGTGGAGCACATTGATGTCATTGCAAGATCCGGGCATCCCAAAATAGGCATGCCAAAACCATGTTTCCTGATCGGCCACGGCTTCAAGAATGATGGTGGCATCCTTCACATGGCTTTTGAACTGACCATGCCATTCCACAGGACAGTTCTTCCACCTCCAGTGCATGCAATCAATTGGCCTGAGCATACCTGGAAACCCACATGCTTTGTTCATTTCCAGAAGCCGCTGAGTGTCCTGAGCATTGGGTGCTCTCAAATACTGTGGCCCAAACACTTCAACAACTGCCTTTGCAGATTGCTTCACACACTTGATGGAAGTGCTCCCACCCATTGCCAAATGATCATCAACCAAATCGGCAGGAATACCATATTCCATCATGCACAATGCCGAAGTCACATTCTGGATAGTGCTGTGACCAAGATCTCCGGCACAATTCCTTCTCTGCTGGAAGAATCAATCATGCTCCTTCACACAGTTGGCAATATGGAGGAATAAATCCTTGGACCTTGAACATCCTGAACCAGCATCAAAAATATCTCTAACGATACACCGGATTTTAACAGAAATTGTCCAACATCAACTTGTTGTGGCCATCTTGCCTCCTCCTACGAATGTACTCATGGCCAACAATGGAACCGCCATGCTTCGGCCGCTTATTCTTCTCCATGTGCACTTCAATGATGATGGCAATGTCCTCATCCTCCTCCCACTCATATTCCTCTTTGGAAGAGGAGTCATCCCACGGAGAGGATGATGAGTACGAATTCCACTGTTCAAGATATCTTCCGACATTCCGATAAATCGGCCGATTTATCGCTTACCGTTGTTTGACCGATAAGATAAATTGGCTGATAAATCAGCCGATATGACGATAAATCGGCCAATATGCCGATAAACTGGCCGATTTACCCCTTATCATGGGTCGACCGATAAGTTCCCGATAAGCGATATCCTCAACATTGCCGAATTCATCTACAAAACACATCACCTTCCGTCACAAACCACTACTATATCGCAACAGAAAAATGAAGATAGAAATTTTCTTTACCTTGGAAGTTTTTTCTTGAACACCTAGTGGGCGCGAAGATGAAATCCCGCCGCCGTAGCACGCTAGGGACGAGGCGGTCACCGAGACAGCTAGGAATGCGGGCGTGGTGCTCCTGCTGCCACTGGGAAGTCATGGATCTTGGGCAGAGCCGCCGTCATCGGGCCGACCGACAAGCGAGAGCTTGGAAGAGCAGCGGCTCAGTGGTGGCCATGGTGCGGTAGCTATTCGACCTCCACGGCGAGCCCGGGTGCTATGGCAGCCATATCGGGCGGCGGAGGGGCGAGAAGCAGCAGGAATCGATACGAATCGACCGGCGGCGGCGACGGGGGCGGTCGCGGGCATCCGAAAGCGGCGTGAATGGGTGGTGGGGTGGCGGCTAGGATGGTGGCAGATGACGGACTTGCCACGGCGGCGAGATCTAGCCGAAATCGGCGTCGGGTGGCGGCGGGGAACCTTCCGCGGGGTAGTTGGCTTTCGCGTGGCTGCGTTTGCGTTTTACAGTAGTAGGTTGTGGCGCTGCAAATATGCAGCAGTTGGGGGCAAAATTTGGGGCTGCCCAAAAAAATTGCATCAACGTTTACAGATACATCGCCTGTTGGAGCAGTTTTTTTAGGCCCGAAGTGCCCTAAATGGCCCTTTTTACATCACGGCGACGTTTCTTCATCATGTGTTGGAGATGCTCTTACAGCAGGCTTAACATTCGGTAAGGTAACCAATTATTGCACCTCCTTATGTATTCCAATGTGCCCAAGTCAATTTATGTTCGCGGTGTGTCTAGCATTTTACTAGCACTTAAACCTAATGTCGATGTGGTTGCTCTATTTTAGGTCTGCACATTTTTTAAATAATACATTTTTTTATTAATTTTCAGAAATAATACACCATTTTGATATTTTTGACAAATAATACGGCATCATCTTCCTGGAGGACGACTGGACCTAATCATCTTCCTGGAGGACGATTAGTGTCCAGTCGTCCACCAGGAAGCCGACTGGGCAATCGTCTGTAGGTTGGCCACCAGTCGTCCAGCAGGAAGATTATTAGTTCCAGTCGTCCACCAGGAAGATTATTAGTACCAGTCGTCCACCAGGAAGATGATTAGTACCAGTCATCCACCAAGAAGATGATTAGTTCCAAATCTGCCTTCCTGCCAACCCTGCATCTCCCGCCAAGCCTGCCTTTCCCGCCAAACCTGCATCTCCTGCCAAAACTGCATCTCCCGCCAAAACTGCCTTTCCCGCCCAACCTGCCTTTCCCGCCATCTTCTTTTCCGCGAACCCTGTTGTTCCTGCCATCGTCTTTACCGCCAACCCTTATGTTCCCGCCAACTTCTTTCCCGCCACCCCTTCTGTTCCTGCCATCTTCTTTCCCGCCATATTTCTCTTCTCGACTTATAAAACCCCCCTCAGAAAGGGTTGGTAAGCAGTGCATTGTAGTCTCGTCAAGATGTCCCATCCTCATTATCCTTTCGATCGTAGTTTCCACCCGAGTATGTCGCAATGTCTTGTGAGGTTAGCCAGCAATTTCGAGATAGACAATAGGTTAGTTCAATGGGACGAACTTATCAGTAGTGACACCATACTGAATGAGTTGGCTCACGCATTAAGTAGGTGCGGATGGCCTGCAAGGACCTATGAGTACATACGGAAAGAACTCCTCAGGTTGCATGTTAGGTGGAAGAAGCAACAGCATAAGAGTGCAACTTTCCTAAGGACTGCCCGAGAGCATACTTATTTATGGACTGAAGAAAGCGAAGACGAAGACGATATCTTCATGCCGAGCAGCAAGGCCAAGACACCTGCATCGTCTAAGGGCAAGAGTGATTCATCGTCGAAGGGCAAGAGTGACTCATCGTCGAAGGGCAAGAGTGCTGCATCGACGGAGGAAGACGATGATGTCTTCATGTAGTTTGTATGTTGTATTATCTAAGCTAAGTCGTACCGTTCAATTTTGATGTACTTGTATCTTAATTATCTCTGAGAGTGTTGTATTATCTAAGTTAAGTCGTACCGTTTAATTTTGTATCTTAATTATCTCTAAGAGTGCTGCATCGATGGAGAAATATGTCTCTCGCATACATAGGTAGAAATATGTCTCTCGCATACATAGGTAGAATATGTCTCTCGCACACATAGATATGTCTGTCGCATACATAGGTAGCATATGTCCCTCACGTACATAGATAGATATAGTGCTAGAAAAGCATCAGCCACGTCGTCCGCCACGTCGTGGAGGTGGTGTAGGCGGTGTCGGCCACAGATACCTGTGGGGTGCCCGAACGTTACGGGGAGGAAGCTCAGACCATTCCTGGTCATGCTGTGTTTCCTGTGTGGGAGGTGGTGCAGGAGTCGAATACATGTCCATCCACTCGTTGTGCTGCGACAAGAAATCCTGTCTGTTATGCCCACCTTCATGGTCACTATCCCACCCGGATCCGGACATAGACGCGTCATGTCCATACGCCTGATATCCGTAGGACCCTGCTGGATGGACGAACATAAGTAATGATGAAATACATAGGCCCAATCGACATTGACAAGAATAAATATGAAGAAATATACCTGTAGGCGGAGGTTGCATCACGAATCCCGGTGTGGGACCTTGCTGCAGGGGTCCTGGCCGAAACACGTAGCCAGACGTGGGATCCGGCTGGTGCTGCCACGCCGAACTACCGGCCTGGTCAGGAGGTAGTGGCCTGGCTGTCCACTGCTCTGTTAGACGTGGACGCGGCTCATGTCGGTGATGTGTGGGTTCGAGCTGACCAGTCGAGTGACGCGGCGGCTGCTGGTGCGTGGAGTGATGCGGGGGATGATGGTGAAGTACGTCCAAAGTGCGTGTGCACGTAATAGCCCGATACACAGATCGTACTTTCCCCTCAATGCGCGTCATCCAGGACTGGACCTGAGCCCGAGGAACCATTAAAGGGGCAGACGACAGTGAACGCTGAAAGTTGGACACCTCCTCGCCAAGTCCGCGAGTCAACTCAGCCTGAAATTGTGAGGACGATTATTACGTGTGCACGGCAAAGTATGTATGGACAACTTGCATTATATGAAGAGAATATATCTTACCGCTTGCTGCCTAGAGCCCGAA
This sequence comes from Thinopyrum elongatum, assembly GCA_011799875.1. Lineage (NCBI taxonomy): Eukaryota > Viridiplantae > Streptophyta > Magnoliopsida > Poales > Poaceae > Thinopyrum > Thinopyrum elongatum. The sequence goes on from CM022298.1 coordinate 33,959,793, forward strand.
GTATCATATCTCGGGTACATATCCGCCGTATTAGGGGCAGGTATCTCATCTGGGTGATTGTGATGAATGATGCATAACCGTGTTCCGGTCATGTGCCACTGCAGATAGAGATTGAATTCCGCCATATCAAAGTTGTGATTCTCATGCCACAGATGTGTGTTCGCAGTCTCCCATTGTTCAACGTACGGTTGAACCCTAACTAGCCACTCAGTAGTAGTCCTGTTAATCCCCTTCTTTGTGATCCTAAAATTTTGGTGTTCGTTGAACAATGAACTAACAGCTTAACTATGGAAAATTTTGAAGGACAATGCAATATTGAATAACTAGACAATACCTTTGGATGTCTCTGTGCAGTGGGGCCTCTGTAGGGGGAGGTGTCTCCAATTGCAGAAGACCAAATTGCCTCATAACCCTCTGCTGGGCCATCTCCTCGACGTAGACATCGAAGATGATCTTTGATTTCGTCATCCAATAATCTGCATCTCTTGTGCATAGCACGGACAAACCGCCGGGGTATCTTGCATCTATGGCTTCTTGCGTGTACGGCTGCCAGGTCACCCCAGTTTACGCATCAAACTGCTCGTTTAATGCCGTGTAAGCTCGTCTGGTCTGATCACCAGCAAAGCGTCTCTGCGGAAAACAAAAGTTAGACTGAACCCTAGAGTACAAAAAGAACAAAACTTAGATTGAGACATACCCTGCGACGTGTCCAACTCATACCGAAGGTAGGCATGTCGATGCCGTCAGCATCGAACATGATATCCATAGGCTCGTCAACACGTACGTCCGGTCGTTCTATGGAGAACCTCTCCCACGACCACAGTTGCAGAAATAGAGGGCATCCAAGAAGGGCTGACGTGGGTAACGTAAGCTGGCAGGCGTTGCACATAGCTCGGTATGTATACGCTAAGACAGCCGAACCCCAACTCCTCTGTGTGATCTGATCCGACGTCTCAGCGCTCGCGATCTCCAGTGCAATAGGGATGTAGCTCGCGCTAATAGTGCTGACATGGTTCTCTGTGAACATCACCTTGCCGAGAAGCCACAATATATATGCCTCCAAACTGCGAGTGATCTGTGTCGCATTCAATGGGACCCTTGGATACCCCAGGAACTTCTGGATCTATATTGAGCAAAGAGAGTATTAGTATATAGCGAAGGTATGTTCTGTAAAACAGTTGCACGACAACTGAAACTTAAGCAGCAGGGGAACTGAAACTTAAGCGGCAGGGGAACTAACCTGGAAATGGAGCAACCATTCATACTTAGGTCCATGATTATCCGATGTCAGCGCCGAAGCACGGTCATAAATACCGGCGAAACGTTGTGCAATACCAAGCTGCCAATCAGCCGGTGCCTCCAACGGTCCTATGGCATGACCTGCCAACGGTAGTCCCAATAAAAGGGACACATCCTGGAGAGTAGGAGCCATCTCTCCCCAGCGGAAGTGAAACGTGTGGGTCTCAGGTCTCCACCGGTCCACTAAGCATATGAGCAAAGAGGCGTCGATGGCGAGGCGTTTGGAGGTCTCCGTGGAGTCAACCAAACGCGCGAAAGGTAAAAGGCCAGCCCATTTCAACCTGCATGTGAGGACAAATCAGTTGGTGTGTCTCATCCATGCATACTTGAAGGTAATAACTAAAGCACGTACCGCTGAACCCATCCCTCGTGTATTTTCCAGTCTTCCTTTTGAGTGCGAGTGACCAGCGCATCAAGCTTGCGCTCAGAACCTATCGCAGCACGATGCTTTCTATCAATGTCCGCACTAAGCAACCCCATTCCCACCATTCCTGCATATGCAAATTTCAAACATACTGCCAGACTTAATACAAATTTCAAACATAGTTCCAGACTTAATACAAATTTCAAACATAGTGCCAGACTTAATACAAATTTCAAACATACTGCCAGACTTAATACAAATTTCAAATATAGTTCCAGACTTAATACAAATTTCAAATGTAGTGCGAGACTTAATACAAATTTCAAACATAGTGTCAGACTTAATACAAATTTCAAATAAAATGCCTAGCTTCTGCCTCGACCTCTCCCTCCTCTTCCTCCTCTTGCTCTTGCTCCTCGTCCCCGGTTCCCTCGTCCACGTCCAGTGATGAAAGTGGGACAATTAGTGTCCCTATGGCCAAATTCATTGCATAAAATATATTGCATAGTGGCACCTCCCGCTTCAGGTTCATCCATATCATTCCGGATGCACCGGCATTGTCGCCTACCTCTACTTGTACGCATATTCTCTGGGTCTGGAATGTACCGCCTTTCAAGAGGATTAACGGTGTTGAAGTTACCCATTGAGCGAAATCCCAACAACTCACCTGTCCAGGTATTGAGGACGGACTCTTTTAGAAAATATGGAGACACGAACAATATTGCGTCCATTCCAAGCTGCCCGCAAGCAGCAAGTACATGGGAGCATGGTAGGTGAAGCAACTTTGGTTTGTTGCATGTGCACTCACACGTTGGCCAGACTTCATTTCCAATTTTGACCTCATGTGTCCTCAGCTCATTTGCACAACCAAATTTGTTGTTAGCTAAGCGGACCTCAAACCTTTTTTCTTGATTACCAATGGGGACTACAGTGTGTGACCTAGCTTTTTGCATCTTTTCTTCCATGTACTTCATAATCCTTTCACAGTAACGTGTGCTTGGGTTGTTCAAGATATGCTGCTCTGCTTTTTGACGTCTATCTCTGAAATACTTCACGGTGCCATAGAAAATACCCTCAATGATGGCTGTAAGTGGCAATGCCCGGTTTCCTCTGAGGACAAAGTTGTATGTTTCTGCGAGATTCGTAGTCATGACACCATACCTTGCTCCATGTGTGTCATGCAACAAAGACCACCTCTCTAGAGGCTCATGCTCTATCCACTGCTCGAAGGTTTTAATCGACCTCCCGAGCCTTCTCCTAGTACCAGGTGGGTCAAATCCTGGCAAGTCAGAAAGCCCAACAGGCTCCTCCTCCACAGCCGCTGTTCCAGTTGCTAACTGTGTTGCTACTGCTTCCACATGTGCTTTGACAGCTGCATCTCTTGCAGCTTTCCTGTCCCTAACGTGTCTCTGTGTGCACACATTAAGTCTGTCACATATCAAATTGTACTTCCATAGCTGGTTCTATTTGCAAAGTTTTTTTAACAAATTCATCAGGTTCTTATTTCTGAACCGCGAGAAGAAATTAGCCCCTAGATGGCGCATGCACCAACGGCTCTGCAAGTCCTGCCATGGAGTTTGTTCCTCAGGACCAGGGTTTGTCAGTGTCTTTATCGCACTGAGTATACCTGCATGCCTGTCATGAAGGATGCAAACATTGGGCTTATCCTTCACAACTGCTACTTTCAATTGCCTGAAGAATCATGTCCAACTTTCAATGTTCTCACTCTCCACAAATGCAAAAGCGAGTGGTACTACTTGATTTTGTCCGTCTTGACCAATGGCTGTCAGGATCTGACCCTTGTACTTGCCAGTGAGAAAAGTGCCATCTACACATATGACCGGTCGGCAATGCCTGAAAGCTTCAATGCATACACCGAAAGAGAAGAACAGTCGATGCAGCACCCTCACTGTTGGGAACTCTGGCATGAAGAGGTCTTGGATGTCGACATGGGTGCCAGGATTCCGGCCCTGCAGCGTGTGGAGGAGCCGGACAACAGAGTCATATGCATCGAAAAAAGAACCAAATCTGGTCTCAAGTGCCCTATGCTTAGCCCTCCAAGCCTTGCCATAAGAAATTTTGTATTTGAACCTGACGAATACTTTTGTCTGGATAGCCTTCACTTCCATCGCTTTGCACTCCACTATCTTGCTGTAAAGCAACCGAGCAATAAGAGTGGACGAAAGGTTGGCATGATCTTGAGGGATGCAGGGAATAAGACATGTGTGATGAACTAGGTCACTGATCACCCAACTTGTGCCATACTTAGGGAGATAGCCATGCACCCTGGCGGGACAATCTTCGTTCTTGCATACCATTGTCAAGTATTTCTGACTTGACACCTGTGCTGTGAAAACCCTTTGTGTGGACATTGCCCATTGAATGATTGCGTCCTTCAGAGCGTTCTTGTTGGGATACATAGCACCCGTCGCAATGTTATTCTGGTGATATTGCCAGGCAGAATCATGCCCATCGTTCACGATCATTGCTGATGAGAAGTCATGATTCCATGATGCAGGATTCGGCACATCCTCTGGGTTCTCTTCTTCATCAGACTCGTCGGAATCATCGGCATGACCAATGTCAACATCAGTATTCTCATCTTCCATCTGGTTCTGCATGTGCCCATCTACCTCGTCACCGTCCACCTCCCCACTGTAATAATCATCGGCATTTCCTCCGTGTACCTGACTACTCTGCCCTTGTTCGTAACCATCATCTCCAGCATTTGACATTGAGTGCTGCATCCCATCACTGCTTTGCCCAGGATTGTAACCACCCTCGCCTTCAGGTGCAATTATCTCCTTCACAACGGGAAGCACTAAGGCACAAGGATTGCATCCCCTGGTTTTGCAACCTTGTAACCACCGCACCCACTGAGAGTCCCGCTCTATTGGCCTCAAATAGAATAAAACGTTTGTACTTGACCGGGTCCACAATGCATGAACACCCACGGTGTGCGTTTCAGTATTCAGCCCTAAACATGTTGTCACCCATTCTTTCAACTGACTAAGAGACCAGGTTTGAGGTGCGGTCAGTGGCACCTCTATGTTCTCAAATTCACTCAGATCAACCCCAATCTCATTTGTTTGGACAGTACCAGGATCATAGAAAAATATGAATGTCACTACATCGGACATCTCGGCTCACCTATAAAATTATTTAACATGGACAGACAACTGTTAAACAGCATGACAAACTAAACATATTCACAGTCCTAATTGACACACCTAAAATTATTACGTAATATTAACGGAGCAACTAAAATTATTCACACACCTAAAAATATTTACTAAACTAAATATTTTACGGATATTACCAGAACAACTTCAAAAATTGATACAACAACATGTTTGACATCTAAATATATTACATATAGTACCGCACCAACTAAAATAAACTGACATCCTTTTTTTTTGCGGGAAAACTGACATCCACATCCACATATAATACGAAATATTATTGGAGCAACTGAATATATTCACACAACTAAATATTAGACATCTAAAAATATATCGGTTACTACCAGAGCAAATACCAATATTCGCACACCTAATAAAAAATATTACCGGAGCAAATAACATCTACAATATTCGCACAACATCTACCGGAGAAAATGTCTGTAAAATTATACCCTTGAAGCGTGCGAAGCAACGACGACGAACGGCGGCCTTCAATCACCGGAGCTGGAGCTTCACCTCCACCACACTGCCGCAGCTTCACCAGTTCATCTCCACCTCCACCACCTCCACAAAATTGCTCACCACCACCTCCACCAAAATGCTCACCACGACCACCACGAGCTACCCCATCACTAGATCGAGGTCTCCCTTGCCTCCCCCAACTATCTACAACGTATTTACGGTGGCAAATCAGGAAGAAAATGGCTGACTTTGGTGTATAAATGGGTTACTTTTTAGGTGGAAAAGAGAAGAACGAAGAACGGAAAGAAGAACACACAGCAAGGGGATAAGGTTGCGCGAGGGAAGGAGATGGCAACCGGCTGGGACCCTGTTGTCCACCAGGAGGACGATCGTCCTGAAGCTGGACGACTGGACCCTTTCGTCTGGGCTCCAGCCACCGACGGCCCATGCAGGGACGAGGGGTAGCGCTGCGACGTGGCCGGGCCAATCGCCGGCTGCCACGTGGAGGACCGGCCACCTGTCGTCCTCCTATAGGCCGACTGGACTCAGTCGTCTAGCAGTAGGACGAGAAGAGGCAGTCGTCCTCTGGCGAGACGAGGCCGTATTATTTTTAGAAAATAAAATTTTGGTGTATTATTTCTGAAAATTAATAAAAAAAATGTATTATTTAAAAAAAATTAGCTGCAGAAGGTACAATCGGACATATATTTTTGGGAAGGTATGTTCAAGGTATATGTGTATATTCATATAGTTAGATTTGGTTCTTCGTATGGTCAGGAGTAAGCTGCTGCTCTAAAGGAGGATAAAAGAAGTGTCTTGTTCAGTTAAGACGTTGCCTTCTCTATTGTTAGTCACTTAATCATGCTGACTGTTTCTACATGTTGATCATTATTTAACCTATAGAAGAAAAAAAACGTATATCACATTAAATATGTAAAAAAGCTATTTGACAATTTATGTTTAGGCACTGTTCCATTGCTATTTTGTGGATCTAAATATCCTTCCCTGGTGAATTGCTCGAGTGTATGAAAATGGTAAGAATGCAAGCAGTATTTATTCTTGTTGGTGTTTGAAGTCATGAGGACTTGCAGTTTTATCAAATAAATCAAATGGTTCGCATTCAAGGTGAAGATGATGCCACTGGGTCAAGATTTATGTGCATGTTGGGGCCTGACATTTTTCCAGATGTAACACTTGATATAATTCATGGAATAAGCTTCTTTATTTTGGATTATGTAGTATTGATAAAGCTTGGAATATGCGATTGTGCCTTTTTCTTTTTGTCATGCCTGCTAAAGACCTGCAAAAAGGCAAGACCTATATTTTAAGTTTTAGTTCTTTCATTTGAAGTACAGTCTTGACTGGTTAGGTTGTTTGTACACAGGATATTAGTGTTTCAAGTTTTAACTGTTCACTTTAATTGCGCCTGTGTTTCTATATGAATACGAGTACCCGCAACCACGTGATCAACATTTTATATATAAGACGGCGCAGCAAAGTACGAATGCTCCTAGTATATCTATTAAAACCTAAGCAACTTCTGATTTTGGACGAAAGACGATGCTTATGACACGTAGTCCTAACGATCCTCCTTGCGATTTGTATTATAATAGATGGTACCTCACCGATTACTGCAGGAATTGGAGATTTGATTTCTAAATATTGCATATAATATAGATTCATTGCATGTTAAAAACATGTAAATTTATGCAAAAACAAAAAAAATCTTAGATGCACTGCACATGTTGCATGGTGGAGAGGCTCTCGTTGTTAGATCAGACGGATGTTGGCATGGGCGGATTTAGTGTCCCTCTAGCTCGGGCTTGCCGACGGGGCGATGACTTATGGTAGATGATTTTCTATAGTTATTTGTCTGAAATGGCACCTTAGATACCTTAAAGTTTGTGTTCCACCACTTGTTGTTGGTGGACTAAGCTAGCAAATCCAACGGCTACAATAAATTTTGTTGATGTGGTTCATTATGAGAAAAAAAATAACTATTAATACTTACTAATGGGGTTTGTCTATCCACTCACTCCCTTCTGGTTTGTAAGGTACCCTCGTATTATGAGTCAAACTTTGACCATACTAATAAAATATGAATCGGCCAAAACAAACGACTCAACTCTACTTTCTCGCAAAAAGGTCTTTTGAGAAAGTTTTTTTTTTTGAAACGCGGTCCCTTAGGGCCCGATTCATTAAAAAAGATCGAAGAGAGTTGCCCGGTTAATCAACGGAAAACCAGGCGAAAACCGTCACAACATGCCCGCAAAAACAAGGCACACAGGGTGACCTGGCTACCCACACAAGAACGCACACACGCCGTCGAGGGGAAAAGCGCCGTCGGGGTTGCAATCCGGTGTCATCGCCGTCACACCTCCGCGAGGGCGACTCCGACTCCACCATCAACGACCACCGATGTAGCCATTACCGCAAACAAGCGCCGAGGCCTGCGCCGGCCGATGACAAACAGTCCACCGCACGCGCCGACGACCAGGCAGCTCCGACTCTGTCAACGATCATTGCAGGGGAAAAGCGCCAGGCCAGCGCCGACGAGGCACGGAGACCCCTCGAACACGCCGATGAGACCGACTACCAAAGCTCAGCAGCAGCCCAACTTCGCTCGACGCCGCCATCGTCGCCACACAAGAAGTCACGCAACATCCACATTGCCGGACGGACAGCTGCCGACCGCAATGCCGCGAGCGTCCAGCCCAAGGAAAGCGCAAACGGGATCCAATGCTCTTCCAGGCGACGCCCCAAAGAAGGAAGCGACGAAGCCGACGCCGTCGCCCGACCCGACTGGGCCTTTGGCTTTCACCCGAAGAGCTGGAACCGAGGATGTGCAGGGGGTGGACTCCACGGCGGCGCCTCCAAGGAGGTGACACGACGTCCGCGGACGCCGACGCCGTCGGCCGGTAGGAACCCGGCAAGCTTTCGCAAGGAGCACCGCCCAACACCACATCCTCACGCACTGCACCTCCGCTGACCCGCACACCTCCTACGAAGCCATCGCGCCATGACCAAGCAGAAGCCACCACCACACCACGCATCCACCACAGGTCACACCGACCGGAGACACGAGCAGGGCAGACAGCACACCTCGACGACGTCTTCAAGAAGAGCGCGGCACCCGAGGGCGTCGCCGTCGCCGGCCCCGGCCAGGAGCCCGAGGCGGAGCTTTCACCCGGCGCTGCCACACTATCCACAAGTGCCCGAGCCCGGCCGGACCACCAAGCAGCCTCTCGCCGCAACCTCAGCCGTCAGCAGCCATCGAGAAGAGCCCGCACAGGCCCAGAGCCCCAAAGCCCGCAGCAGCCAGATCCGGAGGATCCAGGACCGGAGGCCGCCACTGAGCCTCACGGCCGGCCAGAGCCAGCCACGAGAAGGACGGGGCCGGCACATCTAGAGCCGCTCCGCCGCGCGCCAGATCCACGCCGTCAGAGGAGCGCCGCACCGGCCGACCGCCGCTGCACCGGGCCGCGACACCGCACCACCGGGGAGCAGCCGCGCCGCCCTGGGCCGCCGCCTTGAGCCCTTGACGCCGCGACACCGAGGAAGTCCACCGAGGGGGCCGGCCCAGATCCCGCGCAGCCAGGGACGCGCCGCCGCCGAGCGGCCCCGCTGCCGCCAGCGCCGCACGGGCTTTGCCCGGCGGCGGCGAGGAGGGGAGGGTCGGTGAGAGGGGGCGGCGCTGGGCAAGATTTGGGGGCGCCCCGGTGCTGCTCGGAGAGCAGCACGGGAGCGAGGGGAAAAAAAATACAAGCGGGATGATGATAGCTAGTTTTCCCTTTTGAGAAAGTTTAAATCATAAACAAAATGGCATCTATCTTTGCGGGGGTCCGCATCGCATATTTGCTTAATCAACACCAGCGCCGCCAATAAATAATGGTCGATGCAAACTAATGAATTGTCAGATGGACGATCGAGTCCACGGATCAATCAGCAACATCATGCTACCCGTCCTCGAGCATCACGAAGATAATTTAAATAAGCACATCTTCATTCCAAAAAAAGGTTAAGCTCGTCATGCCTCAAATTAACTCCGGATATGTGTGGAAGACGTTATCACATATAGTACTTGCCTTGCAGTGAGACGGAGCCTCTGGACGTCGATCCCGAGCGCCGCCATGGATTCCGTCTCCCCTGCTATCTCCAGCTCCGCCGACAGCAGGCTCCCTGACAGGGTGTCCGACACGACGTCGTACCCGCCTCCTTCGTGCCCCGCAGCGGCGCAGTCAACACCCCGCGGCACGCCGAGGAGGAAGAGGACGAGGCTCAGAAGGAGTGGACAATTAGCAGGCGCGGCCATCAGGGCACGCAAAACCGAAACACTCTGCACTGGTGCGCAGCAAGGTTTCGGATTTCGTTTTGCAAAATTTACCGGGCCTGGGCGAAATGGACGAAATCCGGTTTTTCGGATTTTTTTCGGAAAATCTCGGACGAAAATGGCAAACCAAAATTTGAAATTTGAATGAAATTCAAACAAAATTTGTCAATTTCTTTGAAATAAACCAGACCAAAAATGTACAGCACGATCTTTATCAAAATATATATGTAGAAATTATACAACAGAATCTATGCATCAAAACATTAGAGACAGGAATCTCACATTATACACTCCAGTGGTAACCATCCAATAGAATTGACCACTTGAACATTAGATAGAATCTACTCCAAGGCAGCCACGACCTCATGTGGCCGCACTCCACGTTGTTGCCGCCGTCGACATGGTCTCCCCCGTGCACGGGCACTACGCTGACGCAACGTTCACCCTCCACGGGGAGGAGTGCTTGAGGGGGAAGCAGGGAGGGGGCGAAGGGCTGGAGGGAGAGGGGGAAGCTGGGTGGAGGTGGTGCGCTCGAGCAGGAGGAGGCTGGGCGGAGGCGCCGCTGCGCCGCTGCCCCGCCTCCATCGGCTCGGCTTGTGTTGCCAGCAGCCGCCGCCAGAGGAGGATGGGGAAAACGGGATTTAGGTTTAGGGGTGGCTCGGAGGCAGCCTTTATATGACTAGGAGATATGTGTGGGCTAGCTCAGACCTTGGGCCGGGCTGAAACTTCAAATCTGGCCGAATTTTTTGACCGATTTACACTAATACCGGGCCCAAACGACATGGACGAATTTCGGACGAAATCCAAAACGCTGGTGCGCAGTGCATGAAGAGCCAAGCTAATAATACAAGACAACAAACTTTTTTAATATATGTTTAACAAATCTCAAAAATGTATATTGATAATCCCTAAGTGCAAGGAATTGTCGTAACACTTTTCAAAGATGGAGATGCTAAGTATGGAGTGTTGAACCCACAAGAAGTTGAAGGTAAGATTCGTATTCTCTCAGGTCCTATTTATCACTAATACAACCCTACGCACACCAAGTATTTGCCTTACCTAGGAGGTAAAACTAGAAGTACTTTACGGGTATAAAAGGATAGCTTTGCAAGATAATAAAGAACTTGTAAATAAAAGTTAGGTGCTATTTTGTAAAAGAACAGTAAAGTAAAGAATAGCGAGTGTGAAAAAGTGATGGTATGTGATACGGAATTGTCCCTAGACAATTGGCTAAGTTATTAGACCGATCGTCATCATTGCAGTTTTATATGTGGGAGAGGCATCTGCTAACATACTATCCGTACTTGGAATCATACGTACTTATGATTGGAACTATTAGCAGACATCCATAAATACTAATAAGTTCATTAAGGTAAACCCAATCATATCATTAAGATATATTGGCCCCCCTTCATCACATATGCATCAATTTCTATGGTGTGGCGAGGTAATTCTGTCACTCCGGCCGCCGTATGCATAGTCCTATCAATATACTAGTAACCCTAAGGTGTGATCTACGCGCGCGCTCATATGATGGTCACCAAAGGACAGCAACATAACAACATGCAACTCAAACCAACCATAGCAATTCACCAATTAACCGTAGGACAAAAATAATCTATTCGGACATATAGAAGATGTAAGAAATCATCATATAATAATTAATAGCATTCAACACCATGTTCAAGAGAGGGATTACAGCGGGTTGTGGGAGAGTGGACGCTGAATAGAGAGGGAGAAATGTGATGGAGACGATGGCGGTGATGATGGTTCCCCCGGTGGCGCTCCAGCGCCGCCGCAAGAGGGGGAGAGAGGCCCCCCTTCTTCTTCTTCCTTGGCCTTCTCCCTAGATGGGAGAAGGTTTCCCCCTCTGGTCCATGATATTCTTGGCCTCCCGGGGGCGAGAGCCTCCCCCGAGATTGGATTTTGGAATTTTCTGTTTGTCTCTCTGCGTTGAAATCTGTAAGGTTTTACCATTTTATTGATTCCTGGAGATCCGTAAGTCGAAAAAATCTGAAATTTTTATGGCGGTTCCACAACTTTCGGGGCAAGCTACCCTCCAAAGTGCAACCCCAACCGACCTCCACAGCCCCAACGCGGGCCCACCACACGGTCAGCGGGGTTGCCGCGTGGGGCAACTGTCTGGAGCCCCTAGAGCTCCTCTCCAGGCGGGTCCGGGCCCCCCAAGTCTCTTATTTTCCAAAATAAATCCTCATAAATCCCCGTGTATTTTTGAGCTCCGCAAATAGGGATTTTCTGAAAAACAAAAAACATGCAGAAAATAGCAACTGACTCAGGGCACTAATTAATATGTTAGTCCAATAAAAATAATATAAAAGTGCACCAAAAGCATGTATAAATGATGTGAATATAGCATGAATACTTTAAAAATTATAGATTCGTTTGTGACGTATCATATACCCTAATTCAAAATTTTCACTTCTATGACCCTGTCGGTCCTGTCTCGACCGAAGAGGTAGTCTTCGTCCACGTATCGACCGAAGAGGGCCTCTTCGGTCGCCGCCGGGCCGAAGATCATCGTGGACGACCGAAGAGTTATCTTCATGGCCCATTGGATCGAAGAGATTATCTTCGTTCCCCACGAGACTGAAGAGTGTGTCTTCGTTCAACACGTGGCCAAAGAGTTCAGGATAAGCTCACTCGCCTTCTTCTTCCTCCCGACAGTGGCTCATTTCCCTGTCTCTCTCTGTTCTTCATGAAAATCGCCCAATCCTACCAACTAGCAGATCCATTAGAGGAGAGGCTCTCCCAGTGGCTAAGACTCCGATCCATCCATGGGGTGAGGTGGCGTGCGTGGAGGAGCTTGGGAGGAGAGGATCTTGGGTGGAGGACCTCTGGTGGGTGGAGGAGCATGGGTGGGTGGAGGAGCAAGACGTGGGTTGCGTGGTAGTGGACGGCCTTGGTGTGGTGTTCGTGCATGAAACTACGGCAAGGCGCGGTGCAGAGACAAGAGCAGCTTGAAGCCGGCGGCAAACGCATCGTGGGTATAACCACCTCTCTCTCTCAAATTATTGTTTAGTCAACATTGTTGGCAGTTATGGTTTAGTTAGTGTAGATGTATGGTATTGGATAGGTGTAATATGCATTGCTAGTTACTAAAGTTAGTTTAGTGTAGATGTATGGCATACGGAGTAATTGGAGCAGTGCGGTGCTGGTAGTACCTTATATTGTTTTGTTAGACTAATGTTCATGAAAAATTACCGGTGTTAGGAGGGAGTATTGGTTCAATGTGTCTGATGGCAATATGGATTTGTATAGCAGGTGACATGTCTGAATCGGTGAATTTTACCGCGTACTATGGCCCTTGTAATGTCCGATATAATGAGTTCAGGGTTGATCTGAGTGAGTATAAATGTTGCCAGTTGACACTACCAAACCCAAAAAGAGTGGACACTAGGTAGTTGAAATACTGGTTGACACCAAGTTTTGGGCTGGATCCTAATGAGTGTTCCGTCAGTATTCATGCATTGTGGATCAAATCCTGTAAAAACGTATTGTGGGAGCTAACACTGATAGATAGCAGCCAGAAGTCGTTGGCCTGGTTAAGGAGTTGCAGAGAACGGATGATTCACCCCTATGCCTTAATGATCCCTGTGGCGAAGGAGGAGAATATGGTAGAAGGCGGTGGAGGGTATGAACCCAGCTAGGGCAGTCAACCGACTAATGAGATTGATCCATCTACGTCACAACCAGTGGATGTTAGCCATCCCGAGGAAGAGTTGGATCATGTGTCACGCATTTTTGGTGATCATGAAGCAGGGCAGAGTAGTCAGTCGACAGTTTTTGCTGGTAGTGGTTTGGCTGATGGGGATGAGGAAGGAGAGGAAATGTAGAGGGTGATGGAAGAGGAGGACGAGGATGGATTGGCGGATGATCTAGATTCTGATAATTGTGAGGAAGATGAAGGTGAATCTGAGGACGACGTGGAGGTGCTGATTCCTTCTTCATGGAATCAGGACACATCCACCGGCCTTACGGTCAACGATGACCATGAGACTCCATGGCAATATCATCAGAACCAAGTCCAGATAGGAGTTATGTATACCACAAAGAAACAATTGAAGAATGGGGTGACACCATGGGCTATGTCCACGCAGAGGGTTTTCCACACACACATATCAAGTCCAACAAACTTAATTGTGAAATGTGTTGAAACTGGTTGCCCTGGGAAGGTGCACGGGCACGTGCCCAAGTGGGACGTGAACTGGGTTGTCACTGATGTTGTGCCACATAATTGTGTGAGGAAAAACCTCCTGGTGGATCATCCAAACCTGACTTCAACTCTCATTGCGCAACTCATATATAGTGAGATAGTGAAGGAGAAAGACATGGGAGCAAAGCATATCCAGAATGCAGTTAAGAGTAGATGGAATTACGAAATTCCTTATGGGAAGGCTTGGAGGGCTAAGCATAGGGTGGTTGAGGAAAGCTTTGGGACGTTCATAGAATCCTATGATAATGTTGTCTATCTCCTTCGCACACTGAAGTTGAGGAATCCCGACACTTATGTTGACATACAACACAGCTTCCTGAATAATATACCAGGTTTCAAGGTGCTGAATCGAGTATTCTTCTCTTTTGCTATATGCATCAAAGCTTTCCGGCATTATCGTCCCGTGATGTGTGTGGATGTTACGTTCCTGGCCGGTCAGTACAAAGGGCAGATCCTTACTGCTATTGGTGTGGACTGGAACGGCCAAATCATCCCACTTGCTATGGCCTTTGTGGGGGGTGAGAACTTTCAGAGCTGGGTATGGTTTTTCAGGCAACTGAAAACTGCCATCGTGAAGGATCGACCAAATGTGTGTCCTTCATGACAAGCATGCAGGTATATTGAAGGCCATTAGAACATTGAAGGACCCAGCGGCAGAAGAACCAACACCTTGGAAGGACTTGCAGAACCGGTGGTGCATGGGCCATCTTGGGGCTAATTTTTTCTCGCAGTTCAAGAACAAGCAGTGGATGAACTTGTTCAAAAAACTATGCAAACATAACCAGCAGGTGAAATATAATTTTTGTGGTCAAAGCTAGATGTGTTTACTAAGAAGCAGGTCCGTGCAAGGAAAATACAGCAAGCACAGCAGGCACCATTACCAACAGTCATCGCGGAGCTGGAGCCACAGGGTCTTTGCGACTTGCCAGAAATTGACCCTCCCAGTACTAAGACAAAGAAGGGGAGGAAAATCAAGAATTTTTTTGAGTGGATAGAGAAAGAACCTCCCGTGAATTGTTCTTTGCTGCATGACACTCATGGAGCGAGGTATGGCATCATGACAACCAACCTTGCAGAGATGTATAACTTTGTTCTCAGAGGGAATAGAGGATTGCCACTCACAGCTATTGTGGAGGCTATATTTCATGGCACATTGAGATATTTCAGAGATATGTACGTGATGGCAAAGAAACATATTAATAAGAATCCTAATACACCTTATTGTGAACGTGTCATGGAGTACATGGCGAAGAAGATAGATAAAGCAAAGCATCATACTGTCATAGCCATTGGTAATAAGGAAAGAAGGTATGACGTAAACCTGCCTACCAATAGTTTTGATTCTAGAAATGAGTTGAAGACGCATGACGTACGAATTGGAACGGAATTCCGTCCAACGTGTGAGTGTTCATGCAACAAACCGAAACTGCTCCACTTGCCTTGCTCACATGTGTTGGCTGCATGTGGCCAGATTAAGTTAGACGCAATCTCCTTCGTGTCCCCATACTATCTAAAAGAGGCAGTACTCAATACATGGACCGGTGAGATGACAGGGTTTAGAGTCGTCGACAATTTCAGCAAGGTTAACGACAATAATAGAGGATACATCTTGAATCCAGGTCTGAGGCGAACAAGTAGGGGTAGACATAAGGTACGTCGCATCCGTAATGATATAGACCAATCTAAAGCTGGTGGACCAACTAGACAATGTTTGCTATGCGCTTTTCATGGGCATAGGATGAAAAATTGTCCCACCCTCAACAAAGATGGTGCTTCCACATCAGCGAGTACCACAACAGGAGCAAGGCATGGATGTAGTCGGGGAAGTCGGGGATGAAGGGGAGGAAGAGGTTGAGATAACTCACAAGCTATATAATTATCATTCATTGTGAGGATTACGTGATACTTCTTACTATGCGGCGGATATGTTTTAATTTGTAATATCTGAGGACTACGTGATACTTCTTATTATGTGATGGACTATGTTTTAATTTGTAATATGTGAGGACTACGTGTTACTTCTTATTATGTGACACTACACGAATCAGCTAATTTGCCGTCAGTCGCAAACAGACGGCGAAGGCCTGAAAACAGACGGCAAAGAATTTTTCGTCAGTTTGCTAATGGAAAAGATAGTCGGCAAAGTCTCAATCGGCAAAGAGCTACTTTGCCGTCAGTCGAACAAACACAGATGGCAAAGACTTTGCCGTCAGCCAAAGAGCTACTTTGCCGTTAGCCGAATATCCACAGACGGCAAAGATATTGTTAAATATTAAAAAAATCATTTTAAGCCAAATGAAGCCACGGCGTCCACGCCGGCCACCCTCACAGCCGCCCGGCCCCGCTCGTCCACGCCGGCCGCCCTCGCCGCCGCCCGGTCCCGCTCGTCCGCGCTGGCGTCTGCGCCGGCCGCCCTCACCGGCCGCGCCGGCCGCCGTCTCCGCCCTCACCCGCCCGCACCGGCTGCCCTCACCCACCGTCGCCGCCCTCACCCGCCCGCGAGGAGGTCGTCGTTTCCGCCCTTACCTGCTCGCGAGCAGGACGCCGTCTCCGCCCTCGCCGCCGCCCGGCACATCTCGCCCCCGCCGGTCGCCGTCTCTGCGCCGGCCCCCCTAGCCGCCTGGTCCCGTTCGGCAGCGTGCCCTCGAGCTCGGGCCAGAGAAAGGAATGAGAGAGAGAGGAGGATCAAGAGAGAAAGAAAGAAAGAAGAAAGAAAGGAGAGAGAGAGAGGATGCACCGGCCTGTACGTGCGTGTGTGGTGGGGGTGGCTACCCCTGCCACATCATCGATCCGCGTGATCGATCCTCGAGATGTGCTTTCTCTTTGCCGTTTGTAAAAAAACAGACGGCAAAGTACGTCTTTGCCGTCTGTAATAAAAATATAGATGACAAAGTGAGCTCTTTGCCATCTGTAAAATAATAGACGGCAAACTGAGTTCTTTGCCGTCTGTAAAAAAAAAACAGACGACAAACTGAGCTCTTTGTCGTCTGTATCTGTAAAAAAAATAATAGACGGCAAAGCCTACTTTGCCATCAGCCGTTCTTTGCCATCAGCAGCTGACGGCAAAAGGTGGTCTTTGCCGTCAGCCCTGACGAAAAGCTGACGGCAAAGAGCCCCACAGACGGCAAATTAGCTGATTCCTATAGTGTGACGGACTATGTTTTAATTTGTAAAATGTGAGCAATGTGCGGTGGACTATGTCAATTACAGACATGCCTTCGTATTCGTTGCTTGAGCCTACGGTCGAGAGAGATCATCGAGTTGCACTTATCGAAGGCGGCAGGCAGTTAGTTGTGTTGGTAACTCGCACCCCAAAGTCTAACTGGATGATACAACCTTCATGGGTTCAGAGGTATGTGTACATATACTGATTTACATGTCTGGCATACCATTGGTACCCACTAACTGTATAACCCATTCTCCTTCTTCTGTAGGCTGGCTTGGGCTGAACTTTTACCTCTGGCACGGCTGGTTGAGGGCACTTTGGCAGAGTGGGTTCCCTATCCGGTTACCAATGAGGATGGTGAAGAAATGGAGCAACGGAGACCGCGGTCGAGATGTTTCTCTTATGACAGGTCACTGCCGACCTGCTTAGCAGATAGATGGAGACCAGAGACCCATACATTTCACTTTCCCTGGGGAGAGATGGCTCCTACTCTACAGGATGTGTCTTACTTGTTGGGACTACCTTTGGTGGGTGCTGCAATAGGTCCTATGGAGGCAGAAGCTGACTAGCTACTACAGATGCAGGGACGTTTCTTAGCTGCTGTTCCGAGTGCTGGGAACTTAGACTACGATGCTCACGGGCCTCTTTTTCGTGGTTGGGCAAGTTTCAGGTAACCGTCCGGCAACGCTCCACATATGTTGTTTTGTTATTTTGCCTTACTAGCTAGTTGATACAATTATTTTGTTTCTATGCAGATTGCTGCGTTAGGATACCCGGGAGTTGTGTTGTCAAAGCCACAGATTGATCGATGCCTAGAGGCATATCTTCTTTGGTTGTTCGACAAGACAATGCTAACGGATAACCACGTGAACATTGTCGATGCGCGCTTCATCGGTCTTGCAAGAGAGATAGCAGATGCATGTTGCCCTGGGGACATTGTGCAGAGGAGTTTTGGTTCTGCTGTGTTAGTGGCTACCTACAGAGGTTTGTGCAACGCTTGCCTGCAAAAGGCTAGAAAATCATCTTTGATTGGATGCCCACTGTTGTTGCAGCTATGGTCCTATGACAGATTCCCTATTGGATGATCTTACGTCTCCATTGACAGACCTTTTGGGCCGAAGGACCTTCTGACTTACTGGCCAGAGCTCAGCGATTTGCCTACTATAGGATCGGTTTGGACATGAAGAGAGGTATTATTATATTATGTAACAATTCATTTCATTGTTTCTTACTATGCAAAAGGATTACTAATGTTTATTTGTTGTCATATACAGAGACAGTTTGCACATAGCCAAGTGAAGGGTTGCTATCCATCCTTCACGGCGCAGTTTGATAGTTTGCATGAGGATCAGGTTATCTGGGAACCCTGTAACACCCCTTGTATTATGCTACAGTGATCCCCCTTATTAATGCGAAGTCACTTTTGTATTGCAATGCTTGATCATCTTGAAAATCATATCTCATTTCAAATTCCACTTCACATCAAAATTCATATTGCAAGTGAAATTAAAAGTTGTACAAACATGTCTACATAATAGTTCATCTTTTTGCAAATAATCCCTATGTAATTAAGGTTAAGGAAAACAACATCACTTGTTTGCTCATTTGGAATCTAGCAACTAAAACAGTACCCAAAACAACAATATTTAATCCATTTCCATTTAAGACAAATTCAAAAGAATTCAAATCACCACCAAACTTTTTGTGCTATCTCAGAATATTGCATAATATTTATTGAGACAGGTTCCACATTTTACAAAAAGTATTTGGTGCTAAAAGAAATCCAAAGTCGAAAGCAAAAATGAAAAACAGAAAGGGAATAAAAGAAAAGAGGAGCACACTGTGCACTAAGGCCCAGAACTTTAGCGCGGCCCAGTCTAGCTACAGTAGTCGTCCTCACCTGCTCCCCTCTCCGTGTCATCTCGCCCACGGCCGAGCGCGCGCCGCGCCGTCCCCAGCCGCCATGGCGACGGAGCAAGTGGCCGAGGGGATGCCCCAGCCACTCTCTTCCCCTCTGTTTACTTTAAGAGCCTAGTCTGCATGGTTATATGCTCATCAGACTGACAATTATATAAACATAAGAGACTAGCTAGATCCTTCTATAATATGCTAACTAAAAGAACAATACAGAGAAAATAAAGTGATACACTAGCCAGAAAAGGAAAAAAACCTGGTTTTTGGTATGGTGACCATCACTTTGTTAGTATGTCACAACAATTAGATATACAAAAATGTACCTAAAAATACACATTAGATCAATATATTCGTGCCTAATCAGCCAACAACCATGACAACTATACTCAATAGATCAAACATACCTTGATCGCATCCGTTAGATCTAATGACTATGCGTAAACATATCACATGTTAGAATTTAATGATTGCACCGCCGGATGATCTTCATATCTATAGCTAGATAAGTCAGAATCGCCAGATAATCATATTAGAACATAGTTAGAATCTCACACGATTGCACATCTTAATTATTACTTGAACTACAAACAACAACTACAAATTATACATGATATTAACATGTTAGTCTTCACCACACGCAAAAATCCTAATCTAATGTAGTGGGCAGATACACGACTAGGACCCTATAACAAGATTACTTGGAATAGAAAATTAGTAATGGCGACATAATGCAAAAGAATTAGGGGTGGTATGCTCAGAAATTTCTTGAGCATTCAACGGTGAACATTAATTAGTAGAACCCAAGCCTTTACAACTTGATTTTCTTTAGAAAATATAGGTCATATGTAAGCAAAATTCTCAGTGTATCCTTACCTTTTTTTTACAATGATGCCATGAACATATCAAAATCACTATTTGTAAATATCCACAAAATGTCAGAGGGACATAGAGTTGCAGATCTATGCAAGCAAGCATACATTTATTTATCTAGCATAGTGTGGATTGCAAGGAAAGAAATTAGTATCATTAATTTTAACGCAAAATGTTTCATCATAGTTTTTAATTCTTTCTTATCAATATAAACATATAATTATATGAAAATAAAGGTCATAATTACACATTCAACACAATAAAAATGATGCCCTCGCATTTGCGAGGGCCACCAAGCTAGTTACTTTAAAAGGGATAATGGCAAATTGATTTATGTCATCTTTGATCTTACCATGTCATAAATGGTTTGATTACATCATCACGGACATTCCACTAACTGTGATGTTCCGGGAGGTGTAAATTATAAAACTCTTTTCACAACTCATCAGACATTCGCTAAACTTCTAACTCAATATTCATTTCCACAATCTAATTGTAGAAACATAATTTTCTTATTACAATAATTTCTACTTCATTTTTGAAAAACCTTTTGAATGATTTCAAAAGATCCAAACTTACATCTCATCAAGTAAATATCCATATATCTACTTGAGTCATCTCAGAAGATAGACAAATCCACTGCCAGCAACAACATTTATCGGACTACACACATCATGATGTATGATCACCAATAAGTTCTTTGCTCGTTCCTTATGGCCTATGAACGGTATTTCAGTCACTTCACTTTTCGGACGAAAGTTGCAAGTGTCAGATGATTCATAATCAAACGACTTAAAAATCCATCATTATGGAATTTCTTCATGCGGGTTTCTCCAATGTGACCAAATGCAATGCCACACATATGTGGTATTCTTTTAGTCTTTCGACATTTAGCATCAATGATATGGATGTATCATATTACCATCAATATTCATAACATACATTCCATCCATGATGGAAGCATGGCCCTTATGTTATTCATGATACTGAACAACAATTGTTCTTTTATGAACAACCCTCTTGCAACAAACATTATGCAATGGGCTAGAGTGTATAAAACTCTAAAATTAATTATGAAAGTAAACACAGAGGTAATATATTATTATCAATATTCATAACATATATCTCATTTATAGTGAAAGTATGGCCCTTATGTTATTCATAACACCAAACATCAAAAGTTCTCTTATGAACAACCTTCTTGCAACATACTTTATGCAATGGGTTAGAGTGTATAAAACTCTAAATGAATTATGAAAATAAATACAGACGGTGGTACACCGATGGAAGGTATAGTAACATTTACTATGTTCCCAGCGCGTATCTAAACCTCATTACTGGCAAGTCTTTTATGCCATAGTAGTTCTTGCATCGAGTCGCAACTGAATGCAATCGAGTGGGTATCTCTGTGATCATCTTTTAATCACAATACCCAAGAATCAGTGACTAACATGTTTAATCATAATTCCCAAGAACTATTTCTTTGACCAGCCTTCTATACATCAATAACTTGTATGACATTCATACATGAGCTGGATATTCCAATCTTATTTCTTTTAGCCTTTATACTTCTAACAATTTAACTTTCAGTATTTCTCCTACTCTCAGAAGAAGCACCCAACTTTAAGAGTGGAGTTAGCCCCGGACTTCCTAGGCATGTAAGTCTTACTAACACCCCTTGGACATTTCCTTTCTCTTAAAGTTGTTTTTTTATTCACCTTCATTTATATGATAGGCATTCTTCTGGATCCCTCTCTTATTAGTCAAATGCCTAGTAAACACTTTACTAATACTTTGCAAACAAACATTACTTTGGATATCTCATCTCTTTTAGCCTTTATTTGTGTCTGAAAATAATTTTCAGTTCCATGAATATCACATAACTATCGAAAACTTATGAAGTTCGGGTCTTATGGAAGCAAACGTATTGCACTTGACCGTAATGGAATTCTAGCGTTTGGATCGAATGATGAGAGTAGTGAAAACATGCGATAGGACAAAGTCCTTCTCGACACTCTTCAGGACAATCCTTACATTACATTACCAACCGTAAACTTTTAACCAGATAAATAACAGCTTATTCAATTTTAATAGGGAAGGTGGAAACGCAAGCCAATATTCTATAACTATTATGCAAATTTCACTTAGACAATGTTCATAATTAATTGCACAGAGAATTAAACAAGTTAATTCTACAGTGCGCTCCCACTCAAATCAATATCTCTCATAATTGACTGTGAGTGATCCAAGACCCACATTTCCATTCAACGCCACGATTCGAGATGAACACAAATGGCGCGAACTTTAATCGGTAGGCACACTTGCCGATCACATCTCTATGTGATTCTTGTTCATCTTTCGATGCGTGTGTTCCGAGCTCAGGACTGTCCTGCCTGAACGTCAAGTCAACCAAGTGATCTCGCTGCGACGTCTCAACTCACCCGCCTCACACTTCTCTAATCGTTCGCACCCAGGGAGATCCTGTGATACCCCAAAGAGATAGGTGCCGTGATGGTGCTACACTTGGGAGAACACTAACTAGTTGATATTTTAATTGAGAGATCACCCTAATAAAAAGCGACTACCGCGCAATCAAAAAGGGTGCAACATAAGGGATAAACATCTCAGGCAATTCATAATAGCATGATATGGTATAGCCCTTTCTGATGGATAAGTCTTGCATTTCTTCGTCTTCGGCATTTGCGTCGATGTTCACCTTCGCGAAGTATGCCACCACCTTGTCGATGCACCAGATAATATTGCTATCTCTATAGCTAATAAAATAAGTGCATTACTTAAGGTTGACACGTAGGTCATTAAAGTGACAATCATATGGCTCCAGCCATCATGCCGAATTATGACAAGCAGGTTATGTTAATTTACATTGTACAGTCATCTCATACATAATCAAATTAAATATGAGCACTGCTATACCACATCATATGCACATCTCATGTCATCCTGCAAAACTAAGTTAGACGCCTCTAATCGGTTTATGCAAAATTTTATTTTACGTGGCTTCTAAGGTTTCAACCAAACCGCAGCTACCAACGTATATCATCAAGTATGATTATTCAAGTCGCTGGATTAACTATGCGGAGCGTATGAAACACGAGATAATAAAATCTCGAGCCCCATACTGAACTTCGTCATACGCATGACCCCCGTGCAGATCATATCTGCATTGCCCTTTAGTCTGCGAAATTTCATCTTTCTTTTAACTATGTTGGAATTCAACGAACTGTTAGCACTTCGTTGATCAATCAGGATCGCGGATTGCCAGAACTTTGAAACTCCATCATGCCGTTATCAAGATCAGAAATACGCAGATTTTAAGGAAGTAACAAGAACATCGGGTAACAGATTTCATCTGCTACCCGCACAAATAATTTTCAGTAATAGAACTCATCTACTACAAATTATATTGTGCAACACCCATACATCTCTATGTATTCTAGATCGTAACCTGCATCTACGCATAGCACGGCTCATGATGCCACTGTAGGGGAATGCGACAGAAAACAAAAAAATTCGGTACAACGAGCATTTCCAGGATTACTATGGAGATGCATACAAGGTTTGATCTGATCGTTACCGACTCGTAGTGTAGCGGAAGTAGAGTCGATGTTGATCATTAGTGCAGATCCCCATAGCTAGGATTAGCAACCTCCCAACCGCGAGGATGTACTCCCTCGCCAGCTCACCGAACGGCTCTCCGGGCAGCCCTTCAGGAGGCCTCGGGACAGTCCCTCAGATAGTCGCACCGGACGGATCCTCGGACAGCCCTTCGGGAGGCCCTCAGAGTCTCGGACGGTCACTCGGACAGCCCTTCGGGAGGCACACTCGAACAGCCCCACGGGCAAAAAGGATGAACCTACGACCTCTCTACGGGGTTGCACACATACGGTATCATCTATCCGGCAGAGCTTCGCCATCCAGAACTAGTTCCCACCGGAACCTAGAGAGCCTTTTGGCTCTACGAAACTATTTCGTTGGGAGGGAGAGAGAAAGCCAGATCATGCATGGCACTTGTATGTGAGAAAGAGTGTGTGTGGAGAGTGCATCTCCACCTCTATTTATAGGAAAGCCCAAGGGGTAGGGTGGCACTTGAAAAACCCAAAATGCCCATGCTTTATGTTACATAAAGGGCAAAGTGGGGAGGCAAGTGGAGTACCATGGAAGGCTCCTCCATGGCTGTCCACACTAGCCCCCCCCCCCCCCAAAAGGGGTTTCCCCTTCCCCAAGCCTTCTAGAAGCCTTTTGGGAAAAGCCCTAAAAGGTGGCTTTCCATAAAGTAATCCAAAAGGCACTTTCATTATTCACGAAGACATTTTTTCTGCGACCGTTAAATCTGAAACTTTTTCTGTAGGCCTAGAACATTTCTAGTACCCAGTAAAATAAATTTGGACGCATTCCGAAACTTTTTCGGATCAATGATTTTCTTCAGCGAAAAGCAACCAAAGCAGTTTCGGCAGCTCCGGAACACTTCTGGTTTTTTTTCTCCGGGAAAATCCCAAAAGTTCCCAGAACAATTCTGGCACCCTCCAAGAATTTCCAGGCATGTGCCGAAACCATTTTGACTTAATGGTATACTCCAAAACAAGTTTTCAGTTTTACTGAAACTATTCCGGTGTTCTCTCTCTGAAACTCTTCCGTTGTCTCCAAAACTTTATCGGCATCCCCATGGATCAACACTTGTCCACTAAGCCAGTTACCTCGTTACCGGTTTTGTTCTCTTTTCTTGTTTCCACGTGCCGATATCCCTGTGATCAAATCACGATGTGTCTGGCCAGACAATGATGGATACTGTAACACCGAGAGGGCCCAAAGAATATCTCTCCATCGTCGGAGGAGCAAATCCCAATCTTGAGCTATCAAGTCCCTTGTCATACTTTTTCATGAACCCGTAAGCCGCCGTAATAGCCACCCATTTATGGATGACGTTTATCAAACCCCAAAGTTCGTGAAGCAAGCATGAAGAAACTCGATACTCTCATGGTCTAAGGAATCATGCAAATGTTAACTTTCTCTGTGTTATTAACCATTAACTTGTGACAAATGTATCTCATAGCATAACATCAATTCGGGTCGATTCAACACAAATGTTCTTCTAACATTGTGCCCTCAAAGTTGCCGGCATAGACATGCCCATGATCAGAAAAATGTGATCATCATGCAACACTTGAGCTAGTCTTAGAGGCATGACTAGGAATACTTTTTATCATTTATTATTCCACACGTGCACGTGGGTTTTCCTCAGAGCCTTTATGGATACACAGGCTCGGGAACCACAACAGTTATAGCATGGAACATAAACTTAATTAGGAACATGGGGATAAATAATAACATTTCTTATTGCCTCTAAGGCATATCTCCTACAGACTCCCACTTGCACTAGAGTTAATAATCTAGTCAATGCTAATGCATTTTACACCTATGGCCTACTGGTGTAAAATATGCTTCGCATGTGGTATAGCCTGATGTCCAACGGATCTGACAACTTCAGCTCTATGTGTATCTTTGCATATCCTCGCATTTTCACGCTTTCATAAAATTCATATTTTGTGTGGACTTGGCTTTGTATATATGTGAATCACTTGTCGAACCATGATTCCTCAGACTGAGCTATGGAGCAACTATCTAAAATAGTATCCCATTGACCAAAGCCATCTTGGAACCATACTAAGTTCATGAATGAACTATATGATTCAACCATACTAAGTTGGTGGACCCCTGTAGGGAAGTAATCTATTCGAATAGCCGTGTCCACGGTAATAGGCACTTGGAGTTGTATCCCAATCTACTACAACTAGAACCGGATAGTTGTGATAAGGATCACTGTTATGATGGCTCCGGGATCGCTTTCTCGCAGGGTGTCGAGGAAGGAACTCTGGGCGTTGATACTATATACATGTTACTATTACTATGATACGCTATACTCTTCTGATGCTGCGAGATGCTAGTCTTCGATAGGCTAGGCCTTTCCCCCTCTATTCTGGCATTCTGCAGTATAGTCCATAGATACAGCCTCCTTCCTTTGATACCGATGCATATTAGCATAGATCTGATGTAAGTCTTGCGAGTACTTTGGATGAGTACTCACGGTTGCTTTGCTACCCTTTTCCCCTCTGTCTAGTTGCTGCGACCAGATGACGGAGCCCTGGAGCCAGAGGATCCCGCAGGTGCCTACCACCCCGACGGAGCCTACTACTACATGGAGACCGCCAACCAGGAGTAGCTCGGAGGCCCCAGGCAGAAGGCCTGCGCCTTTTCTATCTAGTTGTCGTTGTTTTGCTAGCCTTCTTAAGCCAAACTTGTCTAACTATGTCTATACCCAGACTGCTGTTGTTTCTTGACTTATGTATATGGGTCCTCATGACCCCTGGCTTGTAATATAAAGCTTTATGTTCTAATTTGAGTCTAGAGTTGTGTTGTTATATCTTCCCGTGAGGCTCTGATCTTGATTGTGCACATTTGCATTTATGATTAGTTCACGATTGAGTCGGGGGCATCACACGTTGGTATCAGAGCCAGCTGCCTGTAGGAGCCCCCTTTCCAACTCCTTGGCCGAAGTTCAGTCTAGACTTTGAAAACTATTTTACTAACAGTGTTGTGTGGCTTGTGGGCCCGCATCACAAATGGATGGGATTAGGATCTTTTATTCCGCCCCTTTACTCTGGGACTCTGATCTCTCTTCTCTTCGGGTTAAAGTTTTTCTAACTCTGAATCTAGGTTCTCATGATCACATCCACCCGGAGATCAGATCTATCTGCAGTTAATCCTTCGAATGCATGATGCATAATTCAATCACTGGCATTTGACATCCTTGAAACCTCCTTTGTTCTTCACGGACCGCAGGATCCTTTTATCGAGGATTTTCCGGATCGTCATCTCCAGATGCTAGGCCTCAGTGGTTTTCTCCAACGTTGATGTAGCCTTTGCTATGTCCCGTTGTTGTATCCCTCCACTGCGTGCATGCATGCCGCCTAGTATGTATAGCTTTCTTTTTCCGAACCTATGCTGTCAGTTGTAATCGAACCTTTGTATGGATATGTATGTCATGAATGACTACTATTATGTATTCGTGTATCTCTTTTTTATTATGCAAGTTACATCATGAATGACTCCATACACCTGCCTTTGCTTTTACTAAACTAGCCCCCTATTATGTTTAGCAGGATGGTTAGACCAGGTGGTCGTGGTGCCGAACATCCACCACCGCTAGACTATATGGCTGGTATGATGCAACAGTTTGAGCTGCAACATCAGTTCATGACTGAATTATGGCAGAGTTCCCACAACCGTATCCTAATCAGCAGCTAGTCCCAATAACTCTGCAAGAATTTGTGCGCCTTAGCCCTTCTATCTTCCACAACACAACCCAGCCTCTTGATGCTGATGATTGGCTCCACGACATCACTTATGAGATGGAATCAACTAATGTCGCTCCTGCCAACTTTGTGACATTTGCGGCATACTTTCTCAAAGGTCCCGCTGCTCAATGGTGGGACAGCCACAAGCGTTCACTGCCTGTTGGTACAATCGTCACTTGGGTAGAGCTCCAAGCTGCCTTCCGTGCCCGCTACATTCCTCAGGGAATTATGGACAGGAAGAAAAGGGAGTTCCGTAACCTTACCCGGGGCAATAAGACTGTGGATGTTTATCAGTGGGAGTTCCTTGACTTATCCCGCTATGCTGAAGAGGATATTGCTACTGATGCTGGCAGACAGGAAAAGTTCCGAGAAGGACTGCACCCAGACATCAAACTGGCACTCCTTGTCCATGAATTCACCGACTTTGCCACCTTGGTGAACAAGGCTATCCAGGTAGAGACAGGTCTGATGGAACATAAGGAGACACTCAAGCGCACCTGTGACGTGGGCTCATCTTTGGGCTCGTCAGGACAGAAGCGTCAAATCTGGATTCCCCATAATGTGTACCGTCCAGCTGCCCCTGCACCCAGGCCTTCCTATGCCGCACCTCATCTACCTCCACCACTGAGACAGTCGAGGCTTCAAGCTACACCGCCCACTCCTGCAGCTCCCCAACCCAATGATGAACTGTGCTTCAAATGTGGCCATCCAGGTCACCGTGCCAGAGATTGCCGCCAGAACCAAATGACACTTTCCTTCAATTGGCAGTGGAAATAATCAACAGCCCAACTATAATACCAGGCCTTCTGCTTATGGTCGTGGTCAACCAAACCAATTTGATGTGAATGGAGCTTAAGACCAACCAGCTAGTGTGATGGGTACTCTTCTCGTTAATTCAGTGCCAACTTCTGTTTGATTT
Source organism: Thinopyrum elongatum (assembly GCA_011799875.1). Lineage (NCBI taxonomy): Eukaryota > Viridiplantae > Streptophyta > Magnoliopsida > Poales > Poaceae > Thinopyrum > Thinopyrum elongatum. Next base: position 33,987,906 of record CM022298.1, read on the forward strand.
GATTCAGGAGCATCACATTCATTCATATCAGGTAGTTTTGCATCCATGCATGGCATAACCTCTGAAAAGATGCATACCCCTTTAGTGGTTAAAACTCCCGCCGGTCAATGTCAAGCCTCCATGGTTATACCTAATGTCACCATCGAAATTGAAGGATTGGAATTCCTTGCCTCTCCTATTGTTTTGAAGTCTTCCACCATATACCTCATTCTGGGAATGGATTGGTTGAAAGCTCATATTGCTTCAATCGACTGCGCCACTAAAACTGTCCAGCTCTTGCACCCATCCGACCAGATAGTAACCTATTCTGCTCGATTTATCCAAACCGCCGAATCCCAGATATATGCTCTGAATGCTTTGAAAGCTTCACCTCTTGAGGGAATCAAGAAGGTTCTAGTCATTCGAGAGTTCCAAGATGTCTTTCCAGAAGAACATCCTGGAGTACCCCCTGTTAGAGCTATCAAATTTGTTCTTGATTTGAAACCAGGCACTACTCCCATTACTAAGTGTCCATATAAGATGTCGCCACATGAACTCCTTGAGCTTAAGGAGGAAATTGACAAGTCTCTTCGCAAGGGTTTCATTAGTCCAAGTTCCTCTGCTTGGGGAGCACCATCTCTCTTTGTTAAGAAGAAGGATGGGACGAATCGGTTGGTCCAACATTACCGACCTATCAACCAAGCAACAATTCAGAACAAGTATCCACTTCCCTGGATCAACGATCTGCATGATCAACTCGCTGGTTCCTCAGTGTTCTCTAAACATGATTTGAGATTGGGTTACCACCAGATCTGAATTCATGAAGAGGATATTCCAAAGACCACTTTCGTTACTCGCTATGGTTCATACGAGTATACCGTTACGTCCTTCGGCTTAACCAATGCTCCAGCAACCTTCTCCCGGCTAATGAACTATATCTTCATGGACTACCTCGACAATTTTGTCATGGTTTATCTGGATGATATTCTTGTGTATTCCAAGAATGAAGAAGAGCATGTCGAACATCTTCGTCTTGTACTAGAGAAGCTTCAAGAACATCAGCTGTATGCCAAATATTCCAAGTGTGAATTCCGGTTATCCGAAGTGACCTATCTTGGTCATGTGATTTCCAAAGATGGTATTGCTGTTAACCCAGAATGAGTTCAGGCTATTCTTGACTGGACTCCTCCGCAAACTGTTAAGCAAGTCAAAAGTTTTCTCGGACTTGCCAGCTATTGCCACCGTTTCGTCGAGAACTTCTCCAAGATTGCCAAGCCTTTGACTGATTTGCTTCATAAGGGCTAGAAGTTTGAGTGGACAGAAAAATGCCAGGAAAGTTTCCAGATGCTCAAAGACAAGTTAACATCTGCCCCAGTGCTTGCTCCCCCAGTTTCTCGCAAGGACTTCATTATTTACTGTGACACTTCCCGTCAAGGATTAGGCTGTGTCCTAATGCAAGAGCGTAAAGTGATTGCTTATGGCTCTCGACAGTTGCGTCCTCACGAAGAGAATTATCCAACGCATGATCTTAAACTTCCAGCGGTGATTTATGCCTTGAAGCTATGGCGACATTACCTTCTCGGTAATCATTGTGAGATCTATACGGATCATCAAAGTCTGAAGTACCTGTTTACCCAGCCGGATCTGAACCTCCGTCAGCAACGATGGTTAGAGACAATTGCCAACTACAACATGGACATTTCATATACCCCTGGCAAGGCTAATGTAATGGCCGATGCTTTGAGTCGCAAGTCTTATTGCAACAACCTCATGGTTCAGCGAGCTCAACCCCTTCTTTATGAAGAACTTCGCAAGTTGAACCTTCAGATTATCCTACAGGGTTTTGATGACCCACAAGTATAGGGGATCAATCGTAGTCCTTTCAATAAGTAAGATTGTCAAACCCAACGAGGAGCAGAAGGAAATGACAAGCGGTTTTCAGCATGGTAATGTCTGCAAGCACTGAAATTATAAGTAACGAGTAGTTTGGTAACAAGATAATTTGTAACGAGCAAGTAACGGTAATGGTAACAAAAGTGCAGCAAGGTAGCCCAATACTTTTGAGGCAAAGGATATGCCAAAACATTCTCTTATGATAAGCAAAGCATCCTTGAGGGTACACGGGAATTTCATCTAGTCACTTTCATCATGTTGGTTTGATTTGTGTTCGCTACTTTGATAATTTGATATGTGGGCGGACCGGTGCTTAGGTGCTATTCTTACTTGAACAAACCTCCTACTTATGATTAACCCCCTCGCAAGCATCCGCAACTATGAGAAAAGTATTAAGAATAAATCTAACCATAGCATTAAACTTTTGGATCCAAATCAGTCCCTTACGGAATAGCACATAAACTAGGGTTTAAGCTTCTGTCATTCTCGCAACCCATCATCTAATAACTACTCCACAATGCATTCCCTTAGGCCCTAATAAGGTGAAGTGCCATGTAGTCGACATTCACATGACACCACTAAGGGAATCACAACAAGATGTAATCAACACTACAAGTCACCCACAAGTACCAATCTATAGTTCCGGTACAAAGATTGAACACAAGAGATGAACTAGGGTTTGAGAGGAGATGGTGCTGTTGAAGATGTTGATGGAGATTGTCCTCCCCAAGATGGGAGAGTTGTTGGTGATGATGATGACGATGATTTCCCCCTCTGGGAGGGAAGTTCCCCCGGCGGAATCGCTCCGCCGGAGGGCAAAAGTGCTCCTGCCCAAGTTCCGCCTCGAGACGGCGGCGCTTCGTCCCGAAAGTCCTCACCTCATTTTTTTTCTAGGTCAAAATGACTTATATACTAGAAGAGGGGCACCGGAGGTGGGCCGAGGAGGGCACAACCCACCAGGGCGCGCCTGGGCTCCCTGGCACGCCCAGGTGGGTTGTGCCCACCTGGTGGGGCCCCTCTGGTAGTTATTTGCTCCAATAATTCTTATTTATTCCATAAAAATTCCTCGTGAAGTTTTAGCTCATTTGGAGTTGTGCAGAATAGGTAGCCTGACGTAGCTTTTTCAGGTCCAGATTTCCAGCTGCCGGAATTCTAGCTCTTTGTGTGAACCTTGCATATTATGAGAGAAAAGGCATTAGAATTACTCCAAAAAGCATTATTATGCATAAAAACATCATAAATAATAGTAGGAAAACATGATGCAAATTGGACTTATCAACTTGCCCAAGCTTAGACCTCGCTTGTCCTCAAGCGAAAACCGAAATCGAAAAACATGTCCACATGCTTAGAGAGAGAGGTGTCGATAAAAACAAAATACGGACATAGAAGCATTATGTATATTATTATAACAGCAACAAACTTTAACATAGAACTTTATCACATAACTTTTATCATAAACTTCTCATGAATAAGTAACAATTCATCACAACATTGAAGTATAAAGCATAAACTCTATTGAAAACCAACAAACTATGTTCTCAGTCAACTTTGCAAGTACAATTCAACATCTTTTCAGGAAGGGTCACGTATCAGAGCCTTTTTGGCAAGTCCACACACTCAACCATCATATAGTCTTCTATGATTGCTAACACTCACCGCATACACATGAGCAAAACGTTTCAACCGGACGCATAGAAAGATAGGGGCTTAAAGTTTCGCCTCCCAACATACTCACCTCGAGGGTGATGTCAACAATAATAACTCCTGCTACTCATATCCAATTGGATATATGTGCCTAGATCTTTCCTCAGCACATGATGCTTGCCAAAAGAGAAAATAAAAAGGAATAGAGAGAAGAACTTTGACTCTTGCATAAAAGTAAATACATAAAAGTAAAAGATAGGCCCTTCGCAGAGGGAAGCAGAGGTTGCCATGCGCTTATTTATTTGTATGCTCAATCTCTTAATGCAAAAGAACGTCATGTTATATTGCCCCTTGTGATAGCAACCTTTATTATGCAGTCTGCCGCTTTTATTCTTTGCCATCACAAGTTCGTACAACGCTCAATTTTCTCTTACACTAAATGATCCAACACTTTTAGAAGCAATTTTTATTGCCTTTTTGCACCGATGACAACTTACTTGAAGGATCTTACTCAATCCATAGGTAGGTATGGTGGACTCTCAAAATAAGATGCGGGTTTAAGGGTTTTTGGATGCACAAGTAGTATCTCTACTTAGTGCGGAATTTTTGGCTAGCAAAGATGGGGGGCAAGCACCACATGTTAAAGGATCTATGACAATATAACTTCTATGTGAATATGAACAAACATAAATCATTATGTTGTCTTCCTTGTCCAACGTCAACAATTTTGGCATATAATATTTTGATGGGGGCTCACAATCACAAAAGATGTCCAAGATAGTATATTTGCATGTGAATCTTCTCTTTCCTTATTAATTCTTTCATGAATTGCATCATTGACCAATGCTATGTTTGTCAATCTCCAATAAATTTTCTACCTATACTCTTCCTTATGTGATGTTATTACTTACCATAAAATTAGCATATGATCTTTTTCATTTATTTCCTTTCTTTTCATTGAACATGAAAGTAAAGAAAACAAAACTCAAATTAAACTTCATTATATATATCTTGCACACGATTACAAAGATAGATCACTAAGCAAACACTCAAAAAGAAAGGATCGAACTAAACTTTTATTCATCTAAAGCAAAAGTTAACTATGGATCGAACTAAGATAACTAAAAGCAAAAGATAGTGGAGGTGATACGATACCGGGGCACCTCCCCCAAGCTTGGCACAAGCCAAGGGGAGTACCCATACCATGTACTCAAGCCTCCTTTGGTGATGAAGGAGGTGGTGGTGATGAAGTAGAGGGTTTGTCTTTCTTCCTTAGCTTACGCTTGAGGACGGAATTTTCCTCCTTTAAATCACCGATCTCCTGCTCGAGCTCTACTATCCTTTTGCATAATTATTGCTTGTTTTCCTGCAAGAGACGAAAAGGGATAAACTAGACCTTAGGTTTCTTTGCTTTGCTGGGGAGACTTGATTTCTTGAATTCCACGTGCATGTCCCCAGGTTGAGGCAATGGAACTTCAGCTTCGTCCGAGCTTGTCTCCTCCTCCCTTTTAGGGTCATAGTCTTCTTCTTCCTCCGAAGTCCAGATATAGTGTTCCACATCCCTATAACCTTGTGGTTTGCGATATAATCAGCAACATAGCTCTCACCCTCCGAGTCTTGGGATGACATATTTTCAGATCTGTCAGGAAAACAGCGAGAAAAGAAAACATAGGATTTCTCCGTGATACGGTGGTCAATAGGTTCGGGGGTATATAAAGATTTTTTATCTTGGGAAAGAAGTAAACGAAGTCCGGAAGGTACCCAAGGTGGGCACAACCCACCTGGGCGCGCCTGGCAAGCCAGGCGTGCCCTGGTGTCTTGTGCCCACCAGGGGTGCCTTCCTGGTTGTTTCTTATTTTCCTAATTTTTGTTATATTCCAAAACTGACAAAAAATATTTTTGCGGATTTTTCGGAGTCTGTTTACTTACCGTATCACGTACCTCCTCTTTTTTAGTTATTCTGGAGTGTTCTGGAAGGTTTCCTTTATGTGTTCTTTCGGTGTCATAGTTTGGATAATATTGCTTTCAACGTTAATGGGCGTACTTGAGATATAATGTTTTATTCTTTGCCCATTAACAACCTTCGGGTTAGTACCTTCGGCATTATTTATCTTGATGGCTCCGGATCTATAAACCTCCTCGATAACATAAGGTCCTTCCCATTTGGAGAGGAGTTTTCCTGCAAAGAATCTGAAACAAGAGTTGTACAAAAGAACATATTCTCCAACTTTGAACTCACGCTTTTGGATTCTTTTGTCATGCCATCTTTTAACTTTTTCTTTAAATAACTTGGCATTTTCATAGGCTTGGGTTCTCCATTCATCTAGTGAGCTAATATCAAATAACCTCTTTTCGCCGGCAAGTTTGAAATCATAGTTAAGTTCTTTAATTGCCAAATATGCTTTATGTTCTAACTCAAGAGGCAAATGACAAGCTTTTCCATAAACCATTTTATACGGAGACATACCCATAGGATTGTTATATGCTGTTCTATAAGCCCAAAGTGCATCATCTAACTTCTTAGACCAATTCTTTCGGGACCTATTGACAGTTTTTTTGTAATATTAATTTTATTTCTCTATTGCTAAGTTCAACTTGACCAGTAGACTGAGGGTGATAAGGTGATGCAATTCTATGGTTAACATCATATTTAGCAAGCATTTTACGGAAAGCTCCATGAATAAAATGTGAACCACCATCAGTCATTAAATATCTAGGGACTCCAAACCTTGGGAAAATGACTTCCTTAAGCACTTTAATAGAGGTGTTGTGATCAGCACTACTAGTTGGAATAGCTTCTACCCACTTAGTAACATAATCAACAGCAACCAAAATATGTGTATACCCATTTGAGGAAGGAAAAGGTCCCATGTAATCAAATCCCCAAACATCAAATGGTTCAACAGCAAGAGAATAATTCATAGGCATTTCCTGATGCTTACCAATATTACCAATTCTTTGACATTCATCACAAGATAAAACAAACTTACGGGCATCCTTGAAGAGAGTAGGCCAATAAAAACCAGATTGCAATACCTTGTGAGCAGTTCTATCTCCTGCATGATGTCCTCCATAAGCTTCGGAGTGACATTTCCATAGGATTTATCCCTGTTCATGCTCAGGTACACAACATCTAATAATACCATCTACTCCTTCTTTAAAAAGATGTGGGTCATCCCAAAAGTAATGTCTTAAATCATAGAAGAATTTTTTATTTTGTTGGGATGTGAAGCTAGGTGGTATATATTTAGCAACAATATAATTGGCATAGTTAGCATACCAAGGAGTATTATGAGAAACATTTATTGCAGCTAATTGTTCATCAGGAAAACTATCATTAATAGGTTATGGGTCATCAAGAATATTTTCTAACCTAGACAAGTTATCAGCCACGGGGTTCTCAGCTCCCTTTCTATCAGTGATATGTAAATCAAATTCTTGTAGCAAAAGAACCCACCTAATGAGTCTAGGTTTAACATCCTTCTTTTCCATAAGATATTTTATAGCAGCATGATCGGTGTGAACAGTCACTTTAGAATCAACAATGTAAGATCTAAATTTATCGCAAGCAAACACAACTGCTAAAAATTCTTTTTCAGTAGTAGCATAATTTCGTTGAGCACTGTCCAGAGTTTTACTAGCATAATGAATAACATTTAATTTCTTATCGACTCTTTGTCCTAGAACAGCACCAACAGCATAATCACTAGCATCACACATAATTTCAAAAGGCAAGTTCCAATCAGGTGGTTAATAAATAGGTGCAGAAATCAAGGCTTTCTTAAGTGTTTCAAAGGCTTCTACACAATCATCATCAAAAACAAATGGAACATCCTTTTGTAAAAGATTTGTAAGAGGCCTAGAAATTTTAGAGAAGTCTTTAATAAACCTCATATAGAAACCAGCATGATCAAGGAAACTACGAATACCTTTGATATCTTTAGGGCATGGCATTTTCTCAATTGCATCAACTTTAGCTTTATCCACCTCAATACCTCGTTCAGAAATTTTATGTCCCAAGACAATACCTTCATTAACCATAAAGTGGCACTTCTCCCAATTCAAAACGAGATTAGTTTGCTCACATCTCTGCAAAACTTGATCAAGGTTGCTCAAGCAATCATCAAAAGAAGTTCCGTAAACGGAAAAATCATCCATGAAAACCTCAACAATCTTTTCACAAAAGTCAGAGAATATAGCAGTCATACATCTTTGAAAGGTAGTAGGTGCATTGCATCAACCAAAAGGCATACATCTATAAGCATAATTTCCAAAAGGGCAAGTAAAGGTGGTTTTCTCTTGATCAGGTTGTGAGATAGGTATTTGAGAAAAACCGGAATATCCATCAAGAAAGCAAAAATGTGCGTGCTTTGATAGTCTTTCTAACATTTGATCAATAAAAGGCAGAGGGTAATGATCTTTTCTAGTAGCTTTATTTAGTTTTCTAAAATCAGTTACCATTATGTAGCCAGTGACAATTCTTTGTGGAATATGTTCATTCTTATCATTAGGAACAACGGTAATACCTCCCTTTTTAGGGACACAATGAACGGGACTTACCCATCTACTATCAGCTATGGGATAGATTATACCTGCTTCCAGAAGCTTCAGTATTTCTGTTCTTACCACTTCTTTCATTTTAGGATTTAAACGTCGTTGGTGATCAACAACGGGTTTAGCATCAGGCTCCATATTATTTTTATGCTGATAGAGAGTGGGACTAATGCCCTTTAAATCATCAAGAGTATATCCAATGGCAGCTCGGTGCTTCTTCAGAACCTTCAATAGTCTTTCTTCTTCATGTTCTGAAAGGTTAGAACTAATAATAACAGGATAAATCTTTTTCTCATCAAGATAAGCATATTTCAAAGTGTCTGGCAATTGTTTTAATTCAAACACAGGATCGCCTTTAGGTGGAGGAGGACCTCCTAGAGTTTCAATAGGCAAACTGTGTTTAAGCAGAGGACGTTGTTCAAAGAAAATCTTATCTATTTCATTTCTTTCATGCAGATGCATATCATTTTCGTGGTCTAGCAAATATTGTTCTAGTGGATCGGTAGGAGGCACAGCAATAGAAGCAAGACTAATTATTTCATCCTTACTAGACAACTCTTTATTATGATGTTTTCTACTAAACTTGGAAAAATTAAACTCATGAGATTCATTACCAAAACTAACACCGACAGTTTGTTTCTCACAATCTATTTTAGCATTGACGGTGTTCAAGAAAGGCCTACCAAAGATAATGGGACAAAAGTCATCTTGTGGGGAACCAAGAACAAGAAAATCAGTAGGGTATTTTATTTTCCCACACAAGACTTCACCATCTCTAACAATCCCAAGTGGTGTGATGGTGTCCCTATTAGCAAGTTTGATAGTAACATCTATGTCTTCTATTTCAGCGGGTGCTATATCATTCATAAATTCTTGATATACGGTAAAAGTAATGGCACTCACGCTAGCACCTATGTCGCATAAACCATGATAACAGTGATCTCCTATTTTAACTGAGACAACAGGCATGCCAACAACGGGTCTATGTTTATCTTTTTCATCGGGTTTGGCAATTCTAGTAGCTTCATCACATAAGTAAATAACATGCCCATCTATATTTTCAACCAAGAGATCTTTAACCATAGCAACACTAGGTTCTACTTTTGATTTGTTCAGCAGGTTTGGAAGTTCTAATATAACTTTTGTTGACCACAGTTGGGACTTTAGCATGTTCCTGCATCCTAACAGGGAAAGGTGGTTTTTCAATATAAGCAGTAGGCACAACAGGATCAACATTGTAAATAATAGTTTCATCTTTAGCTATTACTGGTTCTTTAATTTCTTCTTTGATAGGTGGTGATATTTAAACCACTTCTCCTTAGGGAGGTCAACATGAGTAGCAAATGATTCACAAAAGGAGGCTACTATCTCAGAGTCAAGTCCATATTTAGTGCTAAACTTTTGAAAAGCATCAGTATTCATAAAAGATTTAACACAATCATACTTGAGCTTAATACCTGACTCTCTACGTTCATCGAGTTCCCAATCTTCAGAGTTGCATTTAATTCTTTCTAAAAGATCCCACCAGAAGTCAATAGTCTTCTTCATAAAGGAACCAGTATAAGAAGTATCAAGCATGGATCGATCATCATGAGAAAGCCGAGCATAAAAATTCTGAATAATTATTTCGCTTGAGAGCTCATGATTGGGGCATGAATATAGCATTGAGTTAAGCCTCCCCCAAGCTAGAGCGATACTTTATCCTTCACGAGGACAAAAATTATATATATAATTGCGATCACGATGAACTAGATGCATAGGATAAAATTTTTGGTGAAATTCCAATTTCAATCGATTCCAATTCCAAGATCCAATATCATCGCATAGCCTATACCATGCTAATGCTTTTCCCTTCAAAGATAAAGGGAAAACCTTATTCTTAGCTTCATCCCCGGGTAAACCTGCAAGCTTAAATAATCCACAAATTTCATCCACATATATCAAGTGCATATCACGATGTTCGGTTCCATCTCCTGCATAAGGATGAGCTAGCAGTTGTTATATCATACCCGAAGGAATTTCATAACCAATATTTTCAGTAGGTGTAGTAGGTTGAGGGGTAACTAATTGTGGTTCCGGTCGAGGTGAAGATACCCCAAACAAACCCCTCAAAGGATTGTTCTCCATAGTATCAAATGACAATAAATTTCAGCACGTAGTAATAATTTTTCCTTAACAATTTCCACTTACCAAGAGCGCTTCACTCCCCGGCAATGGCGCTAGAAAAGAGCCTTGATGACCCACAAGTATAGGGGATCAATCGTAGTCCTTTCGATAAGTAAGAGTGTCGAACCCAACGAGGAGCAGAAGGAAATGACAAGCGGTTTTCAGCAAGGTAATGTCTGCAAGCACTGAAATTATAAGTAACGAGTAGTTTGGTAACAAGTTAATTTGTAACAAGCAAGTAACGGTAATGGTAACAAAAGTGCAGCAAGGTAGCCCAATCCTTTTGAGGCAAAGGACAGGCCAAAACGTTCTCTTATGATAAGCAAAGCGTTCTTGAGGGTACACGGGAATTTCATCTAGTCACTTTCATCATGTTGGTTTGATTTGTGTTCGCTACTTTGATAATTTGATATGTGGGCAGACCGGTGCTTAGGTGTTGTTCTTACTTGAACAAACCTCCTACTTATGATTAACCCCCTCGCAAGCATCCGCAACTACGAGAAAAGTGTTAAGAATAAATCTAACCATAGCATTAAACTTTTGGATCCAAATCAGTCCCTTACGGAATAGCACATAAACTAGGGTTTAAGCTTCTATCACTCTCACAACCCATCATCTAATAACTACTCCACAATGCATTCCCTTAGGCCCTAATAAGGTGAAGTGCCATGTAGTCGACATTCACATGACACCACTAAGGGAATCACAACATACATATCATCAAAATATCGAACACATATCAAGTTCACATGATTACTTGCAACAAGATTTCTCCCGTGACCTCAAGAACAAAAGTAACTACTCACTAATGATAATCATGCTCAAGATCAGAGGGGTTTTAAATATCATAATGGATCTGAACATATAACCTTCCACCAAATAAACCATATAGTAATCAACTACAAAATGTAATCAACACTACTAGTCACCCACAAGTACCAATCTATAGTTCCGGTACAAAGATTGAGCACAAGAGATGAACTAGGGTTTGAGAGGAGATGGTGCTGTTGAAGATGTTGATGGAGATTGCCCTCCCCAAGATGGGAGAGTTGTTGGTGATGATGATGACGATGATTTCCCCCTCCGGGAGGGAAGTTCCCCCGACAGAATCGCTCCGCCGGAGGGCAAAAGTGCTCCTACCCAAGTTCCACCTCGAGACGGCGGCGCTTCATCTCGAAAGTCCTCCCCTCATTTTTTCTAGGTCAAAATGACTTATATACCAGAAGAGGGGCACCAGAGGTGGGCCGAGGAGGGCACAACCCACCAGGGCGCGCCTGGGCTCCCTGGCGCGCCCAGGTGGGTTGTGCCCACCTGGTGGGCCCCCTCTGGTAGTTATTTGCTCCAATAATTCTTATTTATTCCATAAAAATTCCTCGTGAAGTTTCAGCTCATTTGGAGTTGTGCAGAATAGGTAGCCTGACGTAGCTTTTTCAGGTCCAGATTTCCAGCTGCCGGAATTCTCCCTCTTTGTGTGAACCTTGCATATTATAAGAGAAAAGCATTATTATGCATAAAAACATCATAAATAACAGTAGGAAAACATGATGCAAAATGGACGTATCAGGTTTTCACAATACCCTTGTCATGGAACCAACTCTCGAGCAATCCATCAAGTCTGTGCAGAAGGATGACACCGAAGTTGACAAGATTAAGCGTGATCTTGCATTGGGTAAGCCCTCAGACTTCTCGCTTGATAAGGATGGAGCTCTGTTCTTCAAAGATCGCCTTATGGTACCCAAGTTCGAGAATATGATAGAGAAAGTTATATGAGAAGCTCATGACACACCCCTGTCTATTCATCCGGGTAGTACCAAGATATTGCTCGGTATGTTGCTAAATGTGACGTTTACCGTCGCGTCAAAGCAGAACATCAGAAGCCTGCCGGAACTCTGCAACCACTGCCTATTCCTGAATGGAAATGGGACAAGGTTCAAATGGATCTCATCACTGGTTTTCCCAAATCCCAAAAGGGTCATGATGCTATTCTTGTCGTCGTCGACCGATTCTCTAAAGTTGAACATTATCTGCCAGTCAAGGAGACGATCACTGCTAGCCAGTTAACAGACTTATATATCTCCAGAATTGTGTTACTCCATGGTATTCCGAAAGAAATCAGTTTAGACCATGGAAGCCTCTTTACCTCAAAGTTCTGGGAAAGTTTCCAAGAAGCTATGGGAACTCATCTGACCTGGAGCACAGCTTATCACCCCCAGACCCAGGGCCAAGCTGAACGAGTTAACCAAGTGCTTGAAGATATGCTACGTGCTTGTGTCATCTCATTTGGCAAGAAGTGGGAAGAATATCTCCCGTATGCTGAATTCTTGTACAACAATAGCTATCAAGCTAGCTTGAAGATGGCATCCTTCCAGGTATTATATGGACGTAAGTGCCGAGCCCCTCTGAATTGGTCAAAATCTGGGGAACGGCCACTCTTTGGTCCGGATATTATCCAAGAAGCTGAAGAACAAGTCTGTATTGTTCGGGAACATCTTAAGGCAGCTCAGTCTCGTCAGAAGAGCAACTTTGATAAAAAACACTAGGGATCAATCTATCAACTTGGCGAACAAGCTTATCTTCGCATCACTCCGATGAAGGGAACTCATCGTTTTGGGATTAAGGGCAAGCTGGCTCCTCGCTACATTGGCCCCTTTCGCATTCTCGCCAGACGTGGATATGTGGCTTATAAATTGGAATTGCCACCAAAGCTTTCGCACGTCCATGATGTCTTCCATGTGTCACAACTCCGCCGCTATTTCAAGGATCTGATCCGAGCAGTGGATCATGAAGTGCTTGAGTTGTAAGATGACCTTTCGTATAAAGAGTATCCGATCCGCATTCTTGATCAAGCTGAATGTCGGACTCGTTAGAAGGCAATCAAGTTCCTGAAAGTTTAGTGGTCAAATCATTCTGAAGGTGAAGCCACTTGGGAACGCGAGGATCGTCTTCGTGATGAATACCCCGACCTCTTTCCGTCTACCTCCTGAATTCTCGGGACGAGAATTTCTTTTAGAGGAGGAGAATTTGTAACACCCCTTGTAATATGCTACAGTGATCCCCTTTATTAATGCCAAGTCACTCTTGTATTGCAATGCTTGATCATCTTGAAAATCATATCTCATTTCAATTTCCACTTCACATCAAAATTCATATTGCAAGTGAAAATAAAAGTTGTACAAACATGGCTACATAATAGTTCATCTTTTTGCAAATAATCCCTATGTAATTAAGGTTAAGGAAAACAACATCACTTGTTTGCTCATTTGGAATCTAGCAACTAAAACAGTACCCAAAACAGCAATATTTAATCCAATTCCATTTAAGCAAAATTCAAAAGAATTCAAATCACCACCAAACTTTTTGTGCTATCTCAGAATATTGCATAATATTTATTGAGACAGGTTCCACATTTTACAAAAAGTATTTGGTGCTAAAAGAAATCCAAAGCTGAAAGCAAAAATGAAAAACAGAAAGAGAATAAAAGAAAAGAGGAGCGCACTGTGCACTAAGGCCCAGAACTACAGCGCGGCCCGGCGTGAGCTTTCCGAAGAGCCTAGCCACGCTATGAACGGAGCACCACAGCCGAATCCCAAGCACCTCCACCGTGTCTGGCCATCGCTGGCGACTAATCGCCGGTGGTTTGACCCTGTTTGACCTGGGATTTGACCCCCCGGGTCTATGACAGGTGGGGCCAGCTCCTGCTAATTTTTGGTTTAGTTCGAATTAATCACTAATTAGCACTATGCATATGACATGTGGGTCCCAACATTCAGGTTTGACCTGGACCGGGTTTGTTGACTGCTGACATAACCCTAATGTATTGCTGATGCAGTAATACCTTTTCTGGATTTAGTTAATTTAATATTAAATCTGAAAATTCCAGAAAATGTTTAAAACTTGGAAAAATTATAGAAAATAAACCGTAGCTCAGAAGAAAATAATTTATGTATGAAAAATGATCAGAAAAATAAGACGAATCTGAGTATGTCATCCACATATCTGCCACATGCCTCTAACATGATGAACATTGAACCGTCCCCTCCGGTTTAATATACCGATAATCACCTAGAGCTGGGAAAATATTCCTGGATATTTTCCCGCTCCGTCTAAAATACTTAGTACTGCATTAGGTCTCCCCTAGCATAGCATACCGACATGTCAAGCATCGTGCTGCATTTATGTGCTTTGTATTTACTGTTTCTTCCTCCTCTTCTCCTCCGATAGACCCCAAGACTGCCGCTGATGCCGCTGAGTACGACTACATTGACGACATCCAGCCATTTACAGCAGAGCTTCCAGGCAAGCAAAACCCCCTTGATCATTCCGATATCGCCCATTCCTTCTCTCTTATGCTTGCATTAGATTTTGCTATTGTTGTTCCGATAATTCCTATTCTGATGCATAGCCTGTTTTTGGTAACCTTCTGTTGATACTTTACCTGTTATCCTATATGTTTAGTATAGGACTGATAGAGTTCCATCTGTCGCCCTACGCCATTGTCCGTGTCGCCATGCTTTACTACTGGGTGATCCGAGCAAGGTGATCGTTGTACTGAGACCGAATACACCACCAGTACCCCCTTAGTTGTACGACTCTGCAGAGTTACTATCAAGTGCCGAGGGTGAATCCTCGTAATTCACTTTCGATGACATCTCTGTAGTGTAGCACATCGAGTATGGTTTACTGAGGGTGATTCCGCGTTCTTCACTCTCGATGCTGACTCTGTCGTGTAGTACCTCAAGTGTGAACCTATCGAGGGTGATTCCTCCGAGTTCACCTTGATGGTATTACCTCAAGTGTGAATCTATCGAGGGTGATTCCTTCGAGTTCACCTTGATGGTATGGACCTCACTGTTACTTTTCAATGTTACTATGGGACTGAAGGGCAGGTGGTACCACCCCGGTAAAGGTGGACCTGGGTTCCCGACAGTCCTTTGTTAAAGACGGGTCGGCCCCAAGGGTACCCGCGAGAGATAATGTGGCGGAACGATCGGGCAGGCGGAGACCATCCAGGAGAGAGATGGGCCTGGTCCCTTGTCGTAAACTGCGAGTCGGAGCGACAGGATCCCTGTTGGCCTCCGCGAGATAATAATACACTAACGGGTTTTGATATTTGATCTGAGTGGGTCTTTGACCATTTTTCGCACTAACCACCACGCGGAATAAGTTATGGGCACTCGGCGTCGTATGTTCCTTCCGAAAGCTCTTCAGACGTCACAATTGTGCGGCGCGTACCTGGTTGGACTGGTTACACCTGCTTGTGTATACAGAGGTTAGGTCTGCTCCCGCCCGCGTACGCAACATGCATGAGTGCAAAGGGCGATGGGCCCAAGACCCCTGCACACTTAGGATTTAGATTGGCGTGTTGACCTCTCTGGTGAGCCTAGGTTGGTCTACAGCGTGTCGATCAGCCGAGGCCGTGTAGGGTAACGCAGCAGAAAACAAAAATTTTCCGACCTACGCACCAGCCCAGGACCACTATGGAGACTGCATACAAGGTTTGATCATTTTCGTTACCGACTCGTAGCGCAGCGGAAGTAGAGTCGATGACGATCGGCGGTGCAGATCCCCGCAGCTAGGATTTACAACCTCCCAACCGTGAGGATGTATACCCTCATCCGCCACTCGGACAGCCCTCCGAGAGGCGGTCGGACAGTCCCCCGGACGGTGTCGCGGACAGCCCTTCGGGAGGACTCACAGAACTCGGACCGTCACTTGGACAGCCCTTCGGGAGGACTCACAGAACTCGGACCGTCACATGGACAGCCCTTCGGGAGGACTCACAGAACTCGGACCGTCACTTGGACAGCCCTTCGGGAGGACTCACAGAACTCGGACCGTCACTTGGACAGCCCTTCGGGAGGACTCACAGAACTCGGACCGTCACTTGGACAGACCTTCGGGAGGCACTCTCGAACAGCCCCTCGGGCACTAAGATCGAAACTACGACCTCTCTACAGAGTTGCACACATACGGTGTCATCTATCTGGCAGGGCTTCGCCGTCCAGAACTAGTTCCCACCGGAACCCAGACAGCCTTTCGGCTCTACGAAACTCTTTTCGTGGGAGGGAGAGAGAAGCCAGATTATGCATGGCACTTGTATGTGAGAATGAGTGAGTTTGGGCAGCCCCCTCCACCTCTATTTATAGGAGAAGGAGGGGTGGAGGGGCTGAAATTTCAGCCACATCCATCCATGTCATCTCCAAGATATTTTGGAGCAAAAGCCCAAAAATGTGGCTTTCCAAAAAGTACTTTCACTATTCATGATGACATTTTTCAGCGTCCGTTCGAACTGAAAATATTTATGTGGGCTTAGAACATTTCCAGTACCCACTAAAATAATTTTCAACGCGTTATGGAACAATTCCAGATTAGTGATTTTCATCTGCGAAAAGCATCTGAAGTGGTTCCGGCAGCTCCGGAACATTTCCGGTTTTTCTTCCAGAAAATTCCCAAAAGTTTCCAGAATGATTCTGGCACCCTCCAAGAATTATCGGGCATGTGCTGAAACTAATTTGACTTTATGGTATCCTCTGAAACAACTTTTCAGTTTCACCAGAACTCATCTGGTGACCTCTCTCTACGGAACTTTTCCGCTGTCCGAAACTTTTTCGGTGTCCGAAACTTTTCGGTGATTTTCTCTCAGACTCCCTGTCTAGTATTCAGCAGATAGATGACCCTTAAGCATGTGACCCTATAGGTTCGGTGAAGTATAGACATGACACGGATCCCCTTCCGATCAATGATCAACATCAGAGCCGTGGACACCCATATTGACCCCTATACCCACACGAATGAATATTCGAGTGAACCTCCAGTTGCCGTGTGCTATTCCTGTTGCTTCGTGATATGTTACAAATACCCGAGGTGAAACATGTTGGCATTCCCGTGGATCAACAACTTGTCCACTATGCTAGTTACCTCGTTACCGGTATTGTTCTCTTTTCTCGTTTCCGTGTTCCGGCATCCCCGTGATCAAATCACAAAGTGTCTGGCCAGACGATGATGGATACCGTAACAGCGAGAGGGCCCAGAGATATCTCTCCATCGTCGGAGGAGCAAATCCCAATCTTGAGCTATCAAGTTAGTTGACATACTTTCCCATGAACCCGTAAGCCGCCGTAATAGCCATCCAGTTACGGATGATGTTTAACAAACCCCAAAGTTCATGAGTCAAGCATGAAGAAACTCGATACTCTCATGGTCTGAGGAATCATGCAAACATTAACCATCTCTGTGTTATTAACCATAAACTTGTGACGAATGTATCTCATAGCATAACATCAATTTGGGTCGATTCAACACAAATGCTCTGCTAACATTGTGCCCTCAAAGTTGCTAGCATAGACATGCCCATGATCAGGAAAACAGAACCATCATGCAACACTTGAGCTAGTCTTAGAGGCCAGACTAGGAATACATTTTACCGTTTATTATTCCACACATGCATATGAGTCTTCCTCCGAGCCTCGTTTTATTTGCAGACTCGAGAACCATAGCAGTTATAGCATGGAACAGAAACCTAATTATGAACAGGGAGATATTCAATAACATTTATTATTGCCTCTAGGGCATATCTCCTACAGACTCCCACTTGCACTAGAGTCAATAATCTAGTTAATGCTAATGCACTTTACACCTGTGGCACACCGGTGTAAATATGCTTCGCTTGTGGTATAGCCTGAATGTCCAACGGATCTGACGACTTCAGCTCCGTGTGTATCTTTGCATATCCTCGCGTTTTCACGCTTTCACAAAATTCGTATTTTGTGTGGACTTGGCTTTGCATGTATGTGAATCACAGGTCGAACCTGGATTCCTCAGACTGAGTTATGGAGCAACTACTTGCAGTAGTGTCCCATTGACAAAAGCCATCTTGGAACCATACTAAGTTCATGAATGAACTATACGATTCAACATCTTGTTTGTCGCTTCGAAAGTGGCAACATACCTTGCCTCTGTTATAGAATTCGCCACAGTAACTTGTTTGGAACATTTTCCAACTAGCTGTGCCACCACATTGTGTGTTACACAAAACCCTCAACATAAATCGAAAATCGCACGAAGAAAAGATGAAGACTGTATCGATGTAACATTTTACAACGAACTCTTCATGATCTCCGCTTGCGAGAAAACATGTCATCAGTGCTACTCTAGCACTCAATGACACTTTTCACTGTTGTCCTATGATCAGTACTTTTGATCATTTTGGTATCTATACTCGCAACTCCTTGGGAGTATCGGACATATATGGTTGTTTTACATACCATGGAATACATGATTAATCCAAACACAAGAGTGTGTGGAATTTCCATCATGTATTTTGCTCATCAGTGTTTTGGGACACTGAGTCTTGCAAAAACTCTTTCCATGTGACTTCAGCAAGAATCACTCCTTGACGTTTTTAATGCTAAAAGGTTTTAGCATCTTGTCAATATGTATCTTTGCTCAGCCCCATTAGGTAAATCTATCTCCGTAGATCATCATGCCTAATATAAAGGCTATTTAGCCCAAGCACTTCATCAAAAAAACTATTTTCAAATGAAGTCCTAATTCGTGTCAAGAAATTTATTTCCAATTAACAATGTGTCAAGCACACAAGGTGTTTAGAAATATTATTCTGCTCCCACTTACTTTCTTGAATTACAAGCATCTTCGTTACCCATTGATGAAGTCAAAACCCTTTTTGACCATTTCATCAAAACACGAAGATTCTAACTCCATTTTGCTCTCTTCTGTCCATCGCTGGAACTCTGAAGTTTGCA
The DNA here is from genome assembly GCA_011799875.1 of Thinopyrum elongatum. Classification (NCBI taxonomy): domain Eukaryota; kingdom Viridiplantae; phylum Streptophyta; class Magnoliopsida; order Poales; family Poaceae; genus Thinopyrum; species Thinopyrum elongatum. The sequence continues at coordinate 34,006,904 of CM022298.1, forward strand.
TACCTACTAGCATCCTCTGGATCGACAAATTACTTTGGACTGTATCACATACAAGTCCTAGGTTTTATTTCCATCAGATGGAAATCCTTTTGTCATCCATGTTTCATATCTCATGATTGAAATATGTCTTAATTGCTAGTTCAACCCGAACCGACTTTAAGCATCGCTACGGTGAGACAATCTCATCGTAGTCAACTCCTTGAACTTGTTATTGCAACAAGTTGAGCTTTATGGATAAAACATTTTTATCCGTATCAGTTTTAAGTTCCATAAATATTCATTAGACTCTAAGTCTTCCGAAGGGTGTATCAAGGTTTTAATCTTGAATCACTTATATGGAAACTATCTCGGATTGTATTGGCATTTACCCAATTCCGGAGTCAGGGCCCATCAACGCTTCCTTGTGTATCATAGGTATACTGTTGTCTAACAACAATATCTCGTTGCGCACCTGATAGGTTAGCACGAGCCTTGCCTACGTGGTTCAGCTGCAAGTTCGACTAAAGTCCATACATTTTATTGTAGAGACTTCCGTATCAGTCGCAGTAGGAAACTCTGGAATTACTTCCAAGGTCTCTTTCCTTTGATCTGATGACGAAGATACCGTTTATCTCATCGAGTTGCACTATTCTCCCACTCACCTTTTTGAAAGAACCATTTTCTTCAAAAAGCATACCGTTCTTAGTGGCAAACCTATTTGCCTCGGCATAGTGAGGGAGGAATACCCAACATTTTGGGATAACCTACAAAGTAGCACTTGTCTGATTTGGAATAGGTTTGTAACCTTTTACACAAGCCCCATATTCCAAATGTTAAGAAAAGATATAACATGGTTGGGCGTACCATACCATGGTGTCATTTCAACAGACCTAATGGAGCTCTTTTCAGTGTAAAAGCCGCAGTCTCTAAAGCATCACTTTAAAAGGGATAATGGCAAATTTAATTATGTCATCTTTGATCTTACCATGTCATAAATGGTTCGATTACATCTTCACGGACTTTCCACTTGCAGTGGTGTTCCGGGAGGTGCAAGTTATGAAACCCCTTTCACAACTCATCAGACATTCGCTAAACTTGTAACTCAAATATTTCTTTCTGCAATCGAATTGTAGAAACATAATTTTCTTGTTACAATAACTTCTACTTCATATTTGAAAACCTTTCGAATGATTTCAAAAGATCCAGACTTACGTCTCATCAAGTAAATATCCACATACCTACTTGAGTCATTTCTGAAGATAGATAAATCCACTACTTGCAACAACCTTTATCGGACTACACACATCAAATGTATGATCACCAATAAGTTTGTTGTCCGTTCCTTATGGCCTGTGAACAGTATTTCAGTCACTTCACTTTTCGGAGGAAATTTGCAAGTGTCAGATGATTCAAAATCAAACGACTTCAAAATCCATCATAATGGAGTTTTCCATGCGGGTTTCTCCAATGTGACCAAATGCAGTGCCACACTTGTGTGGTATTCTTTTAGTCTTGCGACATTTAGCGTCAGTGTTATAGATGTATCATATTACCATCAATATTCATAACATACGTCCAATCTCGGATGGAAGCATGGCCCTTTATGTTATTCATAATACTGAACAACAATTGTTCTTTTATGAACAACTCTTTTGCAACAAACATTGTGCAATGGGCTAGAGTGTATGAAACTCTAAAATGAATTATGAAAGTAAATCTAGAGGTAATATATTATTATCATTATTCATAACATATATCTCATTCTCAATGAAAGTATGGCCCTTATGTTATTCATAACATCGAACATAAAAAGTTCTCTTATGAACAACCTTCTTGCAAGATAACTTATGCAATGGGCTAGAGTTTGTGAAACTCTAAATGAATTATGAAAATAAATACAGACAGTAATACATCGATGGAAGGTATAGTAACATTTACTATGTTCCCTGTGTATACCAAAACCTCATTCCTGGCTAGTCTTTCAGGCCATAGTAGTTCTTACATCGAGTTGCAACAGAAAGCAATCGAGCGGGTATCTTTGTGATTAACTCACAATACCCAAGAATCAGTGATTAACAATTTAATCATAATTCCCAAGAACTATATCTTTGACCAGCCTTCTATACATCAAAAACTTGTATGACATTCATACATGAGCTGGATATTCCAGTCTTCTTTCTTATTGCCTTTATACTTCTAACAGTTTAACTTTCAGTATTTCTCCTACTCTCAGAAGAAGCACCCAACTTAAGAGTGGCGTTAGCCCTGGACTTCCTAGGCGTGAAAGTTTCACTAACACCCTTCGGACACTTCCTTTATCTTTAAGTTGTTGTTTTATTCACCTTTCATCATATGACAGGCGTTCTTCTGGATCCCTCTCTTATCAGTCTAATGCATAGTAAACTCCTTTACTAATAGTTTGCACACAAACATTGCTTTGGATATCTCATATCTTTTAGCTTTTGTGTGTCTCTGAAAATGATTTTCAGATTCCATGAATATCACATAACTATCCAAACTTTCGAAGTTCGGGTCTCATGGAAGCAAATGTATTGCACTTGACTGAAACGGAATTCTAGCTTTTGGATCGAAGGACGAGAGTCACATGATCCATAGCATAAGCGAAAGAATACCAAAAGTATGCGATAGGACAAAGTCCTTCTCGGCACTCTTGAGGACAATCCTCACATTACTTTACCAACCGTAAAGTTTTAACCAGATATTTAACAGCTATTCAATTTTAACAGCGAAGGTGGAAATGCGAGCCATTATTCTACAACTATTATGCAAATCACACTTAGACAGTGTTCAAAATTAATTGCACTGAGAATTAAACAAGTTAATTCAACAGTGCGCTCCCACTCAAATCAATATCTCTCATAATTGATTGTGAGTGATTCAAGATCCGCATTTCAATTCAACGCCACGGTTCGAGATGAACTCAAATGGCGCGAACTTCAATCGGTAGGCAAACTTGCCGATCACATCTCTATGTGGTTCTTGTTCATCTTTCGATGCGTGTGTTCCGAGCTCAGGACTGTCCTGCCTGAACGTCAAGACAACCAAGTGATCTCGCTGCGAGGTCTCAACTCACCCGCCTCACACATCCCTAATCGTTCGCACCCATGGAGATCATATGATGCCCCGAAAAGTTAGGTGCCGTGATGGTGCTACACTTGGGAGAACACTAACTACTTGATATTTTTGTGAGAGATCACCCTAATAAAAGCGACTACCGCGCAATCAAGAAGGGTGCATCATAAGGGATAAACATCTCAGGCAATTCATAATAGCATGATATAGTATAGCCCTTTCTGACGAAGAAGTCTTGTATTTCTTCGTCTTTGGCATTCGCGTCGGTGTTCACCTTCGCGAAGATTGCCACCACCTTGTCGATGCACCAGATAATATTGCTATCTCTATAGCTAATAAAATAATGCATTACAACAAGGTTGACACGCAGGTCATTTAAAGTGCAATCATATGGCTCCAGCCATCATGCCGAATCATGACACGCAGGTCATGTTAATTAATTTACATCATATAGTCATCTCATACATAATCAAATTATTATGAGCACTGCTATACCACATCATATGCACATGCAAACCCTCCTGCAAAACCAAGTTAGACGCCTCTAATCGGTTCATGCAAAAACTTGTTTTACGTGGCTTCTAAGGTTTCGAAACAAACCGAAGCTACCAACGTCCATCATCAAGTATGATAATTCAAGTCGCTAGATTAACTTTCCAGGGTGTATGAAAACCGAGATAATAAAATCTCGAGCCCCATACTAAACTTCGTCATACGCATGACCCCCGTGCAGATCATATCTGCATTGCCCTTTTGTCTGCGAAATTTCATCTTTCCTTTTAACTACGGTGGAATTCAATGAACTGTTAGCACTTCGTTGATCAATCAGGATCACGGATTGCCAGAACATTGAAACTCCACCATGCTATTATCAAGATCAGAAATATGCAAATTCCAGGGAAGCAACAAGAACATCGGGTAACAGATTTCATCTGCTACCCGCACAAATAATTTTCAGTAATAGAACTCATCTACTACCTAATTATATTGTGCAACACCCATACATCTCCATGTATTCTAGATCGCAACCTGCATCTACGCATAGCACGGCTCATGATGCCACTGTAGGGTAACGCAGCAGAAAACAAAAAATTTCCGACCTACGCACCAGCCCAGGACCACTATGGAGACTGCATACAAGGTTTGATCATTTTCGTTACCGACTCGTAGCGCAGCGGAAGTAGAGTCGATGACGATCGGCGGTGCAGATCCCCGCAGCTAGGATTTACAACCTCCCAACCGCGAGGATGTATACCCTCATCCGCCACTCGGACAGCCCTTCGGGAGGCGGTCGGACAGTCCCCCGGACGGTGTCGCGGACAGCCCTTCGGGAGGACTCACAGAACTCGGTCCGTCACTTGGACAGCCCTTCGGGAGGACTCACAGAACTCGGACCGTCACATGGACAGCCCTTCGGGAGGACTCACAGAACTCGGACCGTCACTTGGACAGCCCTTCGGGAGGACTCACAGAACTCGGACCGTCACTTGGACAGCCCTTCGGGAGGCACTCTCGAACAGCCCCTCGGGCACTAAGATCGAAACTACGACCTCTCTACAGAGTTGCACACATACGGTGTCATCTATCCGGCAGGGCTTCGCCGTCCAGAACTAGTTCCCACCGGAACCCAGACAGCCTTTCGGCTCTACGAAACTCTTTTCGTGGGAGGGAGAGAGAAGCCAGATTATGCATGGCACTTGTATGTGAGAATGAGTGAGTTTGGGCAGCCCCCTCCACCTCTATTTATAGGAGAAGGAGGGGTGGAGGGGCTGAAATTTCAGCCACATCCATCCATGTCATCTCCAAGATATTTTGGAGCAAAAGCCCAAAAATGTGGCTTTCCAAAAAGTACTTTCACTATTCACGACGACATTTTTCAGCGTCCGTTCGAACTGAAAATATTTATGTGGTCTTAGAACATTTCCAGTACCCACTAAAATAATTTTCAACGCGTTCTGGAACAATTCCAGATTAGTGATTTTCATCTGCGAAAAGCATCTGAAGTGGTTCCGGCAGCTCCGGAACATTTCCGGTTTTTCTTCCAGAAAATTCCCAAAAGTTTCCAGAATGATTCTGGCACCCTCCAAGAATTATCGGGCATGTGCCGAAACAAATTTGACTTTATGGTATCCTCTGAAACAACTTTTCAGTTTCACCAGAACTCATCTGGTGACCTCTCTCTGCGGAACTTTTCCGCTGTCCGAAACTTTTTCGGTGTCCGAAACTTTTCGGTGATTTTCTCTCAGACTCCCTGTCTAGTATTCAGCAGATAGATGACCCTTAAGCGTGTGACCCTATAGGTTCGGTGAAGTATAGACATGACACGGAACCCCTTCCGATCAATGATCAACATCGGAGCCGTGGACACCCATATTGACCCCTATACCCACACGAATGAATATTCGAGTGAACCTCCAGTTGTCGTGTGCTATTCCTGTTGCTTCGTGATTTGTTACAAATACCCGAGGTGAAACATGTTGGCATTCCCGTGGATCAACAACTTGTCCACTATGCTAGTTACCTCGTTACCGGTATTGTTCTCTCTTCTCGTTTCCGTGTTTCGGCATCCCCGTGATCAAATCACAAAGTGTCTGGCCAGACGATGATGGATACCGTAACAGCGAGAGGGCCCAGAGATATCTCTCCATCGTCGGAGGAGCAAATCCCAATCTTGAGCTATCAAGTTACTTGACATACTTTCCCATGAACCCGTAAGCCGCCGTAATAGCCATCCAGTTACGGATGACGTTTAACAAACCCCAAAGTTCATGAATCAAGCATGAAGAAACTCGATACTCTCATGGTCTGAGGAATCATGCAAACATTAACCATCTCTGTGTTATTAACCATAAACTTGTGACGAATGTATCTCATAGCATAACATCAATTTGGGTCGATTCAACACAAATGTTCTGCTAACATTGTGCCCTCAAAGTTGCTGGCATAGACATGCCCATGATCAGGAAAACAGAACCATCATGCAACACTTGAGCTAGTCTTAGAGGCCAGACTAGGAATACATTTTACCGTTTATTATTCCACACATGCATATGAGTCTTCCTCCGAGCCTCGTTTTATTTGCAGACTCGAGAACCATAGCAGTTATAGCATGGAACAGAAACCTAATTATGAACAGGGAGATATTCAATAACATTTATTATTGCCGCTAGGGCATATCTCCTACAGGCCGGGCATTACCCAAAAAAGTGTGTCTGGCCAGAGTTAATCGAGCATGTTGGGTAAGATGGTGCACCCATGCAGGGAAGTAATCTATTCGAATAGCCGTGTCCACGGTAACAAGGATGCTCGGAGTTGTATCCCGATCTACTACAACTAGAACCGGATACTTGTGATAAGGATAACTATTATGATGGCTCCTGGATTGCTTTCTCGCAGGGAGTCGAGGAAGGATCTCTGGGCGTTGATACTATATACATGTTACTATTACTATGATACGCTGTACTCTTCTGATACTGCAAGATGCTAGTCTTCGATAAGCTAGGCCTTTCCCACTCTATTCTGGCATTCTGCAGTATAGTCCACAGATACAGCCCCCTTCCTTTGATACCAATGCATATTAGCATAGATCTGATGTAAGTCTTGCGAGTACTTTGGATGAGTACTCACGGTTGCTTTGCTACCCTTTTCCCCTCCGTCCGGTTCCTGCGACCAGTTGACGGAGCCTTGGAGCCAGAGAATCCTGCAGGTGCCTACCACCCCAACGGAGCCTACTACTACGTGGAGACTACCGACCAGGAGTAGCTCGGAGGCCCCGGGCAGGAGGCCTGCGCCTTTTCGATCTAGTTGTCGTTGTTTTGCTAGCCTTCTTAAGGCAAACTTGTCTAACTTCGTCTGTACCCAGACTGCTGTTGTTTGTTGACTTATGTATTCGGGTTCTCGTGACCCCTGGCTTGTAATATAAAGCTTTATGTTTTAATTTGAGTCTAGAGTTGTGTTGTGATATCTTCCCGTTAGTCTCTGATCTTGATCGTGCACATTTGCGTGTATGATTAGTGCACGATTGAGTCAGGGGCGTCACAGAACCATACTCTGTGGAGAGTGTATCAGTGAGATACCCAGCAGGGATATTTGAATTGTGCACTAGGGATCAGCACTATTGGATGAAGAAGGCCAACTTGGTGTTTGACTTGACAGTCGAGGAGATGGTTGTACATAGGGTTATGAGACAGTTTAGTCGATTTCAATCGGCTACACCTCCAGCACATCCTCGCCAACCACCACACATCCACAAGTAAGTTAATTCTTATTTATTTGCCCAAACCGTAAACCCTTAAATCACAAAACCTGCAACACATCTGTTAATCATAGGTACAACCGCGTAGGAGAAAACAAGTCTATGGCTGTTTGGCTTCAAAGCATTGGACCTTACATTCAGGCATGGATGACTACATCGACACATATCTGGCAGGAAATTCGGGCCTTTGACTGGCACCAGTTCTCGTTGTATCTGCCTAGTTACCGACATACGACGAGGATTAACTTGGTACTGTCGGCTATTCCTGATCAGATGGAGGCCCCTCGCACCAGCGATATGTACCCAATTGCCTCTGTTGCGGGAAGCAGACACCATGCGGTAAGTACCATGTACCTCATTTGTGTAGTTCTATCATAACCTGAACATATACAATTGATTAACCCTCCATCTACAGGGTGACTTGAGAGTCTAGGCGAGAGAGGAGGTTTCCTCTTTAATGCAGCGGGTTGAGATGGGGCTTCCTGTCCCATAGCCAGAGCACGTCTCCTGGTTAAGGCGTATTGATGACAAGCTACAAGGTATTTACGCAGCTGTTACATGTACACGCTCTTCGGATATTGCAGTTCCTCGTCCAGCGTGGCGTCCGCCACATGCCTCCTCGCATCGTTCGTAACCGCGGCCAAGGGCTTCACCTCTGCGTCACTACTCGCATCATCACGATCCGTGCCCACAAATTTCTTACATGCCGCCACTTCCTTCACAACCAGGAAGCTCGTCCTGGCAGCACCATAATGCTTCTCAAATGGACCCAGGTAACACTACTTGGTACTTTGTTTTCTGAATTCTCGTTTTCGAAATCAATTTTGCATGTGTAACTCTCGTGCGGGAAGCAACCCGCGTGACTCCTCGCCATAGTTCATGCAATCCATGCAGTCGCCAATGCTCACTGGTGGTGGTTCGTACTTTGAGGGCATTGAGGATGCCAACGAGGAGATAGCTGCACACACTTTTCGCACTTATGGCTCTCAGCCAGTATTTCAGACTCCACCACCGCCACCCACACAGGAGACACAGACCGGGGATGATGAGGGTTTCTATTCCCATGGTTATCATCAGCATCTTCCCCCGTGTGAGCGCCTCTCGCCTTCCGGTCCTTGGCTGAGGAAGCCACAGCTTCGTCGTCGTCGCGTGATACGATTATCTATGTGTGAGAAATACATCTATCCATGTTAGTTTCAGACTTTTCTCCATGTGTGATCCATTATCTATGTATGAGACATACTTCTATCTATATTACTTTTGCACTTGCTTACATGTGTGAGCCATTATGTATGTATGAGACATATTTCTATCCATGTTACTTTGAACTTTGCTAATTGGTATGAAAATTCTCATGAAGATATTGCAAAACGATAGAAATTGTGATATACTACAACAGGAAATTAAGATACAACATAATACTTCTCAAATTAAGACACAACACAATGCATCTGCATCGTCGTACAAACACTACATGAAGTCATCATCACTATTCTTGCTGCCATGGTTCTTCCAAAGATCTTCATGATTGTGTCCAAATGTGACCTGACCTAGTTTGCCTGGCATAAACTCAACCGCGGAATTGAATCATCATCGGTGCCCTTCGATGATGCTACACTCCTACCTGATCTACTGCTCTTCAAGCTTGCACAACCCTTCAATCTGTTCTGAGCTCGTTTGCTTGGCATAAAGTCACCATCGTCATCGTTAACTTTCTTAGAGCTACCGCCACCCTTCTCTAATTCAGCCGGACCCTTGAATCTATTCTGAGCTCGTTTGCTTGGCATAAAGTCATCTTTGTCGTCGCTCACTTTCTTTGACCTTGCGCCAACCCTAGCAGACCCAGCACCCTGCCCCGATCTTCTACTTTTAGAGCTTCCACCACATGGCTCTGGTATAGGGCCCCATATGATGTTCATCCACCCAAAGTTGTAGATCTCTTTGTTCAACAATTCCGCATCCTCAGGGTACCTCTGCAAATTACAAATAGAAATAAAACAATATTAGAATGACGAACCTATGGACTAACTGAATGGAATCTGAAATATCAATTACCTTAATATGCTCCTCATATTGCTTCTGCGGAAAAGTTATTTTTAGATGGTCAAGAAGAAAAGGTAACTCAGTAATGCGCGGACGCATATATTTGAGTTCAACAATCCTACCCACCTTCCACGCAACCTCAAAAGTTCTTGTCGAATTTCCTCTGGGTTCCTTTCCGGGAGCCTGGGCTTGGAAGAACACTTAACCAACTGCGTCAGGTGGCTATCACTACTAACTAATTCATCAAAACGCACACCTAAAACCCCCTACTACCACTTTGCATTCTTGCGGCACCTGAGAAAAGCAAATGAGACATCATTGGAGTAAAACGGCCGGAGGGGTCACCTGACATGAATGAAGAAATGGTTAAGGAAAGATGCAGAAGACAACACATGTGCGCGGGGGGGGGGGGGGGGGGGGGGGAGGGGGAAGGATTTTATAGAATAAGGGTAAGGGGTTGGTGGAAAAATTGAGCGGGAAAGATGGAGGGAAAGGGTTGGCGAAAAAATTGAGCGCGAATGATGGCGGGAAAGGGTTGGCGGGAGAAAAATGAGCGGGAATGCTCAATTAGTTAAGGGCGGGAGAGGGATGGTGGGAAGGGAAAATGGTAGGACAGGGAACTGCAATCGAAGAAAGAAAAGGACTTTTCGTCCATGCCACGAACGAAAAGATCTTTTTGTCCACGAGAGTAACGACATGCAGTTTCGTTCAACCACTGATGCGAAGAGGTGAGCCCCAACAGACTCTTCGGCCTGGCTAGGAATGAAGAGAAGGTATTCGGCCCAGCCGTAACCGAAGAGTACTCTTCGGCCAACGCATGAACGAAGACTACCTCTTCGACCAATGCATGAACGAAGACTACCTCTTCGGTCAACACGCGAACAACGGGGTCATAGAACTACAATTTCTGAATTCGGGTATACATTTTCAGAAATTGTTAAAAAATTATTTAAAAACAAATCAGATGACGAGACCTATCGTGCGTTGAGCTTCTGGAGTATAACTAATAGGAAGTGTCGATCGGTCAATTAAACGGGCAGTGTTATAGCCTATATGTTGGGACATCTGGAACTATCATAACAGGGCTACCTTTGAGTATAAGCTTCTTAAAATGCCTTTTGAAATTATATTTGCAGCAAGTGCTTTCATATTGTCCTGGGCAGGTATGCAGAAGGAGGAGATGTGGAAGCGTTGAAGCATGGTGCGGATCTGCTCAAGAAGGAATGCTGTCAACTTGATGAGGATCTGCGCATCTGTGCAAGACGGTTCTACTACGACTTCGTGAGGTTCCTCTGCAAGCTGTCCGGTGTTGGTGGTTGTTTAGTTTCTTCTGCTGATCTTTTGGATTGTATGTTGGTTGTATTTTGCTAAGCTGCATGAGTTCCTGTATGATGGCTGTAAACTTGGATAGGATAGTTGATCTAGGGTGCTGTCAGGTTTTCGTCCCATAGTACATATGTCGATTGCGAGCACGTACAGTGGTTTACCTGGCAGTGCATTGAACTTGCTTCTCCCCTTTCCCTTTCTTTCTGAACACCAGTTGGGACATGTCTGTGTTTCCATTATGCTATAGTAATGGAAAGAGGCTTAGCCCGGTTAAAAAAGAAATTAATCGGGCAGTGCCCCGGGGACACGAGAGATAACGCCCACGGCGAAAAACAAACCCTGGCCGCTGGGTTACTCGGGAGCGGAAAACTGACATGTCGAAAGGAAAAGATCACGGCAATGATTAACCAAAAGTGAGTGATCGAAGACACACATGTCGAAAGAAAATATCACAGTAATGGTCAACCAAAAGAGTGATCAAAGCAACCACCTCCCCACCCCCTCCTCCTCCTCACCTCGCTGCTGCCTGAGGAGGCCGCCGGCGAAGCTCTGTCAGGCTCCAGGGAGGGTGGCAGCGGGGCATCTCTCAGGGACGCGCACGGGCGGATCTGATGGGGAGGGGCGTCGGGTTCCGGCGGGCGTGGCTCGGGCGCTGGATGACGCGGATCCGGTGGTCCGAGGGGATTCGCGGCGGGCACGTGCGGCGTGGCCCCGTGGGCACGGCAGGGGTGGCTCACGGACGTGCTGGACGTCCAGTTCCGGCGAGGCCGGGCTGGGAAGCTCAGTGGGGCGTGCGCAGGACCTCGGGGCGCTGGGTGTGAGGTGCGCGTTGGGCGCATGGGCGTGGGGCAGCGGCAAGGGGCGGCTCTGGCACGCGGCAGTTGCGAGGGCGGTGGCGCGACATGGATGAAAACCAGGTAGACTCTTAATAGTAGCGTGGGGTAATGGGCCGGCGCTACTGCTACTTAGCAGCAGTGCGGGGCTGTACCCCGCGCTACAGGTAATCATATAGCAGTAGCGCGGGCTGGCCATTCCGCGCTGCTGCTAAGTGGTCCCCACCGTACCCACCGGGGCTATCTATAGTAGCAGCGTGGCCTATAAGACCTGCTCTACTGCTAAACTGATAGCAGTAGCGTTGGCCTTGTGCCCCGCGCTTCAACTATGGGTACACTGGGCCAGCTGGTGGGCCCCACTTAGCAGCAGCGCGGGATGTACACCTAGCGCTACAGCTCCCGCGCTACTGCTAGGCGCAGCAGCCACCTTTTTCCCATCCCCTTCCCCTCCCCCCTCCTCTCCATCACTTGCTTCTCCCCCATTGGCTTTGTTCTCTCTTCCTTCTCCTACCTCTCTTCTCTCTCCTTTACTGCCCCCCTCCACCATGTCCATTAATGCCCCCCTTTCTCTCTTCCTCACTTTTCTCTCCCTTCTTTCATATATCCCTTGCCCTCTCCACTCCTAGCTTTGTCTCACTAGCTAGCTCTCTCTTCCTCTCCACTAGTTAGAGCCATCTCCTCTCCAAGTAGATCTACTCATTTAATGAAGTGTAACCTATCTACCTCCCCTCATTAATGAAGTAAGCCATCTTTGTCCACTTTCGATCCCTAGCTACCGACAACGGCGTCATCACCGTGCTCGATCTCTCTTGAGATACGTGAGTAAAAAGTAGTGTTTTGCAAGAATGGAAATATGTGTGTGTGTGCGCGCGCACGCGATATGACCGACTTGGGCGATATGATGGAAATTGTGCGTGTGGCATGAGTTGCCGCCTATGTGTATTTGCCGAATTGTGCGTGACATGAGTTGCTTATGTTTTGCCGAAATGTCGATTTATTTCCGTTTCGGTGAATTTCGGGCAAACTCGATATGTCCTATTTTTAGGGAAGGTCATGCCGAATTTTTGTATGACTTTGATGCATGCATGCATGCATTTATAATCCTTTTGCTTATTATACCGCGCAGGCGATCATGAAGGTTAGTTGATGAATGGTGGATAGATACTTGAGATCCGCGGTGGACGACATGTATGCAAATAACCGGAAGGCGGTTTTATGTCCGTGTAGAAGATGCAAAGAAGGAGTCTGGTTCGACCCCTTTAAGGTTGGCCGTTTGAAGGCGTGCCTGCTCATGGATGGTTATTCTCAGTGGATAAGTGAAGATGATGATGAGGACGTCGACGGGGCAGGCAATAACGACATGGGGCTAGACGAAGAGATGATTGATGGACCCGAAGAAGAGGGCGCCGGACATGGTGGCGGAGAAGAGGCCGGACATGGCGGACAAGAGGCCGGACATGGCGGACAAGAGGCGGACACGCCGCAGTCTTCATCGGTACTAAGTTCAGTCGTGCAGGACCCTCATGTTCGAGACCTGCTTTGCAAGAATATGACTAGCGACAGAGCTGCTTCTAGACTGGAGGCCAAGCTCGCGCAACTGGAGGTAGACTCGAAGACTCCATTGTATGATGGTTGCGATCCCGAGGTGACCCGCTTGAGTTTCACGCTCGAACTTCTAAAGACGAAGGCCAAAAAAAATGGACCGACGCAAGCCTCAATGAGCATTTGAAGTATCTACATAAAGTTCTTCCTGCGGGGAACCTATGTCCTACTAGTGTTGAGGAGGCCAAGAAAATCGTGTGCGCTCTTGATCAGCCGCATATTAGATACCACGCATGCATCAATGATTGCATCATTTATTGGAAGGAGCACGATGAAAAAACCAGCTGTACCGTGTGCAATGTTTCTCGATACAAGAAGGCCGGAAAGAAAGCACCTCAGAAAGTTGTATGGTACTTTCCTATCACTCCCTGCCTGCAGCAGTATTATGTAGATCCTAAGGAAGCAAAGCTCATGCGCTGGCACACGGAGAGGGTGAAGCCCGACGATGGAGATGATCCGAAGCTGAGACACCTCGCAAATGCTAGCCAGTGGAGAGCATTCAACGCCGAATATCGATATTTCACAGATGATCCAAGGAACATTGTGCTTGGCGCGAGTACCGATGGCATGAATCCGTTTGGCAACCAGAGCACCAACCATAGCACATGGCCCATGTTTGTATGGATGTACAACCTCCCCCCATGGAAGTGCATGAAGACAAAGTTCATACACATGAGCATGCTGATTTAAGGGCCGAAACAACTGGGAAATGATATTAATCTGGATCTCGGGCTACTGAAAGAGGAGCTACACACGTTATGGACATCACCGGTCAAGACATGGGACGCCAGCGCAGGACAGTATTTCGATATGAGAGTTGCGCTGATGACAACGGTGCACGACTATCTCGGTTACGGATATGTCTCATTCCAGGTGTGCCATGGATATTGCGGATGCATGAGGTGCATGGATGATACAATGTCTCAGCAGCTACCGAAAGATGGTGGGTCTGAGAAAATCGTCTACATGGGGCATCGAAGATGGCTCAAGAAGGATGACCTGTGGAGAAACCATGGAGATCTATTCAATGGTGAGGCTGAGCATCAAGTACCTCCACGTAAGAGGACCGGCGCCAAAATCGATGAGTTGTTGAAAAACTGGGAAGAGTGCCCCGCGCCGGGAAAAATGAAAAAGGCACCGGAGCCGCTACTGAAGGTATGGAAAACCAGGTCTGTTTTCTAGGACTTGGACTACTGGCCCAAACACGACATGCCTCGTTGCCTTGATCAAATGCATATCATGAAGAATGTCCTCGAGAGCTTGCTTGGCACACTGATGAACCTGCCAGATCAGACCAAGGATGGGCCGAAGGCAAGAAGAGACATGGAAGATTTGAATACCAGGGAAGATCTCCACATGCCCCGTAAAAAGTCATTGGACAAGACGGAGACGGAGACGGTGGCGGGGGATAGGGGCAAAAAATTCAACAAGAAGGAAGAGAATTATTGCCCCCCTTCTTGCTTCACCTTAAGTCCGAAGGACATCTATTAATTCTTCAAGTGCCTTACCGGAATCAAAGTTAGTTCCGGTTACTGTGGGAAGACAAGCAGATTTCTAGACACCAAGAAAAAAAGGTTCAGCAGGATGAAGTCTCATGACTATCATGTGATGATGACGCAGATACTCCCGGTTGCCCTTAGAAGGATAATGGACAAGCACGTCCGTGACACGCTTACTGGTCTCTGCAAGTTTTTTGACGTTATCTCTCGAAAGTCGATCTGTGTGAAGCAGCTCTGAAGGCTACAGGAAGAGATCATTCTCATACTAAAAGAGCTTGAGATGTACTTCCCGCCCGTGTTCTTTGACGTCATGGTGCATCTGTGTGTCCACATTGTGGACGACATTATCGACCTCAGGCCGACATTCCTGCACAGCATGATGACGTTCGAGAGGATGAATGGGGTCATCAAAGAATTCGTTCGTAAAATGTCCCGTCCGGATGGAAGCATCATCCAGGGCTATCTAACCCAAGAGTGCATCTCCTTCTGTGAGAATTATCTAGGCGTCGGAAACCCTGTTGTTGGTTTGCCCATCCACAAGCACCTTGGTAGGCTTGGAGGAGAAGGTCACACCAACGGCCAGAGGGAATTGCATGTGGACCACTCGGGTCGACGCAACGACTTTGACAGAGCTAACTTAGTAGTGCTATAGCACCTAGATGTGCTAGAATATTTCGGGACACTGGACAAAGAAACTATCGCCAAGAACTACCGTGATCGGGGGCTGCGCAAGACTAACGCCGAAGTTATTAGAGAGCACAACTCCACTTTTTTCGTTGGTTCAAAGAGTGAGTTCTTGCTAATCCTCTGGAAGAGGGCTGTACGGATGGAATGCTCATATACGCCTTAGCACATGGCCCCGCGGTCAACCTCGCGACCTATCAAGCATACGATATCAACGGATACACGTTCTACACGGAGGCCAAAGATATAAACAGTGATTACCAGAACTCAGGGGTGACGATGGAATGCATGACCGGCGACGACGACACAACTGAAAGATACTACGGAAGGGTCAAAGAGATCTGGGAGCTTGACTACTCTGGACTGCACAATGCGACGATGTTCCGTGTCAGATTGGCTAAGGCCGTCCAAAGGGAAAACCGGCATTTCACTACCATGTCTATACCCGACGCTAAGAGCGCTACCATGAACGTCACTGCCAAAAATGAGCCATGGGTACACGCTAAGCACGTGACATAATGCTTCTTCATAACAGACCCGAGCAATCCTAGCTGTGTTGTCGTGAGGAGAGGCAAAAGGAGCATCGTTGGAATGGATGGAGTCACTAACGAGGAAGACTACGACCAGTACAGCGACCCGATGAGGGAAGATGACGATGACGATGAAGCATGCGTCAAAAGAAGAAGCAATACTACATTACCTAAGAAAGATCGTACTCCATGGAAAAGGAAAAGTCACAACGAGGGGCTCAATTATTCGACAACGAACAAGAAAGGAAAGAAGATCACTCTGAAACGTCGTCGACGCTGAGAAACCATCATTTATATATATGTATCTATTTTGTATACGCACTTAACCGTTATCGGTCAAATGATGTAGTATATATTATGCACTAATTATTATCACTAATCAATATTGTGCATCGGTCTAAGTTATATACATTGTATCCCGTGCCCAACATGGTTCCGGTGATATTCGTTTAGTGTGGGAGGGGACGTTCCCGTCGACTGGGAGGCCGGATCGGTCTTTCGGAGGAGAAAAAGAACAAGGAAAGGAATAGATAAGAAAAGGAAAAAGAAAAAGGAAAAATAATAAAAAGAAAACAAAAAGAAAAGGAAAAATAAAAAGAAATTGAAAATAAAAATAAAACAAAAGAAATTGGAAAATATAATAGTAGCGTGGGGTTAGGAACCCACACTATAGCTAAGTGAGCTATAGCGAGGGCTTAGGACCCCACGCTACAGCTATGTGAATTTTAGAATTAAAAAAATAAAACAAAAGAAATTGGTAAAGATAGCAGTAGTGAGGGGTTAGGAACCCACGCTATAGCTAAGTTAGCTATAGCGAGGGGTTAGGACCCCGCGCTACAGCTATTTTGACTTAGTACCTGTGTGCGCCGTCCTCTCTATTCTCCCCCGATTCCCCACTCCTCTCTCGCCATCGTCGTGCCCCCGCCATTGTCGACCTCGCGCCACCACTACTCCTCGTCCGCGCCCCTGCCAAGGCCGCCGGAGAAGATTCGGGCCCCTCCGCCGCCCGGGCCATCGTCATCACAGTGCTCCTCCGCCTCCATCGACCTCACCGCCGCAGCCTTCTCCGAGCCAGCCGTCGTCGCCGTCTCCCCCGACCTCCACCTCGCCGCCGCCATCTCCCCCGACCCCCCCCCCCTAAGTCCGGCGGCCCTCTCTCATCTTCCTCTCTCTCTCCGCCTAAATTTTCATCAGCCCTAAGTATTCAGTATATTAATTGTATTGAATTAAACACAATCCAGTTAACTGAATTTTCATGAAATTCACTTAATTTTCCAAAATTTGTGTGTTATATATTTAGTGAACCCTAGGTATGAACCCTAGGAGTAGTAAATTAAATTAGGAGCATTGAAATCCAACCGCAAAAAATGAAATTCAGTAGTATGAACCCTAGGTATTTCAAAAGTTTACTAATTTTGATTATTAAGTGCAATAGTTTCGGAAGTTTTACTAATTTTGTTCATATATACGAACCCTAGGTGTTCATATATATGAGCCCAAGGATCGCTTGATCGAGTTAACCCTAGTTTAGAAAGTGTGAGTTTTTGTGGGTTAGATTGTGTCAAACAGAAATGTTGTGATGATGTTGGCAGGAGACTATATAAAAATTCAGTTAAGACATTGTCAAAAAAATCCAGTTAACTCTAAGTTATATATAAAAAAATGTCCTGTACTTGTTAATCTAAATATGCTATTCAGAATTTGTAGCAAGTATATGTGAGGATCATTACTAGTTTTGATGCTAAACTTTGATAAAAAATTGGTTTCATTTTAGTTGAGAAGCAGCACCGAGGATCCACAGAGGGGTAAGCTTCTATAGTTCAATGTTGATTGATGAGGGAGAGGTGAGATTGCATCCATAAGATAATGTTCTGGCGATGTCATGTGTATTTTGATGATCATGCACAAGATCATGTACTCATGTGATGATGTGGATATTTGGATGTATGTTGGATATGTTAGATATTTGGATGTATGTTGGGTATGTGTACTGATTCCGAGTGGCCTATGTTTTGCCGGAATGTTGATTCATTTCCGTTCCGGCAAATTTCAGGCGCTCCATATGTCTACTTTTTAGCAAAGGTCATGCTGAAATTTTCCGTGAATATTGGCATGACTTGTGCTAGAAAGTAGGACACATCGAGTGCCCGGGATTTGCCGGAACGGAAAAAATCAACATTCCGGCAAAACATAGGCCATTTTTTATGTCATTATTCATTTTATTAGTTCTAGAATTAAACGTGCAGATTGAACCGTAGGAAACATGGCGCAAAACGACAAAGCCGGGGGTTTTGATCACGCCCGCTTAGAGAATGCACATGATTTCCTTGACATTATGTCTAGTCAGGAAGTAGAAGGGTTGCAGGGCCCCCTTCTGATAAAGGAGGGTGGTAGTGCTGGCGACACCGACACCGACACCAGCACCGGCACCGATGGCACCGACACCGGCGCCAAGACCGGCACGGATGGTGGCAACTAGACCACGGAAGCTGGTACCGGCCAAGCCACTAAAGAAACTTAGAAGAAGAAGACGACACGACAACCAAACAAGCTCGGCACCAGAATACAGGTAGTCACGGAGGTGCACCCCGGCGAATTCGAGCCAATAGCGCCGCGGGAAGTGGCAGCGTGCTACGGCAACCAAATAGGACGCATCCTACGGGAAACCGCCAACATCAACGACATAGACTTAAGGAAGAAACCACAATTGGAGCACCTCCTCCTAGCGAGGTTGCACCAGAGATTCCAGTTCGCCGGCCGGGATGACGAAAAAGTTCCGTGGGTAGATGATGCCATGGACAAGCTAAACAACAAAGCCATGGGCAAGTTCAGCAACGCATTAGCTGCCTGGAAAGTCAGGGTGAAACGAGCGATTGCAAAAAAAGAACCCTACACCAAGATTTTTGCAGACAATCCGACACTTATGGAACCGGACTACGAAAAATTCAAGGAGACTTGCGCTGCCGAAGAAACCAAGGCCAAGTTTGAGAGAATGAAGGAGTTTCAGGAAAGGAACACGGGGAACCACCGCCTCGGAAGCCATGGTTACACGGGCAAGAGGCCCGTGTGGGCTAAGGAGGACGCGGAACATGAAAGTCAGGGGCTCCCAGACCCCTTGGCGGAGTTCACGAACCCGCAGGAGCATGACTTCATCAGGGCCCGGTACAAGTGGGACAAGGAAAAAAAGGTTTGGTACACGGACGCGCCGACGAGGGATTTCATGAGAATACTGGTAATTATTATTTTACCACCTTATATTAGCTTCTGATCAAGTCGACTACGTTCTAGTCACATTTGTAAATGGTTCATGTTCCTTTTGCAGAGAGAGCAACACAAGCTTGCGGCCAAAAGTGACTCGTTGTCTGAGTCGTCGATGAGGCCCAAGTGGGACACTCCTTTCAACCGGGCCCTGAACATACTGAAGGGACACCCGGTGGACCAGTGGCCGCAGTATGGACGTGTGCACACAGCGGGAGATGGTGCCACGTGGAAGTACTACTACCTTGAGAACCCAGAGGCCAAAAGGCAAAGAAGGAAGTTCAGTCAAATGACCATCGACGAGAAGGTGGCACTTGCGGTCGAGAAAAAAATCAGCTGAGACCAAAGAAGCGACCAAAGCTGAGGCAGTCCAGGAGGCAGTCCTGCCTGCGGATGTGATTTCGCAGCTGCGGTTAGTTCCTTGATTCTGGCAGTTGTCACCTGGACGAAGGAAAATCCAGACAAAAGGGCAGAGGATTTTCCCGTTCCTAGCTTCATCGGGAGCAACTCGGTGAACATCGCACCCGCACCTACTCCCGCAACCGCACCTGCTCCCGCACCCACTCTTAGCAGCCCATCCTCCATCTCTGGCATGCTCGGCGGGGCTTCGACATTGGCTGATTTCGACACCCTCACGGTAATTATGCGTCGCACCCTAATCAACATATCTATAATCTTCCATTTCCGTTGCCTTTCGGATGTCTGACGCCGCACACATGTCTTTGCAGGCCAACAAAAATCTATGCACCCTACTGTACCACATCAATGGCCAGTTGGTGGATGTGGGAAAGGCTACGATACTGAAGCCCAAGGAACGGTTGTTCCACGGCCGACAGATGCTCGTTGGCGCCTTCAGGGTTTCTGTGGCGAGTGTGAAAGTGGGCCACAAGGGTTTGGCTCCTCTGATATGACCCAGTGGAGAGGACGAAGAGACCCCGGCGAGGCATGGCCAATGCAAGAATTGGATTATGCTATGGCCGAAGAGTCTTCTTCGTGTGGAGGCGGCCGGGAGCACACCAACGACAACACCTTAGCAAGGTATTACCACCACCCCACCTATGCAATTACCACCGCCTGTCGTGCTGGGCGAGAGTGGACTACGTGAGGAAGGGGGTCCAACTGTTCCGGTGGCTGATGACATTGCCCCTGTGGAAGAAGCTGTGGATGATGACATGGACGAGGATGACCCTCTCGGGTGGCTCAATACCGGCTATGACGACGGAGGAATGATGAGTCAGCCATATGACTCAGGCTATGAGTGTGAAGATGAGGAGATGCATGATGTGCTGGAGCAGGAACGTCCTAGGGTTGATTGCAAGAAGTCTCTCTTCATGCAATCCTCGCAGGACACGCCTACAGATGCCGCCTCAACCCAGGGTCAACAAGGCGAGGATCGTGTAGTGCTGAGCCCGACAACACTGGGGGCGGTGGTCAGGGAGGGTCTGGTAGGCTCACTACCTGTACCCAAGAAGAAGCAGAGGAAGAGACCGCCGAAGAAAGGCTCTGCTGCCGCCAAAGCTGCCAAAGCTGCTTCTAGCAGCCAGCCGCCTCCGCAGACCTGGGTTGCAGATAGTGTACCGATCAGAGGTGCGCCAGTACTCCATGTCGCAGGCGAGCCGATCCTACCGGCAAAAGTGCTAGATGCCATAACAGGGGATCTCAGGAGACTGCATGACGATATGCTGTCGAGAGAGAAAATCCTTCTCGCCTTGGAGGCTCCAAGATACCCACTTTACGTGGTTCATGTGCCGGCTAGCAGGTTGTATGTCTATACCTGCCCCGGGGAGCTCTTCTTCTTGCGATTTGATTACATCTTCGAGATGTTTCACATGAGGTTGCTCGATTTTACCTTTGTCCGCCTCTTTGCGCTGCATACGAACTACATCATCAGGATGGAGCAAATCTCTCAAATCGTGATCGCGGACCCATACTACATGCATGAGGGCTTCTTGGCAGTCAACCCAGTGAACCGTGAATATGCGAGGAACTTCATCGCAGACTTCATGGTCGCCAATAAGGACAAGGAAACGATTCTCCTGCCTTATCATCCCATGTAAGTCATCCGCGGATATCCACTATAACGCATACATCCTTTCGCACTCATTCCTTTGCACGTATGGAGCCTAATTTGAGGTATACTTATTTTGCGCAGCGAGGGGTGCGTCGTCCTTATCGCTCTTTACCCGCGAGTCTCCCATGCTCTGTACTTGGACTCGTCAAAGAACATAGGGAAAAAAGATTACACGCACATAAAGAGTGTTCTGGATAGTGCTATCCTGATCTTCAACACGTGGGGTGGCGACATCAGGGCCAGAAAAACAAGGAACGGCGTGCAGTGTTTCGGCCATAAGACCGACTTCTGGTGCGTCCAGCAACCGGCAAATAGTATCAAGGATGGATTCTACGTCATCCATCACATGCTGGAGTACAGAAGGGATCGACAAGAACTTTGCATGACATCTACATCCGGCGATGCCCATATCCGCAAATGGGCCGAAGGCTTAGGAAGCGTACCGGATCATCAACTCCGAACTGTGTTCTATCGCATCCAGCAGGAAATTGCGATGATCATCATGAAGGACGTCCTCGAAAACAATGGGATGTTCTACGGAGGCCCAGCAGCGCGGGCTGACGTCCGAACTTGCATAGCCCTACAGCGTCTGGACATGACGCCTTTCACGAAGCTAGGGTGCATCCTCCCGGATTTGGACGGATGGAACATGGAGTGATTGACGATGACAATGTGTCCATTTAGTTAGTACTTTCTATAGGACAAAACTTTGAATTTCTATACGACGAAACTTTGTGATGTAAACGGTCCTCCTCAACTTGCATGCATCGCTCTAGTCAATTAGTTTGGGTACGATGAACTTCGTTATTTATATTTACTATATGTTGCTTCTATTGGCTAACTCTTTCTCTTCGTGTTGCTCAAGTATATTATGTTGCATATTATCGATGAATTCGCCTCATGACGATGCATCTCTGTCAGGGATATAGATCATCGATGGCAAAGAAGTGCTATGCCGTGTACATAGGGAGGGTTCCAGGAGTGTACGACGAGTGGCCAGAGTGTCAGGCCCAAGTGTACCGGTTCCCGGGCGGCAGCCAAAGAGGGTTTGAAAGCAGAAGCGAAGCGGAAGCTGGTTACTTCAGGTTTATGCTAGCGCGAGAGAGGAATCAGAACCGGCGCTTCAAGAACTACTACATAATCTAGCTCTTGCTCATAGTTATCGCTCTTCTCTTGTATATCATAGTTTAGATAGATGATGAAACATGTGTATGTGATGACCATGTAGTTGCATGTATTCGAGACATGTGATGACTTGTATCGCTATTTCGAGATGATGATGAGACATCATTTGTGTTGGATCATGATGATGATGATGATATGATGAGACTATGTTGTACCACTTCGATGATGACGACGATGAGACAGTCTTGTCTCATATAGTTTCAATGTATGTGTATGATACGATGAGACTATTGTATAAAACCTGTACAAATACAGCGTAAATACGCAGAAGAAAAAATTACAGAAAATCTTAGAAGTAGCGCGGGGTAAGGGAGTAGTAGCAGCGCGGGCTTAGCAGTAGCGCTGGGTAGACCCGCGCAAATGATACGTATGTGTAGCAGTAGCGCGGGATCAGACCCACGCTACTGCTAAAAGTTAGCAGTAGCGCGGGGGGGGGGGGGGGGGGGGGGGCGCTACTGCTAGGCCTTTACCCCGCGCTACAGCTAGGGTTTTCCCTAGTAGTGCTGGCGAGGCCTCTGGTCTTCTCCGGTGGGGTGGCAGCAAGGTGCAGCGGCGCAGAGGGGCCCGGGCAGCACAGTTTTGCTGTGCTGGGCGCACGGCTGCATAAGGGGCTCGAGCGCCGCAGTTCTGGCGTCGAGCTGAGGCCCGGGTTGGCAAAGAAGGGCGCCTCCGACTGTGGATGTGGCAGATTTGGTCTCCGGAGGGTGTGGTGGCGTGCGTGGGGCGCGTCGGTGCATCTGATGCATGGCCACGGCTTGGAACCATGGTGGTTCTTGGCCTCGGGCAGCGCTCTTTTTGTCCCCTATCGGCATGGTGCTCGGTAGGGCACAGTGGCTTGCGCTGTGTCCGGTGGCCCTGTGTCTAGACGACTGTGGATGGATCTGTGGCCTTGTGATGGAGGTTGGCCGCTGGTGGTCACCGCGTGGTGCGGTTGGCTGCGGTGGATCTCGATGCTTCTTCGTCGATGGGTGACTCCGATGGTGTGGCAGTGATTGGTGGGCTTGCCAGCGCAGGTGCGGAATGATGTGCGACCGAGATGGTGAGTGAGCCTGGGTGAAAACCTTGTCTCGGCCTTGTGCTGTGACCAGCGATGGTGGCGGCTGCGGCCGTCGTTATCCTTCTTGGAGGCATCGTTGCTTTGCTTCCGCATCTCTCCTGCACGGATCCGGCCATCACGGCCTCTCCAGGGGAAACCCTTGATCTTGCGTGATCGGACGATGGCGACGCCTTGGTGTCGTTCTCCCTCTTGGGGGCTTCGTCTCGAAGCTCGGCATCGGCGAGCGGGACCGGTGGATGGCGGCGGTTGTGGCGTCAAGACTTCTGTGGCAACGAAGGTGGTGGGAGCGATGTTGGCAACGCGGCAATGGTTGAGGTAGTCGACTCTTCTCCGGCTTGTCCGCGGGATTGCCTCGGTTTATTTGTTGCTGTGAAGTCGAAGCTGCAGCGGCGGGGCCTATGTGGTATACGATGACTGGCTGCAGGTGGTCTGTTCGGCGATCTTCCACGGCGCCAGCTGTGCCTGGTTTTGTCCTTCCTAGTTCTCCTTCAGAGTCGGAGCTGCGCTGTCTGCTCGCAGGTGGCTGAGTTTCGGCGCGGATCTTCATTCATCTTCGCACGGACTCTGTAGTGTGCGTGTTGAGTCGACGATTGCCTACGGCGAAGTCGGAGTCGTTTGCTCAGGGTTTAAGGATGGCGATGACGCCTCTAGGGGAGGAGTGATGACGATGACTCATGCGTGCTGTCTCGACGAGGCCCTCAGTGGAGTGGTGTGCGTGGGGTATCTTGTGTGTGCTGCTCAGCGGTTGTCATGGTTTTCGCCCGATTTTTGATAAGCAACTGGACAATCTGGTTTTCGCTCAATTTTCCCTAATTAACTGAGCAATTATTTTCTTCTTAATGAATGCAGGATAACTGCCATTTCGAAAGAAAAAAAAAACGCGGCGGCGGCAACATGCTCGTGCACAGGCAACGCCAGCCAGGATACTGCGTCCAGCGTTCGTTAGTGACTCCGTAGTTAAAGGACACCGACGCAGAGATGCCACCCGGATACATCCGAGATGGCGGCGCTTTGCAGCTGTGCGCACGCGAGGCCGAAGGGCGCTTTAGCAATCTGACTGGGCAAACCGACACGGCGGCACAGACGGCGTACAGGCGATCTCCTTCGGGAGCTCCTATCTGCCGCTAACTACGGCAGAATGTCGAGGGAACGCACAGGCGGGTCTCCCCGACTGGGAGACCACGTGCTTCACAGGTAGTACTCCTACCACTTGAGCTAGCGAGCTAGGTGTTTTAAAGGGCAGCACAAATTCTTAAGAACCAAACCAAGTGCGGATACGAACGTTTTTCAAATTTTGAACGTGAAAATATTATTTTGGAAAAAAAGTGAATTCTGGAAACCGCGAACACTTTTCGAAATTGTGTATATTTGAAAAAACTCAAACATTTCGAAAAACACAAACAATTTCTGGAAACAGAAACAATTTTAAACTCCCCCAAAAAAAATTGAAAATATGAACATTTTTTAGAAAACTAGAACATATTTTGAATGGCAAAATAGCGTTTGGATACGCGAACATTTTTGAAAAATGGGAACTTTTTTTTAATCTCCCGAACAAAATTTGAAAACACCAACATTTTTTGAAACTCCAGAACAAAATTCGAAGCACGAACAATTTTTTAAAATTGCGAACAATTTTTTAAATCCTAGAACAAAATTTGAAAACATGAACATTATTTTAAAAAATCACGAACATTTTTTAAACTCCCGAACAAAATTTGAAAACCCGAATATTTTTATAAATTTGTGACAATTTTTGTAATACTGAACAAAATTTGAGAAGTTGTGAAATTTTGAACAAATTTTGAAAAGCACGGACATTTTTTGAATTTCTGAATAAAATTTGAAAATGGAAACATTTTTTGAAATTTTGAATAATTTATGATAAATCAAACATTTTTTGAAATTTAAGAACATTTTTCCAAAAACACAAAAAAGGAAAAAAGAACACGAAAAAAGAGAGAAAAGAATAAACAAACAGGAAGAACGAAAAAAAAGAAGAAAAAACCGGTTCAGGAACTTACTAGAAGGTTCCCAAAACCGGGAAAAACTGGCTGGAAGCTTCCAGCAGGTTCCCAAAACCGGGATCGGTGGAACCCTTCTAATGGGCCGGGCCATCTCGTTCGATCGCTAAGAAAGAGTGTGCGATACCCCGATATTTTGACGCAGAGTGCGTCCTATAGAATTTTCCATCTCCTTCGCCTAACGCTGACGTGAATGAAGGTCAAAGGACCCTCAATCGATTCCACGTTATGCACCAGGCCAACAAAACGAGGCCCGCGTACCAAAGGCCGCGAAACTAGGATGATGAAGAATGCCCGCAACAACGTTTTTTGAACCTCTGCACGCCAACAAAAAAGAACTTTTTTTTTAGTGGAAACAAAAAAGAACTAAGAAACCCAAAAGAGAGACAGGCGCGGGAGCTGTATCTCGCCTACTGCGAGACGGTAGCGCCAGATGGGCCGGCCCAATATGGGTTCCAGGGGAGCGGGCTTCTTCACCTTTTTTTTTCCTGTGTGTTTTCTGCGCGGTTTTCATCGGTTTTTTCTTCTGGTTTTCTGTGTTTCTTTATGGTTTTCCTCTTTTTTTTTGGTTTTTCTTTTTTCTTTTTTTAATACATGTCTTTTTTTTTCAAATACATGTTGTACATTTTCTGTATACATCTGAAGCTTTTTTTTATACACGTTGAACATTTTCTCTTCGGATTATCCTTTAATTAAGAGATTAAATAAATCCTAACAAGGCCGCAGGGTGCTTTCATTGCATCGACCATGTTATGCCATTCACCAAAAATCAATCTGATAGGGGGAAACCGGAAAAGCAAGAACGTTTGAAGGGAGGGGTGATGCCTAAAGGAGTGAACAGCACCACCAGTGTGTTAATTCCAAAGGTTGACTCTCAAACTCGGCTTACTGATTTTCGGCCAATTAGCCTCTATAATGTGATTTATAAGGTCATTGCCAAGTGCTTAGTGAACAGGCTACGCCCCATTCTGGATGAGCTCGTATCCCCAGTACAGAGCGCCTTTGTGCCAGGGAGGTTAATCACTGACAATGCACTAATTGCCTTCGAGTGTTTTCATGCAATAAAATAGGAAAAGGACCCAGAGCAGAGTTTTTGCGCGTACAAGTTGGATTTGTGGAAGGCATATGATAGAGTGGATTGGGTGTTTCTGGAGCGAATGATGCAGCAGTTGGGTTTCTCTCGCCGATGGGTGAATTGGATAATGACGTGTGTCACCTCGGTGAGGTATAATGTAAAAATCAATGGAGCCCTCTCAGATTCTTTCGCACCGGCCTGTGGGCTACGGCAGGGAGACCCTCTTTCGCCCTTTCTATTCCTTTTTGTTGCTGACGGGTTGGATGCTATATTAAAACATGATATTGAAGGAAATCTGATCACGCCAGTGCGGGTCTGTCCTCAAGCCCCGGGCATCTCTCATCTCCTGTTTGCGAACGACACGCTACTGTGAGGGCTGCTCTTGAGAGGTATACTACAACAACCGGCAAGTCATAAACCCAAACAAGTGCTCTATTTTGTTTGGGCCAAGGTGTCCGGAGATGAATAAGCAAGAGGTTATGCACACACAGGAGGTGGTCAATGCAAGCTTTGAAGAGAAGTATCTTGGCTTTCCTACCCCTAGCGGCCGGTTCTCTAGTGGGAAATTAAAGAACTTGCAACAGCAGCTCACGAAGAGCATTATTCAGTGGGGGGAGCTTATGTCCCAGGCAGGAAGGGAGGTTCTGATCAAGGCCGTGGCACAGTCACTACCGACGTTTCTTATGAGCATCGTCAAGTTCCCGAGAAGTACATGTAATGATCTTGCACGCATGTGTAACACCCCCCTGTTGCTAAGCTATCTTGATTAGTGAGCAGTGATCACAGAGTTCATCATATCTCATTTGAAACTCCTCTTTGAATTCAAGTCATTTTTGCAAATGAAAATAAAGTTGCACCAAAATTGCTGCAAAATAGTTCATCTTTTAACTAAAATTCCAAAATATTAAATTGTTAAGGAAAACAACATCACCACTAAGCCAAGATGAGCTGTTGCAATTAAAACAGGGCAATTTCAGCATTTTAAAGTGCTATTTAATTTGTGGAAAATACAAAAGAATTCCCCTGCCTCCCAAAATAATTGAGGGAGTGCCTAAAAATGCAATGGACTTTTATGGGCCAGTTCCATATTTTTCCTAAATCATTAGGATGCCCAAATAAATCTTTTTCCTTCTTTGGTAATTAAATAAAAGCAAAAAAACAGAAAAAGAGGAAGGGCCAGAAGACTTACCTGGTGCTGGGCCGAGCCGGCCCAGCCCACCTGCGCTCACCTGCTCCCCTCTGCGTGGCAGCGCCGCCATGGCCAGGAGCTCGCTGCTCCGGCCGCTGGCTGCCACGGCGCCGGGGCAGGTGGCTGGGTGGATAAGAGCGGCCCTGGGGAAAGGCCAAGTCCAGGGCGGTACCACCGCCATAGACCAGTGGTACAACTGCTCGACCTCCACCTGGGACACTGCCTGACTCGAGGGAATCACACCTCGGGCGGTAGATGCTCGGGAAGCACCGGAGAGCCGGAACAACCGCACACACTAGCGGTACAACCACTTGGTAAAACCCAGTAAAGCCATAATTTCTGCAAACGAACTCCGAAATCAGCAAACTCAAGCATCTTGGATAGATGATGACAAGCACTATCCAACAACGACTGTATCTCACCTACTGCAAGACGGTAGCGCCAGATGGGCCGTCCCAATATGTGTTCTAGGGGAGCGGGTTTCTGCATGTTTTTTTTCCTGTGTGTTTTCTGCGTGGTTTTCATCGGTTTTTTCTTCTGGTTTTCTATGTTTCTTTATGGTTTTCCTCGTTTTTTCGGTTTTTCTTTTTCTTTTTTTTCAATACATGTCTATTTTTTTCAAATACATGTTGTACATTTTATGTATACATCTGAAACTTATTTTTTATACACGTTGAACATTTTCTTTTCGGATTATCCTTTAATTAAGAGATTAAATAAATCCTAACAAGGCCGAAGGGTGCTTTCATTGCATCGACCATGTTATGCCATTCACCAAAAATCAATATGATAGGGGGAAACCAGAAAAGCAAGAACGATTGAAGGGAAACAGGTTTTTTTTTTCTTTTTTTATGGAAATTGAAATATTTTTTTTCTTTTTAATGAAAAGTGAAATAGGCTTTTTTTTCTTTTTTCTGGAAAGTGAAATAGGTTCACCTCAGGGGAATTAAAGAAAATGAAATGCTTCAACAATCAACTGGCGCACACGTGACGTGAAACGCCACACACTCAAGCGATTTTCCGTGTTGTAGGCGAGCTCAGGCGACTCTTAAGGACCAATGGAAAAAACATGTTGTAAAAAGATGATAACCAAAATTATGTCCTAAAAATATGTAAACGAAGAATCGGGGGAAGATGAAATAGTAAAATACATGAGCGGTCCCCAAACTTTTGGCGTGAGTTTATTTAGGTCAATAAACTTCAGTGTACTCAAAGTACGGTCACTAAGAGGGTTTAAATTATGGATATTTAACCGTCACTGGTGAGGTTTGGCTCTCGAAGACGGGGCATACTACCGACTAACCGTCACTATGCATGCCAACTGCCTTGCATCCTAGTAGGATTCCTCTTCGTCCTTGTCCCAATCTTATCCGGCGCCGCCTCCTCTCATCCAAGCGGAGGAAGGCCTCTAACGGCGAGCAGGGTTGCAGCAACGGTGGCCGTTGCATCATCCATGGCCTCCACAGCTTGTCCCAGCGTTGTGATACTGGTCATGGAGGCCCGACAAAAGATTCTCAAGCGAAAGAGCTCCATGGGCTTGTCGTCGGGTCCGAAAAGCTCGGCAAGGAGGACGGTGGCATGATCGCTAACGACTCCAACTAATGAGGTCAATCTGATCTCAGAGTAGCTGCTATGTCACCTAGTAACAGTGGGCGTGGCAGTGACCAGGAGGATGAGGATGTAAGTTAAAAATCCCCACCAATGAAGGAGGGTATGAGGAATTCTTCATGACATCATACAGTTCAATTTGATCTCATTGCATTGCAGTATCGCACAATTGTTGATAGGAGCCAGAAGGAGCAATCCGGTGATGCAACCCTTTATTTGGGCTTTAGTTTCTCGTCTTTATTCCTATCTTATGCACCAATGCTCAAAATGTCTAGTCAAGCTGTTTAATAGGAGATGGCGACCTGGGCTCGAACTCCTCCCCAACGATCAGTGACAGTGATAGCCCACCAACGTGCGCGATGCCGAGCCCACCACTGTTCCGGTACTGGGTGCCGTCTGCCGGGCTCGAGATAATCTCCGCGCCGCTAACATAGACATAGACGGCGAGCTTCTTTGGCAACGCCGGTGACTGGATCCCCATGACCACCACCTTGCTGATAACCAGCGTCCTGCTTGGCACGTACGCGTCGTGCACGACCTGCGACCAAACTCTGATCATGCCGTCGCTTCCCGTCACGCTGCTGAACCTTACCTTGCTGTACTCGCTTCTCCTCGTGCCCATTTCCGGCGACTCACCGTCGTCCAAGAACAGATCCCCGGTGGCCGTGCCGTCCTCTGCAAGCGCGACCAGGAGGTGGAACACGCTCCGGCGCGCGCGCGACGTCGTACGTCACAGCTCGCTCCTGAAGCGGCAGGATGCTGCCGCCGGCCACGTGCACGTTCACCGTGTCCGTGGGAGCCTGCAACGTCACATGCTCACCGCTTCTCGTGGCGACAGCGAGGGAGTAGTCGTAGAGGTTGAACCACAGACCGGCGGGGAAGTAGGCGTCGACGGTGGTGACGCCCGGCTCGAGCACTGGCGAGACGAGCACACCGCGGCCGAGCAGGAACTGCCTGTCCACGCCATACGTGGCGGCGTCGTCCTGTTGTTGATGGGACGGCGCACGCCGGCGTTATTGATGCTGTAGGGAGGTTCGTCGAGCGCGTTGAGTGGCGACGGGTCGATGACCCGTCGACGGGGATGGTGCACCGGAAGAGGGAGATCTCCCGCTGCCAGAATTCGGCGGCGCGCGGGTTCATGAAGTCCGGGAAGTGGACGTAGCCCGGGAACACCTTGCCTTGGTAGTTGGTGCCATTTCGCTTCAGGAAGACGTCCTGCTGCATCCCACGGATGAACGTCCCGTATGTGGCGTTGATGTTGATCGCTGTACATACGCATCACCAAATCGATAAGGGACAATGCGACCACGTTTTTACCATTCTTCCAAAACAAAACAAAAAAATTATACGTACATTCGATTGATGGATTGAACAATGTGTACCTGGGTCTAGGATGACTAGGTATTTTTGACCGTTCCGGTGAAGTCGGTCGACGAATGGTCGGAGGCGGCTGGCTGGGAAGTTGACCGGGTCCAGGGTGAAGTCCTTAAACTTGTCCATGTAGTCGATGTCCGTCCACATCACCTCCAGAGGGATCCTGGCGTTGGCGTAACCGGCGACCACGCCCTCCAAGTCAGCCACGTCCTTGTACCCCAACATGCACTGGTGAAACCCTGCAAGCAACACTAACACGATCACCCACAATATGCATGCAATGGAGATGCAAGAAAGATGAGATGAGCTGGTTTGGCTGGCTGTACCGAATGACCAGTAAGGCATGGGGGCAGGGCGGCCGACGAGCTGGGTGTACTGGTCGACGACGGAGAGCGGGGAGAGACCGGCGAAGAAGTAGAAGTCGAGGACACCGCCGATCACCTTGTAGGTGATGTACGATCCGCTGTACAGCACGTCCATCCCGTTGCTGCTGAGAAGGAGCACGCCGTGCGCCGTGCCGGCCGGCGGCGACCGAACGTCCATGTAGAACGGGTGCGAGCCGTAGAGGTTGAGGTCGACGTTGCTCGCCTGGATGTCCGAGTTCCACAGCGTGAAAGTGTCCTTGTGTTGCAGCCGGAACGTGCGCTTTGTCTGCTCTCCCAGCCCGTACAGCGACGCCCGATCTGCCGGCAGCGCCGACGTCACCTCCAAGTACCGGTCCTTGAAGACGAGGTTTGGGAAGGTGTCAAAGAGGACGTCTCCAGTGGAGAGGCGGGAGACGGTGAAGCGGAATGGGGAGGTGTGGATGGTGAAGGTCAGATCCGAGGCCACGACGGACAGGACGCGGCTGCCCGGGCGCGGCGTGGGGCGCGGGATGACGTCCTGGGGGACCTCCCATCGTGGATTATCGGCGTCCGGGATGCGGACGTGCAGCCGGTTGTCCGTCTCCACGCTGCTCCGGCATGACAATTCAAACTGAAGCAGATAAAAAGTACTACTCCGTCCCATAATATAGGACGTTTTTTACACTACAATAGTGTCAAGAAACGTCTTATATTATGGGACGGAGGGAGTACTAGAAAAAGAAAAGATCACACCAATCAGAAAAGAATATGATCTGATAAAGGCTCTCCACCGGATACGAGTTTACTGGATTCGATATCGATACCGGTATCATTTTCTGAGACCATGAGATTGTGCAACTCCCGGATACCGTAAGAATGCTTTGGGTGTATCAAACGTCACAACGTAACTGGGTGACCATAAAGGTGCACAACAGGTATCTCCGAAAGTGTCTGTTGGGTTGGCACGAATCGAGACTGGAATTTGTCACTCCGTATGACGGAGAGGTATCTCTAGGCCCACTCGGTAATACATCATCATAATGAGCTCAATGTGACTAAGGAGTTAGCCACGGGATCATGCGTTACGGAACGAGTAAAGAGACTTGCCGGTAACGAGATTGAACAAGGTATAGGGATACCGACGATCGAATCTCGGGCAAGCAACATACCGATGGACAAAGGGAATTGTATACGAGATTGATTGAATCCACGACATCGTGGTTCATCCGATGAGATCATCGTGGAACATGTGGGAGCCAATATGGGTATCCAGATCCCGCTATTGGTTATTGGCCGGAGAGGTGTCTCGGTCATGTCTGCATGGTTTCCGAACCCGTAGGGTCTACACACTTAAGGTTCCGTGACGCTAGAGTTGTTATGAGAAATTGTATGTGGTTACCGAAAGTTGTTCGGAGTCCCGGATGAGATCCCGGACGTCACGAGGAGTTCCGGAATGGTCCGGAGGTAAAGATTTATATATGGGAAGTCCTATTTTGGCCATCGGAAAATGTTCGGGATTTTTCGGTATTGTACCGGGAAGGTTCTAGAAGGTTCCGGAGTAGGGCCCACCTGCATGGGGGGACCCACATGAACATGGGTAGTGGGGACAAGGCCCCACACCCCTTGTCAAGGCGCACCAAGATCCCCCCTTAGAAGGAATAAGATCATATCCCGAAGGGATAAGATCAAGATCCCTAAAAAGGGGGGGATAACAATCGGTGGGGAAGGGAAAGGATGGGATTTCTTTCCTCCCACCTTTGCCAACGCCCCAATGGACTTGGAGGGCAAGAAACCAGCCCCCTCCACCCCTATATATAGTGGGGAGGTGCATGGGAGCTGCACCCCTTGCCCCTGGCACAGCCCATCCCCCTCCAACTCCTCCTCCTCCGTAGTGCTTGGCGAAGCCCTACCGGAGAACCGCAAGCTCCACCACCACGCCGTCGTGCTGCCGGAGCTCTCCCTCAACTTCTCCTCTCCCCTTGCTGGATCAAGAAGGAGGAGACGTCCCCGGGCTGTACGTGTGTTGAACGCGGAGGCGCCGTCCGTTCGGCGCTTGAATCGGATCTTCCGCGATTTGAATCGCCGCGAGTACGACTCCATCAACCGCGTTCTTGTAACGCTTCCGCTTAGCGATCTTCAAGGGTATGAAGATGCACTCCCTCTCACTTGTTGCTAGCATCTCCTAGATTGATCTTGGTGACACGTAGGAAATTTTTGAATTATTACTACGTTCCCCAACAGTGGCATCATGAGCAAGGTCTATGCGTAGATTATATACACGAGTAGAACACAAGTAGTTGTGGGCGATGATTTGTTCAATTTGCTTACCGTTACTAGTCCTATCTTGATTCGGCGGCATTGTGGGATGAAGTGGCCTAGACCGACCTTACACGTACGCTTACGTGAGACAGATTCGACCGACTGACATGCACTTGTTGCATAAGATGGCTAGCGGGTGTCTGTCTCTCCCACTTTAGTCGTATCGGATTCGATGAAGAGTGTCCTTATGAAGGGTAAATAGCAATTGGCATATCACCATTGTGGCTTTTGCGTAGGTAAGAAACGTTCTTGCTAGAAACCCATAGCAGCCACGTAAAACTTGCAACAACAATTAGAGGACGTCTAATTTGTTTTTGCAGGGTATGCTATGTGATGTCATATGGCCAAAAGGATGTGATGAATTATATATGTGATGTATGAGATTGATCATGTTCTTGTAATAGGAATCACGACTTGCATGTCGATGAGTATGACAACCGGCAGGAGCCATAGGAGTTGTCTTAATTTATTGTATGACCTGCGTGTCAATGAAAACGCCATGTAATTACTTTACTTTATTGCTAACCGTTAGCCATAGTAGAAGAAGTAATAGTTGGCGAGACAACTTCATGAAGACACGATGATGGAGATCATGGTGTCATGCCGGTGACGATGGTGATCATGCCGCGCCTCGAAGATGGAGATCAAAAGCGCAAGATGATATTGGCCATATCATGTCACTTTATGATTTGCATGTGATGTTTATCATGTTTACATCTTATTTGCTTAGAACGACGGTAGCATAAATAAGATGACCCCTCACTAAAAATTTCAAGAAATGTGTTCCCCCTAAGTGTGCACCGTTGCGAAGGTTTGTTGTTTCGAAGCACCACGTGATGATCGGGTGTGATAGATTCTAACGTTCGCATACAACGGGTGTATGCCAGATTTACACATGCGAAACACTTAGGTTGACTTGACGAGCCTAGCATGTACAGACATGGCCTCGGAACACGAGAGACCGAAAGGTCGAACATGAGTCGTATAGTAGATGCGATCAACATGGAGATGTTCACCGTTGATGACTAGTCCGTCTCACGTGATGATCGGACACGGCCTAGTCGATTGGGATCATGTATCACTTAGATGACTAGAGGGATGTCTATCTGAGTGGGAGTTCATTAAATATTTTGATCAGATGAACTTAATTATCATGAACTTAGTCTAAAATTGTCTTTACAACCTATCTTGTAGATCCAATGGCCCACGCTAATGTTGCCATCAATTTCAACGCGTTCCTAGAGAAAACCAAGCTGAAAGACGATGGTAGCAACTATACGGACTGGGTCCGTAACTTGAGGATCATCCTCATAGCTGCCAAGAAAGCATATGTCCTTGAAGCACCGCTAGGTGACGCACCCATTTTCCCAGCAACTCAAGACGTTATGAATGCCTGGCAGTCGCGTAGTGATGATTACTCCCTGGTTCAGTGCGGCATGCTTTACAGCTTAGAACCGGGGCTCCAAAAGCGTTTCGAGCAACACGAAGCATATGAGATGTTCCAAGAGCTGAAAATGGTTTTCCAAGCTCATGCCCGGGTCGAGAGATATGAAGTCTCCGACAAGTTCTACAGTTGTAAGATGGAGGAAAACAGCTCTGTCAGCGAGCATATACTCAAAATGTCTGAGTTGCACAACCGCTTGTCTCAGCTGGGAGTTAATCTTCCAGATGACTCGGTCATTGACAGGATCCTCCAGTCGCTTCCACCTAGTTACAAGAGCTTTGTGATGAACTACAATATGCAAGGGATGAAGAAGTCCATTCCTGAGTTATATTAAATGCTGAAATCAGCGGAGGTGGAGATCAAAAAGGAACATCAAGTGTTGATGGTGAATAAGACCACTAGTTTCAAAAAAAAGGCAAGGGTAAGAAGAACTTCAAGAAGGACGGCAAGGGAGTTGCCACGCCCAGTAAGTCAGTTGCCGGGAAGAAGCCAAAGAATGGACCCAAGCCTGAGACTGAGTGCTTTTATTGCAAGGGAAATGGTCACTGGAAGCGGAACTACCCCAAGTACTTAGCGGATAAGAAGGCCGTCAACGCCAAAGGTATATATGATATACATGTTATTGATGTGTACCTTACCAGCGCTCGTAGTAGCTCCTGGGTATTTGATACCGGTGCGGTTGCTCACATTTGTAACTCAAAACAGGAGCTGCGAAATAAGCGGAGACTGGCAAAGGACGAGGTGACGATGCGCGTCGGGAATGGTTCCAAGGTCGATGTGATTGCCGTCGGCACGCTACCTCTACATTTACCTTCGGGATTAGTTTTAAATCTCAATAATTGTTATTTAGTGCCAGCTTTGAGCATGAACATTGTATCTGGATCTCATTTAATGCGAGATGGCTACTCATTTAAATCCGATAATAATGGTTGTTCTATTTATATGAGAGATATGTTTTATGGTCATGCCCCGCTGGTCAATGGTTTATTTTTATGGAATGTCGAACGTGATGTTACACATATTCATAGTGTGAACGCCAAAAGATGTAAGGTTGATAATGATAGTCCCACATACTTGTGGCACTGCCGCCTTGGTCACATTGGTGTCAAACGCATGAAGAAACTCCATGCAGATGGACTTTTGGAGTCTCTTGATTATGAATCATTTGACACGTGCGAACCATGCCTCATGGGCAAAATGACCAAGACTCCGTTCTCCGGAACAATGGAGCGAGCAACCAACTTGTTGGAAATAATACATACTGATGTATGCGGTCCAATGAGCGTTGAGGCTCGCGGTGGCTATCGTTATGTTCTCACCCTCACTGATGACTTAAGTAGATATGGGTATGTCTACTTAATGAAACACAAGTCTGAGACCTTTGAAAAGTTCAAGGAATTTCAGAGCGAGGTAGAGAATCAACGTGACAGGAAAATAAAGTTCTTACGATCAGATCGTGGAGGAGAATACTTGAGTCACGAGTTTGGCACGCACTTAAGTAAATGTGGAATTGTTTCACAACTCACGCCGCCTGGAACACCTCAGCGTAATGGTGTGTCCGAACGTCGTAATCGCACTCTATTGGATATGGTGCGATCTATGATGTCTCTTACCGATCTACCGCTATCATTTTGGGGTTATGCTTTAGAGACTACCGCATTCACTTTAAATAGGGCACCGTCTAAATCCGTTGAGACGACACCGTATGAATTATGGTTTGGGAAGAAACCTAAGCTGTCGTTTCTGAAAGTTTGGGGATGCGATGCTTATGTCAAGAAACTTCAACCTGAAAAGCTCGAACCCAAATCAGAAAAATGCGTCTTCATAGGATACCCTAAGGAAACTACTAGGTATACCTTCTACCTCAGATCCGAAGGCAAGATCTTTGTTGCCAACAATGGATCCTTTCTGGAGAAAGAGTTTCTCTCGAAAGAAGTAAGTGGGAGGAAAGTATAACTTGACGAGGTACCCCCTCTTGAACCGGAGAGTAGCGCAGCTCAGGAAGATGTTTCTGTGGTGCCTGCACCGACTAGAGAGGAAGTTAATGATGATGATCATGAAACTTCGGGTCAAGTTGCTACTGAACTTCGTAGGTCCACGAGGACACGTTCCGCACCAGAGTGGTACGGCAACCCTGTCCTGGAAATCATGTTGTTAGACAATGGTGAACCTTCGAACTATGAATAAGCAATGGCGGGCCCGGATTCCAACAAATGGCTTGAAGCCATGAAATCCGAGATAGGATCCATGTATGAAAACAAAGTATGGACTTTGACGGACTGGCCCGATGATCGGCAAGCCATAGAGAATAAGTGGATCTTTAAGAAGAAGACTGGCGCGGATGGTAATGTGACCGTCTATAAGGCTCGGCTTGTTGCTAAGGGTTATCAACAAGTTCAAGGGGTTGACTACGATGAGACCTTCTCACCCGTAGCGAAGCTGAAGTCTGTCCGAATTATGTTAGCAATTGCCGCATTCTATGATTATGAGATCTGGCAAATGGACGTCAAAACAGCATTCCTTAATGGTTTCCTTAAGGAAGAATTGTATATGATGCAGCCGGAAGGTTTTGTCGATCCTAAGAATGCTGACAAAGTATGCAAACTCCAGCGCTCCATCTATGGGCTGGTGCAAGCATCTCGGAGTTGGAACATTCGCTTTGATGAAATGATCAAAGCATTTGGGTTTATACAGACTTATGGAGAAGCCTGCATTTACAAGAAAGTGAGTGGGAGCTCTGTAGCATTTCTCATATTATATGTGGATGACATACTGTTGATGGGAAATGATATAGAACTTTTGGAAATCATAAAGGCCTACTTGAATAAGTGTTTTTCAATGAAGGACCTTGGAGAAGCTGCTTACATATTAGGCATCAAGATCTATAGAGATAGATCGAGATGCCTCATTGGTCTTTCACAAAGCACATACCTTGACAAGATATTGAAGAAGTTCAATATGGATCAGTCCAAGAAGGGGTTCTTGCCTGTATTGCAAGGTGTGAGATTGAGCGCAGCTCAACGCCCGACCTCGGCAGAAGAAAGAGAAAAGATGAGTGTCATCCCCTATGCCTCAGCCATAGGCTCTATTATGTATGCCATGCTGTGTACCAGACCTGATGTGAACCTTGCCATAAGTTTGGTAGGGAGGTACCAAAGTGATCCCGGAATGGAACACTGGACAGCGGTCAAGACTATCCAGAAGTACCTGAAAAGGACTAAGGATATGTTTCTCGTTTATGGAGGTGCCGAAGAGCTCGTCGTAAAGGGTTACGTCGATGCTAGCTTTGACACAGATCTGGATGACTCCAAGTCACAAACCGGATACGTGTACATTTTGAATGGTGGGGCAGTCAGCTGGTGCAGTTGCAAGCAAA
This sequence comes from Thinopyrum elongatum, assembly GCA_011799875.1. Classification (NCBI taxonomy): domain Eukaryota; kingdom Viridiplantae; phylum Streptophyta; class Magnoliopsida; order Poales; family Poaceae; genus Thinopyrum; species Thinopyrum elongatum. The sequence continues at coordinate 34,045,072 of CM022298.1, forward strand.
GCATCGTGGCGGGATCTACATGTGAAGCGGAGTACATAGCTGCTTCGGGAGCAGCTCAGGAAGGACTCTGGATGAAGGAGTTTATCACCGACCTAGGAGTGATTCCCAATGCGTCGGGCCCGATGACTCTCTTATGTGACAACACTGGAGCTATTGCCATTGCCAAGGAGCCCAGGTTTCACAGGAAGATCAAGCACATCAAGCACCGCTTCAACTCCATTTGTGAATATATTCAAAATGGAGACATAGATATTTGTAAAGTACATACGGATCTGAATGTCGCAGATCCGTTGACTAAACCTCTTCCACGAGCAAAACATGTTCAGCACCAGAACTCTATGGGTGTTCGATTCATCACAATGTAACTAGATTATTGACTCTAGTGCAAGTGGGAGACTGTTGGAAATATGCCCTAGAGGCAATAATAAAATGGTTATTATTATATTTCCTTGTTCATGATAATTGTCTATTGTTCATGCTATAATTGTATTAACCGGAAACCGTAATACATGTGTGAATACATAGACCACAGCATGTCCATAGTGAGCCTCTAGTTGACTAGCTCGTTGATCAATAGATGGTTGTGGTTTCCTGACCATGGACATTGGATGTCGTTGATAACGGGATCACATCATTAGGAGAATGATGTGATGGACAAGACCCAATCCTAAGCATAGCACAAGATCGTGTAGTTCGTTTGCTAGAGCTTTTCTAATGTCAACTATCATTTCCTTAGACCATGAGATTGTGTAACTCCCGGATACCGTAGGAATGCTTTGGGTGTATCAAACATCACAACGTAACTGGGTGACCATAAAGGTGCACTACAGGTATCTCCGAAAGTGTCTGTTGGGTTGGCACGAATCGAGACTGGGATTTGTCACTCCGTATGACGGAGAGGTATCTCTGGGCCCACTCGGTAATGCATCATCATAATGAGCTCAATGTGACTAAGGAGTTAGCCACGGGATCATGCGTTACGAAACGAGTAAAGAGACTTGCCGGTAACGAGATTGAACAAGGTATAGGGATACCGACGATCGAATCTCGGGCAAGTAAAATACCGATGGACAAAGGGAATTGTACACGGGATTGATTGAATCCCCGACATCGTGGTTCATCCGATGAGATCATCGTGGAACATGTGGGAGCCAATATGGGTATCCAGATCCCGCTATTGGTTATTGGCCGGAGAGGTGTCTCGGTCTTGTCTGCATGGTTCCCGAGCCCGTAGGATCTACACACTTAAGGTTCCGTGACGCTAGAGTTGTTATGGGAAATTGTATGTGGTTACCGAAAGTTGTTCGGAGTCCTGGATGAAATCCCGGACATCACGAGGAGTTCCGAAATGGTCCGGAGGTAAAGATTTATATATGGGAAGTCCTATTTTGGCCACCGGAAAATGTTCGGGATTTTTCGGTATTGTACCGGGAAGGTTCTAGAAGGTTCCGGAGTGGGGCCCACCTGCATGGGGGGACCCACATGAACGTGGGTAGTGGGGGCAAGGCCCCACACCCCTGGTCAAGGCGCACCAAGACCCCCCCTTAGAAGGAATAAGATCATATCCCGAAGGGATAAGATCAAGATCCTTAAAAAGGGGGGATAACAATCGGTGGGGAAGGGAAAGGATGGGATTTCTTTCCTCCCACCTTTGCCAACGCCCTAATGGACTTGGAGGGCAAGAAAACAGCCCCCTCCACCCCTATATATAGTGGGGAGGTGCATGGGAGCTGCACCCCTTGCCCCTGGCACAGCCCTTCCCCCTCCAACTCCTCCTCCTCCTCTGTAGTGCTTGGCGAAGCCCTACCGGAGAACCGCAAGCTCCACCACCACGCCGTCGTGCTGCCGGAGCTCTCCCTCAACTTCTCCTCTCCCCTTGCTGGATCAAGAAGGAGGAGACGTCCCCGGGCTGTACGTGTGTTGAACGCGGAGGCGCCGTCCGTTCGGCGCTTGAATCGGATCTTCCGCGATTTGAATCGCTGCGAGTACGACTCCATCAACCTTGTTCTTGTAACGCTTCCGCTTAGCGATCTTCAAGGGTATGAAGATGCACTCCCTCTCACTTGTTGCTAGCATCTCCTAGATTGATCTTGGTGACACGTAGGAAAATTTTGAATTATTACTAAGTTCCCCAACAACATCATGAACTTGGAGTACAAGACAAGACATGTACTTGTTCGGAATACCCAGATCTAGTTGTAACCGATTAGAACTTCTATCTGTAAACTGACTAGGGCTCTTGTAACCCTTCCTCCTACCAGCTATATAAGGCCGGGTAGGAATCCCCCGATCGGTAACTCATACCTTCAATCCTCTACCTACAAACCCTAGCAGCTTTGATAACTCCTCTCGAGGCCTTGCGATCTCATTCGGCGATGCAAGAAATACAATCCACCAACACAGAAAGTAAGGTATTACCTCCTCATGAGGGTCTAAACATGTATAAACTTTGTATCTCGTGTGCACCCATCTAGATCTGCTACGCGTACGCTGTCCCATTATTATTACTGCGGGATCATTACACCGACAGTTGGCGCCCAAGGTAGGGGATGTGCGGGTAGATCCATCTGAACAGATGGGTTTTTTCATAAACAATGGCGGCTTCGCTCCGGGCCTGACCATGCGTTTTGGCTCCTTCGACTTCATCGCCGATCGGGCGGGGAACCTGGCCCTCGCCGTCACCTTCATCGAAGGACAAGCTTTCCGGTTCGGAACTTTGGACTTCGTCACCGACAAGATCGGCAAGCTCCACCTCTGCGACTCGGCTTCTAGCCAGTCGGTGGAGGCATCACCGCCGTTTCCACTCGGACCCGCGTTCAAGCCGGTGACTTCAGTGGCCACCCTCACGGACGAGATCGCGCCCAAGTTGGATCTACCACTCGCATCCAGATTTTCATCCATCGAGCAGGAGTCCCGACTGGTCGGCGTCATTGAATCCCTTCTGCCTGTCCACGAGTTTGACTCGGACGGCTACGAGAGCTCGGGAAGTCATCATCCTTCTCGGGAGGTCTTCATGGCTGATACATGCCCATCGGCGGGTAACGACGACTCGGCCCCCATCGCGGAGCAAACCGACGCACAGCTCGAAGCCACTCGGCTCCACCTTGCAGCTGAGCCGCAACGGTGTAACACCCCCTTGTAATGTGCTACAGAGATCCATCTTAATCTATGCCAAGTCAGCTTCTTTTGCTAAATAACAGTTGCCACTTGTCCAAGAATTCAATTCAAAATTCTATTTGAAATGCAAGTCAAATAATTACCTTTTCAAATGGAGCCACAAAATAGTTCATCGTTTTGCATATAATCCATAGTTAATTATGTTAAGGAAAACAACATCACTAGAATTCCCAAATTGACCCTAGCATCCAAAACAGGACAAAAACAGCCCCATTCAACTCATTTCTATTTAAACCAAATTCAAATGAATTCAAATAAACCTCAAACTTTTTGTGCCAGCTCTAGATATTATAAAGTATTATGTGGCAAAGTTTCACATTTTACAAAAGTCATTTGATAGATCAAAATAATGCAAAACACAGCTGAAAAATGCAAACAGAAAAGAAAAAGGAAAAAGAAAGCAACTCACTGTGCATATGGGCTTTGAGTGCACAGGAGCCAGCCCGGCCCACTGATACGTCTCCAACGTATCTATAATTTATGAAGTATTCATGCCATGTTTATCACAATTCTATATGGTTTTGGTATGATTTGATTAGAACTAACCCGGACTGACGCTGTTTTCAGCAGAACTACCGTGGTGTTGTTTTTTGTGCAGAAATAAAAGTTCTCCAAATGCAACGAAACTTTTTGATGATTTTTTATAGAAGGAAAGAGCCCCAGGAAACTTCGAGGAAGGACCAGAAGGTGCTCAGGGGCCCCACACAACACCAGGGCGCGCCCCAGTGTTGTGTGGGCCCCCTAAGCCTCCCCTTCGTATGATTCCAACGCTGAAAAATCTTATAGATTCCAAAACCTCCGAAAGTTAACCTAGAACTTGGACACCGCTGCCGCACGCCTCTGTATCCTCCGAAAACCAATCTGGACCCTGTTCCGGCACCCTGCCGGAGGGGGAAATCTTCACCGGAGGCCTTTTTCATCATCCCGGAGGCCACCATGATGAGGAGGGAGTAGTCCACCCTCGAGGTTAGGGGTACGTACCAGTAGCTATGTGTCTCATCTCTCTCTCTCATGATCTTGAGATGTCACGATCTTGATGTATCATGGGCTTTGTTAATATAGATGGATCATATGATGTTTCTCCCCTCTCTACTCTTGTTGTGATGAATTGAATCTTTACCATTTGAAGTTTTGTCTTGTCAGATTGAATATTCAGATTTGGGAACACATGATGTATGTCTTGCGGTATGAATACTTGAGGTGACAATGGGATATCATATTGATTTACTTGATGTATGTTGTAGCACTGAACTTGCGGATTCCTGCGGTGACATTGGGGTAGTCTATGCATAGGGGTTGATGCACGTTTTCATTATCTTTTCTCCGATAGAAACTTTGGGGTCTCCTTGTAGCTCTTTGTGTGGATTGAATATTATGATCATCAAGTTGTGTGATGCATGTTGTATAATCAACTCACGGATACTTGTGGTGACATTGGAGTATCTAGGTGACATTAGAGTTGGTTGATGTGTGTCATATGGTGCTAATTTAGTACGAACTCTAGGGCTGTTTGTCACACTTATAGGAATAGCTCAATAGATCGATCGGAAAGAATAGCTTTGAGGTGGTTTCATACCCTACAAACAATTTCTATCTCATGTTCTCCGCTAATAGGAACTCGGGAGTGATTATTTATTGCACTTTGAGGGATAATCATATGATCCAACTATGTTAGCATTGTTGAGAGATTGCACTAGTGAAAGTATGTATCCTAGGCCACATTTTTCATCATTGCAATACCGTTTGTGCTCCGTTTTATTATTTTCTACCTTGCTGTTTTTTATTGTTCGCACTACAAAAACTCATATCTACTAGCCATACTACACTTTTATCATCATCTCTTCGCCAAACTAGTGCACCTATACAATTTGCCATTGTATTGGGTGTGTTGGGGACACAAGACATTTCTTGTATTTGATTGCAAGGTTGCTTGAGAGAGACTATCTTCATCCTACGCCTCCCAAGGATTGATAAACCTTAGGTCATCCACTTGAGGGAAAATTGCTACTGTCCTACAAAACTCTGCGCTTGGAGGCCCAACACGTGTCTACAAGAACAAGTTGTGTAGTAGACATCAAGCTCTTTTCTGGCGCCGTTGCCAGGGAGGTGAGTGCTTGAAGGTATATCTTTAGATCTTGCAATTGAATCTTTTAGTTTCTTGTTTTATCACTTGTTTGGTTTCATAAAAGAAAACTATAAAAAATGGAATTGAAGTTGCATGAAATGCTTTACCTTTATGATGTCTTTCTTGAAAATAAGGATTCTGAAAATTGTGCTCAATTGATAGAAGAAGAATTTAATAAAATGTTTAGCACAAATGATGAGCATGAATGCAATGTTGCTAGTATGAATTCTTTGAATATCCATAATACTAACGATGATTGCACTAGTCATAATAATGATGTTTCTTATAAGGATGTCAATTTTTGTGGAGTGAATTGGGAGTGCAAATGCATAACAAAAAGGGAAAATATATTTTGTAAGAGGCATAAGTATTTAGAAACTAAAGGGTTGCAAGAGAGGCTAGATGATTGTGCTGAAAGATTTAATTTTTCTCGCCATCCTTGTGAACTTTGCAATGAACATGGTCATTTAAATCTCCAATGCAAATTGTTTCATGATCGAATCGTGTCCAAAAATTGTGATAACTTGATTTCCCTTGCGCATCATAATGAACTTAGTCTGCTTCTGGGGTATGAAGAAATGAAACATATAACTAGGGATATTCCAGAATTTAATCTTAAGATATTTCTTGATTTTGATCTAGAGCAAATTTATATGTATTGTGCGGTAAATTGCATTGAGAATCCTTATATTGCCAATTATTTAAAGACAAGAAAACAAATAGGAGATGAAGAGAATACTAATGAAGGGGAAGAAGTTTCCCAATATCCTCCTATTTTTTCTTATGATGAATCAAGTAATGAGGAGGAGCTTTTTATTCAACCAACCTCTTCAATAAAGTGCACGGAAAAATTGATTAAACCCAGACATGAGGTGGTGAAGAAGAAAAAGAAAAGAAGGAAAAGTAGAGGTAAAAAGGTATCTCTCCCAAGTAATGTTGCTCCTATTACCATTGAGCCTCATGAAAATGAATCAAATATGATTGTGGAGGATGATTATATTGAGTATGATTTTATGATTCCTACTACTTGTTGTGATGATTATGATAGGGAAGATAATGATGTCTCCTATGATCTTGAAAATCTTTTTGGCACTTTCTTGGCAGAGTATGATGATAGTGTTTGTTATACTATTGGTGCCATTCATGCTATTGATGATAAGGATGATTATGATAATGATATGCAAGACCACAAGCTTGGGGATGCTATGTTTCATGAGAATGATGTGTTTGAGAATATATTTGCTGCAATTAATGTTTGTCCCAAGCTTGGGGATGCTATGCTTAATGAAGATGATCTTTTTAGTCCCCCTACTTTGAATGATCAAATTTGTTATGATGATTGCATGCCTCTTATTTATGATGATTATTGTGATGATACTTATGCTATGATAAAAGGTGATGATTACTATTATGATACTTGTCATAATTATGAATATCCTTTTACTGAACATTACTCTTTTAATGTGGAAACAATTTGTAGTATTCAAGTCTTTTATGATACTCCCACTATTATTCACGAAAAGAAATTTTCTTGTGTGGAGAGTAATAAATTTTCTATGCTTGTAGATCATGAAAAGAATGCTTTATGTGATCATTATTTTGTTGAATTCATTCATGATGCTACTGAAAATTATTATGAGAGAGGATCCTATGCCTTTACATATTGCAATAATGTCAAGTTTCCTCTCTATGTGTTGAAAGTTTTGAAGTCATGCTTGTTTTGCCTTCCTATGCTAGTTGATTCTTGCTCCCATAATTTGTTTGCTCACAAAATCCCTATTCATAGGAAGTGGGTTAGACTTAAATGTGCTAGTCATATGCTTCATGATGCTCTCTTTGTGTTTCAATTTTTATCTTTCATGTGAGCATTATTGAAATCTTCATGCCTAGCTTGAAAGGCATTAAAGAAAAGTGCTTGTTGGGAGACAACCCAACACTTTTACCTACTGTTTTTGTGTGTTCACATGATTAAGATACTGTAGTGATCATGTTTTATAGCTTTTATTTCAACAATGTGCCAAGTAAAGCCTTTGGGCTAGTGTGGATGATAGTTGACTTGATTCTGTGCAAAAACAGAAACTTTTGCGCCCAGTCCAGAATTTTTATAAATTCACCAGAGGGTCAAAGCTTCTGAATTTTTTACACATGATTGATATACAAATTTCCCACGTTGTCCTAATTTTTCATAATTTTTGGAGTTGCAGAAGTATGGTGGTTGTTCAGATCATTACAGACTGTTCTGTTTTTGACAGAATCTACTTTGTTTGCGTAGTTCGCTTGTTTTAGCATTTCCATAGCTTATATTAAGTGATATAAATTTTGGAAATGATAGAGTACAGTAGGATTTATGTGAGAACAATTATGGATCTTGTCTTTGACAGTACCTAAGTGAATGATTTGCTCTTTACCATACTAACCCATCTCACGAAGTTCCGTTAAGTTTTGTGTGATTGAAGTTTTCAAGTTTTGGGTGAGATATCGATATGAGGAGAATAAGGAGTGGCAAGACCCTAAGCTTGGGGATGCCCAAGGCACCCCAAGGTAATACTCAAGGAAGACCCAAGCACCTAAGCTTGGGGATGCCCCGGAAGACATCCCCTCTTTCGTCTTCAACATTATCGGTAACTTCACTTGGGACTATATTTTTATTCGTCACATGATATGTGTTTTGTTTGGAGCATCATTTTCTTTTTTTGAATTTTGCTTGCTGTTATTTAGAATAAATTTTTGTATCTTTTGCTTCAATAAAAGTGTCGAGTATAGCCTTTACCATGCTTAATTTGCAAGTGAATGAGTTGCAGTTTCAAAACAGAAAGTTTGCTGTAAGTGCAAAAATTCCCTAGGAAATTCAGTATGTCATAAAATCTTGAAATTTTCACACAGCATGCTCTTATAAATTTTCTACAGTGTGGTAAATTTTCAGAATTTTTGGAGTTAATTAAGTATGTATCTTGCTGTATTCTTTACAGACTATTCTGTTTAGACAGATTGCTGTTATGTTTGCATTGTTTGCATATGTTGGCTTGTTTAATGGTCCTATTTGAGGATAGGAGTATTAAATATGCATAGGCATTTATTATTAAATGTTAAATTATAATTTTAGTGATTTGTTACAGTATAAAATGATAAGGTTTTGCATTGATCTATACTAACTTATCTCACGAGTTCTTGTTGAGTTTTATGTGGATGAAGTTTTTGAGATTTAGAAAAACCGTGATATGAGAAGAATTAAGGAGACACAAGAGCTCAATCTTGGGGATGCCCAAGGAATCCCATGTTCATATTACAAGAAGTCTCAAGCAACTAAGACTGGGGATGCCCCGGTAGGCATCCCACCTTTCTTCTTCAACAACTATCGGTTAGTTTTTCGTTGAGCCTATGTTTTTGCTTCTTCACATGAGATGTGCTATACTTGGTGTGTCCTTTTATTTCCCTTTTATTTGCTGTTTTAATAAGATCATAAAGATTTCAAATCTTTATTTAGAGAGAGTTCTCACATAGCTACTTCATTGCTTGACTACTCATTTGATCTTCAATTATACCTTTTTGGAGTAGTTTGTCATTTACTCTTGTGCTTCACTTTTATCCTATGAGTAAATTGTGAAAGAGTTGAATATCATAAACTAAAAATTATATGTGCTTCATATGATTGTATCATGCCTAGTTGTAGCTTCACATTTGGTTTAGATGGTGAAATCTTTTGAAGCTTGACAATCACAATATTGGTCATACAAGCAATTCATGAATGAATAGTATGAGGAAGAGAACTTTCACATATAAATATATTATCTTGGACATCTTCTATGATTGTCAATACCCACTAATTATTTTCAAACTTGAGCAAATTAGTTGAAGTTGGACAAGGAAGACAACGTAATGAGTTATGTTTGGGTATATTTGCATAGAAGTTATATTGTTATGGATCCTCTAACATGTGGTGATTGCTTAGGATCTTTTGCTAGCCAAAAATTCGCACTAAGTAGAGATACAACTTGTGCATCCAAAAACCCTTAAACCCAGTTTCTTGCCATGAGTATCCCCATATCTACCTATGGATTGAATAAGATCCTTCAAGTAAGTTGTCATCGGTGCAAAAAGCAATAAAAATTGCTCCTAAATTAAAAATGATCTTTTATTGTAAGGGAAAATAAGCGTGGTACAAACTTGTGATGGTAAAGCAATAAAAGCGACGGACTACATAATAAAGGTTGCTATCACAAGGGGCAATATCACGTGACGTTCCTTTGCATTAAGAGTTTGTGCATCCAAAAATAAAAAGCGCATGACAACCTCTGCTTCCCTCTGCGAAGGGTCTATCTTTTACTTTCATGTTATTTACTTTTATGCAAGAGTCAATAGTATTAATTTTCCATCTCCCAACCTATTCTCTAGTTGGCAAGCATCATGTGGTGGGGAAAGATCTAAGCACATATGACCAGTCAAATATATTTGATAATGAATTATTATTGTTGACAATTATCTCTATGATAAATGTGTTCCGAGGCAAAACATCATGCCCCTATCTTTCTCTATGTTCGATGGATGCCATTTGTTCTAAAAATATGCTTTGAGTACTAGCAATCATGGAAGACTAAATGATAATTGAGTATGTGGAGCTCTTTCTTAGACTTTGTTGAATAAAGTTGAATTGCAATTGCTTGGTGACTAAGAACATAGGTTGTTGAGTTTCAAGAGAATGCATTGTTTGAACCATAACATGTGAATTGATTGCTACTTGGTCATGATGAGTTTTATGAAAAGTGATTGAAATTATCTTTGATCAAACTTATGCACTATGCTAGCATTCACACTTCATAAATTATTTCTTTTATCATTTACCTACTCGAGGACGAGCAGGAATTAAGCTTGGGGATGCTGATACGTCTCCAACGTATCTATAATTTATGAAGTATTCATGCCATGTTTATCACAATTCTATATGGTTTTGGTATGATTTGATTAGAACTAACCCGGACTGACGCTGTTTTCAGCAGAACTACCGTGGTGTTGTTTTTTGTGCAGAAATAAAAGTTCTCCAAATGCAACGAAACTTTTTGATGATTTTTTATAGAAGGAAAGAGCCCCAGGAAACTTCGAGGAAGGACCAGAAGGTGCTCAGGGGCCCCAAACAACACCAGGGCGCGCCCCAGTGTTGTGTGGGCCCCCTAAGCCTCCCCTTCGTATGATTCCAACGCTGAAAAATCCTATAGATTCCAAAACCTCCGAAAGTTAACCTAGAACTTGGACACCGCTGCCGCACGCCTCTGTATCCTCCGAAAACCAATCTGGACCCTGTTCCGGCACCCTGCCGGAGGGGGAAATCTTCACCGGAGGCCTTTTTCATCATCCCGGAGGCCACCATGATGAGGAGGGAGTAGTCCACCCTCGAGGTTAGGGGTACGTACCAGTAGCTATGTGTCTCATCTCTCTCTCTCGTGATCTTGAGATGTCACGATCTTGATGTATCATGGGCTTTGTTAATATAGATGGATCATATGATGTTTCTCCCCTCTCTACTCTTGTTGTGATGAATTGAATCTTTACCATTTGAAGTTTTGTCTTGTCAGATTGAATATTCAGATTTGGGAACACATGATGTATGTCTTGCGGTATGAATACTTGAGGTGACAATGGGATATCATATTGATTTACTTGATGTATGTTGTAGCACTGAACTTGCGGATTCCTGCGGTGACATTGGGGTAGTCTATGCATAGGGGTTGATGCACGTTTTCATTATCTTTTCTCCGATAGAAACTTTGGGGTCTCCTTGTAGCTCTTTGTGTGGATTGAATATTATGATCATGAAGTTGTGTGATGCATGTTGTATAATCAACTCACGGATACTTGTGGTGACATTGGAGTATCTAGGTGACATTAGAGTTGGTTGATGTGTGTCATATGGTGCTAATTTAGTACGAACTCTATGGCTGTTTGTGACACTTATAGGAATAGCTCAATAGATCGATCGGAAAGAATAGCTTTGAGGTGGTTTCGTACCCTACAAACAATTTCTATCTTATGTTCTCCGCTAATAGGAACTCGGGAGTGATTCTTTATTGCACTTTGAGGGATAATCATATGATCCAACTATGTTAGCATTGTTGAGAGATTGCACTAGTGAAAGTATGTATCCTAGGCCTCATTTTCCATCATTGCAATACCATTTGTGCTCCATTTTACTATTTGCTACCTTGCTGTTTTTTATTGTTCGCACTACAAAAACTCATATCTACTATCTATACTACACTTTTATCATCATCTCTTCGCCGAACTAGTGCACCTATACAATTTGCCATTGTATTGGGTGTGTTGGGGACACAAGAGATTTCTTGTATTTGATTGTAGGGTTGCTTGAGAGAGACTGTCTTCATCCTACGCCTCCCGCGGATTGATAAACCTTAGGTCATCCACTTGAGGGAAAATTGCTACTGTCCTACAAAACTCTGCGCTTGGAGGCCCAACACGTGTCTACAAGAACAAGTTGTGTAGTAGACATCACCCACCTCCTCTAGTCGTCGTCTTTCGTCACGCTGTCACCACGCCCGTGGCCGGCGCGCGACGACGCCGGTGGATGAGCGACACCGCAGCGCTATAGGCCGCCGTGGGTGGATAAGGACTCCACCGGGGCGCCCCCAGGCGAACCCTAGCCCCACTTTCCCCTCTTCCTCGCTCCCTCTCCTCGATCTGGACAGGCCCGACACCGTCGTCGCCATGGGTCGCTTCGCCGCCGTGACAACTGACCTCCCCGTCACCTAGGACCGCGCCTGGAGCTTCGCCTGTCTCCTCTACTTCCTCTCCGCCCACTAGCTTGAGCTCAAAGCCCCGGCATCGAGCGGATCGAGCCTTCTTCTACCTTCGGTCGCTGGAGCTTCTCCGACGAATGCCGCCGTTCTGCTGCTGCTAAACCATCGTTGGGCCTCCTTGTGCCCTCACGGTGAGCTCCCGCATCGAACCCCTCTCCTAGCGCTCTGCTTCATTGACCGTAGCCGTAGTTGCCGCCGTGCCGAAGCTCGCCGCCGCTGCCTCATTTTGCCGTCACGTCCAGAGCTTGCAGAGCTCGCATCCGAGCTGCGCATCGTGCTCCTGGTGCTCCCAAGAGCCTAGAAAGCACACGCATGCATCTCCCCATGCCCCCTAGCCCCAATTCCCACCTCGGCCGAACTCCGACGTCCGCCGCGGTCAATGCCGCCGTAGCTATAGACCTCCTCTGCTCGAACCAGTGCCTCAGATCGACGCGCGGTGCAGCCCCCGTTCGAACGCGACCAACCGCCGCTTGTTTGGTCGCCGGACAGCGAATCCCGATGCCCGCTGCCGTGTCTGGTGCTCGCCGGAGCCCTGCCGGCGCGCGCCGTCATGTTTTAACCACCCCTGCGCCACTGACGTATGGGCCCAGGTGGATTAGCCTCTAATCTAGCCCCTAAACGCCCACCGACAAGTGGGCCCCACTGTAGCTAATTAGGGTCTGTTTAAAATAAACCAGTCAATGAAATGTGCCACTGACAGGCTAGGCCCACTGGCTAAATAAGTTAATTAGATAAATTAAATCACTGTTAAAATATACTGAGGCTGACATGTCACTACTAGGAAAAGGCCTACTAGTGGCGCACCAGTTTTGCCTACTAATGGCACACTACTGGTGCGCCACTAGTACCACGCCACTAGTATTTTTTACTAATGGCGTACCTGTGGTGCGCCATTAGTATCTGGTATACTAATGGCGCACCGCAGGTGCGCCATTAGTATAGCCCACGGTGCGCCATTAGTATGCCTCCCAGGGGGCCATATTTACTCAGGTGCTTTGGCATACTAATGGCGCACTGTGAAGTGATGCGCCATTAGTATCCTTTGGCATACTAATGGCGCACTGTGGGGAGATGCGCCATTAGTATCCTTTGGCATACTAATGGCGCACTTTCTGGTGATGCGCCATTAGTATGAATATTAGGTTTTTTTTTTTTACTTTTCTGATTTTTGCACAGGTTACAAAATGTATTATTGGACAGAATATAGACAGCACCACACAGCAACAGCAGATTCATCGAATACAATAGAAGATTAGTCTCTGAATATAATTCATCATATTAGTCTCCGAATTCAAAAGACCGAACAAAGATAGAACATTACAAGTCTCGAGACCGCGAGTAGCGAGTTTGTCTTCACATTACAAGTCGATATCGATCATCTAAACTATCATCACATATGCGGTCATCACGATGAGCATCATCGCGATGAAACTGGTCTTCATCCGGTTCCTCCAACGCTCCCTCCTCTCTCCCGCTAGATAGCGGGCGTATCTAGATTCCGCCTCCGCCCTAGTGGTGTACCCTTTGTAACTGTTACCGCTGAAACGGTGAACCTGTCTCCGACACTCCTCCCAGTCGTCGTAGACTCCAGGAACCTTACCCTTGTACACGACATACGACGGCATCTCTATGCACAAGCCAAACAACAGACAATACATAAGCAATATATTAGTATGCAACAAAAGGATCGAAAGAGAAAAGCAACACATTAATAGCACGATTCATGGTCCTACTAATAAATAGCATCGATTAAATATAAGTTGAACGACTGTCCAAACTAATCGATATCGATATTTGAACTACATACCATCAATACTTTGGATGACTCGACTCAGGGACCGGAGCGTGGATGAAGCCGCCGTCTACCGACATGGTCATGAATGTGCGGTAGTCGTCAGCCTGCATTTTTAGGATTGTTTCTATATCACTGTTGGATGGTTGTTCTTTTAGATAGAATTGCCCCGAGGTACGAAGGACATCTTCAGAGATGATTTCCGCCAACTCCGACTGGATGCGAAAGAATTCTAGTCTGATGTCCTCGTCCTGGATTTCCAACAAGCGTGCGGCCCATTCTTTGAGATTGTTTGGTAGCATTAGGTGATTATGGTTCCGTACGATCGCCCGCATGAGATGGAGGGCATAGTAGGCATCCTTCTGACTGCCAGTCGGCTGCTTGACGCAGGGGAACGTCGTTACGTGGGTGAACACGTGCTTGCCGTACCTACGCATTGGCCTCTTGAAGGTGCCTCCAGATTTGGCGTAGCCGGGAGAGCATCATCGAGGACTTTCTTTATATTTGTGTAGTCTTTCTTCGACTCACGCTCCGAGTCAAAATACGTGGCCATGGAATGTTTCGGGCTGAAGAGGATGAGTGTGCAATGTGTGTCACTGCACAAAACACGGAATGTTAGAAAAAAAAAGACCCATCATATGTTACGGGGCGGTGAGTTGATGACTTACTCGGAAAAATAAGTCATGAGGAAGTTATCCTTATCTGGGTTCGCCAGAATGACGCCTTCGAGGTATGAACTCGCGATTTGCCGGTCCCTAGCGTTGCACAAGTTCTTGGCACGCATGTAGAAGGGGTCGACTATCACGATGTCCGGGGTCTGGTCTCTAATGATCCGCATCTCCATACTCAGCGAAAAGAGCCGAATGAAGGTGTAGTGCAGCGGATAAAGGTTAAACATAGCGAAGATGTCATCAAACTGCAGGATGATCATACGCCCGATGGTGCTATCAACAAAGCCCCTGCCCTCTGGCACCTTGGCCACGAAAACCGGGTATGCCACATCTTTCTCGGAGAGACGCCGCTTCTCCATATAAAGAACACAGTCATGAAGACTGCGCATAGAACCGGTTGCAGCTTTGAGCATATTACCCGGTAGCATCGGCCTACCCGCCACATGCACCCTCCTCTCGATATCCTTAGGTATCGGTGGCCCTTCCTAAGCACGGATCGTACTCGGTGCCGGCTGGCTCGCACCCTTGTTAGATTTTCTTTTTCGTCCCTTCTTCTGCTTCTTCTCCTGTACTGGGATCACGTTCTCCTCAGAGACCACCTTCTTGAGTGTGTTTGGGCTGATAATATTTCGCACATCGGCTGTTTGAGTCTCGGTGAAGGCGGCAGCTGGAGGTGTCTCCTGAGAACTGAACGCCAGACGACGCCTGTTGGAATTGGGTTTCTCCGCGGTACCAGCTAGATCGCGATCGTCTCTTGCAGGGTTGGGTTCTTGAGAAGTAGGAGGCTCGAATATTTCGTCCCCGTACCCGTGCTCGTTGATGTACTGATCGATGTTGGAAAACGTACCGTTGTCGTTGTCGTGCGGCTCCTGTGCCATATGCATCTCCGGATCAGCTGACGGCGGTAGCGTTGCGGCGGTCTTGCCATGGCTTGGCGCCGGCACGACTGGCGGTGTTGTCTTTGGGGTGGTGTCCCCCGCCCCCAAACGAATCTGGCTCTTCGGCCAAAGCAAGGGCCAGCTTAGGCAGGCGCTGAGGGTCATCACATCATCTTCGTCGGCCCCGGCGGGTCGAATCGGAGGTAACAACTTGTCGCAGCCTGGCAGCACCCGAACCAGTTGAACCCTATACACGGTGGGTGGCATCGGATTACCGTGGAACACGGGGTTGCCCGGTTGAACGATTTTGCCCTTGGCAACATTGACCAACTTGTTGTTCACGAAGTGCAGGAGAGTGCACAGAACGTCGGTGGCGCCCTGCGAAAACATGTAGGGCGTCAGGGATGCCCAGTCAAAGGCAAGGAGATGAAGTCCTCGGCCGAGAGGCTTAATTAGTTACCGTGATGATGGCGTCGAGCTCGGCTAATGTCGAGGCACCGCCAACGGTGGGCGTGCAATTGACGGAGGGGCCGCTTGCTGCCGAGGTGCCGGCCGGCGTACACCCGGGTGCATTAAGCTCCAATGCCCGTGCCGGCGTCAGAGACACCAATACCGGCTCCGCCGGAGACACCAATGGCGCCGCCTGCGCGTTGTGCGAGTTGCTGGCCGTGAAGCTGGGAATCGGGGGCGGCCCATGTTGGCCGCCCGCAATCCACGTCGTCAGCCCATGAATCAAGGTAGGCATAATGCCGGTGAGCGTCGATCCCAGTTGTTGTTGCACTTGCTCTTGGACAATCTCCGGAATCCGCGCCACTTGTGCCTTGAGTTCTTGAACCTCGCGCGACTAGCTTTCCGAGCTGGTCTTTCTCTCCTTTCGCCCACCATCGTTATAGTATGACGACCATTTTGTGGACAAGCCTTTGCCGGCCACACGACCAGCTGACGACGGCTTACTGAGCTTATCCTTGTTTTTCATTACGTTCAACGCCCTATTTAGAGTGCTGTCCCAAGGGGTGCTCTGAGACGACCCCGCGCTACTGCTTTCAGTCTCCTGCGGCAGAACAAGCTCAAGCGCCCTGGTCTTCGGATCCGTGGTAAGCTCCTTTGTTTCCGGGTCCTCCTTGTACCGGGCCCTGACATAGTTCCTGGTCTGCTTGTCACGGTATTTCTCGAAGCGGGACGGTAGGCCTTGCTCGGCACGCTCCGTGTCCTCCTTGTCCCATATAGGCTCCGCCACTCTGTAACCGCCGGGACCGAGTTTGTGTTCCCCTAAGTTCAACTCCCGCATTTCTTTCCCCCACTAACTTTATTCGGAGGTTGCGCTGCTCTGGCACTTGATCTTGAACTCCTTGTAGTCATCTTCGCTGATCGAAGGATTTTTCGCCTTGATCTTCTCATAACTATCACCTTTGTCAATCATTCTCTTCACCGCGCTTCTCCAAGTAGACAGGGCCATGCTCATCCTCGTGAGGGCGGCACTGTTCACTTTATTCCCTAAGAGGCGTGTGTTTTCAAATTCAGCGGGGAACTTGTATCGTTCGTGCAGCTTCGTGAAGAGGAGGTTGTGCAAATTCCCTCGGTCCTTATGCCTTAGGTTCTCGGTGTTGATCGAGACGGTGCTCCGGAGAATGCACCCGAGCCGAACCGAGTACCCCTTGACTATTTGTTTGGGCTCCGTTGGATGCCCGTCGGAGTCCACTTGAGTAAATTCCTCCTTGACGGTGCGGAGCACGTTCGGGCGCCGGTCCTTCCGTTGCCTCTTCGGTTGGCTGCCATCTGTGCATGCGCTGGCATCATCAGTGGTGGCATCCTCGGCGGCACCATCAGTGGTGTCATCCCCGACGCCACTAGGGGTTGTGTAGTCAGGATCGGTGTCTTCCGCGGCGTCCTCATAGCGGTGAGGTTGTTCCTCCATCTCCTGGGACAGCTCCCAGAATTGCTTGCCGCCCGAACCGCCGGCCTCATCGTTGTGGGCCATGTTTCGCTCTAAATAGGAAAAAAGTTTGGTCAAAAAGTTGGTTATTGTCAAGGAACAAGATCATGGTCTCATCATTTAGGGTTTGTCGACACCGAGGCATCCTAAAAGCTAAGCTTTTATCATTTAGGGTTTGTCGACACCGAGGCACCCTAAAAGCCTAAGCTTTCATCATTTAGGTTCTTATCGACACCGAGGCACCCTAAAAGCTAAGCTGGGAAGGAGAATTCTAAGTTGGGCCTAATCACTTGGTTCTATTGCCACCTATGGTTTAATGCAGCAAGAATGGCGGGGCAGTTGATCCTACTTAATTAAGTACTAAGATACCCCGGCCCATGCATTAGTCGCAAGTACCCCATATGTCCTATTTTTAGCAAAGTCATGCTAAAATTCACGGAAAATTTCAGCATGACCTTTGCTGAAAATAGGACATATGGAGTACCCGAATTTGCCAGAACGGAAGTTAATCGACATTCCGGCAAACTCAAGGGCCTCTCGGGGTACCTACAAAATCATCACGACACGATGGTCGGAGACAAAACCCAGCAAACTAGCACCACAATGTGCCTCTACTTTCATATGGATGAAAAGGCCACAGACCATATGGTCCTCTGCTTTCATATGGACAAAAATTATTATTTTCATTGATACATAATACAGTATTAAGTAGTTTACAAACCAACACAAGGGGGATATTCATTCACATTGTTTGCCTTACCTACCGCTAAGGACACGCACATTCACTACACTCTCTACTTTATCTCCTGCACAAATAAGTATCTAACACTTATCTATAGCACAAAGCCAGGATACCTGTCAGTTTTTGTTCATAGGTTTCGTATACATCAATTTGACTCAAAACTTGTTACACCATAATTACCAACTACTGCCTGCCGATATGTTCCATATATATCTACCTCATTGCACCCACTGTAGATGTAGCACTTGTAGACTGTTAAGCCAGTAATAGCAGGAGCTTATTTTAGCTGGTCATCGTTTACTACATGAGTACCTTTTCAGTTTGGACAGAGTACGCGCTCACCTAGTTTTAAGATTCAGTGTTTCCTCTTCAGCTTGGTACGAGATTCAGACAAGATAAAACTCAGCTGCAAATGTTTTCTCCTGAAATACAAGACAGTAAACAGACATATCAACCACCATCAAGTTTTTTGAGCCTACAGAAAATATGGATCCTAAAGAGGACTGAGACAAAACAGAAGAGATGAAACATCTAGACCTGCTGTCCTTCATTTGAATTTAACGCCGTAAAAAATAATCTCAAGCTCCTAAGATCCCAACTGTAATGGTTTATTACGATCACAAGGGGAATGCATGTGAATTAATGCCAAAAATGCTTGGGCTGACGACAGTAGCATGTTTTTTCCGACCTTAGGCCTCACGCCCCCATTTCACTCCTCTCACAGTAGTACTAAAATTTTTACCAAGACAGACAGAGCACTTAAACGAGCCAAAACAACTGAGAAGAAAAGGACTAACAAAGCATAGGAGATCTGATCTACTACCATCTAGCCATCAAACCATCAAACACCCAGCATCATGAGAATTTTGTTGCAAAAAGAAAAGAAATGAAACAGCTTAAGTAACCTGATTGATATGCTTGAGATTTGGCAACAGGGTCTTTGACAGTGGACAGTAAGAGCAATTCCTTCGCTTCTTCTTTCTGTAGGCGAAAAAGGACCAACCAACAGCATAGAAAGGTAAGAAAATGTCCAATTAGTTATGTAGAGTAGGAAAAGAACCATTTGGGAGTCACATTAAAAGAGGAATTTCTGAATCCTAATGATGCCGCTGCTACAAACTTCAGTCCATTCAGATAAGCAAGACTGAAGGTAGCCTGATTATATTATACAGACTAAATCGACAACACACATCAACGTTGAAGTGACATGGTTTCATTGTTTCTCTCCTTTTTCTTTTTCTAGATTGAACAACCAAAGCTATCATATTGATAAACCATTGTGCTGCTGCCGCACAAATTAACATCTTTGTTTTTTTGTCCATCTACAATGCAATGCAATGGTATGATATTACTTCATCAATTACGAATGGTATTACTTGAACAAAAACAACTCAGCATGCAGCACATCATCTATCAAGCAGTACATACGAGGAACATTTGGATCTATCAACAAAAACAACTCAGCATGCACATCATCTATCAAGTAGTACATACGAGGAACATTTGGATTTACTGGTAATCAAGTTACCTCTGATTTTGGAGAGAAAATCAAAGAGAAGAGGGAGATGTAGCCCCTGACTTCAACCTTCCCGTTTCCCTTTCAGCTCCTGTATGAAAAACAAATCAAACATCAGTGCACACACACCACACACAAGTTCACACCAGCAGCAGCACCTACACCCCCAGCAACATGCCCAGCTGCTCCTGTACGCAAGCACACACCACACACACGTTCACACCAGCAGCAGCAGCTCCTGTACGCAAGCATGCCCGCACAGTTTGCCAGCTTCCTGCATCTGCTGCCCGCGCGCGAGGCGTGTCTGCTGCCGCACTGCCCTTGCCTCTATCTCCCGCGCTGCCCCTGCATCTACCTCCCGCGCCACGCCCAGCTGCCGCTGCCGCCGCCGCCGCTGCACCCATCACCGGTTCCCGCCGCCGTCGCACCCATCTGCGGCTGCCTCCGCCGCGGAAATCTCGAACGGGAGACAAAGGATAGGAAGGAGACAGGGCCGATGCACTGACCTTGAGATCCGCCGGCCGCCTCTTCGATTTGCAGCCGCCGGCACCGACGGGAGACGAGAGATTCGAGAGATTCGACGGGAGACGAGAGCCTTGCGTGGGCGGCTGCGGCGCAGTGGGTCGGGGCAGCGGCGGCGGCGGCGTAGTGGGTCGGGCGGTGGAGAAGAATGCGAGGGGGGAGTGGATCTGGCGAGGGAGGGACGAAGGGATCGGGGGGGGGGGGGGGGGGGGGGGAAGAGAACTAATGGCGCACCCACGGGCGGTGCGCCATTAGAATGTTTTTTTATAGCAATGGCGCATCACTGGGACGGTGCGCCATAAGTAATCTTTTTTTTTAGATAGCAATGGCGCACCAGACAGAGGTGCGCCATAAGTAATCTTTTTTTTAGATAGCAATGGCGCACCAGCCAGCGGTGCACCATAAGTAATTTATTATTATTATTATTTTTTGTTGCATCTATTAATTTTTTAGAAAATGAATATGAACATGAAACAGTAATAAATTTTTATAAAAACAGTAATAATTTTTAGTTGCATTCATTTGTGACGGTGGAGGGGGGAGGGTGCGGGGGTCGTCGGCGGTGGTGGAGCGGGGAAGGGTGCGGGGGGTGGTCGGCGGCGAGGGGGATCTGGCGAGGGGGGATAGGGATAGCGATCGAGGAGGGGGATCGAGATCGAGGTGTCCTCATGAATATTCAATATTTTTTCATGAATTCAAAAAGTGCCCATGAAATTTAAAAATATTCAGAGTTCAAAAAGTGCCATGAAATTTAAAAATATTCATGAGTTCAAAAAGTGCCCATGAAATACAATCGAGAAATGAAGGCTAGCTACAATTTAAATACAATCGATCTTAGCTAGCTAGCTATCTTTTCACAATGTTCTGCCTTTTTTTCGCAAATGGAGTTCTTCTGTGGAACGGACGTCCTTTAGGTAGGTGGTCCTGCTTCTTCTTGTGGTGTATGCTGCTACTTCATCGTCGTCGCATGGCCATCTCGGGTCGCCGTACTTGTCGAAGTCTTGCTCATTGGCGACTCCATCCATTCCGATGATCTTCCTTTTGCCTCTCCTCACAACAACACGACTGGGCTTTGACGGGTCGGTAATGAAGAAGCATTGGTCCACTTGGGAAGCCAGTACCCATGGCTCATTTTTCGCGGTGACGTTTGCGCCCGCGGTCTTGGATTTGGCTTCGGGTATAACCATGGTGGTGAAATACCGGTCTTCTTTTAGGACGCTCTTGGCCCATGTGACACGGAACATCGGGACCTTCTCTCCAGCGTAGCTCAGCTCCCAGATCTCCTCGATCCTTCCGTAGTATCTGTCCTTGTCGTTACCGGTGTAGGATTCCATCGTTACCCCGGAGTTCTGATAACCATCGCTCTTCATGTCCTTGTCCTCGGTGTAGAATGTGTAGCCGTTGATATCATATGCCTCATAGGTCATTAGGTTGTGCTCGGCGCCCTGTGACAAGGCGAATATGAGTTGTTCTTCCGCGGAAGAATCCTCATGTAAAGGGTACGACAGAAGCTTCTGCTTGAACCAACGCGTGAAACATGAGTTGTGCTCTTTGATTATATCTCCGTCCGTCCTCCGTTGGCCTCGGTCATTGTACGTCGTCTCAATAAAGGTTTTATGCTCTACCACCCAAGGATCGACCACGTCTATGTGTTGTAGCGCGACTAGGTTTGCTCTTTCAAAGTCGGCGAGTCGACCCTCGAAGTCGACATGCATTTCACGGCGACCCTCACGGTGACCCCATCCAGCGAGCCTGCCGAGGTGCCTGTTGAAGGGCAGACCAACGGGGTTCTCGATGCCTAGATAATTCGTGCAGTAGGAGATGCACTCTTCGGTCAGAAAGCCCCTGGCTATGCTTCCCTCTGGACGTGACATGTTGCGAACGTATCCTTTGATGACACCATTCATCCTTTCGAACGGCATCATGCTGTGCAGGAACGTCGGCCCGAGTTGGATGATATCCTCCACGATATGGACCAGCAGATGCACCATAACGTCGAAGAATGCGGGCGGGAAGTACATCTCAAGCTCGCATAGTATCACCACAATCTCTTCCTGTAGCCTTCTGAGTTGCCTCACGCCAACCGACTTCCGAGAGATGACGTCGAAAAAGTTGCATAGGCCAAATAGCGTTTCACGGACGTGCGCGTCCATGATCCCACGGATTGCAACTGGAAGTATCTGCGTCATCAGCACATGACAGTCGTGAGACTTCATCCCGCTGAACTTCTGCTTCGCTGGGTCTAGGTATCTGCTTATCTTCCCCGCGTAACCGTAAGGAAGTTTTACCATCGAACAGATCCTTGCGGGGTTCGGTTTCACCATCGAATAGATCCTTGCGTTTTCTCCACGGGTCATTGTCGCGAAGCCACCTTCGATGTCCCATGAACACGGTTTTCAAAGACCCGGGATCTCTATCTAGCTGGCGATACGTTGTGTCATCCATGCACCTGACGCATCCAGAAAATCCGTGGACCACCTGCCCCGCGAGATATCCGTAACCGAGATAGTCGTGCACCGTCGTGAGCAGTGCGGCTCTCATAGGGAAATATTCTTTCTCTGCGGCGTCCCACGTATTGGCTGGCGTTTTCCACAGCGTGTCTAGCTCCTCTTTCAGCAGCCCCAGATATAGATTGATGTCGTTCCCTGGTTGTTTCGGCCCTTCAATTAGCATACTCATGTAAATGTACTTCCTCTTCATGCACAACCAGGGGGGAAGGTTGTACATCCACACAAACACAGGCCAGGTGCTATGTGTGCTTCTCTGGCTACCAAACGGATTGACTCCATCGGTGCTCGCGCCCAGCATGATGTTCCTTGGATCGTTCCCAAATTCTGGGTCTTCGAAGTTCAACGCTTGCCACTGGCTCGCATCCTTAGGGTGACTCAGCATCTTGTCTTTTTTATTTATCTCTGGATCATTTGCGTCATCTTCTCACTTCTTCTCCTCCCTATCCGCGTGCCAACGCAGGAGCTTTGCTACCTTAGGGTCCGCGAAATACCGCTGCAGACGAGGAGTGATCGGAAAGTACCACACCACTTTTCGAGGAGCTTTCTTCCTCTTCTTGTATCGAGTGACGCCGCACACCGGACATATGGTAGACTCCGCGTGCTCGTCCCGATAAATGATGCAATTGTTCATGCACACATGGTATTTCACATGCGGTAAATCCAAAGGACACACGATTTTCTTCGCCTCCTCGAAACTGGTCGGGCACTTGTTCCCCTTGGGAAGACGTTCATGCCAGAATGACATGTTCTCGTCGAAGCATGCGTCGGTCATTTTGTGTTTTACCTTCATCTCCAGAGCCATGAGCGTTACTTTCAGGCGGGTATCCTCGGGCCTGCATCCTTCATACAATGGAGTAACCGCGTCTATCTCCAGTTGATCCAGCTTGGCTTTGTCTCAGGCGGCAGCTCTTGCGTTATCCGTCTGCTTGAGAAGCAGCTCTTGAATATGAGGGTCCTGCACCCAACCCATCGATGGTCCATCGTCGTCTGCTCCGCCGGCATCTTCATCTTCATGATCATGCCCTTCGTCTGCTCCGGCATCTTCCTCATCATCATGTCCTGCATCTTCTACATGATGACTGTGTACAGCATCACCGTCGTGATCATGTCCTGGAGATTCTTCATCTTCTCGCCCGCCCGAGCCGCGGTGGTTGTCTTGCTGCCCTTCCTCATTTCTTGCCCGGCCCCCATGGACGACTTCGTAGTCATCTTCATCACCTTGCCACCGATAGCCATCCATGAAACCACGCAAGAGCAGGTGGTCCCGCACTTGCCCGGAATCCGGGTCCGCAATAAGGCTCTTCAGCTTGCATCTTCGACACGGACATCTTATCTCCGTCTCGTTCTTTTGAAGCATCTCGGCCTTCGCGGAGCTCAAAAACCTATTCACGATGCCTTCGGTCATCGTGCGGACCATGGTCGCCTGCGGGGTAGAGCAAAACGATATTTTAGAACCAAGAAAAAATTTGGCATGACTTTCCCTAAAAATAGGACCAAAAAGAATGCATAGTGCCAAAATTCTCGCCGAAACGGAAATGAATCAACATTCCGGCAAAATATTGGCAACTATCGCATTTCAAATACCGGTACCTGCAAACACAAACATATATGCAACACCACAAACATATGCAACACCACGAACATACATAGATCTAGCTAGGCCATAAAAAGTGCATGTGCACGTTGTTGGAGGGAGAACAACAT
Organism: Thinopyrum elongatum; assembly: GCA_011799875.1. NCBI lineage: Eukaryota > Viridiplantae > Streptophyta > Magnoliopsida > Poales > Poaceae > Thinopyrum > Thinopyrum elongatum. The sequence continues at coordinate 34,069,448 of CM022298.1, forward strand.
AAAGATAGCTTCCCCCCTTACTTACCTATCAAAAAAAGGTAATTTAACCACTTAATTTGGATGAATCTATGGTGGAAATGAGGTGACAAGGAGGAGGCAGCCGAGACAAGCTTGGAGGAGGAGGTGGAGAGAATGAAGTGGGGAAAGTGTGTGGGTAGGTGTGGATGTCCAAAATATCTTGTTGGTCCCAGGTTACTAATGGCGCACCACCTGTAAATGCGCCATTAGTAACCGCGCCATTAGTAGTTTTGCAAAAAACAAAAATAAAAAAATATATATACTAATGGCGCACCGTGGCATAGTGCGCCATTACTAGTTTAAACTAGTAATGGCGCACTATTCCACGGTGTGCCATTAGTAGTTTTGCAAAAAAAAAGAATAAAAAAAAACTACAGTAGTGGCGCACTGTGTGGCTGGTGCGCCATTACTAGTTAGCACTAGTAATGGCGCACTGTACCTGGATGCGCCATTAGTATGTTTGGAAAAAAACAAAAAAACAAAAATTTGTTACTAGTGGCGCACCATGTTCCTGATGCGCCATTAGTGTCTTCCACACTAATGGCGCACCTGCACATGGTGCGCCACTGCTATATAGTAGTGGCGCACCACATGTCAGGTGCGCCATTAGTATCCATTTCATCTATAGCCCTTTTCCTAGTAGTGTGTGGGTCCACTGGGCCCAGTTGACCCAGTCAACATGCTGACTGGGCTAGCCCAGTCACTGGCAGGTGGGACCCATTGGTCATGTTGACCAGTCAGGGTTGACCAGTCAACTGCTGACTAGGCAGTTGACTGGGCCCCACTGTCAGCCCCTCTCTACCCACTGTTGGGTACCGTTTTGGGTGCACTTAGCATTTTTGCTATTTAATTTTGAAATTAATAATAATCCAAAAAGTTCAGAAAATCCTTTAAACTTTGAAAAATCATATAAAATAAACCGTAACTTAGATGAAAATAATTTATATATGAAAAATGATCAGAAAAATATAACGAATTCGAATATGTCAACAAAATGCTTGACTATCACTCCTAACATGATGAACATGGAACCTTTCCCTCCGGATCAATACTGATGAAAATGCTTGGAGCTGGGAATATTTTCCCGCTCCGTCTAAAACACTTAGTAATGCAATAGATCACCCCTAGCATAACATTATACCATGTCATGCATCTGTGTTGCATTTGTATGCTTTTATTTATTGTTTCTTCCCCCTCCTTCCCCTCCGATAGACCCCGAGACTGCCGCTGACGCCATCGGGTATGACTACGTCGACGACGATCAGCCCCTCTCAGCAGAGCTTCCAGGCAAGCAAACCCCCTTGATCATTCCGATATCGCCCATTCCTTCTCTCTTATTCTTGCATTAGATTTTGCTACTGTTGTTATCTCAGTAGCTCCTATTCTGATGCATAGCTTGTTTTTGTAACCTGCTGTTGATACTTTACCTGTTGTCCTATATGCTTAATATAGGTTTGATAGTATCCCATCAGTGGCCCCACACCCTTGTCCGTGTCACCATGCTAGACTGTCTGGGTTACCCAAGCAAGATGATTGATGTATCGAGACCTGAGCCCACCATTAGAACCATGCAATTGTACGGCTCTGCAGAGCATCGCATCAAGTGTGTCCTACGGAGGGTGATTCCTCGTAGTTCACCCTCGATGATAACTCTATAATGTAGCACATCAAGTGTGATCTTCCGAGGGTGATTCCTCATACTTCACTCTCGATGATGTCTCTGTCGTGTAGTACATCAAGTGTGAATCTATCGAGGGTGATTCCTCAGTTTTCACCTTGATGGTACGGACCTAAGTTACGACAACCGCAATGATATAAGATGGGTCGGCCCCAAGGGTACCCGCGAGATGTTACCAAGTCAGAACGACAGGGCAGGCGAAGACCACCTAGGTGAGAGGTGGGCCTGGTCCCTGGTCGTGGTCCGCGAGTACCAAGTCAGAGCGACAGGAGCACTATTCGCCTCCGCAAGTTAATAATAATACACTAACGGATTTAGGTATTTGATCTGAGTTGGGCTACGTGCCTTCACGCACTAATCACCATGCGGGATAATGGTTTAATGGGGCCCTCGGCATCGTACATTCTCCCGAAAGCTCTATCATACGTCACAGTTGAGCGGCACGCACCTGGGTGAGCTGGTTATGCCTGCTTGTGTATTCGAGAGGCGCGCTTGGTCCCGTCCATCCACGCAACATGCAGGAGTGCTTAGGGCGATTGGCCCATGACCCCTTCGCGCTTAGGATGTAGACCGGCATGCTGACCTCTCTGCGGAGCCTAGGTAGGACTACGGCGTGTTGATTACCCGAGGACGGGCATTACCCAGGCAAGTGTGTCCGGCCAGAGGTAATCGAGCGTGCTGGGTAACAGTAGTGCACCCCTGCAGGGAAATAATCTATTCGAATAGCCGTGTCCACGGAAACAGGACGCTCGGAGTTGTATCCTAATCTACTACAACTAGAATTGGATACTTTGAAATAATCTATTGTCAGCGCTTAGGGGGATACCACTCGGGAAACTTGTCCAAGGGAGAAGGCTGAAGCACTCTGTTCAGGCGGAAGCGTTATCAAAACAAGCAGCATCCAGATTATGAAGGACTCAGGGGCTACTGACGATGACATAGCACCCGGGTATAGTCAAGGAGGACAAGGCCGGCCCTCTGCACATAGGGTGGGCTAGGCCGAAGACTCGGGGTCCAACTAACTATACGAGGGCACATAGAGAAGTTGATCTCATCGTTCCCCTCATTGGAGATGAAACAACAAATGCAAGATTGTGGATGTTCGGGCTCAGTAACACACTGAAGCAGGAGCAAATGGTGGAGGCACTCATCACGCTGTGGGCGATTTGGTGGGATCGGAGGAAGGCTATCCACAAAGAAGAATTCCAAAGCCCGCTATCGACACACCTTTTCATCGAGAGATTTTTGGATGAGCTCAAGACTGCCAACCCAAAGAAGAACAAGAGGGTTCAACCAACTAATGCTTCTGCAAATCGGTGGGTTCCTCCGGAGCCAGGTAGGGCAAAGTTTAATGTGGATGGAGCTGTGGCAAAATCATCCAACGGAGGAGCCATCGGTGTGATATGCCGCAGTGACCGTGGCATTTTTCTTGGTCATTCAGCAGTGGTTTCCAATGGCATGACGGACCCGGCCACTCTCGAGGCTTTGGCATGTAGAGAGGCCCTCTTGCTGGGATATCTTCTTCAATCTAAGGTGCAAGTCGCCACCGACTGTCTAAGAGTTGTCCGAGATCTTCGCATGCCAAATCAGCTCGGGGATAATTGCATGATCATCAAGGAGATCATTGCTAGGAAGGAGAAGTTTCAGGTCTGTGAAATAGACAATGAACAGCGCTCACTGATACGTCCATTTTGCATCATGCTTTTATATCAATATTTATTGCATTATGGACTGTTAGTACACATTATGGCACAATACTTATGCCTTTTCTCTCTTATTTTACAAGGTTTACAGGAAGAGGGAGAATGCCGGCAGCTGGAATTCTGGGCTGGAAAAGGAGCAAATATTAGAGACCTATTCTGCACAACTCCAAAAGTCTTGAAATTTCACGGAGAGTCATTTTGGATTTAATAAAAAATATTGGGCGAAGAAAGTACCAGAGGGGGGCCACCTGCCATCCACAAGGGTGGAGGGCGCCCTACCCCCCTGGGCGCGCCCCCCGTCCTTGCGGGCCACCTGGCAGGCCCCCGGCGCCCATCTTCTGCTATATGGTGTGTTTTGACCTAGAAAAAATCAGAAGGAAGCTTTCGGGACGAAGCGCCGCCGTCTCGAGGCAGAACCTAGGCAGAACCAATCTAGGGCTCCGGCGGAGCTGTTCTGCCGGGGAAACATCCCTCCGGGAGGGGGAAATCATCGCCATCGTCATCACCATCGATCCTCTCATCGAGAGGGGGTCAATTTCCATCAACATCTTCACCAGCACTATCTCCTCTCAAATCCTAGTTCATCTCTTGTACCCAATCTTTGTCTCAAAACCTCAGATTGGTACTTGTGGGTTGCTAGTAGTGTTGATTACTCCTTGTAGTTGATGCTAGTTGGTTTATTCGGTGGAAGATCATTTGTTCAGATCCTTAATGATAATTAATACTCCTCTGATTATGAACACGAATATGCTTTGTGAGTAGTTACATTTGTTCTTGAGGACATGGGAGAAGTCTTGTTATAAGTAATCATGTGAATTTGGTATTCGTTCGATATTTTAATGAGATGTATGTTGTCTTTCCTCTAGTGGTGTTATGTGGACGTCGACTACATGACACTTCACCATGATTTGGGCCTAGGGGAAGGCATTGGGATGTAATAAGTAGATGATGGGTTATTAGAGTGACAGAAGCTTAAACCCTAGTTTATGCGTTGCTTCGTAAGGGGCTGATTTGGATCCATATATTTCATGCTATGGTTAGATTTATCTTAATTCTTCTTTCGTAGTTGCGGATGCTTGCGAGAGGGGTTAATCATAAGTGGGAGGCTTGTCCAAGGAAGGGCTGCACCCAAGCACCAGTCCACCCACATATCAAATTATCAAAGTAACGAATGCGAATCATATGAGCATGACGAAAACTAACTTGACAACAATTCCCATGTGTCCTCGGGAGCGCTTTGCTTTATATAAGAGTTCGTCCAGGCTTGTCCTTTGCTACAAAAAGGATTGGGCCACCTTGCTGCACCTTGTTTACTTTTGTTACTTATTACCCGTTACGAATTATTTTATCACAGAACTATCTGTTACCGATAATTTCAGTGCTTGCAGAGAATACCTTGCTGGAAACCGCTTGTCATTTCCTTCTGCTCCTCGATGGGTTTGACACTCTTAATTATCGAAAGGACTACGATAGATCCCCTATACTTGTGGGTCGTCAAGACTCTTTTCTGGCGCCGTTGTCGGGGAGTGAAGCGCCTTTGGTAAGTGGAATTTGGTAAGGAAACATTTATATAGTGTGCTGAAATTTACTGTCATTTGTTACTATGGAAAATAATCCTTTGAGGGGTTTGTTCGGGGTATCTTCACCCCGACCGGAAGAGCAAAGAGCTGCCCCTCAACCTACTGCACCTACTGAAAATATTTTTTATGAAATTCCTTTGGGTATGATAGAGAAACTGCTAGCTCTTCCTTATACAGGAGATGGGACACTACATCCTGATATGCATCTAATCTATGTGGATGAGGTTTGTGGATTATTTAGGCTTGCAGGTTTGCCCGAGGATGAAGTCAAGAAGAAGGTCTTCCCTTTATCTTTGAAGGAGAAGGCATTGACATGGTATAGGCTATGTGATGATATTGGATCATGGAACTACAACCGATTGAAATTGAAATTTCATCAGAAGTTTTATCCTATGCATTTGATTCATCGTGATCGGAATTATATATATAATTTTTGGCCTCGTGAAGGAGAAAGTATCGCTCAAGCTTGGGGGAGGCTTAAGTCAATGTTATATTCATGCCCCAATCATGAGCTTTCAAGGGAAATTATTATTCAAAAATTTTATGCTCGGCTTTCTCATAATGATTGATCCGTGCTCGATACTTCTTGTACTGGTTCTTTTATGAAGAAGACTATTGAATTCAAATGGGATTTATTGGAAAGAATTAAACGCAACTCTGAAGATTGGGAACTCGACGAAGGTAAGGAGTCGGGTATAAACCTTAAGTTTGATTGTGTTAAATCTTTTATGGATACCGATGCTTTTTGTGATTTTAGCACTAAATATGGACTTGACTCTGAGATAGTAGCTTCTTTCTGTAAATCTTTTGCTACTCATGTTGATCTCCCTAAGGAGAAGTGGTTTAAATATCATCCTCCCATTGAAGTTAAAGTAGTAGAACCTATTAAAGTTGAAGAAGAAACTATTACGTATAATGTTGATCCTATTGTTCCTACTGCTTATATTGAGAAACCACCTTTTCCTGTTAGAATAAAGGATCATGCTAAAGCTTCGACTGTGTTTCGTAAGAGTTATACTAGAACACCTACACCCCCTGAGCAAATTAAAGTGGAACCTAGTATTGCTATGGTTAAAGATCTCTTGGTTGATAATATTAATGGGCATGTTATTTATTTCTGTGATGAAGCTGCTAGAATTGCTAAACCCGATAGTAAAGATAAACATAGACCCGTTGTTGGCATGCCTGTTGTTTCAGTTAAAATAGGAGATCATTGTTATCATGGCTTATGTGATATGGGTGCTAGTGTGCAATTCCTTTTTCCTTATATAAAGAAGTTATGAATGATATTGAACCTGCTGAGATAGAAGATATTGATGTTACTATTAAGCTTGCCAATAGAGATACTATTTCACCAATTGGGATTGTTAGGGATGTTGAAGTCTTGTGTGGGAAAATAAAATACCCTACTGATTTTCTTGTTCTTGCTTCCCCACAAGATGACTTTTGTCCCATTATATTTGATAGACCTTTCTTGAATACTGTTAATGCTAAGATAGATTGCGAGAAAGATATTGTTACTGTCGGTTTAGGGGATATGTCTCATGATTTTAATTTCTGTAAATTTCGTAGACAACCCCATGATAAAGAATTGCCTAGTAAGGATGAAATTATTGGTCTTGCTTCTATTGCCGTGCCTCCTACTGATCCCTTAGAACAATATTTGCTAGACCATGAGAATGATATGTTTATGAATGAAAGAAGGGAAATAGACGAGATATTCTTTAATCAAGGGCCTATTTTGAAACACAATTTGCCTGTTGAAATCCTTGGGGATCCTCCTCCACCCAAGGGTGATCCCGTGTTTGAGCTTAAACAATTACCGGATACTTTGAAATATGCTTATCTCGATGAAAAGAAGATATATCCTGTTATTATTAGTGCTAACCTTTCAGAGCATGAAGAAAAGAAATTATTGAAAACTCTGAAGAAGCACCGTGTCGCTATTGGATATACTTTTGATGATCTTAAGGGCATTAGTCCCACTCTATGTCAGCACAAAATTAATTTGGAGAATGATGCTAAACCAGTTGTTGATCACCAACGATGGTTAAATCCTAAGATGAAAGAAGTTGTAAGAAATGAAATACTAAAGCTTCTGGAGGCAGGTATAATTTATCCTATTGCTGATAGTAAGTGGGTAAGTCCTGTTCATTGTGTCCCTAAGAAGGGAGGTATTACTGTTGTTCCTAATGATAAGAATGAATTGATCCCACAAAGAATTGTTACAGGTTATAGAATGGTAATTGACTTTCATAAATTAAATAAAGCTACTAGAAAAGATCATTACGCTCTAACTTTTATTGATCAAATGCTAGAAAGACTATCCAAACATACACATTTTTGCTTTCTAGATGGTTATTCTGGTTTTTCTTAAATACCTGTGTTAAAAGATGATCAGGAAAAGACCACTTTTACTTGCCCTTTCAGTACCTTTGCTTATAGACGTATGCCTTTTGGTTTATGCAATGCACCTGCTACCTTTCAAAGATGTATGACTGCTATATTCTCTGATTTTTGTGAAAATATTGTTGAGGTTTTCATGGATGATTTCTCCGTTTACGGAACTTCTTTTGATGATTGCTTAAGCAACCTTGATCGAGTTTTGCAGAGATGTGAAGAAACTAATCTTGTCTTGAATTGGGAGAAGTGCCACTTTATGGTTAATGAAGGTATTGTCTTGGGGCATAAAATTTCTGAAAGAGGTATTGAAGTTGATAAAGCTAAAGTAGATGCTATTGAAAAGATGTCGTGTCCTAAAGATATCAAAGGTATAAGAAGTTTCCTTGGTCATGCTGGTTTCTATAGGAGGTTTATTAAAGACTTCTCTAAAATTTCTAGGCCTCTCACTAATCTCTTGCAAAAAGATGTTCCTTTTGTTTTTGATGATGATTGTGCAGAAGCATTTGAAATACTTAAGAAAGCCTTGATTTCTGCACCAATTGTTCAGCCACCTGATTGGAATTTACCCTTTGAAATTATGTGTGATGCTAGTGATAATGCTGTTGGTGCTGTTCTAGGGCAAAGAGTTGATAAGAAATTAAATGTTATTCATTATGCTAGTAAAACTCTAGACAGTGCCCAGAGGAATTATGCTACTACTGAAAAAAATAGCAGTTGTCTTTGCTTGTGATAAGTTCAGATCCTATATTGTTGATTCCAAAGTAACCGTTCACACTGATCATGCTACTATTAAATATCTTATGGAAAAGAAAGATGCTAAATCTAGACTTATTAGATGGGTTCTCTTGCTACAAGAGTTTGATTTGCATATTATTGATAGAAAGGGAGCTAAGAACCCCGTTGCAGACAACTTGTCTAGGTTAGAAAATGTTCTTGATGACCCACTGCCTATTGATGATAGCTTTCCTGATGAACAATTAGCTGTCATAAATGTTGCTCGTAATACTCCATGGTATGCTGATTATGCTAATTACATTGTTGCAAAATTTATACCACCTAGTTTCACATACCAGCAAAAGAAAAAGTTTTTCTATGATTTAAGACATTACTTTTGGGATGACCCACACCTTTATAAAGAAGGAGTAGATGGTGTTATTAGACGTTGTGTACTAGAGCATGAACAGGAACAAATCCTACGCAAGTGCCACTCCGAGTCTTACGGAGGACACCACGCTGGAGATAGAACTGCACATAAGGTATTGCAATCTTGTTTTTATTGGCCTACTCTCTTCAAGGATGCTGGTAAGTTTGTCTTGTCTTGTGATGAATGCTAGAGAATTGGTAATATTAGTAGACGTCGGGAAATGCCTATGAATTATTCACTTGTTATTGAACCATTCGATGTTTGGGGCTTTGATTATATGGGACCTTTTCCTTCCTCTAATGGGTATACACATAATTAGTTGCTGTTGATTACGTTACTAAGTGGGTAGAAGCTATTCCAACTAGTAGTGCTGATCATAACACTTCTATTAAGATGCTTAAAGAAGTTATTTTTTTGAGGTTTGGAGTCCCTAGATATTTGATGACCGGTGGTGGTTCACATTTTATTCATGGTGCTTTCCGTAAATTGCTTGCTAAGTATGATGTTAACCATAGAATTGCATCTCCATATCATCCTCAGTCTAGTGGTCAAGTAGAATTGAGCAATAGAGAGATTAAATTGATTTTGCAAAAGACTGTTAATAGATCTAGAAAGAATTGGTCTAAGAAACTTGATGATGCATTATGGGCTTATAGAACTGCTTATAAAAACCCTATGGGTATGTCTCCATATAAAATGGTTTATGGAAAGGCTTGTCACTTACCTCTTGAACTAGAACATAAAGCTTATTGGGCAATTAAAGAGCTCAACTATGATTTCAAACTTGCCGGTGAGAAGAGATTATTTGACATAAGCTCGCTTGATGAATGGAGAACCCAAGCCTATGAGAATGCCAAGTTGTTTAAAGAAAAAGTTAAAAGATGGCATGACAAAAGGATACAAAAGCGTGAGTTTAATATAGGTGATCATGTTTTGCTATACAACTCTCGTTTAAGATTTTTTGCACGAAAGCTTCTCTCTAAATGGGAAGGTCCTTACATTATCGAGGAGGTCTATCGTTCCGGTGCCATAAAAATCAACAACGCCGAAGGCACAAATCCGAAGGTGGTAAATAGTCAAAGAATCAAACATTATATCTCAGGTACGCCCATAAATGTAGAGACCAATATAATTGATACCGTAACACCGGAGGAGTACATAAGGAAAACTTTCCAGAATGTTTCATACTCTGAAAAGGAATAGGTATGTGGTACGGTAAGTAAACCGACTCCAAAACATTTCCAATGATATTTTTTCTCCGTTTTGGAATATTTAAAAAATTAGAAAAAATAAAAGTAGTCCGAAAGAGACACGAGGCGACCACAAGGGTGGAGGGAGTGCCCTACCCCCTGGGTGCGCCCCCCGACCTTGTGGCCACCTCGTGTGCCCTCCGGACTCCGTTTTCTTGCACAATACTTCTTTTGGTCAGTAAAAATTCATTATATAATCTCCCAAAGGTTTTGACCACCGTACCACGACAAAATCCTCTGTTTTTCTTTTGAGCTGTTTCTGCAGCAGATTTAGAGCAAGATGTCTTCGCAAGAGTCGGTCAGGCAGAGTCGTGTATCTCACCTGACACCGGGCCCAAGAGCATACAGTGAAGCTGACCACTTTGGGCAATCAACGGAGGAAGAGATGGAGGCTGACTTGAAAAGGGTGGATGCCATGGAGGAGGATCAAGAAGTTACCTCTCGTCTTCAAACCGGATTCATGCTGGAGGAACTTCAGAGCTCAGCAATACCAAATTCGGTCATTCCTCCCAATGCTAGATTTCTCTCTTATGAAAATATGAAAAAGAGTGTTTCCTTTTCTCCCGCGGCTATAAAACACCCATGGGTGAATGGAGCTCTAGCCGTCACGGGTAAACTTCGCAAGGAAGTAATGGAACTTAAGCAGCAAATTAATAAGCTCGAGGAAGAAAATCGCATCCTAAAGGGCATCATCGCCAAGAATATCACATCATCACCTCCGAAGAAAGAGACATAAATACATGGGTATGGGCACTCCCCTTGGCAACTACCAAGCTTGGGGGAGGTGCCCCGGTATCGAATCACCATCACACCTTTACTTTTATCGTTTTTCTTAGTTTGATCCTGTTGGTTATATCTTGATCTAGTAGAATAAAGTTTTAGTATGATCTAGCTTTGAGTTTTGATTTGATCTCTATCTATGTAATCGAGTCCGTAAGTTATATAATAAAGAGTAGTTTTGAGTTGAGGGCTTTGTTTTCTTACCATGATCTTGAGAGAATAAAATAATAAAAAGAAATAAAAAGATCATAAATTGATCTTATGGAGAGTAATGACTTCACATATAAAGAGCATGATGAATAAAATTTGTTGGGAGTTGACAAACATAGTTTTGGTCATTGTTGCAATTAATAGGAAGTAATAAAGAAAGAGAGGTTTCACATACAAATATACTATCTTGGACATCTTTTGTAATTGTGAGCACTCATCAAAATATGACATGCTAAGAAGTTGATGTTAGACAAGGAAGACAACGTAATGGGTTATGTTTTCTTATATCCGAATAGAAGTTATATTGTCATGGATCCTCCAACATATTAAGCTTGCCTTTCTCTCTTATGCTAGCCAAATCCTTTGCACCAAGTAGAGATACTACTTGTGCATCCAAACATCCCTAAACCCAGTTTTGCCATGAGAGTCCACCATACCTACCTATGGATTGAGTAAGATCCTTCAAGTAAGTTGTCATCGGCGCAAGCAATAAAAATTGCTCTCTAAATATGTATGATATATTAGTGTGAAGAAAATAAGCTTTATACGAACTTGTGATATGGAAGAAATAAAAGCGACGGACTGCATAATAAAGTTCTTTATCACAAGCGGCAATATAAAGTGACGTTCTTTTGCATTAAGATTTTGTGCATCCAACCATAAAAGCGCATGACAACCTCTGCTTCCCTCTGCGAAGGGCCTATCTTTTTACTTTTATCTTCTACCCTTATACAAGAGTCATGGTGATCTTCACCTTTCCTTTTTACACTTTTTTCCTTTTGACAAGCACTATGTGTTGGAGAAAGATCCAGATATATATATCCACTCGGATGTAGGTCATCATAAAGTATTATTGTTGACATTACCCTTGAGGTAAAAAGTTGGGAGGCGAAACTATAAGCCCCTATCTTTCTCTATGTCTGATGGAAGCTTTGAACCCATAAGTATCGCGTGAGTGTTAGCAATTGTGAAAGACTAAATGATAGTTGAGTATGTGGACTTGCTGAAAAGCTCTCAAATTGACTCTTTCCGATGTTATGATAAATTGCAATTGCTTCAATGACTGAGATCATAGTTTGTTGGTTTTCAATGAGGTTCATGATTCATACTTTACCTTGTGAATGAATTGTTACTTTAGCATAAGAAATTATATGACAATATATGTTGTTGTTCTAAGGATGATCATGATGCCCTCATGTCCGTATTTTATTTTATCGACACCTCTATCTCTAAACATGTGGACATATTTTTCGATATCGGCTTTCGCTTGAGGACAAGCGAGGTCTAAGCTTGGGGGAGTTGATACGTCCATTTTGCATCATGCTTTTATATCAATATTTATTGCATTATGGACTGTTAGTACACATTATGGCACAATACTTATGCCTTTTCTCTCTTATTTTACAAGGTTTACATGAAGAGGGAGAATGCCGGCAGCTGGAATTCTGGGCTGGAAAAGGAACAAATATTAGAGACCTATTCCGCACAACTCCAAAAGTCCTGAAATTTCACGGAGAGTCATTTTGGATTTAATAAAAAATATTGGGCGAAGAAAGTACCAGAGGGGGGCCACCTGCCATCCACAAGGGTGGAGGGCGCGCCCTACCCCCCTGGGCGTGCCCCCCGTCCTTGTGGGCCACCTGGCAGGCCCCCGATGCCCATCTTCTGCTATATGGTGTGTTTTGACCTGGAAAAAATCAGAAGGAAGCTTTCGGGATGAAGCGCAGCCGTCTCGAGGCGGAACCTGGGCAGAACCAATCTAGGGCTCCGGCGGAGCTGTTCTGCCGGGGAAACATCCCTCCGGGAGGGAGAAATCATCGCCATCGTCATCACCATCGATCCTCTCATCGAGAGGGGGTCAATCTCCATCAACATCTTCACCAGCACCATCTCCTCTCAAACCCTAGTTCATCTCTTGTACCCGATCTTTGTCTCAAAACCTCAGATTGTACCTGTGGATTGCTAGTAGTGTTGATTACTCCTTGTAGTTGATGCTAGTTGGTTTATTCGATGGAAGATCATTTGTTCAGATCCTTAATGATAATTAATACTCCTCTGATTATGAACATGAATATGCTTTGTTAGTAGTTACGTTTGTTCCTGATGACATCGTAGAAGTCTTGTTATAAGTAATCATGTGAATTTGGTATTCGTTCGATATTTTGATGAGACGTATGTTGTCTTTTCTCTAGTGGTGTTATGTGAACGTCGACTACATGACACTTCACCATGATTTGGGCCTAGGTGAAGGCATTGGGAAGTAATAAGTAGATGATGGGTTGCTAGAGTGACAGAAGTTTAAACCCTAATTTATGTGTTGCTTCGTAAGGGGCTGATTTGGATCCATATGTTTCATGCTATGGTTAGATTTATCTTAATTCTTTTTTCGTAGTTGCTGATGCTTGCGAGAGGGGTTAATCATAAGTGGGAGGCTTGTCCAAGAAAGGGCAGCACCCAAGCACCGGTCCACCCACATACCAAATTATCAAAGTAACAAACGCGAATCATATGAGCATGATGAAAACTAACTTGACAACAATTCCCATGTGTCCTCGGGAGCACTTTGCTTTATATAAGAGTTCGTTCAGGCTTGTCCTTTGCTACAAAAATGATTGGGCCACCTTGCTGCACCTTGTTTATTTTTTTTTACTTATTACCCGTTACGAATTATCTTATCACACAACTATCTGTTACCGATAATTTCAGTGCTTGCAGAGAATACCTTACCGAAAACCGCTTGTCATTTCCTTCTGCTACTCGTTGGGTTCGACACTCTTACTTATCGAAAGGACTACGATAGATCCCCTATACTTATGGGTCATCACTCACAGAACGACGAGGCTCATAGATTAGCTCGTTTAGCTACTTCTTTTGATTCTGGACGACATGTTTGGTTCTCTGATCGTCCTGCCTATTTATGTATTCCTTTGAACATCATACTTGAATAAAGAGCGTTGTTTATCCCAAAAAAAAACTATACGAGGGCACATCATCAACTTCGAGTACAAGATAAGACATGTACATGCCCATAATACCCGGATCTAGTTGTAACTGACTAGATCTTCGATCTATAAACCAACTCGGGCTCTTGTAACCCTTCCTCCTTCCACCTATATAAGGCAGGGTAGGGATCCCCCGATCAGTGACTCATACCTTCAATCCTCTACCTACAAACCCTAGCAGCCTTGAGAACTCCTCTTGAGACATTGCGATCTCATACGGCGATACAAGCAATACAATCTACCAACATAGGAAGTAAGGTATTACCTCCTCACGAGAGCCTGAACCTGTATAAACATTGTGTCCCGTGTGCACCCATCTAGATCTGCTACGCGTACAGTGCCCCATTATTATTATTAATTATTCCTGGATCATTGCACCGACAATATTAAAGATATATTTTTTGTAGCATATAACACATTCGCTAGTCAAATTAAAGACCTAAAAACACGTGTCAGACTTATAAACCCGACCGGGGGGAGTAGTAGTATCCAGGTGTGTTGGGCGGGCTGGCCAAGGCTCTGCAACTAAGACGCGGTGGAAAATGAGAGGACGTGATGTTTTGTCGCTAATTATTTTGTTGCACGCAGCAAAAAATTCGCACGTCCAGCATCTTTCCAGCACAACTGACCACTACGTGCATAACCTAGTGACTGCTCACGTGGACCGAGGCAGAGAGTGAGGTGGAAACGAGAAAATGTTGTCCGATTAATATGTGTCGTCTAACATACTCGGAACTCACCGGTTTGGTTAGCCGCCCATCACACCCGGACTGATATATGTTGAAGCCATTAGAAATTTTAAGATGCTTCTAAACAAATATGAGCAGCTAATTCCGTGTCATCCAATTCATAGCCAATTTTTGGACTTGCCAACACATTGTCAAATATTGGCATCAAACCAATCAGCCTCCAACATCTGACAGTACTATCCGTGTTTTAGTTGGTAGCAAGCTATCAATGAGTATAAAAGTGTAAACTGCACTTTATATTTTGTACCACAAGGAAAGATCCATGTACCCTTAAAAGCATGATGAAATCTCTACTATTAAATGGAGTTGGTACATCGTCGTTCCGCACGGCCACGCAACCATTAATGTGAAAACAATTTGGAAACCGAGCACCGAATCAATTTGGAAATCAAGCCATTAATGCAATTAATTAGCCATACAGTTAATTACGTGTGCAATTAATTAGGTCCATTTAAATAGAGTTTTTTTCGCTGAATTAATTTGGAAACCGAGTCATTAATGCAATTAATTAATTAGGCCTACAGGTAATTGGAAATAGGGATTTTTTTCCAATTAGGCAGGCAATTAATTAATTAGGCAAGTAGTTAATTAGGCCTGCAGACAAAGTTTTAAATAGCCGGCTATACCTCCGCTATAGCTATTGGAGCAGGGTGCCGCTAAATGGTATTCATGTACATTTGTCCGGTAAAGTTACAAAATAGCAAGCTATAGCCCCGTCATAGCCGTGCCCTTTTTGAGTAGGGTGCCGCTATTTGACATAGCCCCTAATTTAAAACTATGCCTGCAGATAATTAGGCAGGCAGTTAATTAGGTCTGCAATTAATTAATTAGGCAGGCAGTTAATCGCACTGAATCAATTTGAAAGCGCTGGCAGGTGAGGACGGCCAGCAGGCTATCGCCGACATTGGCGACTGCCAGCAGGTTCTCAGCAACATGTCCGACCAGCGCTTGCCAACATGAACAACGGCCACCACGCGCTTGCGACATGGGCGACCAAGCATTCGCCAAGATGGATGACGACCATGCTCAGCAGGATGTCCACACGCTGACGGTTACCGAAACGTTCGCGGGTGAGGGCAACAGGCGCTCGAGGACGAGGTCGACGGTCGCGCGCTTGAGGACGACCAAGCACTGACGGTCGAGGGCTCCGACCGCGCCTTCGAGGACGGCGGTGATGACCGAGGACAATTGGTCACACGCCATCACTCTTCAAATATTGTTTCATCCCGTAGCAACGCACGGGTATTTAGTTAGTAAGGGGTGTAACAGAGTGAGAAATTGAAAATACTATTTGAAAGTTTCAAAAGATTTTTTTTACAAATACATACACATGCTCTCTATGTATCTGAGTTTCATTAAATAATACGATAATTTGTAGGCTGCACCAAAAAAAAAGCAAAATCTGGCCCAAATACAAAAAAACCCATTTTGATCTATGTATTTGTCTTTTTGATGTACACCACATATAAAAATATATGTTGATGAAATTTCATACGTACATACTACACGCGTGCGCGCACACACACGTATCCATACACTTTTTTCGTAATTTAACAAATAAGGGGCTACCTGAAGCCCAGTCTCCAAACTCACTTTTTAGAGTACAATACGACTAATTCGCGGTCTTTTCATATTCTAGTTTTGCCGTTCCTACTATTTGATGTTAAGCTCCTTCGATGACAAGATATATCTGGTGTTACCATGTCATAGGGTGATGTGGTGTGCTCCTATGTCACGGACTCATGGTAGCACAATGAAAAGGCCGCGAAAAAATTTCAACAGTTTTTTAGTTGATTGACACGAGATATACCATTACGTATAACTACAACTTCAAATTTGTTTTATACACTAAGAAACAGAAAGGAAAAATCCAATTTGTGAATAGTTCCAAAGCTCAATTTTTTTCACGTGAATTGTAATTTCAGCTACAGTTAACAACTAGATCCCTATTTTGTTTCCTGTTGTGTGAATCTAATATGATAATGAAATTCTAGGCAGTGGTATTTCAAGTGTATAATGACTAGATGATACCCGTGCGTTGATGTAGGAATTGATTGCGATATATTTTAATGAGATTTTGTTGTATGGAACATGAATGTTTAGAGTAATAATATGAGAACTGGAACTGAAAATACATATGGTTATCTACCATTCTTAAGAAGTTGCTCCCTACTTCTTCTTATTCTCTCACCATACATACTGTCCATGTCAGCAACGTGCCACATCATTATTCAGTTTCCAAAAGCACCCAATCAGTCTTTTTTTCCTCACCCACAACCGCTCATCCTGCATCCCGCACGGCCACTGGCCCCACCTCCAGCCTAGCGCCGGTGCTCACCGCGCCATGGCCGCCCCGCGCCTCCACCGTGTTCTCCTCCGCCGGACCGCCTCCACCGCGTCCTCCTCCGCCGCATCCCGCACGGCTGCCGGCCCTCCCGCAAGATCGGATCTCACCCACCTCTAGCCCAGCGCCGGTGCTCACCGCGCCATGGCTGCCCCGCACCTCCACCGCCTCCTCCTCCCCCGGACTGAATCCTGCCGCCACCTCCAGGGCAGCGCTGGTGCTCACCGCGCCATGGCTGCCCCCCTCGCTTGCTCGCGCCGCCCGTCCACCTCCGTGCGCTGCCTGCTGTCCGCCGTCTGTTTCGGCCGACCGGCGGCCGCCGGTACGACGTCTCCTGGGCGCTGGGATGCGGACCGGCGCGGTTCCGTTGCTGCTGCCCCAGGTCATCGAGGAACAGCACTATCGGGCTGGGCGCACCCCCTCCCTCTCAAGTCAGTACCATATTCATCCCTCTAATCTTCAAGTCATTTTTTTCCTAAGCTTTTCAGTTACCACCGGTAGTCGATCTCTGCATCTTTCTGGGCGCCCCTGTGGTTTGTCGAGGCAACTGCCGTGGAGCCATGGTTCTTACCTTCCATCTCTGTCTCTATTCTGGCCAAGGGAGCTGCTACGTCATTGGGGAGACTGCTTCTGGTATGCATAGCCTCCAGCGTCGAGATTGCCACAGAGTCTAGCGCATGCAGATCCGCTAACCTGCCGTGGAGCCATGGTTCTTACCTTCCATCTCTGTCTCTATTCTGGCCAAGGGAGCTGCTACGTCATTGGGGAGACTGCTTCTGGTATGCATAGCCTCCAGCGTCGAGATTGCCACAGAGTCTAGCGCATGCAGATCCGCTAACCTGCCGTGGAGCCATGGTTCTTACCTTCCATCTCTGTCTCTATTCTGGCCAAGGGAGCTGCTACGCCATTGGG
The DNA here is from genome assembly GCA_011799875.1 of Thinopyrum elongatum. Classification (NCBI taxonomy): domain Eukaryota; kingdom Viridiplantae; phylum Streptophyta; class Magnoliopsida; order Poales; family Poaceae; genus Thinopyrum; species Thinopyrum elongatum. The sequence goes on from CM022298.1 coordinate 34,087,221, forward strand.
GAGACTGCTTCTGGTATGCATAGCCTCCAGCGTCGAGATTGCCACAGAGTCTAGCGCATGCAGATCCGCTAACCTGCCGTGGAGCCATGGTTCTTACCTTCCATCTCTGTCTCTATTCTGGCCAAGGGAGCTGCTACGCCATTGGGGAGACTGCTTCTGGTATGCATAGCCTCCAGCGTCGAGATTGCCACAGAGTCTAGCGCATGCAGATCCGCTAACCTGCGCCACAGCAGAGCCGGCAGATCGCTAATGAGCTACCTAAATTTAGTACCTATGGTTGTGCCTCGCAGGTGAGCAGCAGCCAGGTCAATCCGCTACCTAAATTTCTCTCTAAAGCTGCTTAATCTGAGTTCTCTCTTCACCGCCGGCGAGGGTGTCGCCTAGGAGCGGCGGGGGCGGGGGTCGCCGATAGGCGACCTGTGGCTGTGGACGCGGGGAGCGGGCGAAGGGCCCGGGAGACACAACGGGAGCCACGAGAGTGAGATGGACCTGGCTATGCCCGTCAGCGACTGCCTCGAGTGCGGTGGCGGCGGAGACCCAGGCTCCCCGACCTCGCCCACTTCGCAGACAAGATCACCGTATGTTCCCGCGTCTGCTCTTTTCTGCTCAGCTCTGTTTTCGCGACCATGGCTTCCCCCAAATTTTGTTCGTCAGGTTGGTTAGCTGGATGGCTGCTACAGTATGAAACTGCCCTTTAGCGCTTCCCAACCTCTGATAAGTACAGGTTGTAGGAACATTTCTGGAATCACGTGTATATCGGCCGCTTCCAAATGAATTTATCATTAGTACTACATTTAGTTGTCTCTGAGGTTTCGAATCCACCACAGTACAATTTAGGCTCAATTACCATGATTCATTCTAAAGACCATTTTTCAGGCTTTTAGCCCTATTGCTCAGGGTTAAAATAAAACATCAGCGTGGGCACGATTTGTTCCCCTCCTGTAATCTAATCATGAGCTAGCTGATTTGTAATCAACCGTGCCATGTGTGTGTGTGCGTCCTTATCAAGCCTGGTTCAGAGAAAGGCACTGTGCTATCTGTTTTGCTCATTAGTTTTACCCAAAATAATAACTGGATAACTTAACTTATTGTGTTGTTGTATGCTGAAGCTGACATTCTGCATATCTGCATGTTCATTTTAGATGTACAAGCAAGCTGGAGATGAGAAAGAAAACGAGGTGCTCTCCGTTGTTCACTCCCTCTTGTTCTCGATCCACGAGACAGTGCTCCAGGATTTTGTAAGAGGTCAATGTACTGGCAGCTGCATCCGCCGTCTACTCGTGAAGCTCCTGAGGTACTCGGGATACGACGCGGCTATCTGCGTGTCCAAATGGCACGGCTTCGACAAGATACCTGGAGGTAACCCACCAGACCAAGGCTTAGTTACTTATGTTGTTTGATTTTCTCTAGAGTGCTGTGTGGCTGAGTTGTTTGTTGTTTTGCCAACCAGGTGATCATGAGTACATTGAATATTAGTGGACTTGAATCATCTTATGGCCTGCCTATACATGTAACTTGATCATGGTAAGCTAGCTGTACCAGCACCGATCACTTCCACGACATTCTTTCCGCGCATCTCCTTGTGAAATAATTGTTGGTGATGTCCCTTGTTCATATTATGTTCCTTGTAGAATTTTTTGTTGCCAACTCAACAAGGATAGATGACAATAGGACAGGAACCAAAATATACCGACACCTAGCTTTGTTTTTGTTGAGTGACATGTTCGAATAGCAGCTTAATTGGACAAATTTAACACAGTTGTATGTGTAGTGCTTTTCTACCGACCATATTATATTGAACGTCTGACTCCTCCCCTTAAGATTTAGGTTGGAAATATACTGGATTAATAGTGGAAGCCACTTTTTGCTTTGGTGATTTCGTGAAGTTCAGATTTTGGTTTATCATTATTCAGACTAATCTATGTAACGATTGCTTGAGATTTGCCTACAGTACATGAATTTAGTATCAGTTTACATAATATATACACATGTCAAGTTGTTTTCAGGAGAAATTCAATCCAGTAGAAGTATTGTCATTGCTATTCCCTACAAGTTACTTGAGAAAAATGCCCTAGAGACATGTTTTAAGAAGCAGAAGGAAGCTTTCTTTCTATAATTGCAGAAATCCATGGAATCCTTGTGGTAGTTATTTCTCCAGGTATGGCAAAAGTCATGGAGTCTTTACTATTTGTAAATGTAAGTGCACACCCAAGTGCATCGATCTCAGTAAGCTTTCTGAAGTATAACTGATTTAACATTCAGCAAAATTCATTCCTTGGTCTTTGCATGACCACCTCTGCATCATACACAAGGTGCTCAGTAGAATGCATCATGTAGTGACTCCTATAAGGAAGGAATGGAACAAGTATTGATGTTTCACTTTTTATCTGTGTTTGTACTTTGCTTTGTCCTAGGAAAATTGGCTAAGGATCATCCCTTTTACAGCACACGTCATAATGAAACTATTCTCCTCCTTTCTTCTGTTGAAGTCCATGCATATCATGACATGCATTGGAGGACTCAAATTTCAATTTTGTTATTGTTTACATTACTTCCTAATTAAATCTGCTAAACGGTTGTAAAACAGAAGCTGTCTGCAAGTATTATATTTTCCACTGAATGTGCTACTGTACAGAACATTTTTCTTGACGTGTGAGCAAAATATAACGTACATTATGCCGATTAACTTTCTTCTGAACTGTTGTATCACCACAAGGGAGATAGTAGTAGTGTAGTACCGAGGAATTAATCCTCAAATTCTTCGGACTTCTGGGAGTGTTGTACGGTATTCTATGGACTTCTCGGAATTAAGCCTCAAATTCTTCGGACTTCCTCGCTAGAATATTCTATGGTTGCAACAATATTTCTGTTGGGATGCTGTTACAATTATCTCAAGGCTAATGGCATGCTAGATTTTTTGGACTTCTGGGAGTGCTGTACATATGTAGATTCTTATGAAGGTGCATGTCATCAAGTTCTGGCTTCCTTTTATCTCTGCATCTATTGTCCATACTTCTCAGTCATATAAAATCTTTGATGTTCAGTTTATTTGCGTACAACTGAACTTCCATAATTTAATAATCTGATCCTCTATTGTAATGCTACCAACTGTATGTCATAATGTATCCATGGTCTAGCTCACCAGTGAGCTTCCAGCATGTGGCTCTGTACCCATGCAGTTCACATTATTTTAGTACTTAGTTCTCATCTTGAAACCAAGATCTTGCCTGGCGTTAACAAACACAATATTGCCATAATGACTTACCGTGTAATTCATTAGAAGTACTAATGGTTGTATCTTCCGGGAAAAGATATGCTGGATGCACTTGAACTACTCCCTCCGTCTAGGTGAATAAGTCATCTTAGGTTGTGCACCATGACCAAGGAGGAGGGAAAAACGAGAGAACTTAATGTTTATTTGATAATTAATAGCATTGCATGCAATGAACTAACCACTGCATGTCGTATTTGGTAGTCTCAAGTCATTGAAAGCATGCACGCCCCACATCTCTTATTGGTTGATATGCCAATAAACAAGAAACGAGGTGGGAGTTAATGCACCACGCCTAAGTGTTTTGGGATTATTTGGTTTTCGTAAGGTGACTTACACACCTAGACGGAGGGAGTACTGTATCTGACAACAGAATTAAGGTAGGTGCTGAAATGGCCAAACTAGCCCGCATAATGTTGCAGTTAACCAATTTATTGTTTAACGAAGTAGTGAACTTTCTCGGCAAACAATGCATGCAACTGGTGATTGCTTACATTTCATCTGTTGATTCTTGTAGGATAAACCTCATAGGTTTTTAGAACCAAGTTTCTGCGGCAAGGTGGATCTCCCTTTGTACTGCAAGCTCCACCAGAAAAAGCTGGTGAAATGCGTGGCTTTTGAAGGGATTCGCACCAGGAGGAGGTTCTATGGGTGTGTTGTGCAGGTGAGTAGTCAATTACTATGCACTTGTACTAGCTAGCACTGAATTACTATGGTGGTGGTAAATGTGCAGGTCAGTAGTCAATGTGTTTAGTGATTAGTGCTTAAACTAGTTCATTAAATGGTAGTTAGTGCTAGGATTGATACAGTGAAACTTGGTGGTTAGCATTTGGATTACTAGCTTCCTAAATTAATTAATTCAAAGTACTGCCCAATTTGCTTGAATTTGCAGAGCAACTACGCACATGTAACTGAATTTGCAGAGCTAGTGTGCACATGTAACTAAATTAGTTAGTTCTGTCAATATTTAATGCTTAAAATAGTTCATTAAATGGTAGAGGTGCTCATTAAATGGTAGGTAATCAGCAAAGTACTAAGTTAGTGCAGCTAATAAATTAGGAAAGTAATCAGGATTTATTAAATGGTAGAGGTGCTCATTAAATAGTAGTGCTTAAAATAGTTCATTAAATGGTAGAGGTCCATTAAATGGAAAGTAATTAATTAGGAAATTAATAGAGTTATTTTTGGTAAATGAGCTAGTTACGTTAGTAAATTAATGCAACTAATTTTAGAACTAGTACTAAATGGTAAAGGTTCATTGAATGGAAAGTAATAAATTAGAAAATTAATGGAGTTGTTTTTGGTAAATGAGCTAGTTATGTTAGTAAATTAAATTATCAAAATTAGGAAAGTAACAAATTTGTTTTTGTAAATGTAGGGAGGTGAAAATTGTGGAGTTGTGGAGTGGTTTGTTGCTCCTTGGCCTCCCATACTCGAGAAGTGCCTTCTTAAGATCTGAAAAATGTTTTATGAGGCCAATGATGAGCAGGGCAAGCTTAAGAAGGAGAATGATGACTTGAATAGGCAGTACAACAACCTGGTTGGTGATGTGAGCAAGCTGTTTGATTGGCAAGAAACACAGGTGCAGGAGGGTCACTACCAGAAGACAGCAAAGGCTGGTAGTGAGCAGAAGAAGGAAGAGCTTGAGAGGGTTATCATGGAGATTGACAAGGGGATGCAGCAACTCAATATTGGCTATAAGGAGCTCAAGCACATTCAGGTCTCTCAAGCAATTGTCATCAGGAACCTGAAGAAGGAGAGAGATGAGCTGAAGGAGGAGAACGAGAAGCTGGAACATATCATTGTTGACCTGCTGAGAGCTGGGCATGGGAACATGGACAAACTTCTCAAGATCAAGGCAATCCTTGATGAATGAAATGTAATGTTGTTATGTTAAGTAGAGTACTTATCTAAGCTGGTAGACTGCTTTGTTAGTTCTGTATTTTGCAAAACTATGGTTTTAGTACTACTGATCTATAAACTGGTGATGGTCGTTGGTGATGATCCTGTGATAATGAAGTAGTGCTGTCCATTTTGTGATGTAAACTTCCTGTGAATATGTGGTGATACTGCAAAATGCATATATATATATATATATATATATATATTGATTTATACGCAGGGCTGCCAATTTTTTTTTAAATGTGGTAAGCAACATTTGCCTAGTTCTGCACTCAGCAAAAGCGGACATGTGGCCGAACCTGGTGGTTTCTGGAACATTTGCCGAGCTCCGCACTCGGTAAAACCGGGCAGCCTGGCATCTCCTGTACACACATTTGCCGAGCTTCCTGCTCGGCAAATGGAGCCATGACATGTGTCACCTTCCTGTCCATATGACTTTGCCGAGAGCTAGGAACACGGCGAAACATGTTTACGTCTGCCGAGCATCGCCTCTCGTCAAACAGGCGGCCGTACAACGAACTGGGTAGGACACGTGTCGCCATCCTTTGCGCAGGCGTTTGCCAAGATCCATCCTGAGGAACTCGGCAAGCCCTTGCGCCACATATCAAGTGACGTCTCTGTCCGGCCCCATCAAATGACCTTATTACGCCGAGTACAGCTGTTTGGCCCTCGGCAAAGTGCCCGATGGAAGGAACTCGTCGAACTCGCCTTTGCCTGAAGGGTATACCCTGAGTGTCCTTTGTCGAGACCTAAATTCAGCAAATCGCTCTTTGCCGAGTTTTCTTGGCACTCGGTAAAGAAGGTAATTCCAGTACTGGTGGACCCACCATAGCCGGATCATCGGATCAGAGTTTTCACCCAATGTTGACACCATACCAAACTCATGCGCATCAAAACGAGCATGCTAGAAAGGAAACCGGGGCCACTATCACCTGCGCAAATCCGTCAAACATGCAAAATCACAATGTTGCTAGGGTAGGGAAAACCAACCATACATCACTAAGACCTCCATGGGGATTGTGGATACAACATTGTGGCACTATCCAACCAAGCCATGAAGGACAAGTGGAGCGGAGGGAGGCACCACATTGAGAAGCACCAGACCGAAGCTTTCCGGATCTGATCTGAGATGTCACTGTTGGTGGCAGCCCACGCTTCTGCCAAGAGAAATTTGCACCTCGCCGGTGACCAGCCGGCATGGGCATAAGGAAGCCACGAGTAGGGATAGGACAAAACATCTGTGTGGACAATCAGCGTCGCCACGCCGCATCCCGCCGACCAGCCCATGTCGTTGCCACAGGCTTGCCTCCTGCCAATCCAAGCCACAACCAAGTGTCTTAAGTGTGCGCTGTAGGATGAATCACGAACGCCGCAAGAACCTCCGTCGATGACCTAGTAGGAGCAAGAAGGGGTCCCACCTCCATCGCACGGTCTTTTCCCATCGGTGTCGACCGGCAACGGTGAGGGGAGGGGTTACGAAGAAGGATAGGTTTGGCGACACGTAGGGTTATTCTAGACATGGTGAAGCTGATGATATTTTAGAATTTGCTTCAACTAGCAAGGTGGCCCTCGCAAATGCGAGGGCTAATACCATCATAGTAAAAAAAAATCATTGTTTGTACTGTTAGACAAATGTCGAATTTATTATTTTTATAGGAGTAATTCCTATTTCATTGAATATTCGTGGTCTATCTGGTCTAACCCATGGGTTTCACTTACGCGGTAGCACGATAGTTTTAGTGTTGTGTTGTCGGTTTGATATGAAATGGCAGTTCCATTTGTTATAGTACAAATATTAGGGCTTTGTACATGTTAGAGTCTTCCTTCCCATGATCATGTTCCATATTTTTGCAGATTATTTTAGTAATTTGCTACATATGAAATATATAATATAACCTCATGCTTATGTGGCCTATAAGATTTTACCCCAACTTGTTTGGGACTGAAGGCTTTGTTGTTGTTGTTGTTGTTGTTGTAGTAGTAGTAGTAGTAGTAGTAGTAGTAGTAGTAGTAGTAGTAGTAGTAGTAGTAGTAGTAGTAGTAGTTGTTGTTGTTGTTGTTGTTGTTGTTGTTGTATTTACACCATGTGTAATATTACCTGAATAGTAGGATTCTTTCTGAATGTAGTAATTGTATTATGGGAGAACATGATTAGTTAGGCTTTTGTACAACAGGCATACACAGTTGTATAGAATGTGCAAAAATTTCACTTGTCGCACTCACACATGTCTCTTCGCTGGAGAAAGAAACCTCAAACCTCACTTGATCCCCTTTCTCATTTCCTTCTCTTAGCTTGCCCCGCAAACGATTCCACCCGATGAGCATTCTCTTTTGTTTACTTTGTTGATCAAGGAGTCGACCTCGTATCTCTTGACCTTGCTGTCGTCGCGGGCATCCATGGTGGTGATTCGGGTGTGGATATCACCTCCCGCAGAAGCTGGTGGTGTTGCGTCATGTCCTTTTCATCCTCGACAACGGTAGCATGATTCAACTCAAGGCGTCTCCTTCTTTAACTTTTAGGTCCCACTGCCTCCCTTTCTTTTTGTATTGTCTTCTTACAATTGAATCAATATAAGTAACTAAGATACTGCATTTTAGTGTTAGATGTTAGTTTGATGCCCCTTCTCTTTTTCCGGTCTTGGGACTGGCATCTGCAGTGTTAGGCCCATACCCACATTCATTTCCAATAAATCTAATAAATAATCAGTATAGTCGTGATTAGAGATAGTTTTATTTTTTTACAAAGGCAAGTTAAATTTTAATAATAGATTTGGAAAATAGATCTGGTTGTACATATTTAATATGATCAATTAATGTTGCTGATTGCCCAATTGACTTGGACTACTATAATAAGCTTAATGTAACAAATAATATGTATTGTTGATGTTTGCACAATTAAACTATTTTTTAGAACATTAGATTATTTTCCTACTCCATTTTTAGCCACCCCACCCCATACATACCGAATAAATGGTAGTAACAGCGAAATACACAGATAATGTGCAATCTTAGTTTGTGGTCGTATACATCTAACTTTTTCTTCTTTTAGCTCCTGTGAATCAGGCTTTGACGCTTCCTGCATTTTCTTTGGGCTTGTATGACATAGAAAAAGTGCTTACTTTATATTAAAGCTGAAGGAAAAAAACATTAAAATACTCATCATCGATCGGTGTTTTCGTTTCAAGAGCATAATTATTGCCTTTCCTGAGTCCACCCATAGTACATTTTTTTTTTGACAGCTCACCCATAGTACATTTGCATTGGATCTTTCCTTGATTTCCTTCTTTTCTCTTCCCTTGATAAATGGTTGTGTCTTCCTGTATTATTTGTAATATCAGTTATAAGTTAATAAGTACGTATGTTGTAACAAACTATTCTAGTACATATAGTAAATGGTGAGAAGTCTTTTGCAGTACAATACCTCATCATATGGGATGTCTCTAGAAGTATCCTTCATTGTATTACTATTAAGTCCTATACTTGATCTCTCCTTTTTTTTTATCTTCCATAGAAGTTTTTTTATAAATCTCCTACAAGCTAACTACCGGGTATGATAAAAATAAATCACGAGAATAATTATCTTCTTGGCTTCTGTGAAGGTAACTTCGGGAAATAAGAATCTCTGCGCAAGCACCAAGACAAATAAAAATTGATGCATTGACACTGTCTACACAGAAATTCTCCTACTAACGTTAGTTGTGTGACAATAGATGGTTAGAATGTTATGACTCTTGATAGCTGATAAGCTATCAAAGAGTAGAATGGTTGTTTTGCTAACATAAGATAGAGTCATTGTCATTTGGAGCAACATTAAAATCTCTTCTATCTGAAAGTAAAAGAGAACCATCACATTATAGCAGAGATAAGTTAAGAGTACGTAAAGCTCTAAGTTAAAATTAATATTTCTCAGTCAGGTTAGTATCCATTTCACAGTTCGAACCAGATCATTCTCAGTATATATACTGCTACATGTTCATTTTCTATACAAACGTTAAGAAAATCATTCAAATGCACACACATAAATCTCAAGAGAGAGTTTTCATTTATACCTGTATTAATGCAACTAAAGTATTGATTTTGGTTCTCTAATTTTCAAACTTTACTATCCTATATAGTATATATCGAGAATATAGTAACCTAGGCCAAGAAAATATTTTTGGGAAATTATACACTTGCACTCACCTTTGAGTTGCCTTTTTTCTATTCCCACTGTACCACCTCGTACATGTTCACATCGTGTACCCATATGATCCTGCCAATAATTTTAAATCTCTTATGTCAATTCACATTAGAATTCAAATGATCCATCTTAATTCAAGTACAAAAACACACATCCATAACAGTAGTGAAAAATTGGCTACTACATCCTGTTAAAGAAGGCAATGAATACATGAGTTGCAAGCTATAACATGGTAACTGCAAATATTTGATTTTTTTTATATAAGGAGGATAACTCCCGGCCTCTGCATCAGGACGATGCATACAACCTAATCAGAAGCTAATATTAGTGCCGATAGCTGCACACACGGACATATCTAATTTGGACGATTTGCGTTGCCTTGTAACATGAGTTGACTGACATATCATTGTCGTTAACTCATCATTATGTAGGGCTCCATTTGTCAAGATTTTCAAGCAGTGGCGGAGCATGACAGGCAATCAAGGAGGGGGGGGGGGGGGGGGGGGGGGGCATTTTTTTTAAACTAAAAGCAAAATGTGGAAAACAGATGCAACTCAGTCTCACCTCTTATCTAAATCATAACATGTCCAATACTGATGTATATAGCAGAAAAAGGATGATCTGAAACAGTACTCATTACTGATGTATATAGCACAAAAATCATGGATACAAGTGCAGGCAGCAGCAACAGCAGCCAGCGCCTAGCAGCAGCAGCAGTTGAGTAGTCACGAGTTACCCGGCAGCAGATGCAGTCACTGTGCGTTGAAGAGGTTGCCGGTTCATTTGGATGGCATGTTGTGGCCGATGCTTAGTACTAAATTTTTCTTTTTGATTTTGGAAGGGGGGGTCGTGGCCCCCTTTGGCCTACATGAGGTTCCGCCAGTGTTTTCAAGTATGATAATAACTTTGTAAAAAATATTCAGTAGCTACTAACAGAGTTTAAGTTCTGCTGAAAATGACTTTCCATCTCGTGAGGTGGAGATAGCAGATTGCACAATTTTTGGTGCAACTCTGTCTGCACATGGCTAGAACAGGTACTTACTTTGATCAAACCGTCCTGATCTTCAGCTGTTGAATATGTATTAGCTCGTGGACGGTGCACAGTACCTAAGGAAAAAATATGAACAGAGACATAAATATGTAGATATTACATGGCGTGCTCTAAACCTATATATCAAAGCAATGGACAAAACAATCAAAAGAAAGGTACATACGCACCAGAGTCTAGATACTGTCTCTTGGATGTGTACCAGTGTACGTGCATGAAGTTTACATCTTCCTTGCCCCTGCTACGCACCTGAGTCTAGATCTAGCCTCTTGGATGTGTACGTGCTCTAGTGCATGAAGTTTACATCTTCACATCTTCCTTCCTGCCGCCAAGCATGCAGGGACTTGATCCCATCAGCCATCGACTGTGATCTGCCAAGAGCTACTAATGGTTTCGTTGGATGGTGAAAAGGATGACAGGTAGACTGCAAGCACTGCAGGATGATCGTTGTTTTGATCGATCGGCAAGAGGACGCCGTGAGAAAAGATGGAATTAATAAAAAAAAGGGTTAGCTTGCCACTCTAATCTACAGGGAAAGGATCACATTAGGAGCCTATACGTACCTTTGGGGTGAAAAATCAATCTCGTGCGCTGGCCGGCGACCACCGGGGGCTTGCATGCGACCTAATCTGGAGAGAGGATATGGAAATAGTTTTTACGTTAGAGACATCCATATCTTCGGTGGCATTGGTGGGTAATTGTTTTCAACTTTAGTAAATTATATTAGATCTGACGGTTCTGTTTTTTCGTTCTAATAAATTAAAGGTCAGATGTCTCTGATTAATGTGGGATTTTCTAGATAATTCCCCTATTTTTGACCCGTATTTTGCTTTTAGTAGATAATAGATAGATAGATATGTAGTTTTTACATGTTACAAATACATGATGCATGTTTGTTTAGAAGAGGGCAATTTTGATAATGCATCAAGAGGGTACAAATAAATAAATCCGACCTTCGCAACAACATGATAATGGAACATCAAGAATGTACACAGCCAAGGCATGCCCACGCAAAGGCTAAAAGTAAAAATAAAAGGAAAAGCTCAGAAGAGAAGGCACCACACAATGCCTCTTAGCTACATATGCTCCTGATACGTCATGCGGGCGGATTGGCGGTAACCCCGGTTCTAGATGGTGGGGCGTGAGGGCGTTCCCCTTTGTCGAGTTTGTAGGTGTGTGTGGTGGCTTCGGGTTGTTTGCAGACCTTTGTTGAATAATTTAATAAAGATGGTTGTGTGCATCTATTGATGCAGAGACCGGAGATTTCAATCTTCTTTTCGTAAAAAAACCATAGCGATACTGTACATTCACCAACCAACAGGAAGGAGGAATGCTGGTGAAGTGATTCAGTGAATAATTCCCGATCCAGGTTGTCACCCAAACGACAAAAAGCATAACTGGACGCAAGTGCCCACCCAAAGACATACACCGCTGACTAGCAAGGGAGTATCCAAAACTCCGAAACGACGCCTCCTGGATCATCGCTTGAACCGCAAGCCAGCTCGTAGGTTTTCACCCCCGAGGGAACCCAAAGTAGCAGTCGTGTTGTTGGGTCCTTCTCCGAAGTGGGATGTACCACGAACCAACCTGTGGTTGGATGGTTAGAGGGAATGTGGTATCCCTCGAATACAAGTTAATTTGTACTGTGTGTATCCTTTTTTTTTTTGAGAAATAATGTGTGTATCCTATGATGATTAATTAACGGAGAATCTGTTGATTAAATAACCGATAACAATTTCCTTACCATAAATCAAATTTTGGTAAAATTATTGGACAGGCACATGAGCATATGGCCCAGATCCCGTAAATGTTACTCCATCCGATCCATACTACTTGTCTTAGATTTGCCTAGATACGGATGTATAGACAAATAATATGGATTGGAGGGAGTACAAAAGATGGCCCTAATCAGCAGTCCAAAATAAAAGTCCTACATATCTTTCTTCTGATCAAGAAACCTGCTCATGACTCTCACGATAGTTAATCAGAGGACGACTTGACATGAAAATTAAGGAGCACACGGCTAAGAAAGCACTTGAATAGCACCAACCGCACGAACGCGCGACACACAAGCAAGCAATTGTGCAGGCACGTACGCAAGCAAAAGTGGACGAATGTCCTGTGGAATTGGAGAAGACGCAATCTCTGTGTATCTTCCTAACATTTGGGGAGATCGGACGGCGGAGGGAGCAGCTTCTGGTTGGGGAGGCTCCCGTCCTGCACCAGCCACGCCATTTTCAGGCCCCAGCTGACGTGCACCTCCAAGTGGCAATGCATGAACCAGACCCCTGCACATCAGAAAAAGTTCGGTTTTCTTATTCAGAAATCAGGGTCTTTAGTGAAGTTAAGCTGCTACTATGATAGATCATAGTTTTAAATAGCCGGCTATAGCTTCATTATAGCCCGCTATAGCGTTTTCAACAGAGTGCCGCTAAATGATCGCCTTCACAAATAGCCCGCTATAGCCTGCTATAGCCCACTATAGCTCCGCTATACCTGATTTTGAGGCCCGCCGCTATTTAAAACATTGTGATAGATTCGCACCTGGATTATCGGCACGGCAGCGAATGGCCACCCACCCGGCGGCCGGCACGCCGACGGTGTTCCGCTCGACGGGGTCGACGAGGTTGTACTTGGCTGGGTCGTTGATCGGGTCGAAGTTTCCGAACCCCTGCCCGACCACGAAGAAGTTGAAGCCGTGCAGGTGGAACGGGTGGCTCTCGGCGCCAAGGATGCTCGTGCCCTGCATCACCAGCTCCACGGAGTCGCCATACGACAGCACGACCAGCCTGGTCCCGTTGGACACGTTCGTGTTGTTCGGCGGCGTGCCCGTGTAGTTGAACGGCGACTGGGGCGCCACGGGGAAGTTGGACGAGTACACCCCGTTGGACATCCCCGTGTAGTGCGACTGCAGCAGCGCCGTCTTGGGGAGCACGAAGGAGACGTTGTTCACGGCCGCCGCGAACCGGCTCCCGTTGGGCCCCTGGCACGTCCCGTTGACGGCGCAGTTGTGGGTACCCAGCCCCACCGTGAAGAAGAACCGCCTGTCCACCTCCTGCGGCAACTCCACCGGGTACTCCTCCGTGGCGAGGCTGCGGAGCATGGCGGTGTAGTTGGAGACGAAGCTCGTGTCGTTGATCTTGGGCAGGGTCGGTCTGAACACGGGGAGGTTCTTGTTGAAGCCCGCGGAGGAGTGGGAGCTGGGGTCCTCGTATTCGAGGATGCCGGCGACGGTGGTGTTGTCGAAGGTTCCGGAGGCCGCGGTGGAGTAGGGCGCGGCCATCATGTAGTAGGTCGCTCCGGGGTAGGATGGCTTGGCGGTGAGGAGCACGTTGGTGGTTTGGCCCGGGGTGATGATGAGGGTCTCGACGGTGATGGGCTTGATGTAGACCGCGTCGACGTCGACGATGGTGAGCGGGTGGCTGGCGATGGAGAAGAAGAGCTCGTCATTGAGTGCAGCGTTGATGATGCGGAGCATGTATGTCTTCCCGGGCTTCACCTTCAGCTTGAACGTGTCTGCATGACACACGCGCATGCATTGCTTGCTTGATCAGTAACACAGCTGGCTGTACACGGAGTCGTTGGTTGGACATGCATGTAGATCGATCAAGCACACAAACCTTTGGCAGAGCAGTTGTAGAGCGGCCCTGGGAGCCCATTGATGGTGAAGGCATCAGAGACATTTGGGCCTCCTCCGGTCTCAAGTGCCTGGCTGATCACCGCCTCCGTGTCCGCCTTCCACCATTCGCCTGATCACGTACGTAAAAAGCAATAAACATAAGTAGTTCATGCGCACACACTTATTACCAGTCACCACCATGGTTAATTTGCGCACGCACGTACCGATCATGAGGGGAACCTCCTTGTAGGGGGCGGCGAACGGGTAGGATACGCCAAGCTTGGGGAGGATGACGATGGGGCCGTAGACGGTGGCGCGGAGCCAGGAGATGTGCGCGTGCCACCACAGCGTGCCGCGTTGTCCGGTGATGGTGAACTTGTACACGTAGCTCTGCCCTGGCCGGATCGGGCACTGCGTGATGTACGCCGGCCCGTCCGCCCACCCACTCCGCAGCTGTCGGACGCCGTGCCTGCATGCGGTCACACAAGTTTACTATTTTGTACTAAATCAGCGACAATTAATATGGATCGGAGGGAGTAGATCCATGATCGACCATAAACTCTCTACAATGCTGCATTGCGTACTAACTGGTACGATGCGCGTGCGTACCAGTGGATGCTCATGTTGTACTGGGCATTGTTGACGACCTGGACGACGACGAGGTCGCCTTCCCTGGCGAACACCGTGGGGCCGGGGAACTGCCCGTTCACCGTCACGATGCTCTTGCTGCTGCACAGCCGTGTGACGTACGTGGTTGCCACCTCCATTGATCATGTGGATTGCAACGTTAATTTTTATTTTCTTTCGAAAAGGATTGCAACGTTAATTGTGCGATGCATACGTAGGCGTAGAACCTGAATATGCAGGTTGCAATGCAACGACTGAACAACTTACATCAAACTGGTACCCCACCGTGGCGCTCTCCGCCACGTTGATGGATAATACCACCACTATCGCGGCAATGTGGAGGATGGAGGAAGGGAGAAAGTAGGAGGTAGCCGCCATTTCCATATGCCTCAGCGCCACTTCCCTGAGCTCTGGATGACTAAATTAATGGCTATATATATATGCATGTATATATGGATCTGTGTGTTTGAGATGCTAGGTGTTTGCCCTAGAGGTGCCTATATATAACAGAGACCGGAGCACCACGCAGGACACAAAGATTAGTTCAAGCATTTTTGTCAAGACGTACTTAAAGCGTTTACCCCAGTTTAGTTAGCAAGCTAGCTAGCCAGCTTTTTTTTTGAATGGTAGCTAGCCAGCTTTAGTTGGTGCATGGTTGGTTACTGAGCACGAGGTCGCCGCAAGGCAAGCACTGTGGGCGGGGCCCATGCACGCGTTGCTATATGTACTGAAACGTATATATGAAGTGTGATTTACTCAAAGGAAAAACCCAATGGAATATCTGCACGGACTGCACAAAACTTAGGTGATTTGTTACAAAAACCTTGCACGAAACCACACAAAACCCTGTGCACCATTTAAGAGCTACTGATGTCACCACAGCTTCAGGAGTAAGTACTTAAGAAACGTTGTGACTATCTGCCTACGTGCAGCGTTGAAACGGCCGCAACATCTGGGCGGGTTACTTAAGAAACACCGCATTTCACTTTCCGGTACCGAGGTTTAACTTTTCTCAAGCAGGTAGCCTTTTCATGTTAAGCCAACTGTATATGTCCCGTCACAAAAAAAAAAAAAGCCAACTGTATATGTGTATAATATGAAACCTAGCTAGCGTATCCTCCTTACATGCCAAGCATTGGACTAGAACTGGCGAGGACAGCGACCTGAATGATAGAGCTGGACGGCCGGAAGAAGGTAGTCGATTGGCGGCACATTCGCATCGGCCACCGGTGGTCTGGCGTGCTCGATAAGTAGTAAGTAAGAGCATCTCTGGCAGACGCTGAAAAAGCGTCCGGCCCGTATAATTCCGGCGACTATATGGGTATGGCCCCTTTTTTGCCAGACCAGACCCCGTATAGTCGCCCCGGCCCGTAAAACGTTTACAGTGGCCCGGAACCCCCCTCCCCCACCCCTCCCCTCCCCACGCAGTATATCCACGGGTCCGCGGACGCTATACGGGGCGAAACCTTATTCCGCACGCCGCCGCAATCCCCCCTTTCCCCTCCGATTTCTCGCCGCCGGCAACCCAAATCTGCCGCCCCACTCCACTACCGCCGACAGATCCGCCACCATTTGGCGCGGGATGTGGAGCACCGGCCGCTACGCCGGCGGTGATGACGACGACGAGCGCAAGCGATGCGTCGCCGCCGCCACGACGCGGAAGCGTTCCGCCCGCCGGTACACCAACCACGGCCTTGAGCCGCCGGCGCCCTCCTCCGCCGCGAGACAGAGGAGTACGACCGGCGGAAGGCTCGGCTCTCCGGCGTGGGCAGCTCACGCACGCCGCTGCCGCCGGTGAAGAGGGAGGCGGAGGAGCTCCCGCCGCTCCACGCGGTGAAGAGTGAGCCCGAGGCGGAGCGGCCGCCTGCCAGCGTCGTCTGGCCGGAGGACTACGCCCCCCCCCCTCCGAGGCGGACACCATCGAGGCGGCCATCCTCGCGCGTAGTGCACGCTAGGAGGAGGAGGCGGCGCCGCACTGCCGCCGGGACGAGGAACTCGACGCCGTCCTGTACGAGCAGGAGCTCGCGAGGGCGCGCGATTTCGACGAGAAAATGGCCGCGTGGCGTCGCGAAGCCGCGGCGCAGGATGCCATCTTCGTCGACCTCACCTCTGACGACGACGGTTCATGATCTCCGCCGCCGCACCCGGAGGGCTCCGGTGAGCCACATTTTGGGCATTAGGGTTAGGGGTAGGCGGCCTCCTCCGATCTAGTATATGTAAATCAACTATGTATGGATGATCAAGTATGTATGGATGCACCTAGTTCTACGGCTTGTGTTCTTCTCTACGCGCGAAACATTTTTTTTCAAATTTTAAAGTTTCATATGCGGTTTCTGTTATGCCGCAGCCAAATTCGCCCCTTATAACAGGGAAAACGCGAACTGTAAACCCCTTATAAGGGCTAGCCTTATAAGAGCATCTCTAGCAGTCCCCGTAAAACCGCGCGGCCCGTATAATTCCGGTGACTATACGGGTTTGGCCCGATTTTTCGGCCAGACCAGACCCGTATAGTCGCCCCGGCCCATAATTTTTTTATAGTGGCCCGGAAAAAAAAACCCCATGCAGTATATATTCGGGTCCGCGGCCGCGATACGGGTCGAAACTCTATCCCCCCGCCGCCATGATTCCCCATTCCCCCCTCTAATTTCCCGCAGCCGGTGACCTAAATCCGCCGCCCCGCCCACCGATCCGCCATGATTCAAGATGGCAATGGGGCCCCGAAACCCGCGTCCCCGTGGGTTTTTACCCTATTAGGGGACGGGGATAGGCGTCTTTTTAACCGCACAGGGCTGCTGTTGGGTAAAGTATAAAACCCGACACATTTCACGGGTTCAAACCCGTTTCAACAATACCCGAACCTGAAACCCGCCATCCCCGTCAAAATACTACAACAAGCGTATTCGACGAGTACAATCTTGAGAGTGATGATGATCATGGTCAACCATCTTGCTCATTCTCTTCTTTGCAAGCTCCATTCCTTATGTCACTCTTCAATGAACGTGTTGCTAAAAAATGGCCAACCTCTTTGAGGATGAAATCTGAGCTAGACCGTTACTTGGAAGATGAGCTAGTTCCATTGTCCAAAGATAAATTCAGTGTGTTAGATTGGTGGAAAGTTGGTAGAACACGCTATCCAACTTTGAGCCTGCTAGCATGTGATATTTTTGCAACTCCGGTCAGCACGGTTGCCTCAGAATCAACATTTCTTACAAGTGGTAGAGTTCTAGTTCTAAGCGGTAGAACTCCAGTCCTTATGTTTGCTTACATATACCGATTTCCCCGTGGGTTCCCCGTGGGTTTAGAAAACCCGATGGGTTTAGGGGACGGGCAAAAAGCTAGCGCCGCGTACGGTGATGGGGACGGGCTTCCGAATTTTTCGTGGGGATGGGTTTGGGAAGGCAAAACCCGGTGGGTTTCGTCCCCGTTGCCATCTTGAGCCATGATGTGGGGCGGGATATGGAGCTCTGGCCGGCGTGGTGGCGACGACCCCGAGCGGAAGTGCTGCGTCGCCACCGACGCGGCGAGGAAGCAGTCCGCCCGGCGGTACAACAACCGTGGCCTTGAGCCGCCGCCGTCCCTCCTCCACAGTGAGATGGAGGAGTACGAGCGGCGGCAGGGTCGGCTCTCCTCCGCCGCGGGCAGCTCGTACGGCGCGGGTAGGTACTCCAGTGTGTGCAGCTCGCGCACGCCGCTACCGCCGGTCAAGAGGGAGGTGGAGGAGCTCCCGCCGCGCTGCGCGGTGAAGAGGGAGCACGAGGCGGAGCGGCCGCGCGTCGGCGTCGTCGGGCCGGAGGACTACCCCCCCTCCGAGGCGGACGCCATCGAGGCGGCGATTCTCGCGCGCAGTGCGTGGGAGGAGGAGGAGGTGGCGCAGCACCGCCACCGGGACGAGGAGGTCAACGACATCCCGCTCGAGCAGGGCCTTGCCAGGGCGCGGGAGTTCGAGTTGAAGAAGGAGGCGTGGCACTGCGAAGCCGAAGCGCAGGACTCAATGTACATCGACCTCACCTCCTCCTCCGACGACGACTGATCGCCGCCGCCGCCGCAGCTACAGCATCGCCGCCGCACCCGCAGTGCTCCGGTGAGCCCCATTTTGGCCTGTTTAGGGTTAGGGTAGGTTGTAGGCTTTTACCTCGTTGAGAGGGGCCGAACCTGGGTAAGCTCCTTGTGTCATTTGTCCCGTTCAACCCCTTTAAGCTAACCTACGTGTGATGGCTCCACACCTAAGTCTTTTCACAAGGGCATCTGCCGTGTTAAATCCAAGACAGTTGGCGCCCACCGTGGGGCCAGAGCACGGTGGTTTCGAGTTCTTGAAGGGCAGCTTCTCTGGGATAAAGGTATACGCCGTGGGCCGGATGACCAAGAGCCGCCGCGGCAAGATCTACATCGATGATGCTGGCTGGGGCCCGAGGCCGATTCAATCGAGTACGGGTACCGGGTCCCCTTCGGCGGAATTTACGTCTTCATCGGCAAGATTGGCGAGTCGGAGCCCGAGCCGGACACCTACGCCGACACCGTTGAGACGGCTCGGCGCACACGACCTACCAAGGTTCAACACGCCCGGAAGTGTGCTTTCGTTGGTTTTGTTCATGGGGCGGATCTGGAGGAAGGTTCTGTGTCTGGTGGGGAGACAACCATCTATTCAGATGATGAGTCTTCAACCGACGAAACCGAGTCAATCTATCAACTACAAGACGGCGGGCTTGGGGGCTTCTTCGACGGTGACAGTATTCCGGACCCCTATGAGCCGCCAAGTAAGGCGGCTATCTTCATGGCCGGTACGCAGCAGATGGTGAATTCATCAACCACCGCAGCTATGACCTCCGGTTCAACGGCTGGGGCGAGCGGCTCGGCGCGCCCGCCGGCTCAAGTTTTATCTGAGCTTCTGGATGCCTTGGCGACTCTGTTGGCCGTAGAGGTGACCCCGGCGACTCAAGTGCAGCATAAGGCGGAGGTCGCAAAATTGCAAGACGAGGTGGCCAAGGCCCGAGAGGACCTTGAGGCAGAAAACGTCAGGATGGCTGCAGAGCGGACCACCCTAGAGGCTGAGACGCAGCGGGTAAGGGCCGAGGCTTTTCGTTTAAGTCTGGACCAGAACGCATCAAATGCTGTCATGCGAAGGAGGCACCAGAGCCGTTTGCCACCGCAGTTTGAGGGGAGGAATCTTTTTACCACACCCGGAGCAGGGCCGAGTAACCCGCCCGGTGAGACCCGGGCTGCTGAGGCGCCTGCGACCGGGGTGGCGGCTCAGCCTCGTATAGCGGACCCACCTCATGTGAACTTGACCCCGCCTCAGCGAGTGCCAACACCTCCGGGTCATTACTCCAACCCGCTGGATAACATGATTGCTGCAGCCTCACGGCTGGCGGCTCTTCCAATTGAAGGTGAGTCGCCAGCTGCGATAGAGGCCCGGAATGCCGTGGAACTCCTTAAGACGGCTGTGACCCAGCAAGCGGCTTAAACATATAGCCGTGAGCGAATTCATTCAACTCCGCCCCACAGTTGAAGCTATAGCCGGCGCGTTGAGTCGCCGGCGGTTTCCAGGAGTGAGCGGCGTCGTAATCTGCCCCATGGGCATGACCCACCCCGCGATGATAACAATGTTCAAGCCATCAGGGATCAGGTGAGAGCACACCAAGAGGCGGAACTGGCGGCTCAATTAGCGGCTCATCAGCAACTTCAACGAAACCCTTCAACATCTGTCGAGGCCGGGATGACTTCCAGGACGGTGGGTCTGCCATGCCTAGTGCCGACTCTGTGTAATGAGTGTCTGCCTAAAGATTTCAAGGGTCCTCGCAAGGTACCTAATAACACAGCTGATCTTCCGCCCGAGGCCTGGATCGAGAGCTACGAGCTGGCCATGGAGATGCTGGATGTTAACGACGCTGTATGTGCCAAATACTTCACAATGATACTGGATGGGCCGGGTCGAACTTGGCTGAAAGGGTTGCCTGCCAACTCCATCAACTCGTGGGCTGAGTTAAAGGCTCGTTTTATTCAGAATTTCAAAATCACGTGCAAGCAGCCTCTGTCGATCATCGACCTAGATGCTTGTGTCCAGCGTGAGGATGAGTCGGCCCACCACTGGGTGCGCCGGGTCTCGGCTGTTATTCACTCATCGGATAGCATCAACGCCGGTTATGCTATTCTAATTTGTAGAAAAATTGCCGTTTCCTCCCCCTCAAGCAGAAGTTAGGGCGGCTTAAACGTCATTGCAATGACATGGGAGAGCTCATGGCGGCTCTCATCAAATACGCCGACTCAGACAATACTAAGGACCCTGGGTCTGATGAAGAGAAGTCCAGCAAAGGGAAGAAGAGCGGCAATGGGAAAGGTCAGCAGCAAAATATGACAGGGCAATAACGGTAAGCGCAAGCAAGCCGACGGCGGGTCAGACTTTGTGGCCAATGCCAATACACAACATAATAATCAGCGTCGTCAGAGTACGCCGAAATTTGGTGGACCGAAATTCCACCTGGAGGTGATGTTGAATGAACCTTGCCCAAAACATAGTTTCCCGAATAGACCATCGACTCATTTGTGGAAAGATTGTTTTATCATGAAGGAATATAGGAGTTCTGGCTCTCATCAGGACCACAATAACAATAATGGCCCACACGGCGGGTCAGGATCCAGTTCACACGGGCCTGGCTTTGGGGGTGGCGGCTCAAGTTCTGGATATCAAGGAGAAGGCAACCATGGCGGCTATAATCAGCAGCCCAATCAGGGTAACCAGCAACAACAGTCGGGATACCAGTCCAATCCTAATCAGCTTAGCGGTGGCCAGTACCATGTGTTCACTACAAACCTTTGCAAGCGAGATCAGAAGATTCATAAACGCGCAGTCAGTACAGTTGAGCCGGCGGTGCCTCGATACTTGTGATGGTCAGAGCAGCCAATCGTATGGAGCCGTGAGGATCACCCGCCCCGGGTTGACAATCCGGGTCAGCTGGCATTAGTGGTAGCCCCTCAGGTTGGGGGGTTACAAATTCACTAAGGTGCTCATGGACGGAGGCAGCAACATCAATATCCTTTATTACGATACTTTTCGCCGTATGAATTTGACTGACAAGGATCTTAAGCCGTCTTCTACAGTCTTTCACGGTGTGGTACCTGGTAAGTCGGCATACCCAGTTGGTAAGATTGCCTTAGAAGTGGCTTTTGGCGATGAATATGACTACAGGGTAGAGACATTGTGGTTTGAAGTAGTTAAGATCAAAAGCCCCTATCACGCTCTGTTTCGACGGCCGGCTTACGCCAAGTTTATGGCACGGCCCTGTTATGTGTATCTACAGCTCAAGATGCCAGGACATAAGGGTACCATTACGGTCCATGCTAATAGAAAGATTGCTTTGGAATGCGAGGAAGGTGATGCTGCTTACGCTGAGTCCGCCTATGCTACAGAGGAACTTAAGTTTTATAAGGATAATGTGGACCCGGCTGACATGACTTCGTTAAAGATGCCAACCACAGAGCAAGACCCTTTATTGAAGTTTAAGTCGGCAGATGATACCAAACAGGTTGACTTTGTCCCTGGCGACTCGTCTCAATAGTTCACTATCAGTGCTAATATGGATCTGAAATAGAAAAGCGCGCTCATCGAGTTCATCCATGAGAACCGGGACATCTTTCATGGAAGCCTTCAGACATGCCAGGTGTACCGAGAGAACTCACTGAGCACACTCTCAATATTGATCCTAAATTTAAGCCGGTCAAGCAATTCCTTCATCGTTTTATTGAAGAAAGACGTAAGGCCATTGGAGAAGAGGTGGCCCGGCTCTTAGCAGCCGGGTTCATCGTTGAAGTTTTTCACCCTGAGTGGTTGGTTAACCCGGTGCTGGTTCTTAAGAAGAATGGCACTTGGCATATGTGTGTGGATTATACAGACCTCAATAAAGCTTGTCCAGCTAATCCTTTTGCTCTTCCCTGTATCGATCAGATCATAGATGCCACGACGGGTTTGTGAGCGTTTGTGTTTCCTGGATGCTTATTCTGGTTACCATCAGATCAAGATGGCAGTCAAAGACCAAGAGAAGACGGCTTTTATCACACCTTTTCGAGCTTTCTGCTATGTGTCTATGCCTTTTGGGCTCAAGAGTGCCCAGGCGACTCATCAGCGTTGTGTCCAGAACTGTTTTCATAGTCAGATTGGATGTAATGTTCATGCTTATGTGGATGATATTGTTGTAAAGTCTAGAAAGAAGGAGACTCTGTTGGATGATTTGAAAGAGACCTTTGATAATCTCCGGGTCTACAAAATCATGCTTAACCCGGCCAAATGCGTGTTTGGTGTGCCTGCAGGCAAGCTCTTGGGTTTTTTGGTGTCTGAGAGAGGTATTGAAGCTAACCCGGAGAAAATCAAAGCTATTACTTCATCGGCTAAGCCGGCGTGCGTCAATGATGTCCAGCGTTTGGCGGGTCGTATTGCAGCTTTAAGCCGGTTTATAAGCCGCCTGGGAGAGAAGGCTATTCCTCTGTACCAGATGATGAAGAAAACAGATCGTTTTGTTTGGAGTGATGCGGCTAATGAGGCGTTTGAGGCGCTTAAAAAGCAGTTGGCTGAGCCGCCGGTTCTTGCAGCTCCTGTTGAGAAGGAGCCTTTGCTCTTATATGTGGCTGCTAACAGTAAGGCTGTCAGTGTGGCGATTGTTGTGGAGCGCAAAGAAGCGGGTAAGGAATACCCAGTCCAGCGGCCAGCTTATTATGTCGGTGAAATGTTAATTGAATCTAAGCAGCGATACCCACATTGGCAGAAGCTAGTATATGGGGTGTTCATGGCCAGTCGTAAGCTGAAGCATTATTTTTTCGGTCATCCCATTGCTGTGGTCAGCTCTGCTCCTTTAGGGGATATCATTCAGAATAGAGAGGCAACGGGCCGAGTGGCCAAGTGGGCCATTGAGCTCGGGCCCCATCGTTTGAAATATATGCCAAGGACAGCTATCAAATCTCAAGCTCTTGTGGATTTCATCAATGACTGGACAGAATTGCAGACGCCTGAGGATAAGCCGGATAACACATACTGGACAATTCACTTTGACGGGTCTAGGCAGCTGGAGGGCTCGGGGGCTGGAGTTATTTTGACTTCCCCACGAGGTGACAAATTTTGCTATGTTTTAAGGCTAATGTTTCCTTGTACTAATAATGCAGCTGAGTATGAGGCTCTGCTCCATGGCCATCGGGTAGCCAAAGAGATGAATTTAAGCCAGGTCAGGTGCTTTGGCGACTCAGATTTGGTGGCTCAGCAAGTTTCAGGCACTGGGGATTCTAAAGACCCGCTCATGGTGGCTTATCGCCGGGCGGTTGATAATATTGCTGGTCACTTCAAAGGTTATCAGGTGGAGCATGTTGATCACAGAAGGAATGAGGCAGCTGATGCTTTAAGCCGGCTGGGGTCTCAGCGTAAGCCGGTGCCCCCTAATGTTTTTCTTGATGTATTGAATAGTCCTTCAGTTAAGTTGCTGACAGAGGAGGATCTTGCTATTCCTGACCCAGAGGCACAGTTGGTGGCGGCTCTCCATGCTATTCCTGATTGGACAGTTCCATACTTAGCTTATATGACCCGGGGCGAGTTGCCTGAGGATGAAACTTTGGCCAGGCAGATAACCCGGTGGTCTAAATCTATGACCATTATCAATGGCGAGTTACACCGATGCAGTGTCACAGGCGTGTTCCAGCGTTGTGTTTCTCCGGAGGAGGGCCATGAGATTCTAAGGGAAATCCATGAAGGTGATTGTGGTCATCACGCCGGCTCTAAATCTCTGGTGGCTAAAGCTTTCCGTCATGGATTTTATTGGTTGACGGCTCATGCGGATGCAGAGGACCTTGTTAGTAAGTGTGATGGCTGTCAGAAGTTTTCTCGATGGGCTCATGTGCTGGCTCAAGAATTAAGGATGATTCCAATCACTTGGCCATTTGCAGTCTGGGGGCTTGATATGGTTGGACCTTTCAAGAGATCTAAGGATAAGAAGACCCACCTCTTGGTGGCATTTTGACAAATTTACCAAGTGGGTTGAGGCAGAGCCGGTCAGCAAGTGTGATGCGGCAACGACGGTTCAATTCATAAAGAAAATCATCTTCCGTTTTGGCTACCCTCACAGTATCATAACTGATAATGGCACTAATCTATCTAAGGGTGCTATGAGAGAGTTCTGTCAACGGGAGCATATTCGTCTGGACGTTTCATCAGTGGCTCACCCACAGTCTAACGGTCAAGCTGAGAGGGCCAATCAGGAAATCTTGAAAGGCATAAAGCCCCGGCTTATGATTCCTTTACAGCAAACGCCGGGTTGTTGGGTTGAGGAGTTACCCTCTGTAATTTGGAGTATCAATATGTAACACCCTGGTTTTCGCTCCCTGTTTTTTTTCCTTCGCGGGATTTGACTCCTGTCTTTTTTCTCTGTGTTATCGGATTTCTCTAGCTCTTGGGAATATGAAGATGGTCATATAGCCTTGCCTTTCCTATCCATCCAGAGATTCTCTTCAGATCAACCTTGCCACCCAAGATCTATTCTGAGGATTTTGCCGCCGAAACCCTACCTTCCGAGTTGCCGGAAGAGAAACCCTGATCCTCTCAATTACAAAGGAACCTCAATTTCCTCCGATCTGTTGCCTCCCAAACGTTTCCCAGTGATCATCCTTCATCTACAAACCCTGGATATGCAAAAATATTGCCAAGTCATTTGCAATATTTTTCATTTATAATTAATTCTTTTTTCTGCCAGTTAAAGGAATTAAATCCAGGAAAATATCTATCCATCTCCAAAGTTCATGAAAACTTGTGGAGATATTCTTTGTGATCATATTGAGCTCCCATAAAAATATTGGCCATAATTAAATAGGGGAAATTGCATTTTCCTATTTAAAGCCAATATTGCATTTTGGGCACTTTCTAAAGGAACTACCATTTTGGTAGCCAGGAAAAATCCCAAATAAATTGTGGAGCTTCTCCTATCTATATATTCACCATTTCCATCCAGAACCCAAGTTCCACCCATTAAATTTTGAGCACAACACCAATTTGCAAATTCTGTCCAGTTGGGCTAATTGCAAAGGAAGTGCTTGAACCCTTGATCTATTAGAGCTGAAATTTTTCATGCTGGTTATCATTGATAAATAACTCATGGAAACCAAAAACCAGCTCAATCCATCCATCCATTTGTCCACATAATTTTTCTCAAGTTTCTATCCATTTGGAAGTGCTGTGAAGGAAGTACCATATAGGCATTTCCAAACGAGCTGAAACTTTTCCAGTACCTTAATATGTTCAAATCATCATCCTCCACCAAAATTCAGCTCATTTCATCAAGCCATATGAGTGCAGCTTCAAAATCCATTTTCTGGACCAGATTTGGCATTACAAAGGAAGTGGGTGCAAATCTTGTCCAAATGACTTCAAATTCTCCCAGCATCTAGTCTTTTCTACCACATTTCACTATGACAAGAATCCAACCTCATATATTTGGCCATTTCTCCAGAAATCTCCACCCAAGATCCTATCCAGAACCTGTTCGGGATCACCTCGACTACTCTAGATCCATCCTAGTCCATCCAATGTTGTATCCTATCTAATTGAGTAGTGAGGCACCTGTTTGACAAGGCCTGGCAGGCAGACGCGGGCCGGAGCATGCGGTGCACGCGGTGACCACGTAGCGGGCGTGCAAAAACGGTGCTCTGCTCTCGGCCTGCTCCGTTCGGTCACCTCCGGCCGGCCCTGGCTTGTTCGAGCTTGTCTAGCGGCCTCGGGGAGTCCACGTAGCCCCTCTCCAGCGGGTTCCCCCTCCTATCTCCTCCGCCTCGCGCCACGGCGATCGCCGCCGCAGCCACTATCCGCCCGTGACCCTCGAGATGTCACCTCCCTCTTTGGCTCCTTCCTCCCTGAGCCGTTCCCTCCCTCTGAGCGCGTTAGGTCGGCGCCGTGCACGTCCACGGCCAGCTCACTACGAGCTCCAGTGTGTGGCTAAGGCCGCCACTGCGGCCGAACCTAGCCCCTCCATCGCCTCGGCTATAAATAGCCACGGCCACGCCCTCCCCGAGCACGCACTCCACCCACAGCACCCTCTCTTCCCTCTTAGAGCCCACCCCTCCACTCATTTGAGCTCGAGGATCTCCCCTCGTCAGCCATCGCCGCCATGGCCGCCGATGGCCTCTGCTCGAATTCGAGCAGGGCAGGGCCCCTCTCTAACCCCTCTCCCCACTAGAGCATCCATTCGGCCACGGCGGAGCTCTGACCAACCTCCTCCTCGTTTCCCCACCGCCATAGCCCCGAGTCCATCCCCGGCCGAAGCCGTCGTCCGCCACCACCCGTAATTTGCACGAGCTCGAACTCCCCGGCGTTCAAGTCGTACACCGTTGGGTGCGCCTTGCTACGCTGAGCTCGTCCATGGGCGGAGGAGCATCACCGAAGACACCCTTTGACGTCGGCAATCGCCGCCCGACGCCGGCGGTGCCCCGAGCGTGGGAGCTTGACGACGGCCAGAGGCGGAGGCGACGACCTGCAAGCGGGCCTCGCGTGTCGGTGACCCAGCAGCCGGGCCCCGTCTCGCCATGTCGTTTAAGTGGAGGGGCAGTGCGGGTGGGCCGGCCCAGCAGCCGCTGCGGCCTGGCCGGCGCCCAGTGGCAGCAGCAGCCGCCACGCTTTCGGCCTAGCGCGGCCCAACAGCGCAGTACCCTTTATTCATTTCCCAGGAAAAAAACGGCTGAGGACCCGGATGTAATAATTTTATTTACAGCAAGGTCCTTGGTAGTCAAACCCTCACAACTTTTTGCTCGTAACTCTGATCGAAGTGAATCCAAAGCCCACTCCTTCGAGCCCGTCCCGATGGAGTCATTTTCATAATGTTTCCACACAGTGAAAATGACCATTTTGCCCTTGCCTCTATTCAGCCCCTCCGAGAGAGAATGGTTTCCGGCGATCCTTTCCGCAGACTCTCCCCACTTCCTCTCGGAGTAATTCTTCGACCCCAGGCAAGCCGACCATCTGATATATGCCCTAAAGCATTGCTTTGTGATATTTCTTGCATGCTTAAATTAATATGCTTGTGCTTGTGTGAGTAGTAGTGAGCTGTTTGTGACGCTGACGAACCCTTGCTTGCACTTTCTTCCGTGACGGCACCACGCCTGTGTTCTGAGTTGTTTCCGGCCGTCCGGGGTGGATGCCGACTTTTATTTCTCTTGTCAGCAACTGTCCTTGTTCTGAGCTGCTTTTCGGCCGTCTCGGGCAGCTGTTGAATTTCTTTCCGTAGCAGTGACCCTATGCTCTGAGCAGTTTTTCGGCCGTCTTAGGGAACTGCTACATTCTTCTTATCAACACCGTCTTATGCTCTGAGCTGCTTTCCAGCCGTCTTGAGCCGGGGTTGAGTTATTCCGGTAATGTCCCAGATCTGAGTTGTAAAGACCGTTCTGGTGGCTACTGGTTTCTTTGCCGGTATTATGCAAGGGTTCCGATGGTCGTAACTTACAGCTCGAACTTATAAAGTGATAACTTGCCATTTAAATCTTGTTTCACTAAGGACCTATCGTGATATTATATGGAGATAGGTTGTTATGATCATGCATAGCTACTACCATCTCAAGTTATTGCGATAAACAACCATGCTGGTTAAATAATGGCTAAAGCTAAACCTAGTCGGTTGATCTTGAGTCACCTGTCCGGGCTTATTCGTGCAACCACATTTGCCGGTATGGGACGGCCTTGACTTGGTCTGGCTCCGTGCTCTTTCACTGGTACCTCCAACTAGGGAGGGTTATGCGTGCGTGCTACCCTGATCAGGTAGACAGCGATAACCCTGTGAGCCCAGTTGGTTGTTTGCGCACGGTCCCCGTTTGGGACAGTTTAGTTGGCCACGACGGAGGCAGGTGTCATGAGGTGACACAGGGGCCACCCAGGGCTAGATTCTGGGGGAGGATGATTGCCGGTGGTAAGATGGGAGAGTCACGGGTCAGGCAGGTTTTGTTGGAGCAACGCTGGTCCACCCGAATGGGATCACGAGGTCAGGTGCTCCATGGTGTGGGTAAAGTGCGCAACCTCTGCAGAGTGTAAAATCTATTCGAATAGCCGCGTCCACGGTATTGGATAGCCCGTCCAGACCTCACTAGGTGGTCAACCGTAATGATGATAATAATTGTGGAAGAACTTGTCCTGCATAGACATCAGATGTTGTCAGGAATATGGTATGTTAGCCATGGGATGGCTATGGAAGAGATGGTCGGATGACCACATGATTTGGATTGGACTTGGATCAGTTTCAGATTGGATCATGAGAATGTTCGGAGTATAAGTCATTTACTTGCCATGCTTTACTTTACTTCAGTAGTTATCTTGCTAGATAACCCTGTTATGTCATGATGATCAATGCTGTTAGATGTTTAATCATGATAGATAATCTTGCTATGACATGATAATTAATATTGCTAGATAGGTATGCTATGCCATGATAATTAATGTTACCCTAATAGCAAATACATGCTTGAATGCCATGGATTGCATTGCTTGGTGTATATGTTAGTTTGGTTTGCTTGCGAGTACATTCAAAAGTACTCAGCGGCCTTCAATGTGGCCAGGTTCACCTAAGGATCCGTCGTCCATCGACGAGGAGCCGGAGCGTTTGTGGGCTAGGAGCGTAACCCAGTCGGATCCCTGTGGATTGGAGCCGCACCAAGACCAAACTGCCTTAGATAGAGCTTTTCCGCTGCCATCACTCTTGTAATATATCCTGTAAGACTTATATATCCATTAATAGAAATGCCTGTGTACATGATACTTGTTGTAAGCGTGCATGCCAGAGTGATTTCCTGGGCTGGTATGCGTGGCGACCGTCTAGCTACAGTGGTAATCAAGTGGGGCGCCACACAATACTACTCCCAATAGGTCCACAGGCTACACACCTTTCTTCACGGTCTACGGGGCAGAGGCGGTTCTTCCAAGCGATATCCGTCATGACTCGCCCCGTGTGGCGGCTTATGTTGAAGCTGTTGATGAAAAAGCACGCCAGGATGCACTTGATGTGTTGGATGAGGAGTGTGACCTTGCAGCGGCTCGTTCGGCGATATACCAGCAAGATCTGTGTCGCTATCATAGCCGCCGGGTTAAGACGCAGACCTTTCAAGAAGGCGATTTGGTGCTCCGGTTAATCCAAGATCAAACAGATATGCATAAGTTATCCCCACCTTGGAAAGAACCTTTTGTGGTCAGCAAGAACCTAACAACGGGTCATACTACCTCATTGATATTCGAGAACACAAGGATTCGCGCACATCAGAGGAGGAGACCCGCCGGCCTTGGAACATCGCTCATCTTCGGCCTTATTACACTTGAGCCACCGGCTCTTGTGTTGTACATACTTTCATCAATGTATATATTATGATCAATATAGTAAAGCCGGCATCCCTGATAATTCGGGGCCTCTGTCGTTTCATTTCTAAGTATATGAGTCTTTATTGTTTGTTCATAAGGTCACTTGGGGGCTTTCTGCTCAATGAGCATAGCTATTCTTACCCTCTTGGTCGGCTTCCATGCCATATTATAGGTCACTTGGGGGTTTCCTGCTCAATGAGCATAGCTATTCTTACCCTCTTGATTGGCTTCCACGCCATGTTATAGGTTGCTTGGGGGCTTCCAACCCAACGGGTTTAGCTTTCTTACCCTTGTGACCAGGCTAGATGCCGAAACCTGAGTTTGACCTACCTGTATGCAAGATGCTTCTCCACCAGGTAATCCTGAATGACCCACCGTACTCTTAATAGTCAATTTTTTAAATAAGACCCTGAACTTGTTAAGGTTAAAACGGCGGTTTGTCATGTGAGGGCCGGCTTACAGTGAGCTTGGACGACTCTAAAGCTGTGCGGCCTATGAAAGCACTTGAATCTTAGTGGCCGTGCGGCCCATGAAAGCACTTGATTTTTTCTGAATTTCTTTTCTTCTGGACATTTTGAATTTGCGTCCATCAAAGATTTCTTCTACTCAAGTGTATTTGGTACGATTTAGGCCATGTAGCCTTGATTATATGACTCATTATTGAGCATATTGGGTTGGTAACCCGCCCTGATAACGGACTATAAGTCGCCAAGATATTTGCCTTGAGCAGATTCACATCATGATATTTCATACCTACGAGTCAAATACCCACTCTGGATTCTCATTATCAAGGTATCGTCATGATATCAATCTACAGGTATGTCCTTCAATAGTTATATGAATATTCGGGATATGGTAACCCGTCCTGGCTTTCGACTTTAAAGTCGCCAGTAGACCTGGCCATGGGAAGCCCGGCCCGGACGGCCCGACCCGACCCGGCCCGAAAATCCCGGGCCGGGCTGAGCCCGAACATGCCATCGGGCCGGGCTCGGGCCTGAAAATCAAGCCCAATGGGCAGATCGGGCCGGGCTCGGGCCTGTAAAAAATGTGTTTTCAGCCGTATTCGGGCCGGGCCGAGCGGGCCGTGTCGGGCTTTTCCAGGCTCGTGCCAGGCTCGGGCCCGATTTAGTAGGCCCGGTGGTCGGGCCGGGTCGGGTTCGGGCCTGGGTTTTCAGCACCGGGCTTTTTTTGGCCCGTCCCGAAGCCCAGCCCGGCCCGAGATATGGCCAGGTATAGTCGCCAGCATATTTCTGGCTTAAATGGCCTTTATTCTAGTCTTTTTATCCAATATTTTAAAGATTATTATATCAGGATTTGTTACCCGCCTTAGCTTAACCCGCCAGGGCGTATACTGTTTACCTTGTGTGCAGAAAATACGAAAACATCGATCTGCCCCACATGGATGGTGATATTATGTAAAGGAACAGCGGCGAATCACAAAACGATCATACTGGCGGTTTAACAGTTAAATGGCTAGATATGCGCGATGGCATAACAGATCATTGTTTGCAAACCTAGGCTATTATAAGGCCACAGTGGACCTGCCAAATAGAAAGTGTTTTCTTAGCACATTGTGCTTATGTCCTGGTTTAAGAGCCGCCTGGACTCAATTGCCTTCGTCGCAGCGGGTTGATGACTCTGGGTCATCCTGCTCCGGCTCTTCCTCTTCGCCGATCTGGAGGTCAGGTGACGTCCAGTCGATGCCGGTTAAAGCTTCGAATATAGCTTCATCATTCATAATGGGGGACGGATCAACATCAGGAGCAAAAGTATGCTTACGCGTTGGAGGGGTGAGATCCACGACGTCATAAGCCGGCGCTTTTACTTTGGTATTCTCCATGGTGTAAATCGACTAGTATCTGGATAAATCAGTTTCCTCGGCCAGCTTGCATGCCAGGGGACGCATCTCCTTTACGCACTTTGCAAAGTCTGTCTGATCAAAAGGAGACCCATCTTCTTTAAGGCTTGGACAACCGGTGGCCATCTCCTCCGGGTCAAGTTCTGCTTGCCATGCTTTGGCTCGGGTAAGAGCTGTGATGGCACCAGCACGGGCGACTGAGCGTTTGATCTCTTCGAGTTTTTGGGGCATGACAGACAGCTTATCTAGCACCTCCCTGAGGAGGGTCGGCGGCTCTTTACCATTGAAGATAGCTACCAGAGTCCGTTGTGTGCCTGTGTATAATTGTTCCACCAGAGTATACACAGCTTTGAGCTTCAGCAACATGTCTTGGCCAAGATTGGCGCTCTTGGGGCCTATTGAGTAAACATGCCGATGAGTCACCAGGCGGGTTAAAAATTGAGAAAATTTTGGAAAGATTGAAACATTCCGAATTGCTTACCAAAGATAGCAGATGTCATCTGTGAGATATGGCGTTTTAAGCCGGTCAGCTCCGTAGCGGTCTCCTTCAAGGATGATTCAGCAGCTTCTACCCTTTGCAATAAGGTGGCCTTCTTCTTCTCCCAGCCGGCTCTCTCTATGGTAAATCCGGCTTTGAGCTTCTCGTTTTCATCCAGGCTAAACTTAAATTTGGAGTCATATTTGCGTGTTTCAGCTTCTTGGTGTTCAAGTCTGTTCTTCAATTCCACCAATTGGGATTCATTCAGGCTTTAGACATCCTGCAAATAAGAGTCAAAGGATATAAGTATGTCAGTCAGGGCATGGTTTTCATACAAGTCCCAAGTACATTGCAAGCAATACACTTGGCACTTGGGGGCTAATGTACGAGGAAATTCTTTTCAAATTATATTGCTGAAGAACCGGCTCATCTTTCTCAGATAAGCCGGCCCTTGAGGGCTAGGAATTGAAGCTATTCTTTTGACTGAACAAAAATGACCTGGTTCATCTTTCTCAAGATAAGCCGGCCCATGAGGGCTATGACTTGAAATTTGCAGTAGTATACTGATAAGTCTTACACCTTATATACTCTATATATTCTTTCCTATGGATAAGACTTGGGGGCTGGATGACTATATATACAGGGAAGCAGAGGTTCATACCTCGTATTTCTGTCGCATTCTCTTAACTAAATCAGCTTCCAAGTCATGACTGGTATGCAGGCGGTTCAGATAGCCGGAATATAATTCATTGACGTCCAAATTTGAATAGCTCGCAATGTTAGATTTGGCTTTGCTCTTCTCAGAAGCAAGAAGTTCATCCTTGGCAGAATGCTTAGCCAAGACCGTGGGGTTTCCCGGTTCTGTGTAACTAGTGATAGTAACCATGACATCCTCATTATCTTCTTCGGCAGGCTTGATAGGGCTTGGCGGCTTAGCACTGGACGGGTCAACACCCATTTGATCCACTGGAGTGTCATGAGTTTCTGGTGGTGGGTCATTGGCAGTGGCCTCGGGATTCTGATGTGAAACTTCCGAGGTTGGCGTCTCTTTTTCCGGCTCATTGACCTTAGGATCTTCGGCCGGTTTACCTATCTTCAACTTCTTGCTTGGTTTGGCTATACCACTGAAAATGAGACTTATGAAGATGTGAGTATATCAGTTTAATAAAAGTATTAAAACAGAGAGGTTAAATGTTCTTACCCAGGGGCAATCTTGAAGGGAGGCATCTGAGTCCCAGTAGAGTCGCCCGAGGATGAATGAGAAGTTCCCTGATAATTTGAGTTGGAAGGGTTAAGTGGCTGACGGATAAGACCCGCCTGTGGAAAGGACAGGATTGAGCTCTGATGCACCTCTTTTCGGCGTTTACGAGGGGCCGGCGTGTTGGGTAAGCTGGTAGCAAGATCTCCACTTCCGCTATTCCGGGTTCTACGCCGGGCTTCATGCTGTTGTTTCTTCAAAATAAAGTTAGGATCCAAGTAAGCTAAAGGGTGAGAAAACCTTACTTTCTGGGTCACTTGCCGAATTTTCTGTCTTGGCAAAGGCTCTGAGTCGGAGGAAACAATAACTACCTCTTTGTCTGCCTGGCTGGTCTCCGCGTCATCCTGAGAGGAGTCAGCGTCAATAAGATGCATAAAAAAGGAGCCAAGAGAATCAAGTTCTACCTCCGACTCATCATCTAGGGCAAGTAGCTCTGTTGCATTTGGTTTCTTCTTGGTTTTCTTCGGGGCCTTGGTTTTTGCCCTGGCCTTTTTAGCCAGCTTATCTTGCAGTTTCTTGCTCCAGAAAGAAGAGTCAGCCTGAAGAAAGCAAGTGATGATAAGGAGTGTGCAATTTATGCGAATACTGAATAAAGTAAATTGGATTGAAATGCTTACATCTGGAGCCGGATTAAGAGCGCAGAAGAGATTCAACCCCGTCTTGCTACAGCTTTCTAAGCTTTCCCCGAGCAGCGTCTTAGTCATCTCATTGATCTCTTTATCTTCCAGACGCACTTGACAGTGACGCTGTGGATCTTTGACATCGCAAGTGTATTCACACATTAAGCCGGGCCGGCGGCTCAAAGGTATGATCCTCCAGTTAATCCATTAGCCAGTAAGGCTCTTACCTTCAAAAAGGTAGGCATATACTTAGCTCGTTCAGTGGTGCTGATCTGGTCTGGAAGTGGGTGTTTTGGGCTAAGCCAGCAGTCGTGGAAACCCGGCAGAGGATTTTCACCAGGTGGAGATGTATCTTGGCAATAAAACCAAGTTTGGTTCTAGTCTTTAGGATGACTGGGAAGTGCATCTGCAGGGACGATAGCATCTCTTCGTCTTTGAATTGAAATTCCACCAAGTTCTAGGCTGGGCCCGTCTGTAAACTTGGTCTGGCGGTTCAAATAAAAGTACTCTCTAAAAAGATCAATGCTGGGCTCTTCTTGAAGGTATACTTCACAAAATACTTGGAAATTGCAGATGTTGGAAATGGAATTGGGTCCAATATCTTGAGGATGAAGTTGAAAGAAGCGCAGTACATCGAAAAAGAATTTTGAGCCGGGCGGTGAGAAGCCACGGATCATATGGTCAGCAAAAACTATGACTTCACCTTCCTTTGGCTGAGATCTCACCTCTGTCCCTGGAACTCGCCAGTGGATAACATCTTTGGCTGCCAGGATGCCCACTTGAACATATTTGTTAAGGGTTTGCTCCGTAACAGTGGAAGCGACCCAGTCGCATGAGGTGACAGTCTTAGTCATTTTTTGTCATGAAAAGCCTAGTGAGGAAGTATTGGCGGGTCAAATTCGTGATGATAACCGCCCAATGGGTAAAAAAAAGCAAGTTTATTATGCAGAATTGGTTATGTGCAGAGATTGACTACTATGAAAGAAGAAAAGGAATGGCATGGCTAAATCGGCAGAACACAGTCGGGTAATATTAACATTGGATAAATACTGGCGGTTTAAAAATTCATAAGTAAGCCGGTTGGCATTTGGCGGGGTACAAAGTATTGTTTGAGCCGCCCATACAACAATGGTCAAGCAGGTATCTACAGGTCTGGATTTGAGTGAAATTTCACTAAGTGCTACAAACAAGTTTCACAGGTCCTGCTTATGATTTTGGATCTGTGGTAAGTTTGAAAAACAAATGGAAATTGGTAAACCTAAAACACGGAGGATGAACTACTGTTTTGGGGATTGAATCTCCAAGGAAAGAATGGATCTGTGGTTAATGGCGGATACTAAAATAATCAAAGCATGACTTCGGCATCGCGTTTGGCCTCGACTAAGCAACATGGCAGATGAACTACATGCATGCGTGATGAACCTCGATGAACACTGAAGAACTGGGGAACCCTAATGCAGATTGGAAGTGAAAGGGGATAGGTACCTGGAGATGCTGATGGACAGCGAAAGGGGCGCCGCAGTTTTTTCTGGTCGAAATCAGGTTGATGCAGCGGCCAAGACAAAGCTGTTGACTGGGGCGGCGGTGCTCCGATGGTGTCGGTCGTCGCGAGGTGGAAGAAGAAGAGGCAGAGGCAGGGGTAAAAGTGAAAAGGAGGGCCCCCTGTCCCTATTTACAAGAAGGTGATAAGATGGCATGCGCGGAAATCGAGGAGGTAAAATGATTATGTTAGCCATTTGGGCTCCTCGATTTTTGGGAAGCCCATTAAAGATAAAGATCCGTTGAGATATCCGGGGTCTTGTGCGGGATTAATGCATATGACGTCATGGCGGGTTATAGCGGTTTGCATAAAGTTCGGCACTGATGCACAATTTGTTAAGTTAAACATGTGAAGATTGACATGAACAAGTTCAAATCAACCTGGGGCCTAATGTTGGGGATATAGCTCTGAGGTGTGACCAGCCCAGGAGGGGCCGGGTTACACTGTTGGCGGTTTAAAATGAAGAAGGTCCAAGGAGGCCCAAGGGGGTGTGAAGGCGGCAGCTCATAAAGGCAGGCCTGGTAAAAGCCCAAGACCTGGGCCTATGAACCGCCGTACGGTGACTTGCTCTGTAAGGCATGACTAGTTAGAAACCGAACCGGTCATGATGTGTGAGCCGGATGGGACTCTGTAAGCCTCCGGGTCTCGACCTGTGTATATAAAGGTGAGACCTGGCGGCGGGTTAACTCAAGAGACAACCAATCGAGAACTAGGTTAAGCGTATTCGCTCCCTTGTAATCGAAACTCAAGTAATACAACTAGAAGCAGGACGTAGGCTTTTACCTCGTTGAGAGGGGCCGAACCTGGGTAAGCTCCTTGTGTCCTTTGTCCCGTTCAACCCCTTTAAGCTAACCTACGTGCGATGGCTCCACACCTAAGTCCTTTCACAAGGGCATCTGCCGTGTTAAATCCACGACACCCTCGGAGCATCACGAGTGGGTCGACATTAGTTACACGACGATGCCTTCATCAAGGTAACGGCGCAGAACACTGCCATCGCCTGCCGTCGGCTCGGTTTTTACCGGCAACTATGTCTCCCCAACTCGCAGCCGGGACTAGATGACGGATCTCGACGACTTAGTTAGCAAGGCTCTGCAAGATTGGAGTGAAGAACTGATTTTACAATTCTATGCTACATTCTTCTTCCATGACAATGGCTCCTTCCCATGGATTTCTGACAAGGATAGGTACACCTCTAATGTTGATGAATTTGCTGATGTTCTCCACCTCCCACACCATGATGACAACTTAGTGGATGTCTATGCTAAGAAGAGCAATATGCCAGCTGGGGATGTGGAAGGGATGTACAAGAAGAACCTCAAGACAGAAGAGCTGATTGAGCTAGGGGCACTGCATTATCTATTGCCAGACCTTTAGACTATCAATAGCATACTTTGGCTTACTCTTTTGCTGATGGCTCCTTCCTCGCATATTCGTGCATATGCTATTGACTTGATAATTTACCTTGCTTAGAACACCAAAGTTGGTTGTTCATCCTCGAGATGATTAAGAGAACCAGCAAAGAGCTCAAGAGATCATACTGCTATGCCCCCTATATCCAAAAGTTGATCAATCACAAGGTAGGATAGAACAAGTTTGAGATAGAATGCAAGCACAATGAGTTCAACCCCTCACTTGGATTTTATGAGATTCCTCCTCCAGTTGAGGATGCTCCTAGGCCAAAGGTCAAGATAGTCAAGCAAAAGGATGCTCCTACTACTTCCACAGCTCAAGCTCCTTCTACTTCTGCTCCACCACCACCAGTTTCTGAAGAAGTTGCCATTCCAAATATTCCCAAGTCAAGTGCATTGTACCTTTCTTTCATATGTGCCTCTCTTGCACATATTAAGCGAGGAGTAGCTAACCTTGCTCCCCTCCAAGAAGCATTTGAGACAGTGTGATGAGCAATATTCAATCCTTGGACACTTTAGTCCAATCTATTGCTAAGGATGTGAAGGTTATCAAGGAAAGACAAGCATTTGATGAAAATACCACTCCGTCTGATTCGAGTGATGGCGATGATCATGAGCAATTTGAGATTGCACCTAGAGTTCGTCAGTCACGACCACCACCTGTGGTAGGTAGATCATCTCCAATGGTTACCACTCCAGTGACAGTTCAGAGGGGTTCTACTTCTTCATTAGCCGTCGCCGCCACCAAGATGGAAGCCATGGCTTTCCTGTGGACTCCCTCCGCCACCGTCAATAGCAATATTGTAGTCGCCAGGATTCTTTGCCTCCGGCCATCAACCATGCTGCCTAGTCTAGTGGGATGTTAATCCTCTCGCTTTTTGGTGTCTTTATGCCAAAGGGGGAGAGAGCTTAGATTCTAGACTAGCTTCACGGGCTTTAGGGGGAGTGGGAGTGTGTTTGTTTTGAGTTACGAGTCTTGCTACTTCATTCAATTTATGACTTGTAAACTCTAAGTTCCATGTTGTGACCTAACTTTGTCAGCTACTTTGCACTTACAATTCATGCTTATGCTCTAGTGCATCTTCTGAGGTCATTGACATGTGTTTATCTATTGTTTGTTGCATAGTAGAGAGCATATTTGAATTCTTGTATGCACTATGCACTCCCACAGATCCTATGCTATAGGAAAGTTTCTCACATTAATAAATGATTGTGCATTTGCATTCCAAAAGCAAATTCTTAATATTGCTCCAATTTAGGGGGAGCTCTCATATATCATTTGCATCTAAAAGCGCGTTCACTTATTTCATATCTTTTTTGAAGCATTAATCAATGTTTTTCATCAATCACCAAAAAGGGGGAGATTGAATGTGCATACATATCCCCTTAGTGGGTTTTGATGTTATATGAAAACTTGATTATCAAGTATATTTCGGATCAAGTCACAAAAGATGCAAGTTGAAAAGATGGTTATTGACCCCCCCAATTCTCAAAGACCAAACGTTGGCAAGGCTAAGGACTATTTCATAGATTTTAGTGATCAAAGATCACATTGAGTCCATAGGTATGCTGATACTATAAAATGGGGGTCAAGTTTGTGAGGTGACACTTTTCTTGCTAAGTGCTTAAAGATCAAAATCGAAAATTACTCAAACACCTCAAAACTTTCCACACTATCTCTCACATTTTACACTAGTTGGAGCCACCAAATCAAATCCAGTCGAAGCCTCTGACTCCATTCCAAAGAGATAACCGTTGTGCCTAAGTGCCATTTGGAGCCTCCAATGTATCTTCAGTCAGAACTTTTGAAGCTGCTATGCAATCTTGTGTTGTCTACTTGGAACCTCCAAACCATCCTTAGTCGGATATTCAAAACGGTATCTAGTACCATGCACATCAGATTCGGTACTGATCAAAGCCTTCAGATGATTTCAAGTCGGACCGTCTGAGCTATATGAAAGTTGCCACTTTGTAGTTCATTCGGTGCCTCCGAGCTGATCATTCCATGCCTCTGAGATGTATAAAATAGTGTGGGACAGTCAAATTTTGGGTCCAACCTATATATACTGCCACCGATCCCACCATTCCACTCAACACCTCCAAGTATTATGTTGAGTTTCAAAGGGCATTCTTCACCAACATTCATGCCAAACTTTTGAGCTCTTTCTCTCTTGCTTTGAAGCCTACCTTTCAAACACCCAACCTCACCAAATCCAAGGATCCATCCTGTGCGAGTTTGAGTGTGTTGGAGATTATCTTTTGAAGCACGAGCAAGGGATTCATCACCAAGCAACCTTATCTTGTTATTTTGGAGGGTGTGTGCCTCCTAAATCGGCTAGGTGTGCTTTGGAGCCTTCAAGGTGTGAAGGAACCAAGAAGTTTCTGAGGGCTTGGAGATCGCCAACTTCGTGAAGATCTACCCGAAGTGAGGCTTGGCGACCTTTCTGGCCCATAAGCTAGGGTGGTATAATTGGGTATGTGTCTTGTGGGCTCTTTGTGGGCAACGCTATTGAGACCTTTGTGGTCTTAGAGCCTTTGTGGTTCGACCCTCCACCAACGAGGAGTAGTATGGCGCCAACTATCCGAACCTCTGAAAAAATCAGCGTTCGCAATCTCTCTCCCGAACTCTTTACCTTACTTGCAAGTTTTGCTTCTGCGCTTTACTCTTTCGTAGATTTGCATGTGTAGAGTATTTTAGGCAACCTCTAGCTAAGCTTAAAATTTGCCAAGATTAAAATTGACTAGGACTCCAAGTTTTGATAGTTTATTCACCCCCTTAGACTCCAAATGATCCTACAGGTGCAAACCTTGATAAGTTCGCAGCCATGTATCATGTATGCCCACTGCTAACCTAGTAAATTCCTCTCGGGTATGGTTTGTCATGGGACCCTTCGACAATTTCATCTTTCATGCCATCAAAATATCATATTTCTTTTTTTTATAACGTTGGTGGAACTTATGTGGTATTATTGTTGGTGAATACAAGGGAAGGGTGTGCGATTTAGTGCTAAGGGTATTCGATGGCTTTCGGTTAGACACATGAGTAGGGTCAATCATACTATCATCATAATTTTTTGTTGTATATATTCAAAATTTAATGTTAAAATTTAATTGATGTCATTGGAGGGAGTATGAATACTCGAATTCTCATTCATTACAAGGAACATGACTTTTATTACTCGACGGCCATCAGCAAGCGATATAGTGAGTCTTGCTTTAGTGGTCATTTTTGCCCCTTTCAACAAGTCAACAGTTGCAGACATTCTTTGGGTAGGCTTTGCTTCCCAGTCATGTACTCTTGGGAATATTAGAAACGAAATGATATGTGGAAACACTAGGGAGCACACATTTAGAGAATGGTCTTAGGACGCGACCTTGGTGGAGGAAGAAGAGGAGAAGGGGAGGAGGTGGAGGTGGAGGTGTAGGGAGGAGGAAGACAGGGAGAGGAAGGCTCGGGAGTTCGACATGGACATGCGCTATGTGCCCTTCCTTGGCCTCACCTGTGCCCAACGCTGGCAACGCGCCACCTCTCCCGGCCTCGCCCAGCCTCTATACGCGCTCTACTCTGACGATGACAGCACGCAGCAACGAGCTCGTCCGGATCCAGTGGTGTTTTGCGTAGGTCCCTGTTGTGCAACGCCGCCGCCTATC
This sequence comes from Thinopyrum elongatum, assembly GCA_011799875.1. Lineage (NCBI taxonomy): Eukaryota > Viridiplantae > Streptophyta > Magnoliopsida > Poales > Poaceae > Thinopyrum > Thinopyrum elongatum. Next base: position 34,128,037 of record CM022298.1, read on the forward strand.
ACCAATGAGATTAATTTTTTTTTCCTGAAAACCATGTCGCGCACGGTGTATTTTTATTTAACCGTGCGCATCGTACACGCCTTCGCGCACAGTTCCAAACAGATGTGCAATGTGATCTTCACAAGCGTGATACACGCGTGCACAAGGGTCCAAAATCCGTGTGGACGTGGTATTTCACCCGTGTGCAGTTTCCTGCAGTAACGAGATGGTCTTACAAAATACACACGACCGATTATTTGGTCAAACGACCACGTCTTTGCAGCAGCACAGTTTGCTGATCACTACGGGACAATACCAAGAGAGGGAGTTGTATTGATAAATAAGAATATTCCACGAGAATGTCAAAGCCGAGTTTAGGAATCAAGCCATGTTTCTCAGGGAGTCGGTGAACGCTTCTGATGCCCCTGTTAGTAGTTTAGCGTGCGTTTACGTACCTTTTCAGTGCTTATTGTCTGAAAAAATGATACAGCCATACAGGTAGAATGTAAAGAGTCAAATTAGTTTCCACGGGACACCATTGTTGATTGGCGAATGGAGTAAGGGAAGGCGATGTGGCAAAGCGATGGCAATTATCAAGGCTAAGAAAGTGATGCGATGAAAGCAAAACATTGAGTCGCTTTTTACTATGCAGATGCCTCCACTGCATCCATTGGGACCTTTAGATCCGGATAGCTGAACCGATCGAACCGGCCGGCCAACCACTTGATCTAGGATAATCACCATTTCGTCTAAAAAAGGATAGTCGATCGCCAAGACGAGCACTCACTTGACTTGTCACTTGTCACACTAGCAACAAGGGACGACGTAACTATCATAACCAACAGTTTCTCCTCTGATCAAATGATAACGACTCATGCATTCGGCAAATAGCGACGCTCTATTGGAGGCGCGAAGCAACGGTTGGTGATGCATTCCTTGTGATCGTCATTATCGTAAAAGAACGTGAGGCAAAGAGGATCGGAATATCGATCACGAGTGTGCAACGTACCGTGCATTGACGGGAATTAAATGAGATGGATTCTAAAAGAACTAAAGTGATCCTTCTTCGTTCCAAATTAATTGAGTTCTAGATTTGTCCTAAGTCAAACTTCTTTAAGTTTGACCAAACCAATAGAAAAATATATCAACATCTATAACACCAAATTAGTTTTATTAGATTCTTTATAAAATAAATTTTCATAATTCCTCCGTTCCATAATGTAGTGTCCATATTTATTTATTTTCAAAATCAAATATTGACCAAGTTTACTGAGAAAGACACCTGCAAGAATGAGAAATTTTAAGATGTCCCCAAAGTAACATGAGCCGTTGATTCTCTTAGATCAATAGATGATGTTAGTATTACCTTTATAATATTTCTGTTCCCGACACAAACACTATAATTGGAGCAGTTAATTCTCTCCAGCAAGTACATGAATATAAATTAGAGTGCCCGCGTGTGGGAGTGCTACATAAATATAGTGCAGGCACATATGAGTGCTACATGATATAGTGCGCGCATATGAGAGTGCTACATGAATATAAAATACTCCAAACATTGTTGAGTGTGTTAAAGAAAAAGAAAAAGAACTGCTATTTTTCTTGTTTTAGTGCACGTCCTGTACGTAAGGAAACATGCATTGTGTGACTGTATATAGGAAAGAGAGAAGTGGAATTTTTCCAAGCATTCCCTTTTTCTTAAACTACTTTCATTATTGAATTATATTTACATGGTAAAAAATATCCTCAATCAATGGACCATCTTAAAAGAGCTCAAAAGGATATACCAAATAAATATAATATAAAAATATGTCTCACGATATATCTAATGATGTTTATTTGATATCATGGATGTAAATACATTTCTCTACAAACTTGGTCAAAGTGACTTCTCAAAAAATCTATGGGCACTATATTATGAAACAGGGAGAGTACTATATATTTGATATTGTAGATCTTAGCATATTTTTCTTCAATTAATTTGGAACTGAGAGAGTACTGCCTATTCCGATCCGGGCTAGCTGGATGGAAAGCGGATCGCGATCGAGTTGGTATAGTAATTCTCGCCTCGCGCGCGCGTGCACAGCATGGTGATCAAGTTGGTGACACAGCGAAAGCAGGTTGCCTTTTCGGATCGAGTACGGCTAGTTTGGACTTTGGACACGCGCTGCGCTAGATCGATCAGATCGGGTCGCCCATCCATAGTTGTGCGATCTCGTACCGGTTCAGCAAGTAACCACGGCATGCATATTATGGTATCTAAAGACGCACCATATATAGCATCTACACTCCTTTCAACCGTTCCATTGACCGGGACCAAGGCAATGCAATTATTGGAAATTAGCTATGACTGATTGACCGTGCCACCCTGTGGCTTTAGATCCACTAGGAAAGTTTTGTACTGGATCGTTCATTGCCTTGCTGAACCTTTCAAGACCGGCCTGCGATGTGACGTCAACTATCTCATCATGATATGTACGCCAAAAACTTGATTACATATATCGAGCTGCTGCTTGCAATTAAGCATTACTGTCTCTTGGTGCATTGTTGCTGTAGGAGTGCATGCATTGACCCAATTAATGGCATGCACCTCTTTCTTTTGAGTAACATCATATGTGACACTAGCTATACTAACATAACACAAATTAACCACACTCTGAAAATTTTCTCTTTTGATTTTTTTGTAGCAATAAACAATATGACAGGCACTACAAACAAACGCATCTCTTATATCTCAGCTGCCACTTGTAGCTCCCACTGCACCATGACGGCACCTCCTGGACCTCCGTTGAAATCTATTAGTGTTGTCCCCCTCTACTATAGCTAAGTTAGGCACTACACTACCTAGCGGTCATCGGGTCCAACCTGAGTGGCACGATATTAGGACATGCACAGAAGGCATGCTCTGTACATCGATCGGCACTGCAAGACGCAAACGTTGTTATTTAGGTGCACCAACACTACCTTATACGTTGCCCCGTGCGCATCCAACGGCTTTAGGAACAGCTGAATGCATTTTCTTTTTTTTGTGTCTTTCATCTTGAGATGTAGCGAAAATCAGGTTTCATCATCAACTGGTCAGGATGACAACATGTGCACGTATATATGCTAATATACAATGCTTGCAGTTATTCTCTTTTCGGGGAAAGAGATTTTAGTAAATTGGGGTAGAAGTACAATCAAAGCTAATTGCCGAGGCAATTTCAGGGGTGAGTTTCAGAGCCACACGGCTGTTCTCCCTTGCACTGTACCGATTTTCGCTAATTCGTGACTTACCAAGGTCTCGTCATGACTTATTTTAGCGACTTGTACATCTCTTTCCCTAATCAACTCTCAAATGACGCTAATTCACGACGCATAACGAGTGGTGTTGGGGGTCTTCTCCCTAATTAGGTCCACCGCCTCCGCACAGTCTGCCTCGCGGGAAAACGATGTCATCTAGTGCAACGCCAAGGCGAGCCCTTCCTCCATTGCCGCAAGCTCTGCGTCCAAACGCATCAGACCCCATCAAGAAGCTGACGGCTGGCCACAAAGATCACCTCGCTTGAATGATTCCTCAGTGCCATTCCTGTGCCCGCCGAGCCGTCATGTGCAAATGAACCATCAACATTCAACTTGCAGCATCCCGAGCCTAGCGACCAACTCTTTCGCACCTTCTGTCTACCATCTCATGCATGCTTCACTTGTCTAGCTCCCTGCGTATAAGAAATGATCATTTTGCCATTCATTGGGTCGGCCTGGCGGTGTTGCTTGATCATCAGCAGGAAGTCCATGTAGCTCATCAAGAAATGGCGGGAGCTCTCAACTGAAGGCACTGGCTTTTGATGCGTAATTTCATTGTGGATATGCCAGACCCTCCCGAGCAGTGGCGGATCCAGGACCCAGGCCGGGGGGGCCTGGGCCCGGGGCGTGAAGATCAATTGCTTCGTCCATTGTAGTATACTGCGCACTGTACCGACACTGTAGCAGCCTGGGGCCCTGGGCTTGGCCCAATCCTGAGTCCGCCCCTGCTCCCGAGCAGCATAAGCAGCAGCAGCACATTCCGTGTCGATGCTTTAGCTAGTTCGATGTCGATGTAGTGGTATTATAGTAGTAATGGAGTGTTTATTATGATATGTTTGATGTTTAATACGCTGCCGTTGTTTAATTATGTAATGAACTAGTCTAAATTTGTGTTTAAAATGAATTCGTATGCAAAAAACTTTTTTGGGATTAAGTTTTGGGGGAAGTTTAATCCCTCAAAATATGGGGGATTAAAGAATGGGGGAGAGGGGGATTAAAGGATAGGAGAAGGGCTTGAGATGCTCTAAGTCAAGCAAAACCTTCTCCAACAAAGATGAGATGTATACCATGTGTGCACCTAACTTGACCCTATTTTGAATGACATGTATATTTGTGTTGTATAACCTGGAATGCGTTGGATTCATGGTCACAACAATGCATGCGAGTCAGCGTTTGTTGGCTGGCGACCCAACAAATAAGAAAATGCATTTGTATATAGCAGTAGGTTCTCACAAAAAAAGGATTAAAAGGACAGTAGGTAACATGTCGTGATGCCGACCCATTTGTTAATTTGGCTTGATTGGGAGGTTGGCGGCTCACATGATGCAACACAAAGACTTCGTTTACTAGATGACTGAATAAAAGACGAGGACTCCCGGTCCATCCCTGCACGGTACATTGCTGTGCCGTGTGAATCTCGTCGACAGACACATAAAGGTAACCACCAAATACCCAGCTTGTGAGGGGGCTGAGAGCATCAAACATATGCTGTTCCAGTGTCGGAAAGCAAAACAAGTCTGGGCTGGGTTAGGTCTGCAAGACGCCACGGACCCTGCTAGTGAATCTATGTTGGAGTATCTACTATGCCTTCCTGCAAGTGAAGCCCTGATTCTCGGGCAGGGGAAATTTGATCAGATTGTGGCTATTACTTGCTGGTATTTGTGGTGGGAAAGAAGGAAGCTCGTTCATGGTGAGCAAATACAGCAACCGGTGCACATTACTTTGGTGATCTGCGCGCTAGCTCAAAACTTTTCTGTTGCGTTTTCCCCCTCGGCAAAGGAGAAGAGGAACCCATGGTCTCGCCCGCCTTCTGGATTTGTCAAGCTTAATGTTGATGTTGTGTATGACCCAGATTCACTCCATGGTACAGTGGGAGCAGTCATAAGAGATAGTTCGGGCATGTTCTTGGCAGCGGGGAACAATGTTGCTGGTGATTGTGTTGATGTTCTTATGGCGGAAGCCCTAGCTCTTCGGTTTGGGTTGAATCTGGCTCAATCTTTCGGATGCACGAGATTGATCATAAATTATGATAACTCGAAAGTTATTTCAGCTATGCAAGAAGGTGGTAATTTCTTTGGGTTATCAGCTGCAGTCTTTGATGAGTGTCATCACATGGCATGTTATTTCTCTCAAGTCTGTTATGAACACAGCCATAGAGAAGGAGATAGCGTAGCGCATGAACTGGCTAGACTTGCCAGATTTTCTCCTCCTAGTACTTGGTTTGATGAGCCCCCTAGTGCCATCACCCCTATGCTTGTAAGCGATGCTAATTTGATTACTATCTAATAAAGGGGTATTGAGACGTTCAAAAAAAAAAAAAAGACTCCCGGTCCATTGGTCTTTAAAATACTTGCACTTAGTAACATTAAAAAAACTACTCAATTATGCAAACATTGTGTGTTTGTCATGACTGGTAAGCCAGTATAATAGTTCATCGACCCCCTTAATTAGTTTAAGCCTTCCCCAGAAGAAGGTGAGCCGAAAGTGTGTGCCTAAATGATTAAGCAATTGTCATCGATGTCTAATCAGATCGGACCAAGATATAGTACTATATCAAGAAATAAGCACCGGAACCTATTCAAATTTGTCCGACCTGGTAAGCTAGCTGCTTTGTTCAAAGCAGGTGGAGCCCTTTTTCTAGTTCGTATGGTTTTGTCACGATCAGAAAACACAGAATATAGTGTTGATCTCTCATCTCGTGTCTGCAGCGGTGGTGGCCCCTTCCATGGCGATGAAGGCTACATCTCTCCGACGGGCATGGCGGAAGAGACATGTATCAATGGCGGGTCTATGTCGTGAAATACTATTCCAGTTTGTAGTCCTGCACTAATGGAAAAGAATGACTATTATCATTGACTCGCCTTCTGTATCGACCAATGAAAACTCAGCACCTGCAGCGATCTGCATTATACATAGCTCGACATTTATGTTCTGGCTATACATAGGTACTTCCTGTAGTGCCTATAGATTTTCTTTTTAAAGTTAAAATTTACAAACTTTGACCAAGTTTATAGTGAAAAATATCTACATTTAAAATACCAAATGCATATCATTAGATACATCATAAAATATATTTTCATATTGTATATATTTGTATTGTAGATATATACACTTTTATGTGATCAAAGTTTGCTAGGTTTGACTTTTGCAAAAACTATAGGCACTACATTATGGAACAGAGAGAGTATCTTGGGTAAACTTCATATATGCCACTGAGATTTTTCCCATATGCCCATATGCCACTCAAAATTTCCCTTTCCCAAATTTGCCACTGAAATTTTGCACCAGGTACACATATGCCACTACCGCCAGTTGACCGTTAGTTGACCATCAAATGGCTATTGAAAAGACAACTTTACCCTTGGACATACCTTGTGATGATTTAGCCAACCGATAGAAGTTTGCAGCGTGAACTCATTAGGAACTGGGCCGGCTCATAACTGCACTTCTATGCAATGCTCGCTCATAGCTCACATTTTTTGAATTCATACATTACATCATGCTCAGCCACTATTAAACATTTCCCGCTGTACATTAAAAATCCATGAATGAAGAAAACAATTTCTCTCTGAACATAAATATTTCTTTGCATTTCGATCAGCAACAATTCCACCATTCAGAACAAAAAAAAAATTCAAAGAAATTGACTGTCATATCCATAATCAAGAACAAATAAGATTTCTCCATTTAACAGGTTGATGAGATGCACGTGATTGCATTGTAAAAAAGTAAGCAATCATGAATTAATTACAACTGTAGGCTATCATATGCGTGTGATGCGTGGTTCTGGGAACATCAGAGAAGAACAGATCCGAGCATCAAGAACTCATCCAAAATCGCCATCCTCGTCCATTATTAACAACTAGCATAATACCCGTGCGTTGCCACGGGTGAGACAAACATATAAACACTGACCAATGACCAAAGAGTATTTAGTCAAATGATCGTTAATTCTACACCACATTTTTTGCGAATAATTCTACACCACATATTGGGACCACAATACATTACAAGTTTCATAGATTATTCATTTAGAAAATGTTCAGCTAAGTATAAAGTGGATATAATATTGGCATCTTAATTTATACTGTTAAAGCGTAGTTGGTATATCATTTGGTATCCACGTCTCCACCCCTCGTGTTCCCTCCCCATCGATATATTTTTCAACTGTACCCATCTCCCGGCGCAAGGAAAAAAGACCTAGCAAATAGACCACCCATCATGTCGTTCCTTCTCCCTGGTGCAACCCCCACACATGAATGATTGCTCCTCTGCCGCTGCTTTCAACTGCACCTCCCATCTGATGATGCCTCGTCTCGCTCCCTTTGCCGTCCAGACCGCACTTCCCTACCGCCTCTCTACTTTGAGGTCCATGTTCGTCCCCACCACCATGAATACCTCACCATGGACAAGGTGAGCCCTTCGAAACCGTCGGCTCCTTTGTGGGTGGTCGTGTGTCTGTGTCATGTAGTGTCCCTCGGCACGGGTCACGCTTGCTTCGCATGGCCTCGCCGGCAGCCGCACGCCTCATTGTTTCTCCAACCACAGCCACGTTAGCTTCACTCCATAGTCGCCCCTCCTCGCCTCCGACAACCAGATGGGTGATGCCTCCTCGTCTAGTGGCCGCTCATCATTGCTTTCGCGGTTCGTCTTATTCGGGATCTTGTGGGATGAGCTAGGATTCAATGGGGAAAGTGCATGGGGCGATAAACTATTCTTGTAGGTGGAACATCACCCAATGCAAGGAACTCTATACCTAAGAGATTTGTCCCCATTAACTTTTTTATCTCAACATACGAGCATGTCATATCACCATATAATTATGAATGGTACAAGACCCACCTAAACATGCAACAACCATCCATGAAAAAAAACCAACCACCACATGCAACCATGCATGGAAAAATATTTTTCATTTTAATATTCTACTTATATTCAATAAATATTTTACAACTATACATAATTAAATATACTAAGTGATACACATTTTTATTTTGATTCGTGTGTTACTAACCTAAATATTTACATCCCACACAATCAAAAATCATCGAAATATTTGCAACCGGTTCCCGCTGAGTGACACTTCTTAAACCTTGTCTAAAGATTCTAAGACTTCGGGAAAAGTACACCTAGTCCTTGTTTCGTCACAAAAAATTCTCTGATTTCTAAATATTATAATACTCAATAGTAGACATTAGGAACAAGACATGACACACTACAAAAAGAAATTCTGAGATGCGGCTCAGCTCTGGCCTATGTATCAATTGATGCAAGTCCCTTGATAGGAGCCACCAGTTGGTGGAGGCAAGAATCTGAACAAACAAATGAGAGGTGTGAGTCCTTGATAAATAAGTACTTTGCGTTGCATGTTAAATCTCATTTGGTGCAACTGTGCATTACTATAAAATAGTTAAAGACAGATGCTTAAGACATAGAGGACCAGAACTTTCTGAAAATATGTAGACATATCTGTCAAGGCATACAAAATCATTACTATGCAGCAAGAAAGAATAAAGATGTGTGTACAATAACTATATGTACGAACTTGAGTGTGAGTTTGCCGTAGGCGGACTTGATCTCTGGAGGAGTCCCTTGATACAATTGGCTAGTGTCATGCATGATTGCCAAAAGAGAATATGGAATCTTTCTGTAAAAAGATAACTGAATTACTGATCAAAGATAATAACTAACACTTCAGTTTAAAATGCAGTGCTAGAAATTAGCAGCCTGAGGTTAGAAATATGAACAAACAGGAGAACCAAAAGCTAAAGATAAAGAACGATGTGTGCCTATATAATCATATGCTTTCATGATGAGTCCCATTTGCATCTTCATCTCCGCCTCTGCCATGGGACATCCATAGTAGTGTCGGCCTTGACAACAATACTGAAACTAATCCCAAGCATTTAAAGACTACATGTAAGGCAGAGAGCTGAGAATTTCTCGAGTTCACCTCATGACAGCTAGTACAAGAACAAGGCTTCTTCGTTGAGTCATGCCCACATCAGCTCCACAAAAGGGCATGCTATCACAATGTCTGCATTAACAACGACATGTGACGACAATCTGGTTGCATGATTCGTGGGCTCATAGAACAAAACAACTAATGTAATGCAATGCTTAAACAACTATATAATTATGTGGGAATTTGGGACCAAATTTTGCATTAAAAAAAGACCGTGAAGATGAACCTGAAGCACCAAAAGATCGGCGCCTTAGGGCTCCATTAAGGGGCTGAGGGGCGCGGCAGCAGCGATATCTAGGTGCAGCCACCGAGCTGACGAGGATGATGCTATCCATCTGCATCCTTAACATTGGCCAAGGTTAGATGCTTTGTAGATATGCAAAAAATGCAGGAGTGGAAAGGGTCACGTCCGTACATAGTTTGGGGCAACGCCATTGATATGAGCCTTCTTGAAGCTTGATATTGAGACAATTGGTGAGACGGCTTGTTCTTCATCTAGAACTGAAGAAACTGTTAGTTTGCGTTCATGAAGTTGGATCAAAGATTGGAGGAAGGTTCCCACAAAAATATTTTTACTGGAGGAACAAACCTGTTAGTTTTCGTTCCGGAAGTTGACCCAACCTGACGAGACCTCGGTGGTTGATGTGTTGAAGCGGTAATGAGGCGGAGGTGTCTTCATCGCATCCATTATGGCAGGTCGCCAACGGGTGGTTCTGCTGTCTGCAGCCATGCTCGCCTCCTCCTCATGGCAGCATGGATTCCTCTAGGCTGCCAGATCAAACCTTGATGGCCTCGTCTGGGACCCTGTACGCATGTCCGATTCCAATGGCTCACATGATATCTGGGGTTTGAGAGAGAGAGAGAGAGAGAGAGAGAGAGAGAGAGAGAGAGAGAGATCGCAGGAGGGAGATGTATGAACCCATGTCGTGGTATTGCTTCGACGCCGCCGCACTTCATTCCAAGAGAGAGGCCAAGATGAGCGAGATAGAGAGGGAAAATTTGTACCTCACGCCCGGCTTCCACCATCATCCTCAGCCCGCCACCGATGCAGCCCTGACTGCCGCCGTTCGATCTGTCTAGCCACCATAGGAGAAGAAACGAGGTGGGAAGGGAATAGGGTTTGGCCATCGCGGTGAGAAGGATAGGATCTGGGAGTGGATCGTTCGTGGCAAAAAAAGGAAGATTAATAAAATTGGGGAACCGGTCTAGAAAAAAACGGTGGGACGAGGTGGACGTGCGAGGAAAAAAAATCGGCGGGATCGATAGTAAAACTTGAACCAACATGGACGATCGTACGAGGTGGACGATCGTGGAAGGAAAACTTGAACGAACGAACGAAACGACGTACGGACTGCCCCATTAGGAGTAGAGAAAGCAAATTTCGGATAAAAATACCAACTAACACCCATCGGTTTCAGATCAAGAACGCTAGCAGAAAAATCACTCCATACAACATGAACAAGGCACCGTCGCACAGCTTGAAAATTCGGGGAAAATGTGAAGAAGAAATTGGAACCAGATCTGAACATCTTGAACAAGGGGGTGGAGCTCGGGGAGGAAAGAGATCGTTACGGGATCCGGCGGGAACACCGCCATCGCCACGCATCCGGCCGCCGGGCAGAGTCTTCTCCTTCCTGCCTTGGGCGGTGGTGGCCACGAGCTCGAGGAAGACCGAGGCGGGAGCTGCCTCCTGCTTGCTGGCGCCGACACGTGGCAGGAATACCGGGGCTAGAGCCGTCCGCCGGTACCGAGGTAGGAGCCACCGCAGCCGCCTCCAGCGTGGTGCCGGTGCCGCACCCTTCGAGGAAGGCAAGCGCGTGGGAGGACGGCCGTGAAGTGAGACCGGGGCGCTACCGCGTGGGAGAAGACTGGGCCGCCGCCGGCACAGGGGCAGAGCAGCCGGCGACGATGCAGAATGGTTGGCGGCGGCGCTAATCGGGGGTGCCGGATGAAAAATCGTGCGGGATGAACAGGGGAAGAGGGGATAAGGGAGGACCCTGTTGTTTTTTTTTATCTCGTTTCTGACCAGTAGGCCCAGGGGCACGATTGTCATAATGCAACACATTTGGATTGGTACACGGTCAACGACGGGTCAACATACGGTAGTGGCATATGTGTAACCGTGTAAAATTTCAGTGGCAAATTTGGAAGAGGAAAATTTTGAGTGGCACATGGGCATAGGGGCTGAACTGTTGGACGCCAATTCAGCGACTGCATTTCCTTCACCAGACACTATTCATCTTTTTTCTCCCCCAGTTGTCGCTGCTGCTTCTTCCTCCAACAGCCTATGCCACTGCTTCGGTCCTCGCCTTCGGCGTGGTCATGTTCGAGCCCTTGCCCACGCCGTCCCCGTCTCGAGCTCGGGTTCCGTCCAATCCTAGAGGTTAAAAATCGAAAAGGTCCCCCCACCCGAACCGATTAACCCTTGTCCACGCCTCCGGCAAGTTCCTGGCTTGGCCTCACTGGCGATGTCCTGATTGGCCTGGCTAGGGACGCCGTAGCCAGCCGCGTCGCCCGTGTCTCGGCCTCGGAGCTACGCACGGCATAGGAAGTCAACTGATCCGAAATTGTTTCTAGTTGCCTAAGGAATAGCAAATCCTAATTTTTGTTATACCAACAGAAGACAAACGCTCCTTCGCAATCACAAAGCACAATTCATAACGAAATTTGGAAATAGCAGTTTTTGCATCTAATCCGATGCAGTAGTAATGTTTGTTGTAATCTCTCCTAAGGCTCTCCTTGTAGAACAAAGGGCTCTCATTGGCCAACATCTCATTGATCGGACCATACATGCACATCGAGGTCAGATGGGAACCTGTGTTGAAGTAGCACGCAATGAAACCCTCACGCTACTGCCGGAAAGCTTACCAGTGTGACGATATGGGAAACCACTAGTACCCTCGGTAGGGCGGCGAACGTGGCCGGAAGTACCAGAAGGGAGTTTGCACAAGGGAGTTGCCCAGGTTGGAGGTAACACCCTACGTCCTGCTTTGTTTTGTATTGAAGATGGAGCACCTCGTGCTCGGGGATTACAGTGATGACGGTGAGTATGGATACCGAGAGTATAGTCTACGGGAGTAGATGGGAATGGCTACCCCTAGCCTCGCTTTACATAGGGGACGAGGGCTAGGGTTTACATGGTGCCGAACCGATCTCACGACGTCAGCATCTTGGCTTGCATGCCAAGATGATCCTCCGGTCTCGAGCTGGTCCATGGGCTATCTCCCGGAGACAGGCCACCGCCAGGCCCCCTAGGCCTTCCCGGCCTGCGGGGCACCCCCGGTGTGTTGCACCGTCAATAGCCCCCCAGCGTGTCTGGAGTCGACGTCTTATGTCTTTGAGGATGAGAACCTAGGCGGGCTCTTCCTGCCTTGGCAACAAACGTGGCCCACCTTTACAGGCCCGGCTTCTGGATCTTCGGGCTGGCCAGGAGCGCGGCCTCCTGGGTGGCGCCTTCATGAGCTCGGGACGGCCGACATGGAGGGTTCCGAGGCCTTGTAGCTCGAGGCCAGACGGCCTCCTGCCCGTCTCTTAATGGTCTGAGATTCTATGGCTTGAGATTCTGCGGCCTCACAGCCCGTGGATCCGTGGCTCGCACCTCGCGCCACGAGCACCGAGACATTGCCAGCTCCACGTTCATCACGTCCTGTCAATACTGGCGAGAGGACCGACAAGCTGCCTGTTGGTTTCGCCTTGACCGGCACGTCATTACGATAGGGCCTAGATTCTCGTGCCCATATCTCACAAAATGGGAAACCGCAGAGAAAGTGGGACACGCGTCAATCAGGTGAGGCGGTCGCTTCAGTTTCACAGTGGGATATAAAGAGAGCGGGGGAGAACAGTTCCCCCACTTCTCCACCTTGCCTTCAGTTTCATTTTGCCTTCCTTTGCTCCTGGCGCCATTGCTACGTGCTTCAGGCCGCATGAGCCCCTTTCTTCTTCCACTTTCCTCATCCTTCGAGCAATGGTGAAGGGCGAGTCAGGCCGTGGCCAAAGCACGGCCGGGGCGTGTAGGAGATATGCCCTTGAGGCAATCATAATAGTTATTTATGTTATCTCCAAGTTTTTAATTAATGTTTATGTTCCATGCTATAACTGCAATGATTCTCGAGTTTACAATAACCATGAGGCTTGGAGGGAAACTCATGTGCACGTGTGGAATAATAAACAGATAAAAGTATTTCTAATCTCACCTCTAAGACTAGCTCAAGTGTTGCATGGTGGTTCTGTTTTCCTGATCATGGGCATCACTATGCCGACAACTTTGAGGGCACAATGTTAGAAGAACACTTGTGTTGAATTAACCCAAATTGATGTTATACTATGCGATACATTTGTCACAAGTTAATGGTTAATAACACATAAAAAGTTAGCGTTTTCATAATTCCTTAGACCATGAGAGTATCGAGTTCCTTCGTACTTGCTTCGTGAACGTTGGGGTTTGTTAAACGTCATCCGTAACAGGGTGGCTATTACGGCGGCTTGCGGGTTCACAGAAAGGTATGGCAGGGAGCTAGGTAGCTCAAGATTGGGATTTGCTCCTCCGTCGATGGAGAGATATTCTTAGGGCCCTCTCGGTGTTACGGTATCCATCATCGTTTGGCCAGACTCAGTGTGATTTGATCATAGGGATGCCGGAACACGGGAACGAGAAGAGAGAACAAAACCGATAACGAGGTAACTGGCATAGTGAACAAGTGTTGATTCATGGGGATGCCATTAAGTCTCACCTCGGGTATTTGTAACATATCGCGAAGCAACATAAATAGCATTTGGTAATTGCAGGTTCGCTCGAATAATTATTCGTGTGGGTATAGGGGTCAATATGGATGTTCACAGTTCCACTATTGATCATTGATCGGAAAGTGTTCCGGTCATGTCTATACTTCACCGCACCTATAGGGTCACACACTTAAGGGTCATCTATCTGCTGAGTACTATACAGGGAGTCCGAGAGAAAGTCACCGAAAAAGTTTTGGAGACAACAAAAAAGTTTCAGAGAGAAAACCAGAAATGTTTCGGAGTTACCGGAAATGTTTCGGAGGTAAAAATCATCCTACCGGAAATGTTTCGGAATGCGTCCAGAATTATTTTAGGGGGTGCCGGAAATGTTCTAGACCTTCCGGAATTTTTTCAGATTAAACGGTCGCGAAAAAATGTTTTGATGAATAGTGGATGACTAGTGGAAACACTATTTGGTGGCTTTTTGGAAAGCCACTTTTGGGGCTTTCCCACAAAGTCAATGGTGATGTCATGGGGTGGTGGGACCCCCTTTGGGGACCCCCAACATGGTGTCCGGCCCAAGAAGGAGCTCCTCCATGGAGCTCCACTTGCTCACCTTTTGTGGCTTTATGGTGAAAGATCCCAAGGGTTTATTGGTATTTTCCCATGGACTCTACCCCTTTCCTTCCCCTATAAATAGAGGTGGAGAGAGCTCTCCAAACTCACTCAAGTTCTCTCTAAACACATGTCATGCATGATCTGGCTTTCTTCACTCCCTCACACGAAATAGTTTCGTAGCCGAAAGGCTGTCTAGTCTCCGGTAGGGAGCAGTTTCGGATGGCGAAGCCCTGCCGGATAGCTGACACCGTATGTGTGCAACTTAGTAGAGAGGTCGTAGTTTCGATCTATGCCTGAGGGGCTGTTCGAGGGTCCTCCCAAAGGGCTGTCGGAGTGACCGTTCGAGATTCTGTCTGAGTGCCTCCCGAAAGGCTGTCCGAGTGACCGCCCGAGGGGCTGTCCGGGGGAGAACATCCTCGCGGTTGGGAGGTTGTAAAATTCTAGCCGTGGGGATCTACACCAATGATCTTCATCGACTCTATTTTGGCTGCGCTACGAGTCGGTAATGATCAAATCAAAACCTTGCATGCATCTTCATAGTGGTGCTGGGCGTGTTTGTAGTGCAGATTTTTTTTCTGTCGTGTTACCCTACAGGGTGGGCCCCAGGCTGCCGCCATCGCTGAACACAAGAAGAAGAAGGCCAGCGTTGGTGCCAGAGAAAAGAAGGAGCCGAGTGAGGCGCTCGGGAAGTGGTTTCCCTCCACTACTCGCGGCCACCAGTTGGAGATCCTTGTCAAGGAGAGATTAATGCCGCCTTAGGCGGGGTTGCGGTGGCGACTGCCGGGGACCGAGGCCATGCCGATGCTGGCCGGCGATGAGCAAATCCTTCACTAGCAGTTCTTCAGTCATGAGCTGGCCTTCCCATTGCACAGTTTCGTCATTTGACACCCAATGCCATTTTGCACATCGCCAATTTTATCACGGTGTGCGAGTGCTACCTCAGAATAGCCTTGCACTTCGAGTTGTTCTAGTGCTACTTCTGGATCAAGGCATAGAAGAATGGGGATGACATTTGCGACCCCGGGGGCGTGAACTTGCAGCTCCGACCTTCCACCAAGTTCTTCAAGATCCCTCTGCCGACGTTGGTTCGGGAGTGGTACAAGGGCTGGTTCTACGCCTCTGGCCTCAGGGACGACCTACCGCCCTTCATCAAAGAGCCACAAAAGTGCCTGCGGTCTTGGAAGCCGGTTGACAAGCTTTTGAGGGGAACTCAAAAGCTAATCGACGTGGTCAGCAATCTGAAGGACCACGGGCTGAAAGAGGAGCACATCCTCCAAACCTGGCGGAGCGGCGAATCCACCCACTGGCCGCCCTGGGCAACCTAATGTACACATACACGGGGCCCAGGGACCTGACATGGGTTTTCGCGGAGGAGCTCAGTGAGGACGAGGTGTGGACGCACATCCATGTTTTAATGGATTTGCCGCTCGATAAGATCCCCTTTGACGTCGTCGTGGAGCCCTTCCATTTTGGCAACGTGCTTGATGACGTAAGTCTTTTATCACTTTTGCTTTAGTCAGTGAGTGTCTTTACTTCATGTCTCGTTTTGACCTGTCGAGACCTCGCAGGGGTTCACGAGCTTTGTCGCCTTCTTGTCGGAGGGCCCGCTACCTAGGCAGGCCTTAGACCCGGCGATGGCAAAGCTGTTGGTGCCGGAGCCAAAGAAGACCCCTGTAGCCAACCGCACGCCTTCGAAGAAGGGGAAAACCGCCACGCCCCCTGAGGAGGAGAGCGACGATGGCGGCAGCGATGAGGACGAGGGAGACGGTGAAGGGAAGGACAACGATGAGACATCCGCGGAGGAGGGCAACCTTGAGAAAGAAACGCCCGTAATTTCGCCCTCGTGGGGCCTAAAGAGAGGCCCCGCGGAGGAAACTTCTGCTGATGCGGCCTTAACGGAGGAGGGGATTTGGCAGGATGCCCCTAGGATCTGTGAGCCTGTCGGGGAGGCCAATACACCTCCAGTGCTGGCCGTCCCTATTCAAGTGGTGGCCCCCCAAGCAACGCAACACCTTTGCACCTGGGAGGTAGGCCTCTTGATCACCACTTAACATTATTTTGTGGTAGTTATCATGGTTTATCTACTTATATCGGGCCTCGTGATTGTAGGGCTACCTGCTCCATCAAAGAGGTCAGCGCGGCCGGAGCCTCCACGCTCTAGCCGGCAACGGAAGCCCCCGAGACCGGGCTGCAGGGAGCCGCGGGCGGCGATCAAGGATTACCGCATGAGGCCACCATGTCAGGAGCCGGTAAGTGCACCATTTTACCTTCTTTTGGTGTTCACGCATTACAATGTGTGGTCTTAGCCTCAGCGTTTTGGCGCTATGTAGCTGCTTCACCTTCGCCGGTCGACCCAGGGGCCGCATCAGTTTCTGCCCTAGAGGCCTAAGTCTCGGACCAGCATGTCATCATCGAGGCGGGGGTCGAGGCCCCCCGTCTCGAGCTAACACGGTCAAGATAGCAGAGGCCGGCACCGCGGAGGTCGGGGCCAGTGCTCCTGGTGTCGTGGTGCCACCTGTGGCGCTTCTGGCGGCGAGGGCCGCGGCACCGCCTGTGGCTCCGGTATCTTAGCTGGAGCCCGTTGTCCATGCCTCAAGGTCCGATGCTGGCGGGCAGGACACGAGGTAGGGGAAGAAGAGGAGGGTGGCGGCGGACTCCGCTGTGGCATCGCTGTCGTCCTTTTTCCCAAAGGGAAGCGAGCTAGGGCCAGACGTGCCAGAGGAGACCAAAGCTGTGCTGGATGGGGCCTTAGAGGAGATGAAGGTCTTGTGTTCTTCTATCCGGAGGCTTGGCCTGTCGGTGGAGATGGGGTTTATGGTAAACATTCCTGCTCTTGCTTGTTTACTTTGTGACATACCGAATATGGTAGCTGTAGGCCTGTAGTCCCCGGGACCAAGTGCAGTTTCGGCTTGGAATCGGGCTTAGGTCTGATTTGATTGCATGATTGTGCTGGCAGCCCCCATGCTTGGTTCTCATCTCTTTGCTTTATTCATAGGAACTCACGGGCCGGAACTGGGAGCTTGCTTCTGAGAATGCCGAGCTGCGGAAGCAGCTTGAAGCTTAGTGCCAAGTCAATGGGAACCTAGAGCACATGCGTGCGAACGCCATTCGTAAGTTCCCTTGATGTGTATTCGCTTGTTTAGCCCGTGGTTCCGTCCTTGGTTCTTTTTCATGATCTTTATTACCGTTCACCCCCCGAGGAAGCTGTGTGGCTCTAGGAGACGATGAGTGATGCTCAGCACTCGCGCGATGAGGCGAAGGTGGCCGCGCCTGCCGCTGAGGAGGAGGCCCAGGCCTTGAAGGAGGCCGTGCGCAATCTGGAGGCCGCCATCGCGACAGAGCGGAAGGCCATCGAAGACCTACGAGCCTAGACTGAACTCAGCCACTGCGATGCTCCCGATTTGACCGTACACTAATCATACACGTTATCATACACGCAAACATGTATGACCAAAATCAGGGACTCACGGGAAGATATCACAACACAAATCTAAACACAAATTAAAATAATTCAAGCTTTATATTACAAGCCAGGGGCCTCGAGGGCTCAAATACGAAAGCTCAAGAACACGAGTGTCAGCGGAAGCAAATATATCTGAGTACAGACATACGTTCAACAAGATGCCATAAGATGGCTAGCACAAACAAGGATACAGACCAATGAGGCGCAGGCCTCTTGCCTGGGATCCTCCTAACTACTCCTGGCCGTCAGCGTCCTGCACGTAGTAGTAGCCACCCTCAGAGTAGTAGTAGTCGTCGTCGGTGGGGGCAGCTAGCTCCTGGGCTCCACCTTCTGATCACAGCAATCGAGTATAGGGGAAAAGAAGTAGCAAAGCAACCGTGAGTACTCATCCAAAGTACTCGCAAGACTGACATCAGATCTATGCTACATATGCATCGGAATCAATCAAAGGGGTAGTATCTGTGGACTAAACTATAGAATGCCAGAATAAGAGGGGGAGAAACTAGTACTATCGAAGACTACGCTTCTGGCAGCCTCCATCTTGAAGCAGTAGAAGAGAGTAGTTGGTAAGTTAACCAAGTATCATCGCATAGCATAATCCTACCCGACGATCCTCTCCTCGTCGCCCTGGGGGAGAGCGATCACCGGGTTGTATCTGGCACTTGAAAGGGTGTATTTTATTAAGTATCCGGTTCTAGTTGTAAGAGGTCGGAATACAACTTTGGGTCATCCTGTTACCGGGGGACACGGCTATTCGAATAGATAAACTTCCCTACAGGGGTGCACCATCTTACCCAACACGCTGGATCCCTCTGGCCGGACACACTTTCCTGAGTCATCCCCGGCCTCGGAAGATCAACACGTCATAGCCCTACCTAGGATTAACAGAGAGGTCAGCACGCCAGACTAAACCCTATGCGTGCAGGGGTCTGGGCCCATCGCCCATTGCACTCCTGCAGGTTGCGAGGGTAGAAGGGATCAGTCCTGGCCACCACCATTACAGAGGCGGTTGCTTTACGCGGGCAACCCGGGCGCGCGCCGCTCAATCGCTGACATCTAGAAAGCATCGGCTGATACCACGACGTCGAGTACCCATATCTTTCCCGCGTAGTTGGTTAGTGCGTAAAGGCTCGTAGCTAGACTCGGATCAAATACACAATCCCGTTAAGAGTGTTAACTTGTTAAAACTGCGGACGCCGAGCAGGGACCAGGCCCACCTCTCTCCTGGGTGGTCTGTGACGCCTCCGATTCAATCGTACACTAATCATACACGCAAATGTGTACGATCAAGATCAGGGACTCACGGGAAGATATCACAACACAACTCTAGACACAAATTAAAATAATACAAGCTTTATATTACAAGACATGGGCCTCGAGGGCTCGAATACATAAGCTCGAATACAAACGAGTCAGCGGAAGCAACATTATCTGAGTACAGACATGAGTTAAACAAGTTTGCCTTAAGAAGGCTAGCACAAAAGCAGCAACGATCGAAAAGGCAAGGCCTCCTGCCTGGGAGCCTCCTAAACTATTTCTGGTCGTCGGCGGTCTCCACGTAGTAGTAGGCTCCGTTGGGGTAGTAGTACTCGTCGGCGGTAGCATCTGGCTCCTGGGCTCCACCATCTGGTTGCAGCATCCGAGAAGAATGGAAAGAGGTGGAAAAAGGGGAGCAAAGCAACCGTGAGTACTCATCCAAAGTACTCGCAAGCAAGGATCTACACTACATATGCATCGGTATCAAAGAAATGGGTAGTATCTGTGGACTAAATTGTAGAATGCTAGAATAGAGGGAAAGCAAAGCCTATCGAAGACTAGCATCTTCTTGAAGCCACCATCTTGCAGCATTTAGAAGAGTACAGAATAGCATTTTATAATTAGCAAGCATGTTGTAACATTAGCGCCCAGAGATCCTTTCTCGACTCCCTACGAGAAAGTAATCCCGGAGCCATCATATCCATGACATGCCTCAGCATACAGTATCCAGTTCTAGTTGTATCAATCAGGATACAACTCCGAGCATCCGTTACCATGGACAAGGCTATTCGAATAGATCAATCTTCCCCGCAGGGGTGCACAAACTTACCCAACACGCTTGATCAACTCCGGCCGGACACACCATCAAGTCATGACCGGCCTCGGCCGATCAACACACCGCAGTCCTACCTAGGCTCAACGGAGAGGCCAGCACGCCGGTCTTTATCCTAAGAGCACAGGGGTCTTGGGCTCATTGCCCTTTACACTCCTGCACGTTGCGTGGGCGGCCGATGAGCAGATCTGGCAACCTCCTTATATAAGGCAGGTGCTTACGCAGTCCAACCCGGCGCGCGCCACTCCATCGCTGACGTCCGTTGAGCTTTCGGCTGATACATACGATGCAGTGTGCCCATACTTATTCCTGCGTGGTGGTTAGTGTGAAAAAGGCCAGAGGCCTACTCGGATCAAATATCCAAATCGTTAGTGTCTTGGGAGCGTGCGGCAACGATCAATGATCCACGATTTGTGGTCCCGTCGCCCCGTCTCACGGACTTGCGGCAAGGGCTAAGAATGCCCGGCCGCGCCGCGTGGAAAACTTGCGGGTATCCTCCAGATCAACCCGACTTCACATCACTCGCGGGTACCCCTCGGGGCCGACCCGATGTCATCATGGTTCTGTGGTAAGTCAAAGTAACTGTGTGTCCGAAACAGCAAGGGGGAAACCCGAGGAATCACCCTCAATGGATTCCCACTCGATGTAACCGTCAAGGTGGACTTGGAGGAATCACCCTCGATGATCCACACTTGAGGGGTTGCACGACAGAGTCGTTATCGGGAGTGGTGAAGGAGGAATCACCCTCGATGACCATGGCCGAATAGCTACACTACAGGGTTAACATCAGAAGTGCTGACGAGGTATCACCCTCGGCACTCGATAATAACTCTGCAGAGTCGTACAACTAAGGGGGGTGATGTGTGGTGTCGGGGGCCTGGACGTCGGTCACGTTGATCGAGTCATCGAACATAAAGCGGGGCAACTGGGACAAGGTGGGGGGGGGTCACTGATGGATCTCTAACCAACCTATACTAAGCAGTTTAGAATAAGTAGGTAAGGTATGAAAGCAGGCTATGCATCAGAGTAGGATCATACAAAAAGCAGTAGGAGTTCTATTGAAAGCATGAGAGAGAAGGGAATGGGCGATATCAGAATGATCAATGGGGGGTTTGCTTGCTTGGAAGCTCTGCTGCAAAGGAACGGTCATCGGTGACGTAGTCGATCACAAGGGCAGCATCGGTCTCGGGGTCAACCGGAGAGAAGAGGGGGAAGTAACAGTAAATACAAAGCACACATATGCATTACGAAGCAGGACAAGGTGATAAGCGGAGATAGGGTTGACCTAACATAGTGCTACACGTTTCAGACGGAGGGGAAAACATCCGAGGATGATTTCCCGATGTTAGACGGATTCCGGACAGATGAAAGAGAGGGGACGGTTCCATGCTCAGCATGCTATGGGCATGTGACAGATGAACGGACCGTGTATTCGGATTCGTTTGATTTTTCAAATTTCATATATAACTTATTTTCATCTGAGTTACGGATTATTTTATATGAATTTTTAGAGTTTTAAACATTTTCTGAAAAAATCCTGGAATTAAATTAATTAAAAATTAAATGGATAAATTGCTAGGGGTACACAGAAGTGTACCCAGCAGAAAGCTCATTAGGCTGACAGATGGGTCCCAGTTGACTAGGTCAACTGCCCAGTCAGCAGAGACTGACTGGTGGGGCCAGTGCCCAGTCAGCAGGCTGACTGGGTCAACCCTATCCACTGGAACAGTGGACAGGGCCCACATGTCATACACATCGAGTTAATTAGGGGGGTTAGGTTAATTGGTTGGGTTAATTAGAGGGTGGGGCCCAAGTGTCCGTGAGGGTCAGCGTGGCGGTTAGTGGCTAATGACGCCATGTCATCAGGTAATGTCGGCTAACCGCTGGTGCTAAACAGGAGCACCGGAGTTGCCCGTCCGGCCAACTCCGGCGACCATTCGTCGTGTGGTTTGGTCCGGTGTGATCCTGGGGTCGAGCGCGTCCGCTGGGTGTGGCAGTAGGGATGGGGATGGCCGGAGTCGAGCTTAGCTCCAACAATGGCGGCGGCGATGTTCGGGTGGAAGTGGATCAGCAGCAGTGCGCAAACGGGCAAGGCAAAGGGTTAGTGAGGTCCTACGCGCGCGGGCGAGCTAAACGGGCACTAGCGCGGGACCATTTGGTCGCCGAAAGCTCGAAGGCGATGAGCTCCCGCGGCGATGGGCTCGAGCATGTATGGGACGGCGACTACGGCCATGTTGGGGCAAGGAGAAGAGAGCGGGGAGGAAGGAGAGCTCACCGCGGAGCACAAGGAGGCTCGATGGCGGTTTAGGAGCTGCAGGGGCGGCCGGAGTTGTTGGCGAGGAGGCGGCGACCCGAGGAGGAAGACGGGGTGGATTCGGCGCTGCGACGCTCCTCGATCCCGGTGAGCTGCACCAGAGGGCGAGGCACTCCACGGCGAGGCGGACGAACACGTCGGCGAGGCGCAGGGACGGAAGTCGCCACGGTAGTAGCCGACGGCGGCGACACGGTTGCTGGGCGAAAAGGGGATCTGAGGAGAGGGAGCAAGGGCGAGAGGATGAGGGAGAGAGCGAGGGGGCAAGTGGGGAGGGGGCCCGAGGAGGCAGGGGTTGCTGGCGGCCTTATCCTCCCGGCCATCACCGGTGAGGGGGTCGGGCGGTGACAAGCATGCGCGGGCGCTCGGTCGGACGTGCCTGAGGAACAAGGAAGAGGGGCGAGGGGTTTGAGTGGGCCGGTGTGCCCTAGTGGGCTAAGGCCCAGGGGGCAGGGGCCCCTCTCTTTTTCTTTTTCTCCTTTCTTTTCTTTTGTATTTTCTTTTATCTTTTCTCTTTCCAATTCTTATAAGGACCAAAATAGTTTTATATAATACAAAACTTGCACCTAGAGTATTCTTATAAATTAGGCTACTGCCACAATAAGTTTAGTAGTTAAATAAATTAGTTTATCTTTTTTTAAATCAAAAGGCATTTAAATAATTGCTTTAGCCACTGTTTAAATTACTTTAGGACACATAGACACTTTTATAAAAATGTTGGTTCACCACCATAATTAGTTATGGTATATTTTCCACATGATGAACATTTTAGATTTCATGTTTGTGAATTTTTGTATTTCACTTATTATTTGAATTTGAATTCAGGTGGAATTTGACAAGGGAAAGAATCAAGGATGGTCATGCACAGCTTAGCAAAATGAATAGTTTAATCTAGGAGGGTTACTGTAGCTTGATTATCCGGGCGTTACATGGTCCCAACCTGCCCTGTTGTTCCGCCACAAAGTATCACTCGGGGGCCGTCGAGAACCCGGGCCCACATCTACCTGGATGGAACGACATGCCCCTTCAGCCCCCACATTCGTGAATCACCCGCGGGTACTCTACGAGCCGACCCGACTTTAGTCTCAATATTGTATCATGTGTAATATGTATATATATACCCGTAATCACTGATATGTCCATTTTGCATCATGTTTTATTGCTGTTATTTATAATGTTTTTATTCAATATAACACTTCATGGAGTATTTCTAATGCCTTTTCTTTCTTAATATGCAAGGTTTACTCAAAGAGGGAGAATACCGGCAGCTGGATTTCAGGGCCAGAAAAAGCTACAGCAGAGATACCTATTCTACACATCTCCAAATGGGCTGAAAATCAACGGAGAATTATTTCAGAATATATAAAAAATACTGGGCCAATAAGTTACTGGAGGAGGCCAACCAGGTGCCCACATGGCACCTGGGCGCCCCCCTGGGGCCTGCCCTGGTGCCATGTGGAGGCCCTGGCCCACCTCCGGCCTCCTCCTTCTGGTATATAGTTCATTTAACCCTAAAACTATTAGGGAGAGACTTTCGGGATGAGGCGCCGCCGCCACATGGCGGAACTAGAGCAGGAGCACTTTTGCTCTCCGGCAGGCAGATTCTGCCGGGGACACTTCCCTCCGGGAGGGGGAAATCGATGCCTTCGTCATCACCAACAACCCTCTCATTGTGGGAGGACCAATCTTCATCATCATCATCAACAGCACCATCTCATCTCATACCCTAGTTCATCTCTTGTATTCAATCTTTGTATCAAAACTGTAGATTGTTACTTCTGGGATTGCTAGTAGTGTTGATTACTTATCGTAGTTGATGCTAGTTGGTTTGCCTTGTGAATTACTAAATGTTCAGATCATTTACGTTATTCAATACCCCTCTGATCTTGAACATCATGATGATGAGTGAGTAGTTACTTTTGTTCTTGAGGACACGGGAGAAGTCTTGTCATAAGTAATCATGTGAATTCGGTATTCGTTCGGTATTTTGATCATATGCATGTTGTGATTCACTTAGTGGTGTCATGTGAACGCCGATTACATGACACTTCACCATTTTTGGGCCTAAGGGAATGCATTGTGGAGTAGTAATTAGATGATGGGTTGCTAGAGTGACAGAAGCTTAAACCCCAGTTTATGCGCTATTCCGTAAGGGGCTGATTTGGATCCAAACGTTTATTGCTATGGTTAGACTTTGTCTTAATTCTCTTTTCGTAGTTGCGGATGCTTGCGAGAGGGGGTAATCATAAATGGGAGGCTTGTTCAAGTAATAACAGCACCCAAACACCGGTCCACCCACATATCAAATCATCAAAGTAACGAACGCGAATCGAATGAACATGATGAAAGTGACTAGATGAAATTCTCGTGTGTCCTCAAGAACATTTGCATCATTATAGGTACTTGTTCCGTCTTGTCCTTTGCACTAAAATGGATTGGGCTATCTTGCTGCACCTTATTTACACTTGTCACTTGTTACAAATTTCTTTGCTATCAAACTATCTATTACCACTTATTTATGTGCTTGCGGAAACTACCTTGCTGAAAACCGCTTGTCATTTCCTTCTGCTCCTCGTTGGGTTCGACACTCTTACTTATCGAAAGGACTACGATTGATCCCCTACACTTGTGGGTCATCAAGACTCTTTTCTGGTGCCGTTTCTGGGGAGTGAAGCGCCTTTGGTAAGTGGAAATTGGTAAGGAAACGTTTTTGCTACGAGCTGAAATTTATTTCTACTTGTCACTATGGAAAGTAATCCTTTGAGAGGCTTGTTCGGGGTATCTTCACCTCGACCGGAAACCACTAGAGTTGCCTCTCCACCACCTATTGAAGTTACTAAAGATATTGCTTATGAAATTCCTATTGGTCTTTTTGAGAAACTGTTAGCTAATCCTTATGCAGGCGATGGAACTAAACATCCTGATATGCACTTGATCTA
This sequence comes from Thinopyrum elongatum, assembly GCA_011799875.1. Taxonomy (NCBI): domain Eukaryota; kingdom Viridiplantae; phylum Streptophyta; class Magnoliopsida; order Poales; family Poaceae; genus Thinopyrum; species Thinopyrum elongatum. The sequence goes on from CM022298.1 coordinate 34,153,405, forward strand.
TGTGGATGAAATTTGTGGATTGTTTAAGCTTGCAGGTTTATCTGGAGATAGAGCTAAGAAGAAAGTATTCCCTTTATCTTTGGAGGGAAATGCATTGACATGGTACAGGCTATGTGATGATACTGACACATGGGATTGGAATCGGTTGAAACTGGAGTTCCACCAGAAGTTTTATCCTATGCATTTGGTTCATCGTGATCGGAATTACATCTATAATTTCTGGCCGCGTGAAGGAGAAAGTATCGCTCAAGCTTGGGGGAGGCTCAAGTATATGCTTCACACATGCCCCAATAATGAGCTCTCAAGAGAAATAATTCTTCAAAACGTTTATGCTCGGCTTTCACGTAATGATCAAACTATGCTTGATTCTTCTTCGACTGGTTCTTTTATGGAGATGACTATTGAATTCAACTGGGATCTCCTTGAGAAAATTAAGCGCAACTATGAGGATTGGGAGATCGACAAAGTTAATGAGTCAGGTATAAATCTTGAATTTGATTGTGTTAAATCTTTTATGGAAACAGATATTTTTCAGAAATTTAGCACTAAGTATGGACTTGATTCTGAGATAGTAGCTTCCTTTTGTGAATCATTTGTTGCACATGTTGATCTTCCTAAGGTGAAGTGGTTCAAATACCATCCTCCTATAGAAATTAAAGAAAAACCTCCCGAGGTTAAGGAAGAAAAGGTTATTGCTTACAATGTTGATCCAGTTGTTCCTACTACTTATTTTGAGAAACCACCTTTTCCTGTTAGAATCAAGGAACACTCTAAGGTGTCTTCTGTAGTTAGGAAAAGTTATGTTAGAACACCTACACCTTCTGAGCAAATTAAGGTTGAACCTAGTGTTGCTATAGTTAAAGATCTTTTGGTTGATGAACTAGATGAGCATGTTATTTCTTTTTGTGAAGATGCATCTAGAATTGCTAGTCCTGATCGTAAGCATAAGAATAGACCTATGTTTGGCATGCCTGTTATTTCTGTTAAGATTGGAGATCATTGTTATCAAGGCTTATGTGATGTGGGTGCTAGTATTAGTGCTATTCCTTTTACTCTTTATCAAGAAGTCATGAATGATATTGCACCTATTGAAATTGAGGATATCGATGTTACTATAAAGCTTGCAGATAGAAATACTATCTCACCACTTGGTATTGTTAGAGATGTTGAAGTCTTGTGCGGTAAGATCAAATACCCTGCTGATTTCCTTGTTCTTGTATCACCGCAAGATGATTTTTGTCCTATAATATTTGGTAGACGTTTCTTGAATACTGTCAATGCTCAAATTGATTATGCTAAGGAAATTGTTAGTGTTGATTTTGGTGGTGTGTCTCATGAGTTTAATTTCTCTAAGTTTCGTAGACAGCCACATGATATAGAATTGCCTAGCAAGGATGAAATTGTTGGTCTTGCTTCTATCGCTGTTCCACCTACTGATCCTTTAGAACAATATTTGCTTGATCATGAGAATGATTTACATATGAATGAAAGGAATGCAATAGATGAAGTTTTCTTTAGTCAGCAGCCTATTCTGAAGCATAATTTGCCTGTTGAAACTCTTGGAGGTCCTCCTCCACCAAAGGGTGACACTATTTTTGAATTAAAACCATTACCTAACACTTTGAAATATGTCTATCTTCATGAAAAGAAAATATATCCTGTTATTATCAGTGCTAACCTTTCAGGACATGAAGAAAAGAGGTTATTGAAAATTCTAAGGAAACATCGTGCTGGTATTGGATACACTCTGGATGATCTTAAGGGCATTAGTCCCACTTTATGTCAGCACAAGATTAATATGGAGCCAGATGCTAAACCCGTTGTGGACCACCAACATCGATTGAATCCAAAAATGAAAGAGGTGGTAAGAACTGAAAATATTAAAGCTTCCGGAAGTAGGTATAATCTATCTCATAGCTGATAGTAGATGGGTAAGTCCAGTTCATTGTGTTCCTAAAAAGGGTGGTGTCACTATTGTTCCTAATGATAAGAATGAGCTTATTCCTCAGAGGATAGTAACTGGTTATAGGATGGTGATAGACTTTAGAAAGTTGAACAAAGCTACTAGGAAAGATCATTATCCTTTGTCTTTTATTGATCAAATGTTAGAAAGGTTGTCTAAGCATACACACTTTTGTTTCCTAGATGGTTATTCTGGTTTTTCTCAAATACCTGTTGCACAACCTGATCAAGAGAAAACCACCTTTACTTGCCCTTTTGGAACCTTTGCTTATAGACGCATGCCTTTTGGTTTATGTAATGCACCTGCTACTTTTCAAAGATGTATGACTGCTATCTTCTCTGACTTTTGTGAAAAGATTGTTGAGGTTTTCATGGATGATTTTTCCGTTTATGGAACTTCTTTTGATGATTTCTTGAGCAACCTTGATCGAGTTTTGTAGAGATGTGAGGAAACAAATCTCGTCTTGAACTGGGAGAAGTGCCACTTTATGGTTAATGAAGGTATTGTCTTGGGCCACAAAATCTCCAAAAGAGGTATTGATGTTGATAAGGCTAAGGTTGATGCTATTGAGAAGATGCCATGCCCGAATGATATCAAAGGTATAAGAAGTTTTCTCGGTCATGCTGGTTTCTATAGGAGATTTATTAAGGACTTCTCAAAAATTTCTAGGCCTCTTACCAATCTTTTGCAAAAAGATGTTCCTTTTGTTTTTTATGATGATTTTGTAGAAGCCTTTGAAACTCTTAAGTCAGCCTTAATCTCTGCACCTATTGTTCAGCCACGTGATTGCAATTTACCTTTTGAAATTATGTGTGATGCTAGTGACTATGATGTTGGTGCTGTTCTAGGGCAGAGAGTTGATAAGAAGTTGAATGTTATTCATTTTGCTAGTAAAACTTTGGACACTGCCCAAAGGAATTATGCTACTACTGAAAAAGAGTTTCGAGCAGTTGTGTTTGCATGTGATAAGTTTAGATCTTATATTGTTGATTCCAAGCTTACTATTCATACTGATCATGCTGCTATCAAGTACCTTATGGAGAACAAAGATGCTAAGCCTAGGCTTATCAGGTGGGTTCTTTTGTTGCAAGAATTTGATCTTCATATTGTTGATAGGAAGGGGGTTGATAACCCTGTAGCTGATAATCTATCTAGATTAGAAAATGTGCTTGATGACCCACAACCTATTGATGATAGTTTTCCTGATGAGCAACTAGCTGCTATTAATGTTTCTCACAGTACTCCTTGGTATGCTGATTATGCTAATTACATTGTTGCTAAGTTTATGCCTCCAAGTTTTACTTATCAGCAAAAGAAAAAGTTTTTCTATGATTTGAGACACTTCTTCTGGGATGATCCACATCTTTATAAAGAAGGTGTGGATGGTATTGTTAGACGCTGTGTGCCCGAGCATGAACAGGAACAAATTCTTCGTAAGTGTCACTCCGAAGCATATGGAGGACACCACGCTGGAGACAGGACCGCACACAAGGTATTGCAATCCGGTTTTTATTGGCCTACCCTCTTCAAGGATGCACGTAAGTTTGTCCTATCTTGTGATGAATGCCGAAGGAATTGTAATATTAGTAGACGTCAGGAAATGCCTATGAATTATTCTCTTGTTATTGAACCATTTGATGTTTGGGGTTTTGATTATAGGGGACCTTTTCCAAAGTCCAATGGGTATACTCATATTCTTGTTGCTGTTGATTATGTTACTAAGTGGGTAGAGGCTATCCCCACTAATAGTGCTGATCACAACACTTGTATTAAAATGCTTAAGGAAGTTATTTTCCCTAGATTTGGAGTTCCTAGATATTTGATGACTGATGGTGGTTCACATTTTATTCATGGTGCTTTCTGTAAGTTGCTTGCTAAGTATGATGTTATTCATAGAATTGCATCTCCCTATCATCCTCAATCTAGTGGTCAAGTTGAGTTGAGCAATAGGGATATAAAGTTGATCTTGCAAAAGACTGCCAATAGATCACGAATGAATTGGTCTAGGAAATTAGATGATGCTTTGTGGGCTTATAGAACTGCTAATAAGAATCCTATGGGTATGTCTCCTTACAAAATGGTTTATGGGTAAGCATGTCATTTACCCCTTGACTTGGAACATAAAGCTTTTTGGGCTGTTAAAGAACTTAACTATGATTTCAAGCTTGCAGGTGAAAAGAGGTTATTTGATATTAGCTCTCTCGATGAATGGAGGACCAAGGCCCATGACAATGCCAAGTTGTTCAAAGAAAAAGTTAAAAGATGGCATGATAGGAGGATTCAAAAACGAGAATTTAAACTGGGTGAATATGTTTTATTGTATAACTCTCGTCTTAGATTCTTTGCAGGTAAACTCCTCTCCAAATGAGAAGGACCTTATGTTATCGAGGAGGTTTACCGTTCCGGAGCCATCAAGATCAATAATGCCGCGGGAACCAACCCGAAGGTGGTAAATGGACAAAGAATCAAGCACTACATCTCAGGTACACCCATTAATGTTGAAACTAACATTATTAATACTATTACACGAGAGGAGTATATCAAAGAGTCCTTCCGGAACACTCCAGAATACTGAAAAAGGAATAGGTATGTCATACGATAAGTAAACCGACTCCAAAAATTCCGCAAAAATATCTGCAGACCGTTTTGGAATATTTAAAAAATTACAAAAATAAAAGGAAGCCGAGAAGGCCCACCAGGTGCCCACATGGCACCTGGGCACACCCCCCCTGGGGCGCGCCCCAGTGCCATGTGTGGCCCTGGTGCTCCTTCCCGACTCCGTTTTCCTCCTGTTTACTTGTTGTGCAAGATAAAAAATCTATATATACTCATCGGATTGATGTGACCACCGTATCGCGAGATATCTTCTGTTCTTGTTCTTGCTGTTTTCTGATAGATCCAGACCTCCATGGCTTCCCCAAGTTCCTCCAAGGACAAGTTCTAGGAGAAGGTCATCAACCCCTACTTCCCGGAGGTGATGAAACACCCTCAGGAGATCGTGAACCGTGAGGGGGTGCTTCACATCCGGGACGTTCAAGGACCCAAGAAGACCAGGAGCGTGGAGGAGAGGCTCGAGCGGTGGAGCAGGAGATCTTCAAGTGCCAAGGGATGGTGGAGCGTGGACTTAGTGCCAACCACTCTATGATCACGGAATTCACGAGTGAGAATAGGGTGGATGGCTAGTCTATGGAGAACATCATCCTCAAGCTCAATGACCGCATAGACTACCTCCAAGATCAGATCTATGACCTCTGTCGCCAAAACTATGACTATGAGGAAAAATTCAGAGGTATGAGTTTAGCTGCAAGTTTCAGGGCTCTGGAAACTCACACATCATATTATGGTGGGAAGCACACGCCATGGAAGGCGGAGGACGATCCTACTACTTCTCCACCACCATCACCAAGGAAGGAGGCTTGATCACACGGGTATGGGCACTCCCCTTGGCTTGTGCCGAGCTTGGGGGAGGTGCCCCGGTATCGTATCACCATCACTTTTATTATCTTTACCTATTTTCAATTCGATCTCCAGTATTTCGTGATGTAGTAGAATAAAAGTTTAGCATGATTTATCTTTGAGTGTTAGTTTCATGATCTATCTATCTATGTAATCGAGTGAGAGTTATATAATAAAGAGTAGTTTGAAGTGTGCCTGTTTGTTTCTATGCATCAATCAAAAGCAATGAAAAGAATGAAAATCATGTGCTAATCTTATGGTGAGTAATGGCATCACATAAAGAAAAGTATAAGTGGTAAATTTTATTGAAGGTTGACAAACATAGCATTGGTCATTGGTGCAATTGCATGAAAAAGTTAATAGGGAAGAGAAGATTTACATGCAAATACACTATCTTGGACATCTTTTGTGATTGTGAGCACCCATTAAGTATTGTATGTCAAACGGTTGAGGTTGGACAAGGAAGACAACGTAATGAGTTATGTTTGTTCATATTCACATAGAAGGTATATTGTCATGGATCCTTCTACATGGGGTGCTTGCCCAAAATCTATGCTAGCCAAAACTCCGCACTAAGTAGAAATACTACTTGTGCATCCAAAACCGTTGAACCAAATTCTTGTCATGAGAGTCCAACATACCTACCTATGGATTGAGTAAGATCCTTCAAGTAAGTTGTTATCAGTGCAATAAGGCAATAAAAATTGCTACTAAATATGTATGATCTTTTATTGTAAGGGAAAACGAGCATGGTACAAACTTGTGATGGTGAAGAATAAAAGTGACAAACTGCATAATAAAGGTTGCTATCACAAGGGGCAATATCACGTGACGTTCCTTTGCAATAAGAGTTAGTGCATTCAACACTGAAAGCGCAGGGCAACCTCTGCTTCCCTCCGCGAAGGGCCTATCTTTTACTTTTATGCAAAGTGTCAAAGTTATTCTCTCTATTCCTTTTTATTTTTCTCTTTGGCAAGCATCTTGTGGTGGGGAAAGATCTAGGCACATATGTCTAGTTGAATGTGGATGAGCATGAGTTATTATTGTTGACATCACCCTTGAGGTGAATAAGTTGGGAGGCAAATATAAGCCCCTATCTTTCTATGTGTCTAGCTGAAACTTGATGCTCCATATGTATGCTGTGAGTGTTAGCAATCATGACAGACTAAATGATAGCTGAGTATGTGAACTTGCCAAAAGGCTCCGACATGTGACCCTTCCTGAAAGAATGATGAATTGCAATTGCATTGTTGACTGAGAACATAGTTTGTTAGTTTTCAAGAAAGTTTATGCTTCGTACTTTGATCTTGTGATGAATTCTTACTTGCTCATATGAAGTCCATGATAGTAATCATTGCTGCTATAATATTGTTCATGATGCTTCCATGTTCATATATTATTTTTATCGACACCTCTCTCTCTAAGCATGTGGGCATGCTTTTCAATTTCGGCTTTCGCTTGAGGACAAGCGAGGTCTAAGCTTGGGGGAGTTGATACGTCCATTTTGCATCATGTTTTATTGTTGTTACATATAAAATTTTTATTCAATATAACACTTCATGGAGTATTTCTAATGCCTTTTCTCTCTTAATATGCAAGGTTTACTCAAAGAGGGAGACCGGCAGCTGCATTTCAGGGCAAAAAAAAGCTACAGCAGAGATACCTATTCTACACATCTCCAAATGGGCTGAAAATCAATGGAGAATTATTTCAGAATATATAAAAAAAACTGGGCCAAGAAGTTACTGGAGGAGGCCAACCAGGTGCCCACGTGGCACCTGGGCGCCCCCCCTGGGGCGCACCCTGGTGCCATGTGGAGGCCCTGGCCCACCTCCGGCCTCCTCATTCTGGTATATAGTTCATTTTACCCTAAAACTTTTAGGGAGAGACTTTCGGGACGAGGCACCGCTGCCACGAGGTGGAACTAGAGCAAGAGCACTTTTGCTCTCCGGCGGGCAGATTATGCCGGGGACACTTCCCTCCGGGAGGGGGAAATCAAAGTCTTCGTCATCACCAACAACCCTCTCATCGTGGGAGGACCAATCTTCATCATCATCATCAACATCACCATCTCATCTCAAACCCTAGTTCATCTCTTGTATTCAATCTTTGTATCAAAACTATAGATTGTTACTTGTGGGATTGCTAGCAGTGTTGATTACTTATTGTAGTTGATGCTAGTTGGTTTGCTTTGTAAATTACTAAATGTTCAGATCCTTTACGTTATTCAATACCCCTATGATCTTTAACATCATGATGATGAGTGAGTAGTTACTTTTGTTCTTGAGTACACGGGAGAAGTCTTGTCATAAGTAATCTTGTGAATTCGGTATTCGTTCAGTATTTTGATGTTATGTATGTTGTGATTCTCTTAGTGGTGTCATGCGAACGTCGACTACATGACACTTCACCATTTTTGGGCCTAAGGGAATGCATTGTGGAGTAGTAATTAGATGATGGGTTGCTAGAGTGACAGAAGCTTAAACCCCAGTTTATGCGCTATTCCGTAAGGGGCTGATTTGGATCCAAACGTTTATTGCTATGGTTAGAATTTGTCTTATTTCTCTTTTTGTATTTGCGGATGCTTGCGAGAGGGGGTAATCATAAGTGGGAGGCTTGTTCAAGTAAGAACAGCACCCAAGCACCGGTCCACCCACATATCAAATCATCAAAGTAACGAAAGTCAATCGAATGAACATGATGAAAGTGACTAGATGAAATTCCCATGTGTCCTCAAGAACATTTGCATCATTATAAGTACTTGTTCCGGCCTGTCCTTTGCACTCAAAAGGATTGACCTATCTTGGTGCACCTTATTTACACTTGTCACTTGTTACTTGTTTCAAATTGCCTAGCTATCAAACTATCTGTTACCGCTTATTTCAGTGCTTGCAGAAATTACCTTGTTGAAAACCGCTTGTCATTTCCTTCTGCTCCTCGTTGGGTTCGACACTCTTGCTTATCGAAAGGACTACGATTGATCCCCTACACTTGTGGGTCATCAATCACCACCCGTAGTGATCACGGCCCGATAGTATAGCTTGGCAGACGGACAAGAATGTAGGGCCACTGATGATAAACTAGCAACCTATACTAAACATTTAGGATTGCAGGTAAATGTATGAATAGTAGTAGCAAGGACAGGCTATGCAGTAGAAATAGGATAAACCGATAAACAGTAACAGCTACACTACTCTAATGCAAGCACTAGAGAGAAGGAGTAGGCGATATCAGGATGATCAAGGGGGGTTTGCTTGCCTGGAAGCTCTGCGGAGAAGGACGGGTCATCAGGAGTGTAGTCGATGTTGGGAGCAGCGTCAGTCTCGGTGTCTACCGGAGAGAGGAGGGGGAAGAAACAATAAATATAAGGCAGACAGATGCATGACATAGCAATATATGGTGCTAGGGGTGATCTAACGCAGTGCCGGATGATACTGGCGAAGGGGGAAAACATCCGGGAAAGTATTCCCGGTGTTTGGCATTTTCGGACAGATGAAACGGAGGGGGATGGTTGCATGTTCGCTACGTTAGGGACGTGTGACGAACGAACGGACTGCGAAATCGGATTCTTCTCGTCGTTCTGAGCAACTTTCATGTAGAAAGTATTTTCATCTGAGTTACGGATTATTTTATATTAATTTTTAAATTTTAATTTATTTTATGGAATTAACAGTATTAATTTAATTCAAAAATTAGTTTATTACGTCATCATGACGTCAGCAGTCAACAGGACTGTTGACAGGGTCAAACTGACGCCTGGGTCCCATTTGTCATTGACACAGATTTAATTAAACAAAATTACTTAGTTTAATTAAGTGAATAGGTTAACTAAGTTTAATTAGTTTAAGTAAACAGAATTAATTAACTTAATTAATTCACCAATTAATTAATTAATTAATTTAAATTCCTTTTATTTATTTTTTGTTTTGTTTCACTGGGGCGTGGGCCCCAACGGTCAGTGGCACAAGGGCCTAGCGGGCACGCGGGCTAGCACACGCGCACGCCCAGCAGCGCGTCAGCGGCCACAGCAGGGGTGGGCACGCGTCGGCCGGTGAACAGGGGCCGCGGGCGGGACCGGCGAGGACGGCCGCCGGCGCGGCCGCGCCGAGCGACGCATGGGGACAGGGGCGAGCGGGCGCTGGGCGGGGCTTAGGCGGTCAGCGGGGCGGCGGCGAGGTGGCTGTGGCAGAGCTGCACGGCTGGGGGCGCGTGCGCGTCTGAAGCGAAGGGGGCGATGCGGGCACACGACGAGCTGGGCCGAGGGGCGAGCGGCGGTTGGCTAAGGGCAGCAGCTGCTGCTGCTGCTGGCCGAGGCAGCGCAGCGCGGAGCGAGCGGCCGGGCAGGGAAGGCGGCGTCGCAGGGGAGCACGGCGCGGGGAAGCCGTCGGGCGCGGGCACGCGCGCGACGCAGCGCGGCTTGTAGCGGGCGAACACGGCGGGGAAGGGCAGGGTGTGTGGGAGCATGGCCTCACGTGGACGGGCGCGAGCAGGAGAGGCACGGCGAGCGGCGAGGGGGACGGTAGCGCGTCGGCAGAGGCCGGCCACGGCCGAGCGCGACTAGGAAGGCGTCGAGCGTGGGCGAGCAGGGTATGCGGCAGAGGAGGGTGAGACGTGGGAGGGCGAGGCCCTCACCAGCGATGGCGGGCAGGGGGTTCGACGTGGCTCGGTGGAGCCGTTCGGGCAGGAGGACAGGGACGGACGACGACGGAGTCAAGGCGGCGACGAGGAGGACGTGGAGGACGGAGGCGATGGCGTTCAGCGGCGGGGCGGCGGCGGGCGCCCGATCCCTATCCAGATCGGATCGGGGGAGGGAGAGGTGACGGGGGGAGAAAGGGGATCGGGTAGGGTTAGGGTTAGGTCGGCCTAGGGTTATAGGGCAAGGGGTGGGCCGGCCGGCTGGGCCAAGGCCCAGTGGAGGGGTTCTGTTTTATTTTCTTCCTTTTTTTGTTTGTTTAATTTTTCTTTTTACATATTTTATTTCTTTTTTGTTTTATATTTTATTTTAGTTTTGTAAAATACAAAAATGATCCCTAAATTAGTATTACCACTAAACCCACTGCCACAAAAAGTTTAACCCCTAAATAAAATAGTTTAACATTTTATTAATTATAAAAGACATTTAAATATTTGTTTTTGCCACTGGTTGAATTATTCTAGTACATTTAAATATTTTATAAAAATGTGATTTCTCCACCAATATTACTTTTGAATTATTTGACAGCAAGAGAACATTTTTGTTTTGTCATTTGAAAACTTTATTTGTTTGACTTGATTTTCAATTCGAACGGGATTTGAATCATCGCGAGATTAACAACAGTAATCGTAGTGACGTGGCATCATTAGTAGAGGGTTACTGTAGCTTAATTATCCGGGCGTCACAATTCTCCTCCACTACAAGAAATCTCGTCCCGAGATTTAAGGGGTGGAGTAAGGGGGAAAGACTAGGTTACGAAATTTGAACGGATCTACTCGTTCTTGCTTGCTCTTCTCGAAGAGGTCGATCCATTACCTTGATGTCTTCATTTCTCTGCTTCAGGTCATCATGATGAAGTCGTCTTCCTTTCTTCGATAACTCCATCATACTTATGAAAAAGGATAAGGGGTAACTTCGAAAGGAATGGAACTCTACACGGTTGCTTAACTGGTAGATAACTTAGGGAAGGTGGCAGAAAGTAACTCTCGAATTGAAACTTAAGAAAATATCGAGAGCAAGTAAGAAGGTACCATGAGAAGTTTCGAACGGGCAGGCAATCGTTCGATGCCTGAAATAGGGCGTGAAAGGGGTTCATAGCAACGGGAATAAGTATTATGTCTAATACCAAAATAGATCATCTCTAGGAAGGTGGCTCGTGAATTACATACAAAGTCAAGCGCGAGGAATAACTTTGGCAACAGGGGTGTACAAGAGAGTCAGGTTTCGATCCTGTGGAACTGTGGGTTATGGGCCCACCATGTGGTTTAAAAGTAGAAAGGGCGCTGACATCTTGCCCGGTGAAGATAGCAAGGTATGCCAGAGGCTAGCCTGTTGGTCATGTTGGCAACAATCATTGGTACCAAGGGTGAGGGACGAAGAGAACCATTTTCCTGCACGTAGAAACGAGGCGGACCTATAGGAAAAGTTCTCGTCCATCGGTGGTTACCGAAATGTCATCAACAAAAGTAACAGGGTCTTACTGATAGAGTGGTATAACGAGGTGCTTACCTAAGCAGGGAATTATCACTACTCAGCTAAGTCAGATTACAAGAAAGCTTAAACAAAACAATGGAAAGGAAAATGTGATTATTACATTAATCAAACCAATGGAAAGGAAAAGTGTTTATACTCAAATATCAAGAGTATAACTTTCCCATCCATGACAGGACAGCAAGTAGATAACCAATTAGGTAAAGAGGCAAGGGAATTCATGATGTTACCCATACAACGGTGTTTGGATAATTGATCAAGGAAATTTAGCATTGCGCTTCCAATGTTCTTTGTTGATGATTGGGGTACCACAGACATGCTTTGGGGTCGCATTGACATGGTCACCAGGTAAAGGTCAGACTTAGGAAACAAAAAGGATCCATCGGAACAACTTATAAAATAAGTCATACAATTGTCAAAAAGGAAAAGATGAGAATGTGGCCGACCGCTCAGCAACAGCTCATTGAGACTTCCATAAACATGGATTTCCACAATTAAGTGAACAAGGTGATAGCATTGGACACACCAAAGTATATAATGATGTATGTTCGGGGAGAACATCCATAATTAAACATTGATTGAAAGTGTACCTGGTGATACGAACCTAGTAACACGATCAATGTTAGAATGGTGATTCAATAACCAAAGGAATTAGAATGAAGCTATCGACCATTCACTTCAAAGCAATAGGGCTGATAGAAGTTTTGAATTCACACATCATAGTTCAATTGTCGGTATTCCGGTTAGAAACATCACGGGGACCAAGAAATGAACGGAGATGGCGAAAAGTATTACTATATCAAGAATTCTTAAGAGGTGGAGCAATTCGCACAACATTCTTGACATAAAAGATGGTAATACTTCAAGGTAGAACATAATACAAACTGGATAGCAAGTTGCATCCATAACATGAACATGTTCATGATGACAGGAAGGTAAGGATGTTGTCGATGGTAGCTCAAACTACCAAGGGACGAGGATGGTACTTATCATCATGAATTCGATTGATATCCTGGAAGGAGTCAAAATGTTGATGATGATCACGACAAATTTTGTCGAGAGGCTCGACGTAGAAGCAATCGAACAGCGACTGCATCAAGCAAAAGGACTGATGCAGCGAAAGATTATTGGATCCACGGATACGACAGCAACTCGGGACCAAGCTTGCTGTGCGAGGTGGAACGATAAGAGGAGGAAATCGACGTAAGCTTAGTTCATCATTGAAAGTTGTGCTCCGGGATTAAGGACCAGGTAGCACGGTTAAAATCGGCACGATAATGATATAGCCAAGCAGGCTAGGAATGACATGATCGAGTACAAACTCATAAGTAAAGAAGATTACTAAGAGTTGTTTAATCGTGGTGCGGGCTCTATTTAGTTATCGGTGTTCTCAAGTGACTAACCACTCAGAACCCAGGAAAAATTGGAATCGGTGGGAATTAGTAATTGATGAAGGCTCATAATTAAGCAGTATGATTCTATGATATTATCAAAATTCCAGAGGGTAATACTCGAAGGTAGGACAGAATAAAGGTTGGACAGGTGTATTGATCTGTAGAAGACAAGTACTTTCACTTGTCCAAGAAAAGGAATCAAAGAATATCAATATGGCCGGAACCATGATTGCAAAAGATCAGATCCCAGATATAAGATGCACTTATACCAAGGGAATAATTAATTTAAGAGAAGCTTCCATGATAAGATCTACATCGTGTCCATGGGCATGAACACAAAGGTCAAGGTCGACTCCCACTTCTCCAATGCATGACCATTCATTCACTGCTTTATTAAAAATGAGTTAAGTATGAAAACCTACATGGTGAATTACCAGAGGAGTATGACCCATGAAAACTTTTGGGTTCACACAGATTAGAAAAAGGCATAGGTTCAACCCATCGGGGCATCTAAGAAACATATACCACAAGCTTCAAGAGTAAATAGCACCAGCTCGAAAGCAGAGCATGGTTGGCCAAATCAGAGAATAGGATTTACCTATGACATTTATGTATTAGGGAAAGAACTTCTAGAGGCTTTTGTTTACGAAGGACACTTTCGAATGATAATTCAACAAAGGATCTGACGGTCCATAACAGAGCTGATGTGAGCATCGGCGCACCACCAGAGGAAGAAACAACGCAAGGGCATTGGATTATAGTAACATCCGAACAATTCAATGCTTAAATACGAAGGAAGTATAATATCTAGATCGGTGTATCGGAATCAGATACTCTGATCAAATTCGAGTAAGCTGAATAGACTTAGAGGCATAATCGGTGGCAATTTGATTGGTCGAGAACCAGCTCATGTTCAAAATGACGTCTGAGATTCGACTAGGGATTGTGAGCATCCGCAACATATTGAATCAACGGACTCAAAATGATAGTGACAAAGCATGCCAATAAGATTACTAGACTTATGGGATTAACGATAATGCAAACAAGCAAGAATTTTCAGAGCAATAGGCTGCTGAGGATTTTCGGAAGATCGAATAGTATTTCGAAGACTTTTGTGAAACATATGAACAACTGAGGATGAACGAATCCCCGGTAAGTGTGAGAAATTATTCGCATATGTGTTCATGCGGAAAAGTAGCTGCAAGGCAGCAGGCACAATGGATTCTCGGAACAACGGTGAGCAGTTCGGGGCATCTTGTAATAACAAGATCAACGAGATTGAATGTAAGAAGGGCAAGTGTATACATTTATCCATAAGGATATAATAGCGGCAGGGAATTTGCAAAGGCGGTGGGCACAGTCGTCTCAGGAAAACATCGAATAGCATCTCCGGAACCTTCTGATGAAGCAGTCGATCATCTGGAATAAAGGGCTCTCCGGCAGGAAGTGGTAACGAGAACCTAGAGTTATAATTAGTAAAATCATTTAACCTGAATAGAAGAGAGATCAGAGTCCCAGAGTAAAGACGAGGAATAAAATATCATAATACCACCCAATGGCGACGTGGGCCCGTAAGCCACACAACCATGTTAGTGAAACAGTTTTTCATAGACTAGACTCAACTTCGGCCAAGGAGTTGAAAAGGGGGATTCCTACAGGCAGTCGGCTCTGATACCAACTTGTGACGCCCCCGATTTGACCGTACACTAATCATACACGCAAATGTGTACGACCAAGATCAGGGACTCACGGAAAGATATCACAACACAACTCTAAACACAAATTAAAATAATTCAAGCTTTATATTAAAAGCCAGGGGCCTCGAGGGCTCGAATACGAAAGCTCAAGAACACGAGTGTCAGCAGAAGCAAATATATCTGAGTACAGGCATACGTTCAACAAGATGCCGTAAGATGGCTAGAACAAACAGGGATACAGACCGATGAGGCGTAGGCCTCCTGCCTGGGATCCTCCTAACTACTCCTGGCCGTCAGTGTCTTGCACGTAGTAGTAGCCACCCTCGGAGTAGTAGTAGTCATCGTCGGTGGGGGCAGCTGGCTCCTGGGCTCAACCTTCTGATCGCAGCAATCGAGTATAGGGGAAAAGAACACTACTAGGAAAAGGGCTATAGCTGATATGGACATTAATGACGCACCATGTATGTGGTGCGCCACTGCTATATAGCAGTGGCGCACCAGATACAGGTGCGCCATTACTGTCCTCATTACTAATGGCGCACCAGACACACGGTGCGCCATTACTAGCAAATTTTTTTTTTCCAAAACTATTAGTGACGCACCAGGGCACAGTGCGCCATTACTAGTTTTAACTAGCAATTGCCCACCGCACACTCTGTGCGCCACTACTAACAAAAAAATTTTTTTTTTTTTTTTCAAAACTAGTAATGGCGCACCTGAGTACAGTGCGCCATTACTAGTTCAAACTAGTAATGGCGCACTATCCACTGGTGCGCCACTACTAAACATTTTTTTTTTTGCAAAGTTAGTAATGGGGCACCACGTAACAAGTGCGCCATTAGTAACCAGGGTTACTAATGGCGCACCTGTTACGTGGTGCGCCATTACTAACTTTCTGAGTCTTATAATTTATTCACCAAATGCACCCCTCCCCCCCCTGGACCACCTTTTCAGTTTCAAAAAAATAAAAGAAAATGATAGAAATGTCAAAAAAAAAAAAGAAAATAAGATTCCCATGTGATATGTGGTCTAGTTGTTAGCAAAATTTACAAACATGAATTTTTGACTTTTTTGCAAAATCTCTCGAGAATTTGTAAGATGGGCATAACTTTTGCATACGAACTCCGATAAAAAAGTTTTTTATATGAAAAATCATCTACTCGAAAAGTTACATCCAAATTTAACAGAGGGAACCTCGTTAAACATTTTCAGAATCCCCAAAAACCTAACAGAACGAAAGATACGGAGCTTTTAAGATCTAGAGGGAAAAAATGGAAAAAAAATTAAACTTACTAGTGGCGCACCATTTGCTTGGTGCGTCACTAGTAACAGAAAAAAAAATTGGTTTCGAATTTTTTTTTTGGAATTTTTTTTCAAAATATGATACGTAATATGACCGGGAAGTTTGAAATATTTTTTCAAAATTTCATCACACTCATGAACATGAACAAAGTCTTACACATCAACAAGGTTTAATAGGATTGATATCATAGATATATCAACAAGTGCTTGTTAAGTGAGGTGGTGCTGGGGTTGGATAGAACTACGAAGTTAAGCGTGCTCGGGCTGGAGTAGTGTGAGGATGGGTGACCTTCCGGAAAGTTTGATCACTTAGTGCGATTTGACTTGAGATTAAGCATATTGACCTGAGATTAAGCCATAGTGACCCGAGATTAAGAAAAAAAGGAAAAAAAAATTGAAAAAAAATCTGAAAAAAATTTGTTAGTAATGGCGCACTTCTATGTGGTGCGCCATTACTATCTGACTTAGTAATGGCGCACCACATAGAAGTGCGCCATTAGTAACCCAGAGCACAAGGTAAATATGGCCCCCTGGGAGGCATACTAATGGCGCACTTCCTGGTGCGCCACTACTGTCTGGTATACTAATGGCGCCATTAGTATTAGTTACTAATGACGTGATGATAGTGACACACCTGTAGTGCGCCATTAATGGCCAAAACAGGTGCGCCACTAACAGGCCCTTTCCTAATAGTGGAAGTAGCAAAGCAATCGTGAGTACTCATCCAAAGTACTCGCAAGACTGACATCAGATCTATGCTACATATGCATCGGAATCAATGAAAGGGGTAGTATCTGTAGACTAAACTGCAGAATGCCAGAATAAGAGGGGGAGAAGCTAGTCCTATCGATGACTACGCTTCTGGCAGCCTCCATCTTGAAGCAGTAGAAAAGAGTAGTTGGTAAGTTAACCAAGTATCATCGCATAGCATAATCATACCCGACGATCCTCTCCTCGTCGCCCTGGGGGAGAGCGATCACCGGGTTGTGTATCTGGCACATGAAAGGGTGTATTTTATTAAGTATCCGGTTCTAGTTGTAAGAGGTCGGAATACAACTCTGGGTCGTCCTGTTACCGGGGACACGGCTATTCGAATAGATAAACTTCCCTGCAGGGGTGCACCATCTTACCCAACACGCTCGATCCCTGTGGCCGGACACACTTTCCCGAGTCATGCCCGGCCTCGGAAGATCAACACGTCGTAGCCCTACCTAGGCTTAACAGAGAGGTCAGCACGCCGGACTAAACCCTATGCGCGCAGGGGTCTGGGCCCATCGCCCATTGCACTCCTGCACGTTGCGAGGGCGGCCGGGATCAGTCCTGGAAACCACCATTACAAAGGCGGTTACTTTACGCGGGCCGCCCGGGCGCGCGCCACTCAGTCGCTGACGTCTAGAAAACTTCGGCTGATACCACGACGTCGAGTGCCCATATCTTTCCCGCGTAGTTGGCTAGTGCGTATAGGCTCGTAGCCAGACTAAGATCAAATACCCAATCTCGCTAAGCGTGTTAACTTGTTAAAACTGCGGACGCCGACCAGGGACCAGGCCCACCTCTCTCCGGGGTGGTCTCAACCTGCCCTGTCGCTCCGCCACAACGTATCACTCGGGGGCCGTCGGGAACCCGGGCCCACCTCTACCTGGATGGAACCACCTGCTCCTTCAGCCCCTACATTCGTGAATCACCCGCGGGTACTCTACGAGCCTACCCGACTTTAGTCTCAATATTGTATCATGTGTAATATGTATATATATACCCGTGATCACCACCCGTAGTGATCACGGCCCGATAGTATAGCATGGCAGACGGACAAGAATGTAGGGCCACAGATGATAAATTAGCAACCTATACTAAGCATTTAGGATTGCAGGTAAATGTATTAACAGTAGTAGCAAGGACAGGCTATGCAGCAGAAATAGGATAAACCGATAAACAGTAACAGTTACACTACTCTAATGCAAGCATTAGAGAGAAGGAGTAGGCGATATCAGGATGATCAACGGGGGGGGGGAGGGGGGGTTTGCTTGCCTGGAAGCTCTGCGGAGAAGGACGGGTCGTCAGGAGTGTAGTCGATGTCGGGAGCAGCGTCAGTCTCGGTGTCTACCAGAGAAAAGAGGAGGAAGAAACAATAAATATAAGGCAGACAGATGCATGACATGGCAATATGCGGTGCTAGGGGTGATCTAACGCAGTGCTGGGTTATACTGGCGAAGGGGGAAACATCCGGGAAAGTATTCCCGGTGTTTGGCATTTTCGGACAGATGAAACATAGGGGGATGGTTGCATGTTCGCTATGTCAGGGACGTGTAACGGATGAACGGACAGCGTATTCGGATTCGTCTCATCGTTCTGAGCAACTTTCATGTACAAAGTATTTTCATCCGAGTTACGGATTATTTTATATTAATTTTTAAAGTTTTAATTCATTTTCTGGAATTAACAGAATTAATTTAATTCAAAAATTAGTTTATTACATCATCATGATGTCAGCAGTCAACAAACTGTTGACAGGGTCAAACTGACGCGTGGGTCTCATTTGTCATTGACACAGATTTAATTAAACAAAATTACTTAGTTTAATTAAGTGAATAGGTTAACTAAGTTTAATTAGTTTAATTAAACAGAATTAATTAACTTAATTAATTCATGAATTAATTAATTAATTAATTAATATTTATTTATTTATTAAATTCCTTTTCTTTTTTTTTGTTTCACTGGGGCGTGGGCCCCAACGGTCAGTGGCACAAGGGCCTAGCGGGCACGCACACTCGCACGCCCAGGGGCGCGTCAGCGGCCACAACAGGGGCGGGCGCGCGCCGGCCGGTGAGCAGGGGCTGCGGGCGGGACCGGCGAGGACGGCCGCCGGCGTGGCCGGGCCGAGCGACGCACGGGGACAGGGGCGAGCGGGCGCTGGGCGGGGTGGAGGCGGCCAGCGGGGCGACGGCGAGATGGCTGTGGCAGAACAGCGCGGCTGCGGGCGTGTGCGCGTCTGCAGCGAAGGGGGCGATGCCGGCGCACGACGAGCTGGGCCGAGGGGCGAGCGGCGGTTGGCCAAGGGCAGCAGCTGCTGCTGCTGCTGGCCGAGGCGGCGCAGCGCGGGGCGAGCGGCCGGGCAGGGAGGGCGGCGTCGCAGAGGAGCACGGCGTGGGGAAGCCGCAGGGCGCGGGCACGCGCGCGATGCAGCGTGGCCTGCAGCGGGCGAACACGGCGGGGAAGGGCAGAGCGCGTGGGAGCGCGGTCTGACGCGGACGGGCGCGAGCAGGAGAGGCACGGCGAGCGGCGAGGGGGACTGTAGCGCGTCGGCAGAGGCCAGCCACGGCCGAGCGCGACCGGGAAGGCGCCGAGTGTGGATGAGCAGGGGACACGGCAGAGGAGGGTGAGACGTGGGAGGGCGAGGCCCTCACCGGCGATGGCGGGCAGGGGGTTCGGTGTGGCTCAGTGGAGCCGTTCGGGGAGGAGGACGGGGACGGACGACGACGGAGTCGAGGCGGCGAGGAGGAGGACGAGGAGCACGGCGGTGATGGCGTTCAGCGGCGGGGCGGCCTCGGGCACCCGTCTCGATCCAGATCGGATCGGGGGAGGGAGAGGTGACGGGGGGGGGGGGGAGAAAGGGGATCGGGTAGGGTTAGGGTTAGGTCGGCCTGGGGTTATAGGGGAAGGGATGGGCCGGCCGGCTGGGCCAAGGCCCAGTGGGGGAGGGGGGGGGGGGTTTTCTGTTTTATTTTCTTCCTTTTTTTGTTTGTTTAATTTTTCTTTTTACATATTTTATTTCTTTTCTGTTATATATTTTATTTTAGTTTTGTAAAATACAAAAATGTTCCTTAAATTAGTATTACCACTAAACCCACTGCCACAAAAAGTTTAACCCCTAAATAAAATAGTTTAACATTTTATTAATTATAAAAGACATTTAAATATTTGTTTTTGCCACTGTTTTAATTATTATAGTGCATTTAAATACTTTATAAAAATGTTATTTCTTCAGCAATATTACTTTTGAATTATTTGACACCAAGAGAACATTTTAGTTTTGTCATTTGAAAACTTTATTTGTTTGACTTGATTTTGAATTTGAATTCGAACGGGATTTCAATCATCGCGAGATTAAAAACAGTAATCATAGTGACGTGGCATCATTAGTAGAGGGTTACTGTAGCTTAATTATCCAGGCGTCACAATGAGCAAGGTCGCCTCCGCAATGAGATCGGGACGCTGGAGTCGACGCTGCATGGCCACGATGAAGTCTGCAGGAAGTTGGAGAAGGAGGTAGTGCAGCTGAGGCTGGCGCAGTCCAATACCTCCACCCAGCTCAAGCAGGCGCAGGAGCATTGCGAGCATCTGGAGGCGACCGAGAGGCGTAAGTCATGATCTTGTTACTTCGTGCTTTTTTGTGGGCTCAAGTTCTTCGTGATATTCCATGGTCTCACAGTCCCCTACTTTGCAGTTCCTCTTCCTGAGATCGCCATCGAGGATGCCGAGGAGCAGCTCCGTCACCTGGTGGCGTTGGTGGAGGGATGAGGGTCGCTCTAGGTGCAGCGGCTGGGACCTTCTGATACCTGGATCTGACCCTGGCGCAGAACTTGGATTCGGTCCTTACGCAGCTTCAAGGGTGCCCTGCCCGTATGGGCGGGTGGCAGTTTTCCGGCTCCTTCGAGGGAGCATGGGTGGTGATGGCTCCCGTCCGGGTTCATTTCCCGGACGTCAACCTGACGGAGCTCGTCACGACCAAGCCGCCTGGCCAGAATCCTGCGATGTTCTTTGAAGAGGGCCATGCGGATGCCAAGTTCGCCGCTGGTACCTGTGAACTGCAAAATGTAGCTGAGGGAGGCAATTAACTTGTAATGATCTCGGTTCGAGTATGATACAGTGTTGCATCACTTTTTTTATTGTATGAGATTATCCCTTTCATGTTTTTGTATCTTGCACAGTCTTGTTTATGCCTTGTGAAATCTCCTTGTCGACCAAGCCAGATTTCTGTGTCTTGGGTTTAATAGAAAAGGAGCCCCTTAGGGACCAGGCTTGCGTGTGATGGCCTTTGGCCTATGTTCGCAGCGGATCGGGGTTCTGATTCTCGGCTTTAGTTTAGACTTATTTTTCGCGATACAACAAGCAAGAGAGAGAGAGAGAGAGACCAGGTTATCCAGATTTTAGATTTTGCCGTTGTGAACTGGGAGTCAGTACCTTGATGCAGCCCTCGGGTGCTTGACAAATTTGAGGGGTTGCAGGATGCAGCATCTAAACTGACTACGGGAGGGTCCAAGTGTTATGATGCAACCCCCGAGTCTGGTAATAGACAGATCGGACACGTCCTCAGTGTCTACCACGGGAGGGTCAGTACATTCGTGCGCATGCCTCAGTAATCATATAGGAGTATAAAGGAAACTGTAAAGGGGATGTGTATTTATCAAAATGGAACACCTTTATTCCTGACTATATGATCGAGCTAAGACATGATAACACGAACTAAGATAAAATGTTTAGACTGAAATCAAAGTCTAAGATAGGGAGCGATGCAGCTGGGGTGGTGTTCCGCGTTTGATGCCATTCCGGCCCCCGCAGACTCGTTGACGCCTTGGTCCGTCGTTCGCCTTGCTAGCTTGGGCCAGTGCCGTGCTGTTGAAGCAGGACGGGTCGGTTGGGGCCGACCGAGGTACCGGCCCTTTGGTGTCTGTGCAAGGCTTCTTTGGCATCGCTGGTGTGAGTTCGTCTATAGTTGTGCTGGCCTCTGCGTCGTTGAAGGTGGCGAGCTCTGCCTCGGCGAGCTCCAAGTTGGCGACCTCCGCTTCTAGTGCATTCTTGGGGTCTGCCAAGACTATGATGACTCCGTTGGGCCCGGGCATCTTGTGCTTCATGTAGGCATAGCACGGAATCGCCATGAATTTGACAAAGGCAGGGCATCCAAGGAGAGCTTGGTAGCCCCCTTTGAAGGGGACTACTTCAAAGCAGAGGGTTTCATACCGGAAGTTGCTTTCCAACCCGAATATGACCTCCAGATTGATTTGCCCAAGGGGCACCGCTTTCTTTCCTGGTACTATACCATGGAAGTGTGTCGGGGACGTACGGAGGCCGGTGAGTGGGAGTCCCATTTTCCGCATGGTGTCGGCGTACATGATATTGATGCCGGAGCCGCCGTCCATTAGTACCTTGGAGAGTTGGCATCCACCGATTATTGGGTCGAGGACGAGTGCGGATTTGCCTAGGTTGGCTCCTTCCAAAGGATATGGTTGAGTCCGACCAGTCGAGGTACCCACCATACATCCTTTGGGAATGTTTTCTGGCCTGTTCCGTAGACCTGGATATGGCCTGTTCCAAAGGATATGGCTGAAGGAGGTCTACGCTTTGGAAGGAGGTCTACCCACCATACATCCTGGTACGAGAGCGTTGACCTCCTTCAGCGCTTGCTTCTGGGCGCGCTTGGATATAGCCATCGGAAGATCATGTGCACCCACCATACATCCTTTGGGAATGTTTTTTGGCCTGTTCCGTCTGTACTGCGGCCCTGAGTGCCTGCCCGGAGGCCGGAGGGGGTAGGGTTCCACTTCCATCATCGTCGCCATCTGCGTCGTCGTCCGTCTTGCCATTCTTTTCTTCGGCCATCTTGTCATTGAGCGTGCACTCCCTGATGGAGTGCTAGGCCTTATAGGTCCTGTGGCTGTGGTACTTACACGGTCCGCTCATAATCTCCTCATAGGTGCAGCCTGGACGTTTGGGCTTGTTGTCCCATCGTTGTTTCTTGGTGCTTCCAGATCTGGCCTCGTTTGTTGTTACGAGGAGGTCGGACTCCTGGTCTTCCTTCTTTTTGCGGTCTCGGTTGTGGTTGCGATTTCTGTTTCGTCCGGCCTCCGCGTCCGGGGGTTCTTGATTTTCTGAAGCCGCCAGTTGGCGGCGGCCTGCGCTGTCTGTCTCCTCGTCCATTGCGTAATCGTTTGCTATCTTCATCAACTGCGCCATCATGTTTAATTTCCCATTGGTCTGCTTCCTACCCAGCTTGTGGTGAAGGTGCGTGCCTTGGGCGCCATTGATGAAGGTGTGTATTGCTTAGTCGTCAGAGACGGTGGTCAATGTGCTACTTTTTTTGAGCCAACGAGAGATGAAGTCTCGAACTGACTCCTTGTTGCCCTGTATGCAGTTGTGGAGGTCATATGCGCTGCCTGGGCGCTGGTAAGTTCCTTTGAAGTTGTTGATGAAGGCGGCTTCAAAGTCCGTCCATGTGTGTATGGAGCTAGGTGGGAGCCCGTTCAGCCAGGCGCGCTGACCCTGTGAGGCATAGGGGCACATATCATAGAGCATTAGCGATGTCGCCTCCTGCCATGTCAACCACCATGAGGTAGTTGTTGAGCCAGTGGTCCGGCTTTGAGTCACCGGAGTACTTGTCGATGCCCCGGACGATAAAGGGCTTCGGAATGGGTGTGTCATCACCTCATATGGGAAGTAAGGCGA
This sequence comes from Thinopyrum elongatum, assembly GCA_011799875.1. Taxonomy (NCBI): domain Eukaryota; kingdom Viridiplantae; phylum Streptophyta; class Magnoliopsida; order Poales; family Poaceae; genus Thinopyrum; species Thinopyrum elongatum. The sequence continues at coordinate 34,176,841 of CM022298.1, forward strand.
TGCGATACTGACCGTCTGGGGTGCAGAGGATGCTGTCACGGGTTCATAGTTGTATCTGTAGCACTCCTTTTCACGGGCCCGGAGGTGATGATGGAGGTCAGGTTGATGACCAATGCATTCATGAACCGATGGGGCCCGCGGTTGTGGTGGTGCTAAATTATGCCCGTGATGGTGGAGATCGGTTGACAAAGGTCACGGTGTTACTTCGCAGCTGGGGCCGCCGTTCAGGGTACGGGGCCATAGCGATTCTCCTTGCGCTGATAACCCGCAGCAGAGAGGACGATATCGGTGTCGACGAGTCATAGCCTGGACTCGCGGATGTTCTCGTGTAGTTTAACCATATTTCGAAGTACGGTCCTTAGGCTGGTCAGAAAGTTAGGGTTGCCCGTCGTGGCATGGAGGCGGTCCGCGAGGAACGTAGCTACCTGGAGGTTCGGGCTGGCGTCTGGACGAAATCGGGTTCTGCATTTTCCGCAAAGCCATTAACTGCCTCTCGCCTGAGGCCTGCAAGGGCATTTGTGGCTCACCGGGTTTGGCGTCGGGGTCGTCGCCACTGTTTATTGGCCATTGTTTCCCTTCATCATTGTTGCTGCATAGTTGTTACTGTCGTTCTATGTGGGAGTTGTATCTGGGAGGCCAAGGTGGCCTGCCTGAGGGCCTCCATGATCCTGGTGGCTAGGTCGTCCCCCCCACAAGGATGTGCTAAGCACACGTAGTGCCTCCTCGGTGATTATGGGCGGTGCCATTGTTGTTCCGACGAGGGTCGAGGTGCCAGCCCCAAGAGTCATGAACCCCCACTACTAGGGAAAATCTTATATACAGAATCTTACCAGCAGCGCGGTTTAAAACAACCCGCAACTGCTACTTAGCAGTAGCGCGCTTTAGAAAACCTCCCTACTGATATCCAAATAGCAGTAGCGCGTTAGCCGAATAGTGCACTACTACTTCAATTGCCACAGTGTTGCCTCCAGACTAGGTATAGTAGTAGCGCCGTTTCCTTAAACGCGCTACTGCTAATGTACTTTGCAGTAGCGCTTTATCCTAACGCGCGCTACTGTTACAGCCAACCTATCTTCTCCAACCGGCCGTCCCTCACTCTCCCCTCTCCACTCCACTCTCACTCTCCCCCGCACCCCCCAGTCGTCCGCCGCCGCCGCCGTTCCCCGACCACAGTCGTCGCCCTCCTCGACCACCGTCGTCGCCCGCTGCCACCAAAGTTCCTGCTCTCCTCCACCGAGGTAGTTCCTCCATCCCTCCTCCTTCCACCTCCCTCCCCTCCTCGTCCCACTCCCGATCCCTCCCTCCCTCCTCACTCCCCCGCCTCCTCCCTCCCACCTCCCTCCCTGCCTCGTCCCTCTCCCGATCCCTCCATCCCTCTCCCTCCTCACTCCCCCGCCTCCTCCCTCCCTGCCTCGTCCCTCTCCCGATCCCTCCCCCCTCCCTCTCCACCCTCACTCACCCCTCCCTACTCCCTCCACTTAGTGTATAAATTTGTAGGTATTAAATTTAGTAATAGAAGTAAGCAAATTTAGGTAGAACTAGGGTACTAGATTTTTTAGCAAGGTGTTTAATAGAATAGTTTATTTAGTAAGTGGTTAATATAACTAGTTTATTTATAGTAAGTTCTTAATAGAACTAATTTATTTATAGTAAGTGCTTAATAGAACTAGTTTAGAGAGAGAGACCTATATTGGCAAATTTAGTTATGCTTCAGAACATAAATGATTAAAGACTACTCAGATACATGTTGATAGAATATATTTTGTTTATATTTTGTTTATGCAGAAATCAAGTATTTGCCCCTACCTCATCCCCGCAGTCGTCCCCATCGCCGACCCCTTAAGACCTCTAGGTGAGAATAGCCAAATCCCCATGTTGTTGATATAGATGATAATGTGTTGTAAATGTCGATGATGAAAATGCTAGTGCTAGTCGCCATGTCATTGATGTCGATGATGATGCATTCTGAATATAGAGGATGTCTTGGTGTTCTTGTTTGCAATGTACCTCCGAGTGGCCTATGTTTTGCTGGAATGTTGATTCGTTTCCGTTCCGGCAAATTTCAGGCGCTCGATATGTCCTGTCTTTAGCAAAGGTCATGCCGAATTTTTTCATGAATTTTAGCATGACTTGTGCTACAATGTAGGACATATTGAGTGCTTGTGATTTGCCAGAACGGGAATTCAATGATATTTCGGCAAAACAGAGGGCATTGCTCGATATATGGAACGGGTTGACTTTAGGTCTGTTTCGGCTCCTTGTGTGTCTTTCAGTGAGGGAGAGTGTCCACCATATATATATATGAGAAAGGAAGAATCCCGACTGTTATCGTGGGGGTCGCTTCTCCTTCTTTTCCTTGTGCTAGATATTTGTAATGCACTAGGGAAAGGAGGAGTAGCGACCATCACCGACGGTCGCAATATCAGAGAGGGAGTGCCCACCATATACGTGAGATGAGAGTTTAGGAAGGAAGACTTGACAGACCTAAAGTCAACCCGTTGCATATTGAGTAATAGTGATCTGTGTGTTGAGTTTCCTGGTAGTTGCCTTCGATTGATTTTCAATGTTTCAACTATGAACATAGGAAATGTCTGACGACGAAAGGGAATTCGTTATGTGCGAATACTGCGAAGACAAGCGCGGCCGGTGCGACAGACCTCACCTAGTTGGTGGTAGGCGCTTCAGCATCATGCTGGATGAGACCTTCGAAGTGGATACAGTAAGCCACAACGACAAGTCTTTTTTCGTAATTAAGCATGACTTCTGTTTCTTTTGCTTCAACTTATAATTTTAATTTTTTACAATTCTACTAGCGTATCCCCTGCCATGCAAGAATGTATGTCTTGGATAAGATTGGTTTCAGTACTATGGACAGTATGGAGGTAAAGAGAGTTCACTTGAAGACCGAGCATGGTTATACTTTTGCCGTAAAATTATACAATGCAGACACCTACTCCTATTTTGAATGCAAAAATTGGAGAGCACTATGCAAGGCTTATGCATTTGAGCCTAATATGCTTATCACCTTTGATATTCGTCCGGAAGATGAAATTGAAGGTAATATCGTCATCTGGGTCGATGTGCAGACACCTCCAGTTCTACCTGTATGTGAGTTTCTCAACCATATTTATTAAGTAATTTATATTGTTTATTTAAAAATAGTGGACAACTAATTTCTATTGACAGCTTATTTCCATTCAAGCAAACATGTCCGTCTCTTGGTAAACAACACCTACTACTGTCCCGAGGCTGAACTAAACTGCGAGGAGATAAGTCATTATGTTTCATGGCTTGAGGATCTTGATCTTGTCAAGACAAATTATTTTCCTGGACTTCGAGATATTAGTACTCGATACGTGCGACCACTAGTGTGCGTATTGAACTACGGTCACATCTATTTAGGAAAGATGGTAAGATTTTTTACTATTTGTCCTCAGTGCATCTTTTGCATACATTATTTTTTAATCTAAACTTCATTGCTAAGTATGTTACTACGACGTTCTTCAATAGGGACTCCCGATGAATGTTGTGCCTCGTTGGATCGCGCCTAAAGGTCGCATGATAATGATTAGCTTACGGCCAAGACATCCTACATTGCACATGAGTGCATTCATGATTTCTCAAAGCGAGCAAGTCTTAATAGTCAAAGACTGGAGCAAAATTGTGAAGGATCATAGAAGAGAAGTACTAGGGGGCAGCAATCAGAAGCGCAGCCCACAATTAGGAGACAGGTTCATCTGCATTCTCCAATATGATGAAGCAGGAGTGCTACACATGTCTTATGCTATTTTACCTGAGAGAGAGCAGCAGGAGTGATTAGCTAGCTAGAATGAGTTTGAAGATGATGATGTGCTACACTATGACTATGATCATTAAATAGCTAGTGTTGGTGGTAATGACTATGATGATTATTATTAGTTAGTGTTGGTGGTGATTAGATAGCTACACTATGACTATGATGATTAAATAGTGTTGGTGGTAATGACTATGATGATTATTAGCTAGTGTTGTTGGTGATGATATGATGCAAGAGTTTTTATATTAATATGATAATGATGTTGATCATGATTATCATGATGATTTGTTATTATGATCATGATTAATTATTATATCATTGGTGGAAGGAACGCGGATTAGATTCATGTTGATGGATCAAAAGTGACCAAAAGTTGAATTAGTAGGATCGTCGTCCTAATTCAACTTTTGATTCATCCAAATGAATCTAATCCATGTTTCTTCCTCACAATGATATATTAATTCATCATGGACATAATGATATAACAACCTCTTAATTGGTACTGTATCAAAATTTGTATAACAGCGTATAAATACACTAAAAATAAAAAAAATGAAAAACAGAATACTAGTAGCGCTGGATTGGAAGCACGCTACTAATAGTTAGATTAGCAGTAGCGCTGGAAATTATACACGCTACGGCTATACGTCTTAGCAGTAGCATGTGTTACCGGCGCTACTGCTAAGAAGTAGCTGTAGCGCCTTACTAGTAGCGCGGGGCCCCGCGCTACTAGTACGCATTAAACCCGCACTACTACTAGGCTTTTCCCTAGTAGTGCCCAGGGATACAGTGCCGAGGATGGCAAAGCCGGGCAGGTTCCGCCAGATTGGGGTGGAAGCCGACGATGCCGATGGTGTGATGAATAGTGGCTTAGAGATCACGGGTGCCCTAGCTGGTGGGACCACGTGTGTGGTTGGGGCCCTGCTGATGTTGGTGACAATTGGAGCTGTGATTGGCGTAGATGACCTGTTGCCCACGGAGCCCCCTGGGGCCGTCATCAGGACCAACTCCAAGGTGATGCCCTGCGGGGGTACATCTGTTGGAAATATGCCCTAGAGGCAATAATAATTGTATTATTTATTTCCATGTTTATAATTAAGTGTTTATACTCTATGCTATAACTGCTATGGTTCTTGAATATGTGATTCAGAGGAAAACCCATAAGCACGTGTAGAGTTATAAACAGTAAAACATGATTCCTATTTTTTCCTCTAGGACTAGCTCAGGTGTTGCATGATGGTTATGTTTTCCTGATCATAGGCATAAGTTAAGTGTAACAAGGATGCCGGCAACTTTGAGAGTATGATGTTGGAAGAACGATCATATTGAATTGACACAACTTGTTTGTTATACTTTGAGATGTTATTGTCACAAGTCTATAATTATAAAATGAAGAGTTAATGTTTGCTTCAGTTCCTTAGACCATGAGAGTATCGTAGTCACTTCATACCAGATGATAAACTTTGGGGTTGCTCAAACATCATATGTAACACGGCGATCATAACGACTACTTTCAAGTTCATCGGAAAGTGTGACAAGTGGCTAGATAACTTAAGAGTGGGATTTGGTCCTCCGACGATGGAGAGATATTCTTAGGGCCCTCTCGGTGTGACAGCATCCATCATCGTCTGCCAGACACAGATGACTAGGTCACAGGGATGCCGGAACATGTCTAACAAGAAAGAAGAATAAAACTGGTAATGAGGAGACTGGTATAATGAGCATGAGAATGACTCAAGAGGATACCGATATATCTCTGTAGGAGATATGCGCTAGAGACAATAATAATAGTTATTTTGTATCTCCAAGTTTGTAATTGATGTTTATGTTCCATGCTATAACTGTAATGATTCTCAAGTCTACAATAACCACGAGGCGTGGAGGGAAACTCATGTGCACGTGTGGTATAATAAACGGTGAAATGTATTCCTTGTCTTGCCTCTAAGACTGGCTCAAGTGTTGCATGATGGTCCTGTTTTCCTGATCATGGGCATAACTATGCCGACAATTTTGAGGGCACAATTTTAGAAGAACACTTGTGTTGAATCGACCCGGACTGATGTTATGCTATGAGATACATTCGTCACAAGTTAATAGTTAATAACACAGAGAAAGTTAACGTTTGCATAATTCCGTAGACCATGAGAGTATCGAGTTCCTTCATGCTTGCTTCATGAACTTTGGGGTTTGTTAAACATCATCTGTAAGAGGATGGCTACGGCGGCTTATGGGTTCATGGAAAAGTATGACGAGGAACTAGATAGCTCAAGATTGGGATTTGGCAGAGTGGACAAGTTGTTGATTCACGGGGATGCCGATAAATCTCAGCTCGGGTTTTGTAGCATATCGCGACGCAACAAGAATGGCTGGCAGCAACTACATGTTCACTCGAATATTCATTCGTGTGGGTATAGGGATCAACATGGATGTCCTCAGTTCCACTATTGATCATCGATCGGAAAGTGTTCCGGTCATGACTATACTTCACCGAACCTACAGGGTCACATGCTTAAGGGTCATCTATCTGCTAAATACTAGACAGGGAGTCTGAGAGAAAGTCACCGGAAAAGTTTCAGAGACACTGGAATAGTTCTAAAGAGAAAGTTGACGGAAAAGTTTCAGTGTGAAAACCAGAAACGTTCTGGAGAAAATTTATAATACAAAAATGTTTCGGAACACGTCCAAAAATATTTTAGGGGGTGCCGAAAATGTTCTGGACCTTCGTGAATTTTTCGGATTAAACAGACACTGAAAATATTTTGTCATGAATAGTGGCATCACTATTAGGGTACAACTACTCCTTTGGAGTTTTGTCCCAAAAAGTCAAGGGGAAGGCATGGGATCGTGGCATCCGCTTTGGGGGGCCCCACACAGGGTGGCCGGCCAAGGAGGAGATCCTCCATGGAGCTCCACTTGCCTCTCCTTTTTGCCCTTATGAAGGACACATCTCATGGGTTTTTTGTTATTTCCATGTGGCCTCTACCCCTTGCCCTCACACTATAAATAGAGGTGAAGAGGTGCTCTCCAAACTCACTCAAGCTCTCATACACATGTCATGCATTATCTGGCTTTCTTCTCTCCCTCACATGAAATAATTTCGTACAGTCGAAAGGCTGTCTGGGTTTTGGTAGGAACTAGTTCTGGACGGAGAAGCCCTGCCGGATAGCTGACACCGTATGTGTACAACCCAGTAGAGAGGTCGTTGTTTTGATCTTCTGCCCGAGGGGCTGTTCGAGGGTCCTCCCGAAGGGCTGTCCGAGACACCGTCCGAGGCACTGATGAGGGAGAACATCCTCGTGGTTGGGAAGTTGTAAAATCCTAGCTGCGGGGATCTACACTGATGATCTTCATCGATTCTACTTCCGCTGTGCTACGAATCGGTAATGATCGGATCAAAACCTTGTATGCATCTTCATAGTGGTCCTGGGCGTGTTCGTAGTGCGGATTTTTTTTGTTTTCCGTCGCGTTACCTTACAGTGGCATCAAGAACCATGCTATGCGTAGTTGTAGGTTTCGATCTAGAATACATGAGATATAGGGTATTGCATAATATAATTTTGTAGAGGATGAGATCTATTGCTAAAAATTATTTATGCGGGTAGCTGATGAAATATATTGCCCGATGTTCTTGTTGCTTCCTTTGAATTTGCGTAGTTTTGATCTTAACGGCATGGTGGATTCTTGCACAAAGTTCTGGCAATCCGTGATCCTTCCATGCTACTCCTGAGTATGCTGGTTGATAGATCAATGAAGTGCTTCAGTTCTTTGGGTTCCACCATAGTTGAGAAAGATGAATGTTTCGCAGACTAAAGGGCAATACATACATGATCTGCACGGGGTTTTTGCGTATGATGTAGTTCAGTATGGGGCTCGAGATTTTATTATCTCATGTTTCATATGCCCCGCAAAGTTAATGTAGCGACTTGAATAATCATACCTGAAATGAACGCTGGTAGCTACGGTTTAAGTCAAAACCTTAGAAGCCATGAAAAAAATAAAATTTTGCATAAACCGAATAGAGGCGTCTATCTTGGTTTTGCAGGATGGCATATGATGTGGTATAGCATTCGTCATATTAATTTCATTATGTATGAAATGACTATATGATGTAAATTCATTAACATGACTTGCGTGTCAAGATTCGGCATGATGGCTGGAGCCATATGATTGTCACTTTAATGACCTACGTGTCAACATTATGTAATACACTAATTTTATTAGCTATAGAGATTGTAATATTATCTGGTGCATCGACAAGGTGGTGGCAAGCTTTGCGAAGGTGAACTCTGATGCAAAAGCCGAAGACGAAGAAAATAAAGACTTCTCCGTCAGAAAGGGCTATACCATATCATGCTATTATGACTTGCCTGAGATGTTTATCCATTATGATGCACCCTTTTGAATGCGCAGTAGTTTCTTTTATTAGGATGATCTCTCACTTAAAATATCAAGTAGTTAGTGTTCTCCCAAGTGTAGTGATGACCCACAAGTGTAGGGGATCAATTGTAGTCCTTTCGATAAGTAAGAGTGTCGAACCCAACGAGGAGCAGAAGGAAATGACAAGCGGTTTTCAGCAAGGTAGTTTCTGCAAGCACTGAAATAAGCGGTAACAGATAGTTTGATAGCAAGGCAATTTGTAACGAGTAAAAAGTGACAAGTGTAAATAAGGTGCAGCAAGATAGCCCAATCCTTTTGAGTGCAAAGGAAAGGACGGAACAAGTACTTATAATGATGCAAACGTTCCTGAGGACACATCTAGTCACTTTCATCATGTTCATTCGATTCACGTTCGTTACTTTGACGATTTGATATGTGGGAGGACCAGTGCTTGGCTGCTGTTCTTACTTGAACAAGCCTCCCACGTATGATTACCCCCTCTTGCAAGCATCCGCAACTACGAAAAGAGAATTAAGACAAAGTCTAACCATAGCAATAAATGTTTGGATCCAAATCAGCCCCTTACGGAATAACGCATAAACTGGGGTTTAAGCTTCTGTCACTCTAGCAACCCATCATCTAATTACTACTCCACAATGCATTCCCTTAGGCCCAAAAATGGTGAAGTGTCATGTAGTCGACGTTCACATGACACCACTAAGAGAATCACAACATACATATCATCAAAATACCGAACGAATACCGAATTCACATGATTACTTATGATAAGACTTCTCCCATGTCCTCAAGAACAAAAGTAACTACTGACTCATCATCATAATGTTCAAGATGAGAGGGGTATTGAATAACATAAAGGATCTGAACATTTAGTAATTCACAAAGCAAACCAACTAGCATCAACTACGATAAGTAATCAACACTGCTAGCAATCCCACAAGTAACAATCTATAGTTTTGATACAAAGATTGAATACAAGACATGAACTAGGGTTTGAGATGAGATGGTGCTGTTGATGATGATGATGAAGATTGGTCCTCCCACGATGAGAGGGTTGTTGGTGATGACGAAGGCTTCGATTTCCCCCTCCCGGAGGGAAGTGTCCCCAGCAGAATCTGCCCGCCGAAGAGCAAAAGTGCTCCTGCTCTAGTTCCGCCTCGTGGTGGTGGCGCCTCGTCCCGAAAGTCTCCCCATAAAAGCTCTAGGGTAAAATGAACTATATACCAGAAGGAGGAGGCCGGAGGTGGGCCAGGGCTTCCTCATGGCACCAGGGCACGCCCCAAGGGGGCGCGCCTAGGTGCCACGTGGGCACCTGGTTGGCCTCCTCCAGTAACTTCTTGGCCCAGTATTTTTTATATATTCTAAAATAATTCTCCGTTGATTTTAAGCCCATTTGGAGATGTGTAGAATAGTTATCTCTGCTGTAGCTTTTTCTGGCCCTGAAATCCAGCTGTCGTATTCTCCCTCTTTGAGTAAACCTTGCATATTAAGAGAGAAAAGGCATTAGAAATACTCCATGAAGTGTTATATTGCATAAAAACTTTATAAATAACATCAATAAAACATGGTGCAAAATGGACGTATCAACTCCCCCAAGCTTAGACCTCGCTTGTCCTCAAGCGAAAGCCGAAATCAAAAAACAGGCCCACATGCTTAGAGAGAGAGGTGTCGATAAAAATAAAATACGAACATGGAAGCATCATGAATAATATTATAGCAGCAATGATTACTATCATGGACTTCATATGAGCAAGTAACAATTCATCATAAGATCGAAGTATGAAGCATAAACTTTCTTGAAAACTAACAAACTGTGTTCTCAGTCAACAATGCAATTGCAATTCATCATACTTTCAGGAAGGGTCACATGTCGGAGCCTTTTGGCAAGTTCACATACTCAACTATCATTTAGTCTTTCATGATTGCTAACACTCACACCATACATATGGAGCATCAAGTTTTAGCCAGACACATAGAAAGATAGGGGCTTATATTTGCCTCCCAACTTATTCACCTCAAGGGTGATGTCAACAATAATAACGCATGCTCATCCATATTCAACTGGACATATGTGCCTAGATCTTTCCCCACCACAAGATGCTTGCCAAAGAGAAAAATAAAAAGGAGTAGAGAGAATAACTTTGACACTTTGCATAAAAGTAAAAGATAGGCCCTTCGCGGAGGGAAGCAGAGGTTGCCATGCGCTTTCAGTGTTGGATGCACTAACTCTTATTGCAAAGGAACGTCAAGTGATATTGCCCCTTGTGATAGCAACCTTTATTATGCAGTTTGTCGCTTTTATTCTTCACCATCACAAGTTCGTACCACGCTTGTTTTCCCTTACAATAAAAGATCATACATATTTAGTAGAAATTTTTATTGCCTTATTGCATCGATGATAACTTACTTGAAGGATCTTACTCAATCCATAGGTAGGTATGGTGGACTCTCATGACAAGAATTTGGTTCAAGGGTTTTGGATGCACAAGTAGTATATCTACTTAGTGCGGAGTTTTGGCTAGCATAGATTTTGGGCAAGCACCCCATGTTGAAGGATCCATGACAATATACCTTCTATGTGAATATGAACAAACATAACTCATTACGTTGTCTTCCTTGTCCAACCTCAACCGTTTGACATACAATACTTAATGGGTGCTCACAATCACAAAAGATGTCCAAGATAGTGTATTTGCATGTAAATCTTCTCTTCCCTATTAACTTTTTCATGCAATTGCACCAATAACAAATGCTATGTTTGTCAACCTTCAATAAAATTTACCACATATACTTTTCTTTATGTGATGTCATTACTCACCACAAGATTAGCACATGATTTTTGTTCTTTTCATTGCTTTTGATTGATGCAAAGAAACAAACAGGCACACTTCAAACTACTCTTTATTATATAACTCTCACTCGGTTACATAGATAGATAGATCACGAAACTAACACTCACAGATAAACCATGCTAAACTTTTATTCTACTAGATCACGAAATACTAGAGATCGAACTGAAAAATAGGTAAAGATAATAAAAGTGATGGTGATATGATACCGGGGCACCTCCCCCAAGCTTGGCACAAGCCAAGGGGAGTGCCCATACCCGTGTGATCAAGCCTCCTTCTTTGGTGATGGTGGTGGAGAAGGATCTTTGAGCTTGCTCAGCTTCCTCTTGAGCATGAAATTTTGCTCCCGCAGGTCATCAACTTCCTGGTCGAGCTTCAATATTCTTTGGCACAATTCTTGTTTGCTCTCCGGCAGAAAACGAGAAGGGATAAACAAGACCTTGGGTTTTCTCCTTGTGTTCGGGAGGCTCGATTTCTTGAACTTCACGTGCATGTCTCCTGGCTGAGGTAGAGGGATCTCTCCTTCATCCTAGCTTACTTCCTCCTCCTTGCTTTCTTGTTCCTCATTCGTGAACAGTCCATAGGGATCTAAATCCCCATAGAGCTTTGGGTTGGCAAGGTAATGTGAAATATGGCTCTCTTCGTCGGATTCCTGGGATGACATATTTTTGGATCTGACAGAAACAGCAAGAAACAAGAACAGAAGATATCTCGCGATACGGTGGTCAAATCAACCCAGGGAGTATATATAGATTTTTTTATCTTGCATAGCAAGTAAACAGGAGGAAAATGGAGTCAGGAAGGTGCACCAGGGCCCCACATGGCACTGGGGCGTGCCCCCAGGTGCCATATGGGCACCTGGTGGGCCTTCTTGGCTTCCTTTTATTTTTGTAATTTTTTTAATATTCCAAAACGGTCTGTAGATATTTTTGCGGAATTTTTGGAGTCAGTTTATTTACCATATCACATACCTATTCCTTTTTCAGTATTCTGGAGTGTTCCGGAAGGACTCTTTGATATACTCCTCCGGTGTAATAGTATAAATAATGTTAGTTTCAACATTAATGGGTGTACCTGAGATGTAGTGCTTGATTCTTTGTCCATTTACCACCTTCGGGTTGGTTCCCGCGGCATTATTGATCTTGATGGCTCTGGAACGATAAGCCTCCTCGATAACATAAGGTCCTTCCCATTTGGAGAGGAGTTTACCTGCAAAGAATCTAAGACGAGAGTTATACAATAAAACATATTCACCCACTTTAAATTCTCGTTTTTGAATCCTCCTATCATGCCTTCTTTTAACTTTTTCTTTGAACAACTTGGCATTTTCATAGGCCTAGGTCCTCCATTCATCAAGAAAGCTAATATCAAATAACCTCTTTTCACCTGCAATCTTGAAATCATAGTTAAGTTCTTTAACAACCCAAAAAGCTTTATGTTCCAATTCAAGGGGTAAATGACATGCTTTCCCATAAACCATTTTGTAAGGAGACATACCCATAGGATTCTTATAAGCAGTTCTATAAGCCCACAAAGCATCATCAAATTTCCTAGACCAATTCTTTCTTGATCTACAGACAGTCTTTTGCAAGATCAACTTTATCTCCCTATTGCTCAACTCAACTTGACCACTAGATTGAGGATGATAGGGAGATGCAATTCTATGATTAACATCATACTTAGCAAGCAACTTACGGAAAGCACCATGAATAAAATGTGAACCACCATCAGTCATCAAATATCTAGGAACTCCAAATCTAGGGAGAATAAATTCCTTAAGCATTTTAATAGAAGTGTTGTGATCAGCACTATTAGTGGGGATAGCCTCTACCCACTTAGTAACATAATCAATAGCAACAAGAATATGAGTATACCCATTGGACTTTGGAAAAGGTCCCCTATAATCAAAACCCCAAACATCAAATGGTTCAATAACAAGAGAATAATTCATAGGCATTTCCTGACGTCTACTAATATTACCAATCCTTTGGCATTCATCACAAGATAGGACAAACTTACGTGCATCCTGGAAGAGGGTAGGCCAATAAAAACCGGATTGCAATACCTTGTGTGCGGTCCTGTCTCCAGCGTGGTGTCCTCCATATGCTTCGGAGTGACACTTACGAAGAATTTGTTCCTGTTCATGCTCGTGCACACAGCGTCTAACAATACCATCCACACCTTCTTTATAAAGATGTGGATCATCCCAGAAGTAGTGTCTCAAATCATAGAAAAACTTTTTCTTTTGCTGATAAGTAAAACTAGGAGGTATAAACTTAGCAACAATGTAATTTGCATAATCAGCATACCAAGGAGTACTGTGAGAAACATTAATAGCAGCTAGTTGCTCATCAGGAAAACTATCATCAATAGGTTGTGGCTCATCAAGCACATTTTCTAATCTAGATAGATTATCAGCTACAGGGTTAGCAGCCCCATTCCTATCAACAATATGAAGATCAAATTCTTGCAGCAAAAGAACCCACATGATAAGCCTAGGCTTAGCATCTTTCTTCTCCATAAGGTACTTGATAGCAGCATGATTAGTATGAATAGTAACCTTGGAATCAACAATATAAGATCTAAACTTATCACATGCAAACACAACTGCTAGAAACTCTTTTTCAGTAGTAGCATAATTCCTTTGGGCAGTGTCCAAAGTTTTACTAGCGTAATGAATAACATTCAACTTCTTATCAACTCTCTGCCCTAGAACAGCACGAACAACATAGTCACTAGCATCACACATAATTTCAAAAGGTAAATTCCAATCAGGTGGCTGAACAATATGTGCAGAGATTAAGGCTGACTTAAGAGTTTCAAAGGCTTCTACACAATCATCATCAAAAACAAAAGGAACATCTTTTTGCAAAAGATTGGTAAGAGGCCTAGAAATTTTTTAGAAGTCCTTAATAAATCTCCTATAGAAACCAGCATGACCGAGAAAACTTCTTATACCTTTGATATCCTTCGGGCATGGCATCTTCTCAATAGCATCAACCTTAGCCTTATCAACTTCAATACCTCTTTCGGAGATTTTGTGGCCCAAGACAATACCTTCATTAACCATAAAGTGGCACTTCTCCCAGTTCAAGACGAGATTTGTTTCCTCACATCTCTACAAAACTCGATCAAGGTTGCTCAAGAAATCATCAAAAGAAGTTCCGTAAACGGAAAAATCATCCATGAAAATCTCAACAATCTTTTCACAAAAGTCAGAGAAGATAGCAGTCATACATCTTTGAAAAGTAGCAGGTGCATTACATAAACCAAAAGGCATGCGTCCATAAGCAAAGGTTCCAAAAAGGAAAGTAAAGGTGGTTTTCTCTTGATCAGATTGTGCAACAGGTATTTGAGAAAAACCAGAATAACCATCTAGGAAACAAAAGTGTGTATGCTTAGACAACCTTTCTAACATTTGATCAATAAAAGGCAAAGGATAATGATCTTTCCTAGTAGCTTTGTTTAACTTTCTAAAGTCTATCACCATCCTATAACCAGTTACTATCCTCTGAGGAATAAGCTCATTCTTATCACTAGGAACAACAGTGACACCACCCTTTTTAGGAACACAATGAACTGGACATACCCATCTACTATCAGCTATGGGATAGATTATACCTGCTTCCAGAAGCTTTAATATTTCAGTTCTTACCACCTCTTTCATTTTTGGATTCAATCGACGTTGGTGGTCCACAACGGGTTTAGCATCTGGCTCCATATTAATCTTGTGCTGACATAAAGTGGGACTAATGCCCTTAAGATCATCCAGAGTGTATCCAATAGCAGCACGATGTTTCCTTAGAATTTTCAAAAACATCTTTTCTTCATGTCCTGAAAGGTTAGCGCTGATAATAACAGGATATATTTTCTTTTCATCAAGATAGACATATTTCAAAGTGTCAGGTAATAGTTTTAATTCAAAAACAAGGTCACCCGTTGGTGGAGGAGGACCTCCAAGAGTTTCAACAGGCAAATTATGCTTCAGAATAGGCTGCTGACTAAAGAAAACTTCATCTATTGCATTCCTTTCATTCATATGTAAATCATTCTCATGATCAAGCAAATATTGTTCTAAAGGATCAGTAGGTGGAACAGCAATAGATGCAAGACCAACAATTTCATCCTTGCTAGGCATTTCTATATCATGTGGCTGTCTACGAAACTTAGAGAAATTAAACTCATGAGACACACCACCAAAATCAACACTAACAATTTCCTTAGCACAATCAATTTGAGCATTGACAGTATTCAAGAAAGGTCTACCAAATAATATAGGACAAAAATCATCTTGCGATGATCCAAGAACAAGGAAATCAGCAGGGTATTTGATCTTACCGCACAAGACTTCAACATCTCTGACAATACCAAGTGGTGAGATAGTATTTCTATCTACAAGCTTTATAGTAACATCGATATCCTCAATTTCAATAGGTGCAATATCATTCATGACTTCTTGATAAAGAGTAAAAGGAATAGCACTGATACTAGCACACACATCACATAATCCATGATAACAATGATCTCCAATCTTAACAGAAATAACAGGCATGCCAACCACAGGTCTATTCTTATGCTTAGGATCAGGACTAGCTATTCTAGATGCATCTTCACAAAAAGAAATAACATGCTCATCTAGTTCATCAACCAAAAGATCTTTAACTATAGCAACACTAGGTTCAACCTTAATTTGCTCTGAAGGTGTAGGTGTTCTAACATAACTTTTCCTAACTACAGAAGAAACCTTAGAGTGTTCCTTGATTCTAACAGGAAAAGGTTGTTTCTCAAAATAAGTAGTAGGAACAACTGGATCAACATTGTAAGCAATAACCTTTTCTTCCTTAACCTCGGGAGGTTTTTCTTTAATTTCTATAGGAGGATGGTATTTGAACCACTTCTCCTTAGGAAGATCAACATGTGCAGCAAATGATTCACAAAAGGAAGCTAGTATCTCAGAATCAAGTCCATACTTAGTGCTAAATTTCTGATAAATATATGTTTCCATAAAAGATTTAACACAATCAAATTCAAGATTTATACCTGACTCATTACCTTTGTCGATCTCCCAATCCTCATAGTTGCGCTTAATTTTCTCAAGGAGATCCCATTTGAATTCAATAGTCTTCTTCATAAAAGAACCAGTCGAAGAAGAATCAAGCATAGTTTGATCATTACGAGAAAGCCGAGCATAAAAGTTTTGAAGAATTATTTCTCTTGAGAGCTCATGATTGGGGCATGTGTGAAGCATATACTTGAGCCTCCCCCAAGCTTGAGCGATACTTTCTCCTTCATGCGGCCAGAAATTATAGACGTAATTCCGATCACGATGAACTAAATGCATAGGATAAAATTTCTGGTGGAACTCCAGTTTCAACCGATTCCAATCCCATGTGTCAGTATCATCACATAGCCTATACCATGTCAATTCCTTTCCCTCCAAAGATAAAGGGAATACTTTCTTCTTAGCTCTATCTCCAGATAAACCTGCAAGCTTAAACAATCCACAAATTTCATCCACATAGATCAAGTGCATATCAGGATGTTTAGTTCCATTGCCTGCATAAGGATTAGCTAACAGTTTCTCAATAAGACCAACAGGAATTTCATAAGCAATATCTTCAGTAACTTCAATAAGTGGTGGAGAGGCAACTCTAGTGGTTACCGTTCGAGGTGAAGATACCCCGAACAAGCCTCTCAAAGGATTACTTTCCATAGTGACAAGTAGCAATAAATTTCAGCACGTAGCAAAAATGTTTCCTTACCAATTTCCACTTACCAAAGGCGCTTCACTCCCCGGCAACGGTGCCAGAAAAGAGTCTTGATGACCCAAAAGTGTCGGGGATCAATCGTAGTCCTTTCGATAAGTAAGAGTGTCGAACCCAACGAGGAGCAAAAGGAAATGACAAGCGGTTTTCAGCAAGGTAGTTTCTGCAAGCACTGAAATAAGCGGTAACAGGTAGTTTGATAGCAAGGCAATTTGTAACGAGTAACAAGTGACAAGTGTAAATAAGGTGCAGCAAGATAGCCCAATCCTTTTGAGTGCAAAGTATAGGCCGGAACAAGTACTTATAATGATGCAAACGTTCATGAGGATACACGGGAATTTCATCTAGTTACTTTCATCATGTTCATTCGATTCGCGTTCGTTACTTTGATGGTTTGATATGTGGGTGGACCGGTGCTTGGGTGCTGTTCTTACTTGAACAAGCCTCCCACTTATGATTACCCCCTCTCGCAAGCATCCGCAACTACGAAAAGAGAATTAAGACAAAGTCTAACCATAGCAATAAACGTTTGGATCCAAATCAGCCCCTTACGGAATAGCGCATAAACTGGGGTTTAAGCTTCTGTCACTCTAGCAACCCATCATCTAATTACTACTCCACAATGCATTCCCATGGGCCCAAAAATGGTGAAGTGTCATGTAGTCGACGTTCACATGACACCACTAAGAGAATCACAACATACATATCATCAAAATACCGAACGAATACCGAATTCACATGATTACTTATGACAAGACTTCTCCCATGTCCTCAAGAACAAAAGTAACTACTCACTCATCATCATGATGTTCAAGATCAGAGGCGTATTGAATAACGTAAGGGATCTGAACTTTTAGTAATTCACAAAGCAAACCAACTAGCATCAACTACGATAAGTAATCAACACTGCTAGCAATCCCACAAGTAACAATCTATAGTTTTGATGCAAAGATTGAATACAAGAGATCAAATAGGGTTTGAGATGAGATGGTGTTGTTGATGATGATGATGAAGATTGGTCCTCCCACGATGAGAGGGTTGTTGGTGATGACAAAGGCTTCGATTTCCCCCTCCCGGAGGGAAGTGTCCCCGGCAGAATCTGCCCGCCGGAGAGCAAAAGTGCTCCTGCTCTAGTTCCGCCTCGTGGCGGTGGCGCCTTGTCCCGAAAGTCTCCCGATAAAAGTTTTAGGGTAAAATGAACTATATACCAGAAGGAGGAGGCCGGAGGTGGGCCAGGGCCTCCACATGGCACCAGGGCACGCCCCAGGGTGGGGGTGCCCTGGTGCCATGTGGGCACCTGGTTGGCCTCCTCCAGTAACTTCTTGGCCCAGTATTTTTTATATATTCTAAAATAATTCTCCGTTGAGTTTTAGCCCATTTGGAGATGTGTAGAATAGGTATCTCTGCTATAGCTTTTTCTGGCCCTAAAATCCAGCTGCCGGTATTCTCCCTCTTTGAGTAAACCTTGCATATTAAGAGAGAAAAGGCATTAGAAATGCTCCATGAAGTGTTATATTGAATAAAAACTTTATAAATAACAGCAATAAAACATGATGCAAAATGGACGTATCATGTAGCACCGTCACGGCACCTATCTCCTCGGGGTATCACATGATCTCCATGGGTACGAACGATTAGAAAAGTGTGAGGCGGGTGGGTTGAGACCTCGCAGCGAGATCACTTGGTTGTCTTGACGTTCCGGAGGATCGTCCTGAGCTCGGAACACACCCATTGAAATATGAACAAGAGTCACAAGGAGATGTGATCGGCAAGTTGGCCTACCGATTGAAGTTTAGGCCATCAGTGTTCATCTTGTTCAATGGCGTTGAATGGAAATATGGATCTTGAATCACTCACAATCAATTATGAGAGATATTGATTTGAGTGGGAGCTCACTTTAAAATTAAATTGTTTAATCATCAGTGTGAATTAATTATGAACAAAGTCTAAGTGAAACTTGTGTTTACTATTGTAGATCACATGGTTTGTAACGCCACGTTAAGCTTAGGCTCGATGTTAGAGAAAGAGAAGTTAGCTGCAACTGGAAGCAAATATACGTACTGGGTCCGTACCCGGAGGATTGTCCTCAGGAGTGCTAAGAAAGAGTATGTGCTTGACACGCCTCTTCCAGCTAAAACGGTGGCAACTGCTCTGGCAGATGATAAAAATGCCTGGGCCACTAAGGATGATGACTGCATTGTAGTGCAGTGCCTCATGCTAGCTTGTATGAGTCCAGAGCTTCCAAAACATTTCGAATTCCACACCACTCGGGGTATGATCCGGGAAATGGATGCTCTATATAAACTCAATGCCGGGTCTGAACATTACGAGGTAATAAATACCATGATGGAGTGCAAGATGGCTGAGGGAACTTTAGTGGGCGAAAATGTAGTCAAAGTGATTGGCTACACTGAAAGACTTAAAACCCTGGAATTTCTAATTCCACCAGCACTCGCAGTGGACATGTTACTCTTTTCACTCCCCCCGTCTTACGACGGTTTTATCATGAACTACAAGATGAATGGGATGACCAAGACACCGAACGAGTTGCTCACCATGCTGAAAACTACTGAAGCAGGACTGCAGAAGAATCACAAGCCAGTGTTGTTTGTGAATAAAACCTCCAGTTTCAAGAAGAAAGGCAAGGGCGCTGGTAAGACCGGCTCCCAAAGCAAGTCTAAGGGCGGAGCCAACACTGAAACTGAGTGCTTCTACTTCAAGGGCACCAGACACTGGAAGAGAAACTGCAAGAAGTACCTGGCGGATAAGAAGTCTGGAAAGACCAGAAAAGGTATAATTGTTATACATGTTAATGTCATTGACGTTTTTCTTGCTAGCGAAAATTCTAAGTCTTGGGTATTTGATACCGGATCGGTTACTCACATTTACAGCTCGATACATGGGCTTCAGAAGGTGTGCAAGCTGGCAAAGAATGAAGCCATGATGCACGTCGGGAACGGTGCTGGAATCGCTACTCAAGCCATCGGTATCATGCCTCTATGTCTCCCTTCAGGATTTGTCTTAGAACTAAGTAACTATTATTTTGTTCGAGCATTGTGTAGAAACATTATCTCTGGATAATGTCTGATACACGATGGGTATTCCTACAAGTCTGATAACAATGGTTGTTCACTTTATTGTAAGGATATGTTTTATGGATTTGCACCCATTGTTGGGGGCCTTTTCATACTGAATCTTGAATGTCGAAATGATGTCTTTAACGTAAATGCCAAACGCCTTAAGAAGGCTGGTACCACCACCACTTTCTTGTGGCATTGTCGTCTTGGCCACATCGGAAAGAAACACATGCAAAGACTCCATAAAGATGGAGTTTTACTGTCTTTTGATTTTGAATCATTTGACACATGTGAGGCTTTTGATGGGGAAAATGATAAGTGCCGTTCACGGGTCATCCTGAATGGGCAGGTGAATTGTTGGAAATAATACATAGTGATGTATATGGTCCAATGAGCACAACCGCACGGGGTGGGTATTTCTACTTAGTGACTTTTACTGATGGTTTAAGTAGGTACGGATATATCTACTTAATGAAGCATAAGTCGGAAACCTTTGAAAAGTTCAAAGAATTTTAGAATGAGGTAGAAAATCATCGTAACAAAAGTATTAAGTTTCTGCGATCAGATCACAGGGGTGAATATCTTAGTCATGAGTTTAGTCAACATCTGAGTGACCGTGGAATCATTTCACAGCTTACACCTCCCGGAACTCCACAACAAAATGGAGTGTTTGAGCGACGTAACCGAACCCTGTTAGACATGGTAAGGTCGATGATGTCTCTTATAGATCTACCGATATCCTTTTGGTCATGCACTACTAACTGCCGCTTATACATTAAATAGAGCATCGTCTAAGTCTGTTGAGATGACGCCATTTGAATTATGGTATGGGAAGAAACCCAATGTGTCACATCTCAAGGTTTGGGGTTGTGAGGCATACGTAAAACGTTTACAACCAAGCAAACTAGAACCTAGATCAGACAAATGTTACTTTGTAGGTTATCCCAATAACACCATTGGGTATTCTTTCTACCACCAGTCCGAGGGCAAAGTGTTTGTCGCAAAAGTTGGACACTTTCTCGAGAAAGAGTTTCTCACTAAAGAATTAAGTGGGAGGACAGTACAATTTAATGAGATTAGTGAATCTTCGGTGACTGTTGATAGGGCTAAGGAACCAGAAGTTGTCGCATGTGACGCGGAAACTTCTGACAAGTTTGTAACTGAACTGCGCAGATCGGGTAGGGCTATCCAGCCACCTGAGTGGTTTCATAACAAAATCTTCATCCTTGAAGACGATGAACCTGCGCACTACAAGTAAGCGATTGCGGGGCCCAGCTCAAGAGAATGGCACAAAGCCATGAAATCTGAAATGGAATCCATGTACGAAAACCAAGTTTGGGACTTGGTAGAACTTCTAGAAGGCGTAAAGCCCATTGGTTGTAAATGGATTCTCAAGAAAAAGACAGATGCGGATGGTAACATTACTATCCATAAAGCTAGCTTGTCACAAAAGGGTTCACGCAAGTTCCAGGAGTTGACTATGACGAGACTTTCTTGCCCGTAGCTATGCTTAAGTCTGTGCGGATACTGCTAGCAATTGTTGCTTATTTCAATTATGAAATATGGCAGATGGATGTCAAAATGGCTTTCCTAAATGGAAATCTCAAAGAGGATGTATACATGATACAACCTAAAGGTTTTGTCGATCCTAATGATGCTAAAAAGGTATGCAAGCTTCAGAAGGCCCTTTATGGTCTGAAGCAAGCATCAAGGAGCTGGAATATTCATTTTGATGAAGAAATCAAAGAGTTTGGCTTCATAAAAAATGACAAAGAATCTTGTGTTTACAAGAAGTTTAGTGGGAGCGCAAAAGCATTTCTAATCTTATATGTGGATGACATATTGTTGATTGGAAATGACATGAATTTTCTTAGCGAAATAAAAGACTCATTGAAGAAGTGTTTTTCAATGAAGGACTTGGGCGAAGCGGCATACATATTGGGCATCAAAATCTATAGAGATAGGTCCAGACGCCTGATAGCACCTAGCCAAAGCATGTATATTGACAAGGTATTGAAAAGGTTCAATATGGAGAATGTCAAGAAAGGCCTATTCCCCATGTCACCTGGCACAGTGCTTAGCAAAAATCAGTGTCCTCGGACTCTTGATGAGTGAGTACAAATGAATGATGTTCCATATGCTTTGGCAGTTGGTTCCATTATGTATGCCATGCTATGTACAAGACCAGATGTTTCCTATGCGCTAAGTGTTAGTAGCAGGTATCAAAGTGATCCAGGATTGGAACACTGGGCCGCAGTCAAAAATATTCTTAAGTACCTTAGAAGGGCCAAGGATTTCCTCCTTGTGTACAGAGGTGATAAAGAGCTCATTGTAAATGGTTACACTGATGCAGGCTTCATGACTGACCCAAACGACATCAAATCTCAATCATGCTATGTTTTCATTTTAAACGGTGGCACAGTTGACTGGAAAAGTTCTAAACAAAAAACTGTGGCGGATTCTACGATGGAGGCAGAATATGTTGCGGCTTCAGAAGCCTCCAAGGAGATGGTCTGGATCAAGCAGTTTCTTGAAGACCTTGGTGTGGTTCCAAGTGCGCTGGACCCGGTGGAGATCTATTGTGATAATACTAGCGCCATGGCTCAGGAAGGGAGCCATGTTCCCACCATAAGATAAGACATATTGAATGCAAATATAAACTTATTTGACATTATGTTGAAGCGGGTTTAGTGAAAGTACGCAAAGTTCACACGGATCTGAACGTGTAAGACCCAATGACAAAGCCTCTACCACGAGCAAAGCATGAGCAGCAGCGGATAGCCATTGGTGTTAGGGAAGCCAAGTAACTTGTTTATTGACTCTAGTGCAAGTGGGAGTTTGTAAGAGATATGCCCTAGAGGTAATAATAATAGTTATTTTGTATTTCCAAGATTGTAATTGATGTTTATGTTCCATGCTATAATGGTAATGATTCTCGAGTCTACAATAACCATGAGGCTCGGAGGGAAACTCATGTGCACGTCTGGTATAATAAACGGTGAAATGTATTCCTAGTCACGCCTCTAATACTTGCTCAAGTGTTGCATGATGGTCCTATTTTTCTGATCATGGGCATAACTATGCCGGCAATTTTGAGGGCGCAATGTTAGAAGAACACTTGTGTTAAATCGACCCGAATTGATGTTATGCTATGAGATACATTCGTCACAAGTTAATGGTTAATAACACAGAAAAATTTAACGTTTGCATAATTCCTTAGACCATGAGAGTATCGAGTTCTTTCATGCTTGCTTCATGAGCTTTGGGGTTTGTTAAACGTCATCTGTAACAGGGTGGCAATTATGGCGGCTTACGGGTTCATGAAAAAGCATGACGAGGAACTAGATAACTCAAGATTGGGATTTGCTCCTCTGATGATGGAGAGATATGTAGGGTAACGCAGCAGAAAACAAAAAAAATTCGACCTACGCACCAGCCCAGGACCACTATGGAGACTGCATACAAGGTTTGATCTTTTCGTTACCGACTCGTAGCGCAGCGGAAGTAGAGTCGATGACGATCGGTGGTGCTGATCCCCGCAGCTAGGATTTACAACCTCCCAACCGCGAGGATGTATACCCTCATCCGTGTGACGACCCCGACTTAATCGTGCACTAATCATACACGCAAATGCGCACGATCAAGCCTAAGGACTCACTTGAAGATATCACAACACAACTCTAAAACATAAATAAAGTCATACAAGCTTAATATTACAAGCCAGGGCCTCGAGGGCTCGAATACATAGCTCGATGGCATACAAGCGTCAGCGGAAGCATTAGATATCTGGGTACAGATATATTACATAGAGAGAATTAGGCCTTCACAGAGGCGGGGTAAAATAAAATACTACGATCGAAAGGCGTAGGCCTCCTGCCCTGGACCCTCCGATCCTACTCCTGGTCGTCGAACGGCTCCTCGTAGTAGTAGTACTCGCCAGGCGGATAGTAGTACTGGTCGTCGGCTGGGGCTTCTGGCTCAGGGGCTCCGTCGTCTGGTGGCATCAAATGGAAAATGGGGGAAAAAGAAAATAAAGCAAACGTGAGTACTCATCCGAAGTACTCAGCAAGCAAGGATCTACACTACATATGCATCATTGTCAAAGGAATGGCTGTATATGTGGACTGGGCTGCAGAAATGCCAGAGTAGAGGGGGAAAGCCTAGTCCTATCGAAGACTAGCATCTTCAACAATCTTCGACAGTCTTGCAGCATCAGAAGAGAGCAGATGAACATAATGTAAAGTAGTAGTAGTAATATCATCAACCTCGACCTGAGATCCTTTCTCGACTCCCTGCGAGAAAGCAATCCCAGAGCCGTACTATCCAGTTCTCACCACATGTTCTAGTTGTACCGATCGGGATACAACTCCGAGTGTCCGTTACCGTAGGACAGGCTATCGATAGAAGTTTCTTCCCTGCAGGGGTGCACCAACTTACCCACCACGCTCGCTTAACTCTGGCCGGACACACTTTTCTGGGTCATGCCCGGCCCCGGCTAAGCAACACGCCGCAACCCGACCTAGGCTTATAAGAGAGGTCAGCACGCCGGACTAAACCTATGCCCCCAGGGGTCTTGGGCCATCGCCCCGGGAACTCCTGCACGTTACGGGGCCACCGAGAGCAGACCTAGCAACCCCTTATACAAGCGCGGTTGCGTTACCAGTCCAACTCGGCGTGCGCCGCTCCTTACTGACGTCAAACAAGCTTCGGCTGATGTGTACGACGCAGAACGCCCATACTATGCCCACGTGATGGTTAGTGCTATCGGGCCAGAGGCCCCTCGGATCAAATATCCAAACCGTAGTGGATTAGGAGCGCGCGGAAACGAGCAGAGACTCACGATCGATGTGACCCCGTCGCCCCGTCTCGAGGACTTGCGGCAAGGGCTAAGAATGCCCGGCCACGCCTCGTAGTTAACTCGCGGGCACCATCCAGGTCAACCCGACTCCACATCACTTCGCGTTAAGCTCGCGCGGGTACCCCTCAGGGCCGACCCGTCTTTAGTATCATAGTTTAGTGCAAGTCATAATATCCAAGGTAACTGTGTGTCTGACACCGAAGGGAACCCTGAGGAATCACCCTCGATGGAATTCCCGCTCGATGTTATCATCAAGGTGAACGAAGGAGGAATCACCCTCGAGGTCCACACTTGAGAGGTTGCGCGACGATGTCGTTATCGGGGGTGGTGTAGGAGGAATCACCCTCGCTTACCACGACCGAGTAACTAACCTACAAGGTTAACATCAGAAGTGCTAACGAGGTATCACCCTCGGCACCCGATGGTGACCCAGTAGTGTCGAGCACTTAAAGGGGGAAAGTGATGTGCGGTGCCCTGGACTGATCTTCAATCCCGTAAAACGGGTCTTCCGAGTATCCAGCGGGGCGGTCGGGACAAGTGGGTCTCTGATATGGCTCTACCCATCCTATGCTAAACAGTTTAGGATAACAGGTATGTATCAAAAGTAGGTTACAAGTAAACAGGCTATGCAACAGAGTAGGATAGTAACAGCAGCAGTATCATCTAATGCAAGCATAAGAGGGGAGAGAATAGGCGATATCGGAATGCTCAAAATGGGGGTGCTTGCCTGTTTGCTCGGGGGCAAGGGCAAGGTCTTCAGTAGTATCGTCGGGGACGTAGTCGTACTCCTGTGCGGCGTCTGCCTCGGGAGCTACGTCAACGTCGGGGGCTACCGAGAGAGAAGAGGGGGAAGAAACAGGTAAACATAATGCAAACAAATGCAACACGGTGCGTGTGATGCTATGATGCAGTGTAGGGTTGCCTAAATATGCATCTAAGTCATTTTAGTTATTTTTAGAATTATTCTGGGATTTAATATCCGACGTGTGTGCACTATTCATCTGCCGGATTCGGGTCCGGAGTTACGAGTTCTTCTATGTAGGAGGTTCCGATGGAGAAACAAACGGCACGATCAAACTCGTCTCGTCGTTCTGAGCAACTTTCATGTTTTAACTTTTTCGATCCGAGCTACGGTTTAAAAGTTATTAATTTTTAAAGATTATTTGAATTTCTGGAATTATTTTATTTAACAGAAAATGAATTATGACGTCAGCATGACGCGCTGCTGACGTCAGCAAGTCAACAGGATGGTTGACCAGTCAAACCTGACATGTGGGTCCAGTGGGACCCACATGTCAGCCTCTGTTTCTTTATCCAGTGAATTAGTTTAATTACCAGGATTAATTAGGGGGGTGGACCCCACATGTCAGTGAGACATTAGGTTAATTAGTTTATTTTTATTTCTAATTTGTTTTAACTAATTAAACAGGAAGGTGGGGCCCGCCTGTCAGCGGCTGGGCCGGTCCAGTCAGCAAGGCTGACTGGTCAACTGGCCGGCCGGGCCCCTGGGACCCACGGGTCAGTGACCCAGGGGTGGGCCCCGCCTGTGCCACGTCAGCGGGGCCGGCGGCTGGTCGCCGGCGACCAAATCGCGTGGCGGCGCGTCGCCGGAGTTGGCCGGAATCGAGCTATAGGGCTCGGTTCGAGCCGGGCTTGGGTGCGTTCGAAAGCTGGCGTCCTCGCGCATCTAGCTGAGCCAACAGCCGGGCTCGGAGGTGGCCGGAACGTCGCCGGCGTTGAGCGAGGCGGACGTCCGAAGCTCGAGCTCGTCGGGTTCGACGTCCTAGCGCGCGGGCGACCTAACTAGCTAGCTGTGCGGGGCCTACGGCTCACAGGGAGCTCGCCGGAGGAGTCAAACGAGCTAGCAACAGCTCGGGAGCTTGGCTGCAGCGGCAATGGCGGCGGTGACTTTCGGGTCTCCGAGGTGCCGCGGCTACAGCGTGCCGACGGGCTACCAGAGAGGCCAGAGAGAGAGGGAGAGTGCTCACCGAGCGGCGCAAGGTGGCCCGTGTGAGGATTAGGAGCTGCAGGGGTCGAGGTCGCCGGAACCGCGCCGGAGATGCAGAAGAGGGGCGCGGCTCGATCCGCGCAACGTGGAGCTCCTCGGCCCCAATCAACGGCGCCCAAGGCCATGGCAGTCCATGGCGATGGCGCAGGACATGGCAGAGCGGCAGGCAGGGCTCGGTGGCCGCGGGGACGAACGAGAACGGCGGCGGTGGCGCTCGGACGCCTCGGATCTGAGGAGGAAGGAGGCAGAGCGAGCGAGGGAGAGAGATGGGGAATGCCAGGGGAAGCCAGGGGGGTCGAGTGGCTCCGGCCTTATCTCCTCCTCCTCCCTGTAGCGTCGGTGGCGCCGCGGTGTCGCCGGCCGACTGGCGCGCGCGCGCGCGGCCACGGCGGGGACGACACGGGGAGGAGGGAGACGAGGTGGGCCTGCTGGGCCGCGACTCGGGGCACTGTGCACTAAGGTCCAGTGCACAGTGTCCCGCTTTTGATTTTCTGTTTTAGCTTCTCCATTTTCTTTTATCCTTTTCTGTTTCAAAATGTTTAGGGCACTTGTGCACTTTCGAAAAATGTGGGAGTTGGCCCAAATATTGCAATGCAATATTAGCTCTCACCAAAAAGTGGTTTGGACAGTTTTGGAGTTCATTTGAATCTGCAATGATTTTAAATGAATTAATATTGCTGTTTTGGGTGCTGTTTCATCTTGTTTGACTCATCAATCATATTCCAAAAATGTTGGTTATGATTTTGCCATGACCACTGGATTATTTGCTAATTAAATAACATTTCTCCAGCAGAGTTTGATCAACCTTATATTTCACTTATGAATTTAAGTTGATTTTAAAAATGGAGTTGATTTACTTTGGTTAACCACTATGTTTAATCACTGCATATGATATGACTTGGCATTATTAACAGCTGATCATGGTGGCTATTACATAGGGGTGTTACAAGTTCTCCTTCACTAAAAGAAATTCTCGTCCCGAGAATTTAGGAGGTAGAAGGAAAGAGTCCGGGATATTTTTCCCGAAGATGATCCTCGCGTTCCCAAGTGGCCTCATCTTCAGTATGATTCGACCATTGCACTTTTAGGAACTTGGTCGTCTTCTGACGAGTACGACGCTCAGCTTCGTCGAGGATGCGGATCGGATGCTCCTTATAGGAAAGATCATCTTGTAGCTCGAGCATCTCATGATCCACTGCACGGTGCGGGGATTCCTTGAAGCACTTACGGAGTTGCGACACGTGGAAGACATCATGAATATGGGAGAATTGCGGTGGCAACTCCAATTGATATGCCACCTGTCCACGTCTAGCCACGATGCGGAAAGGACCAATATAGCGAGGAGCTAGCTTGCCCTTGATTCCGAAACGACGGGTGCCCTTCATTGGAGTGACACGAAGATAAGCTTGATCACCAGGTTGATAGATCACACCCCATCGCTTGCGATCATAATTACTCTTCTGACGGTCTTGAGCTGCTTTGAGATTCTCCCGTACAATTCGGACTTGTTCTTCGGCATGCTGAATAATGTCCGGTCCAACAAGAGGTCGTTCCCCAGTTTCTGACCAATTCAGAGGGGTTCGACATTTACGTCCATAAGAACCTCAAATGGGGCCATTTTTAAGCTGGCTTGATAACTGTTGTTATAAGAGAACTCGGCATACGGGAGAGATTCCTCCCATTTCTTATCGAAGGATATAACACAGGCTCGTAGCATGTCTTCAAGCACTTGATTAACACGCTCAACTTGGCCTTGGGACTGAGGATGATATGCGGAACTCCAGGTAATATGAGTTCCCATGGCTTCTTGGAAACTTTCCCAGAACTGGCCAGTGAAAATACTGCCACGGTCTGAACTGATTTCCTTGGGAATACCATGGAGTGAAACAATTCTGGCAATGTACAGTTCTGCTAGCTGGCTAGCGGTGATAGTCTCCTTAACAGGTAGGAAATGAGCAACCTTGGAGAGTTGGTCGACGACGACAAGAATAGCATCGTGACCCTTCTGAGACTTGGGAAGACCAGTGATGAAGTCCATTTGCACTTTATCCCACTTCCATAGAGGAATAGGGAGCGGTTGCAGAATTCCAGCAGGTTTCTGATGTTCTGCCTTCACGCGACGACAAACGTCACACTCGGCAACATAACGAGCAATATCCTGCTTCATCCTAGACCACCAGTACCTTTGACGAAGATCTCAATACATTTTGGTACTACCCGGATGGATAGACAGCGGTGTATCATGGGCCTCCTTCATGACTTTGTCAGTCATCAGCTCGAAGCGAGGTACTACGATGCGGTCTCTGAAATATAATGTACCATCTTCAGCAACTGAGAAATCCCGATACTTAGCAAGGTGAAGCTCCTTCTTCATCAAGTCAATTTCAGCATCTTTGGCTTGCGCTTCTTTAACAGCCTTCAGAAGGTCTGGCTGTACCACAAGGTTATTAAGAGAACCCTGGGGAACAATTCGCAGATTCAGCTGAGTCAGTTCTGCGTGAAGACGAGGTTGAGCTTGCCTAACCATGAGGTTGTTGCAATATGACTTGCGACTCAGGGCATCGGCCATCACATTAGCTTTGCCCGGGGTATAAGAAATACCGCAGTCATAATCCGCAATAGCTTCTAACCATCGTTGTTGTCGGAGATTAAGATCCGGTTGAGTGAATAAGTATTTCAGACTTTGGTGATCGGTATAAATTTCACACCGATTACCCAGAAGGTAGTGTCGCCATAACTTCAATGCATACATCACTACTGCAAGTTCAAGATCATGCACTGGATAATTCTCTTCATGTGGACGCAATTGACGTGAAGCATATGCAATTACTCTCCGCTCTTGCATTAGGACGCAGCCTAATCCCTGACGAGAGGCGTCGCAATATATGACAAAGTCCTTGCGAGAATCAGGAGGAGCAAGCACTGGAGCAGAAGTGAGCTTGTCCTTGAGGGTTTGGAAACTTTCCTGACACTTGTCTGTCCACTCAAACTTAACGCCTTTGTGGAGCAGATTAGTCAGGGGCTTGGCGATCTTGGAGAAGTTCTCAACGAATCGGCGACAATAGCTGGCTAGACCGAGAAAGCTTCGGACCTGCTTGGCATTCTTCGGAGGAGTCCAGTCAAGGATAGCCTGAACACGCTCCGGGTTAACGGCAATACCGTCCTTGGAAATCACATGTCCAAGGTAGGTCACTTCAGGAAGCCAGAATTCGCATTTAGAGAACTTGGCATATAATTGGTGCTCTCGAAGTCTCTCCAGAACTAGTCGAAGGTGCTCAGCATGTTCTTCTTTGTTCTTCGAATAAACCAGAATATCATCCAGATATACCACGACGAATTTGTCGAGGTAATCCATGAATATGTAATTCATTAGGCGGGAGAATGTAGCTGGAGCGTTTGTTAAACCAAACGACATGACTGTGTACTCGTAAGAGCCATAACGAGTAACGAATGCAGTCTTCGGAATATCCTCTTCGCGAACACGGATCTGGTGATAACCCAACCTCAAGTCGAGTTTAGAAAACACCGAAGATCCATCAACTCACTGGATCCTACTCTCTGTGTGCACTCTGATGCAGAATCCGGTCTCATCGAATGACAACTCGGAGTATAATACAACTCGAAGAGAAAGGTTATACAAAATAATGGAAAGGAAAATGATTATCAGACTAATCAGATCAAAGACAGGGAAATCGCACTGAATCCAGCTCTCCGGGTGGATAGAATTAACGAGATCCTAAATGTCGGTGTTAGTAAATTTTATTAAACCCGAATAGATGAGAGATTAGAATCCCAGAGTAAAGACGAGGAATAAAAGATCCTAATACCACCCAGTTGGCGACGTGGGCCCGTAAGCCACACAGCCAAGTTAGTAAAACAATTTTTGACCACTAGACTCAGCTTCGGCCAAGGAATTGGGAAGGGGGATTCCTAGAGGCAGTCGGCTTTGATACCAACCTGTGACGACCCCGACTTAATCGTGCACTAATCATACACGCAAATGCGCACGATCAAGCCTAAGGACTCACTTGAAGATATCACAACACAACTCTAAAACATAAATAAAGTCATACAAGCTTAATATTACAAGCCAGGGCCTCGAGGGCTCGAATACATAGCTCGATGGCATACAAGCGTCAGCGGAAGCATTAGATATCTGGGTACAGATATATTACATAGAGAGAATTAGGCCTTCACAGAGGCGGGGTAAAATAAAATACTACGATCGAAAGGCGTAGGCCTCCTGCCCTGGACCCTCCGATCCTACTCCTGGTCGTCGAACGGCTCCTCGTAGTAGTAGTACTCGCCAGGCGGATAGTAGTACTGGTCGTCGGCTGGGGCTTCTGGCTCAGGGGCTCCGTCGTCTGGTGGCATCAAATGGAAAATGGGGGAAAAGAAAATAAAGCAAACGTGAGTACTCATCCGAAGTACTCAGCAAGCAAGGATCTACACTACATATGCATCATTGTCAAAGGAATGGCTGTATATGTGGACTGGGCTGCAGAAATGCCAGAGTAGAGGGGGAAAGCCTAGTCCTATCGAAGACTAGCATCTTCAACAATCTTCGACAGTCTTGCAGCATCAGAAGAGAGAGCAGATGAACATAATGTAAAGTAGTAGTAGTAATATCATCAACCTCGACCTGAGATCCTTTCTCGACTCCCTGCGAGAAAGCAATCCCAGAGCCGTACTATCCAGTTCTCACCACATGTTCTAGTTGTACCGATCGGGATACAACTCCGAGTGTCCGTTACCGTAGGACAGGCTATCGATAGAAGTTTCTTCCCTGCAGGGGTGCACCAACTTACCCACCACGCTCACTTAACTCTGGCCGGACATACTTTTCTGGGTCATGCCCGGCCTCGGCTAAGCAACACGCCGCAACCCGACCTAGGCTTATAAGAGAGGTCAGCACGCCGGACTAAACCTATGCCCCCAGGGGTCTTGGGCCATCGCCCCGGGAACTCCTCAACGTTACGGGGCCACCGAGAGCAGACCTAGCAACCCCTTATACAAGCGCGGTTGCGTTACCAGTCCAACTCGGCGTGCGCCGCTCCTTACTGACGTCAAACAAGCTTCGGCTGATGTGTATGACGCAGAACGCCCATACTATGCCCACGTGATGGTTAGTGCTATCGGGCCAGAGGCCCCTCGGATCAAATATCCAAACCGTAGTGGATTAGGAGCGTGCGGAAACGAGCAGAGACTCACGATCGATGTGACCCCGTCGCCCCGTCTCGAGGACTTGCGGCAAGGGCTAAGAATGCCCGGCCACGCCTCGTAGTTATCTCGCGGGCACCATCCAGGTCAACCTGACTCCACATCACTTCGCGTTAAGCTCGCGCGGGTACCCCTCAGGGCCGACCCGTCTTTAGTGTCATAGTTTAGTGCAAGTCATAATATCCAAGGTAACTGTGTGTCTGACACCGAAGGGAACCCTGAGGAATCACCCTCGATGGAATTCCCGCTCGATGTTATCATCAAGGTGAACGAAGGAGGAATCACCCTCGAGGTCCACACTTGAGAGGTTGCGCGACGATGTCGTTATCGGGGGTGGTGTAGGAGGAATCACCCTCGCTTACCACGACCGAGTAACTAACCTACAAGGTTAACATCAGAAGTGCTAACGAGGTATCACCCTCGGCACCCGATGGTGACCCAGTAGTGTCGAGCACTTAAAGGGGGAAAGTGATGTGCGGTGCCCTGGACTGATCTTCAATCCCGTAAAACGGGTCTTCCGTGTATCCAGCGGGGCGGTCGGGACAAGTGGGTCTCTGATATGGCTCTACCCATCCTATGCTAAACAGTTTAGGATAACAGGTATGTATCAAAAGTAGGTTACAAGTAAACAGGCTATGCAACAGAGTAGGATAGTAACAGCAGCAGTATCATCTAATGCAAGCATAAGAGGGGAGAGAATAGGCGATATCGGAATGCTCAAAATGGGGGTGCTTGCCTGTTTGCTCGGGGGCAAGGGCAAGGTCTTCAGTAGTATCGTCGGGGACGTAGTCGTACTCCTGTGCGGCGTCTGCCTCGGGAGCTACGTCAACGTCGGGGGCTACCGAGAGAGAAGAGGGGGAAGAAACAGGTAAACATAATGCAAACAAATGCAACACGGTGCGTGTGATGCTATGATGCAGTGTAGGGTTGCCTGAATATGCATCTAAGTCATTTTAGTTATTTTTAGAATTATTCTGGGATTTAATATCCGACGTGTGTGCACTATTCATCTGCCGGATTCGGGTCCGGAGTTACGAGTTCTTCTACATAGGAGGTTCCGATGGAGAAACAGACGGCACGATCAGACTCGTCTCGTCATTCTGAGCAACTTTCATGTTTTAACTTTTTCGATCCGAGCTACGGTTTAAAAGTTATTAATTTTTAAAGATTATTTGAATTTCTGGAATTATTTTATTTAACAGAAAATGAATTATGACGTCAGCATGACGCGCTGCTGACGTCAGCAAGTCAACAGGACGGTTGACCAGTCAAACCTGACATGTGGGTCCAGTGGGACCCACATGTCAGCCTCTGTTTCTTTATCCAGTGAATTAGTTTAATTACCAGGATTAATTAGGGGGGTGGACCCCACATGTCAGTGAGACATTAGGTTAATTAGTTTATTTTTATTTCTAATTTGTTTTAACTAATTAAACAGGAAGGTGGGGCCCGCCTGTCAGCGGCTGGGCCGGTCCAGTCAGCAAGGCTGACTGGTCAACTGGCCGGTCGGGCCCCTGGGACCCACGGGTCAGTGACCCAGGGGTGGGCCCCGCCTGTGCCACGTCAGCGGGGCCGGCGGTTGGTCGCCGGCGACCAAATCGCGCGGCGGCGCGTCGCCGGAGTTGGCCGGAATCGAGCTATAGGGCTCGGTTCGAGCCGGGCTTGGGTGCGTTCGAAAGCTGGCGTCCTCGCGCATCTAGCTGAGCCAACAGCCGGGCTCGGAGGTGGCCGGAACGTCGCCGGCGTTGAGCGAGATGGACGTCCGAAGCTCGAGCTCGTCGGGTTCGACGTCCTAGCGCGCGGGCGACCTAACTAGCTAGCTGTGCGGGGCCTACGGCTCACAGGGAGCTCGCCGGAGGAGTCAAACGAGCTAGCAACAGCTCGGGAGCTTGGCTGCAGCGGCAATGGCGGCGGTGACTTTCGGGTCTCCGAGGTGCCGCGGCTACAGCGTGCCGACGGGCTACCAGAGAGGCCAGAGAGAGAGGGAGAGTGCTCACCGAGCGGCGCAAGGTGGCCCGTGTGAGGATTAGGAGCTGCAGGGGTCGAGGTCGCCGGAACCGCGCCGGAGATGCAGAAGAGGGGCGCGGCTCGATCCGCGCAACGTGGAGCTCCTCGGCCCCAATCAACGGCGCCCAAGGCCGTGGCAGTCCATGGCGATGGCGCAGGACATGGCAGAGCGGCAGGCAGGGCTCGGTGGCCGCGGGGACGAACGAGAACGGCGGCGGTGGCGCTCGGACGCCTCGGATCTGAGGAGGAAGGAGGCAGAGCGAGCGAGGGAGAGAGATGGGGAATGCCAGGGGAAGCCAGGGGGTCGAGTGGCTCCGGCCTTATCTCCTCCTCCTCCCTGTAGCGTCGGTGGCGCCGCGGTGTCGCCGGCCGACTGGCGCGCGCGCGCGGCCACGGCGGGGACGACACGGGGAGGAGGGAGACGAGGTGGGCCTGCTGGGCCGCGACTCGGGGCACTGTGCACTAAGGCCCAGTGCACAGTGTCCCGCTTTTGATTTTCTGTTTTAGCTTCTCCATTTTCTTTTATCCTTTTCTGTTTCAAAATGTTTAGGGCACTTGTGCACTTTCGAAAAATGTGGGAGTTGGCCCAAATATTGCAATGCAATATTAGCTCTCACCAAAAAGTGGTTTGGACAGTTTTGGAGTTCATTTGAATCTGCAATGATTTTAAATGAATTAATATTGCTGTTTTGGGTGCTGTTTCATCTTGTTTGACTCATCAATCATATTCCAAAAATGTTGGTTATGATTTTGCCATGACCACTGGATTATTTGCTAATTAAATAACATTTCTCCAGCAGAGTTTGATCAACCTTATATTTCACTTATGAATTTAAGTTGATTTTAAAAATGGAGTTGATTTACTTTGGTTAACCACTATGTTTAATCACTGCATATGATATGACTTGGCATTATTAACAGCTGATCATGGTGGCTATTACATAGGGGTGTTACAATCCGCCACCTGGACAGCCCTCCGGGAGGCGGTCGGACAGTCCCCCGGACGGTGTCACGGACAGCCCTTCGGGAGGACTCATAGAACTCGGACCGTCACTTGGACAGCCCTTCGAGAGGCACTCACGAACAGCCCCACGGGCACTAAGATCGAAACTACGACCTCTCTACAGAGTTGCACACATACGGTGTCATCTATCCGGCAGGGCTTCGCCGTCCAGAACTAGTTCCCACCGGAACCCAGACAGCCTTTCGGAACTATGAAACTATTTCGTGGGAGGGAGAGAGAATGCCAGATCATGCATGGCTTGTGTGAGAGAGTTGGAGTGGAGTTGGAGAGCACCTCTCCTCCTCCTTATATAGTGGTGGAAGGGGTGGAGGGGGCTGAAATTCAGCCCACTAAACATGCACCCAACAAACAAGGAAAACATGTTCCCACCAAACATGGAGAAAACATGTTCCCTTGTCCATGGTGTTCCCCCAAGGGGCCCCACCTTCCTCCCAACGCTCTCCACCATTTGTGGGGGCTGCCCCCCACCATGGGGGGCCCCCCAACATTTTGTCCAGCCACAAGGGGCTGCCCCCTAAAGGGGCGCCCCCAAAAACAGCCCCCACGATCCGTGGGATCTTGTCCCCTCACGCTGGGACAAGATGTTTTCCGCGACTATTATTTTTAAAAAATTCCGGAAGGTCCCAGAACATTTCCGGCACCCTCTAAAATTATCTGGACGCGCTCTGGAACATTTCCAGTATGGTGGTTTAATTTAAAACCATCTTTGTTTACCCGGTAAACAACTCCGGCAGCTCCGAAACTTTTTTTCGGTTTTTTCTCCAGAAATTACCAGACCAATCTGGCAACCTCCAAAACATTCCCGGTGCTTGCCAAAACCTTTTTGGATCAATGGTTTTATCCGAAACAACTTTTCGGTTTTACCGAAACTTTTTCGGTGTTCTCTCCGGAACTTTTCCGTTGTCTCTGAAACTTTTCCAGTGACTTTCTCTCAGACTCCTGGTCTAGTATTCAGCAGATAGATGACCCTTAAGCGTGTGACCCTATAGGTTCGGTGGAGTATAGACATGACCAGAACACCTTCCGATCAATGATCAGCATCGGAGCCGTGGACACCCATATTGACCTCTATACCCACACGAATGAATATTCGAGTGAACCTCCAGTTGCCGTGTGCTATTCCTGTTGCTTCACGATATGTTACAAATACCCGAGGTGAGACATGTTGGCATTCCCGTGGATCAACAACTTGTCCACTATGCTAGTTACCTTGTTACCGGTATCGTTCTCTTTTCTCGTTCCCGTGTTCCGGCATCCCCGTGATCAAATCACAAAGTGTCTGGCCAGACGATGATGGATACCGCAACACCGAGAGGGCCCAGAGATATCTCTCCATCGTCGAAGGAGCAAATCCCAATCTTGAGCTATCAAGTTACTTGACACAATTTTCCATGAACCCGTAAGCCGCCGTAATAGCCACCCATTTACGGATGACGTTTAACAAACCCTAAAGTTCATGAAGCAAGCATGAAGAAACTCGATACTCTCATGGTCTAAGGAATCATGCAAATGTTAACCATCTCTGTGTTATTAACCATTAACTTGTGACGAATGTAACTCATAGCATAACATCAATTCGGGTCGATTCAACACAAATGTTCTTCTAACACTGTGCCCTCAAAGGTGCTGGCATAGACATGCCCATGATCAGGAAAACAGAACCATCATGCAACACTTGAGCTAGTCTTAGAGGCCAGACTAGGAATACATTTTACCGTTTATTATTCCACACGTGCATATGAGTCTTCCTCCAAGCCTCGTTTTATTTGCAGACTCGAGAACCATAGCAGTTATAGCATGGAACAGAAACCTAATTACGAACAGGGAGATAATCAATAACATTTATTATTGCCTCTAGGGCATATCTCCTACAGACTCCCACTTGCACTAGAGTCAATAATCTAGTTAATGCTAATGCACGTTACACCTGTGGCACACCGGTGTAAATATGCTTCGCTTGTGGTATAGCCTGAATGTCCAACGGATCTGACGACTTCAGCTCCTTGTGTATCTTTGCATATCCTCGCGTCTTCACGCTTTCACAAAATTCATATTTTGTGTGGACTTGGCTTTGTATGTATGCGAATCACAGGTCGAACCTGGATTCCTCAGACTGAGTTATGGAGCAACTACTTGTAGTAGTGTCCCATTGACAAAAGCCATCTTGGAACCATACTTACTTCATGAATGAACTATATGATTCAACATCTTCTTTGTCGCTTTAAAAGCGGCAACATACTTTGCCTCTGTTATAGAATTCACCACAGTAACTTGTTTGAACAAATTCCAACTAACTGTGCCACCATATTGTGTGTTACACAAAACCCTCAATTTAAATCGAAAATCGCATGGAGAAATGATGAAGACTGTATCGATGTAACCTTTTACAACAAACTCTTCATGATCTCTACTTGCGAGAAAACATGTCATCAGTGCTACTATAGTACTCAATGACCCTTTTTCACTGTTGTCCCATGATCAATACTTTTGATCACTTTGGTATCTATACTCGCAACAACTTTGGGAGTATTGGACATATCTGGTTGTTTTTACATACCATGGAATACATGATTAGTCCAAACACAAGAGTGTGTGGAATCTCCATCATGTATTTTGCTCATCAGTGTTTTGGGACACCGAGTCTTGCAAAAACTCTTTCCATGTGACTTCGGCAAGAATCACTCCTTGACGTTTTTAATGCTAAAAGGTTTTAGCATCTTGTCAATATGTATCATTTCTCAGCCCCATTAGGTAAATCTATCTCCATAGATCATCATGCCTAATATAAAGGCTATTTAGCCCAAGCACTTCATCAAAAAACTATTTTCAAATGAAGTCCTAATTCGTGTCAAGAAATTTATTTCCAATTAACAATGTGTCAAGCACACAACGTTTTTTTAGAAATTTTATTATGCTCCCACTTACTTTCTTGAATCATAAGCATCTTCGTTACCCATTGATGAAGTCAAACCGCTTTGACTATTTCATCAAAACACGAAGATTCCAACTCCATCTTGCTCTCTTCTGTCCATTGCTGGAACTCTGAAGTTTGCATACTTACTAGCATCCTATGAAATGACAAAATACCTTGGACTGTAACACATGCAAGTCCTTGGTTTCATTTCCATCAGATGGAAATCCTTTTGTCATCCATTGTTTTATATCTCATGATATGAAATATGTATTAATTGCTAGTTTAACCCGAACTGACTTTAGGCATCGCTACAGTGAAGCAACCTCATCGTAGTCAACTCCTTGAACTTGTATATTGCAACAAGTCGAGCTTTATGGATAAAACATTTTTATTCGTATCAGTTATAGTTCCATAAATATTCGTCAGACTCTAAGTCTTTCGAAAGGTGTATCAAGGTTTTAATCTTGAATCACTTATATGGAAACTATCTCGGATTGTATTGGCATTTAGCCAATTCCGGAGTCAGGGCCCATCAACGCTTCCTTGTGTATCGTATGTATACTGTTGTCTAACAACAATATCTCGTTTGCGCACGTGAGAGGTTTGCACGAGCCTTGCCTACGTGGTTCAGCTGCAAGTTCGACCGAAGTCCATACATTTTATTGTAGAGACTTCCGTATTAGTCGCAGTAGGAAACTCCGGAATTACTTCCAAGGTCTCTTTCCTTTGACCTGATGACAAAGATACTGTTTATCTTGTCGAGTTGCACTATTCTCCCACTTGTCTTTTGAAAGAACCATTTTCTTCAAAAAGCATACCGTTCTTTGTGGCAAACCTATTTGCCTCGGTATAGTGAGGGAGGAATACCCAATGACTTGGGATAACCTACAAAGTAGCACTTGTCTGATTTGGAATAGGTTTGTAACCTTTTACACAAGCCCCATATTCCAAATGTTAAGAAAAGATATAACATGGTTGGGCATACCATACCATTGCGTCATTTCAACAGACCTGATGAAGCTCTTTTCAGTGTAAAAGCCGCAGTCTCTAAAGCATCACTTTTAAAAGGGATAATGCCAAATTTATTTATGTCATCTTTGATCTCACCATGTCATAAATGGTTCGATTACATCTTCATGGACTTTCCACTTGCAGTGGTGTTCCGGGAGGTGCAAGTTATGAAACCCCTTTCACAACTCATCAGACATTCGCTAAACTTGTAACTCAAATATTTCTTTCTGCAATCGAATTGTAGAAACATAATTTTTTTGTTACAATAACTTCTACTTCATATTTGAAAACCTTTCGAATGATTTCAAAAGATCCAGACTTACGTCTCATCAAGTAAATATCCACATATCTACTTGAGTCATTTCTGAAGATAGATAAATCCACTACTTGCAACAACCTTTATCGGACTACACACATCAAATGTATGATCACCAATAAGTTTGTTGTCCGTTCCTTATGGCCTGTGAACGGTATTTCAGTCACTTCTCTTTTCGGAGGAAAGTTGCAAGTGTCAGATGATTCAAAATCAAACGACTTCAAAATCCGTCATAATGGAATTTATCCATGCGGGTTTCTCCAATGTGACCAAATGCAGTGCCACACTTGTGTGGTATTCTTTTAGTCTTGCGACATTTAGCGTCAGTGTTATGGATGTATCATATTACCATCAATATTCATAACATACATCCCATCTAGGATGGAAGCATGGCCCTTCATGTTATTCATAATACTGAACAACAATTGTTGTTTTTATGAACAACTCTTTTGCAACAAACATTGTGCAATGGGCTAGAGTGTATGAAACTCTAAAATGAATTTTGAAAGTAAACCCAGAGGTAATGTATTATTATCAATATTCATAACATACATCTCATTCATAATGAAAGTATGGCCCTTATGTTATTCATAACATCGAACATCAAAAGTTCTTTTATAAACAACCTTCTTGCAAGATACCTTATGCAATGGGCTAGAGTTTGTGAAACTCCAAATGAATTATAAAAATAAATACAGACGGTAATACATCGATGGAAGGTATAGTAACATTTACTATGTTCCCTGTGTATACCTAAAACTCATTTCTGGCTAGTCTTTCAGGCCATAGTAGTTCTTACATCGAGTTGCAACAGAATGCAATTGAGCGGGTATCTTTGTGATTAACTCACAATACCCAAAAATTAGTGATTAACATGTTTAACCATAATTCCCAAGAACTATATCTTTGACCAGCCTTCTATACATCAAAAACTTGTATGACATTCATACATGAGCTGGATATTCCAGTCTTCTTTCCTTTTTGCCATTATACTTCTAACAGTTTAACTTTTAGTATTTCTCCTACTCTCAGAAGAAGCACCGAACTTAAGAGTGGCGTTAGCCCCGGACTTCCTAGGTGTGTAAGTCACACTAACATCCTTCGGATACTTCCTTTCTCTTTAAGTTGTTGTTTTATTCACCTTTCATCATATGACAGGCGTTCTTCTGGATCCCTCTCTTATCAGTCTAATGCATAGTAAACTCCTTTACTAATAGTTTGCAAACAAACATTTCTTTGGATATCTCATATCTTTTAGCCTTTGTCTGTCTCTGAAAATGATTTTTAGATTCCATGAATATCACATAACTATCCAAACTTTCGAAGTTCAGGTCTCATGGAAGCAAATGTATTGCACTTGACTGAAACGGAATTCTAGCTTTTGGATCGAAGGACGAGAGTCACATGATCCATAGCATAAGCGAGAGAATACCAAAGTATGCGATAGGACAAAGTCCTTCTCGGCACTCTTGAGGACAATCCTCACATTACGTTACCAACCGTAAAGTTTTAACCAGATATTTAACAGCTATTCAATTTTAATAGGGAAGGTGGAAACGCGAGCCATTATTCTACAACTATTATGCATATAACACTTAGACAGTGTCCATAATTAATTGCACTGAGAATTAAACAAGTTAATTCAACAGTGCGCTCCCACTCAAATCAATATCTCTCATAATTGATTATGAGTGATTCAAGACCCGCATTTCCATTCAACGACACGGTTCGAGATGAACTCAAATGGCGCGAACTTCAATCGGTAGGCAAACTTGCCAATCACATCTCTATGTGATTCTTGTTCATCTTTCGATGCGTGTGTTCCGAGCTCAGGACTGTCCTGCCTGAACGTCAAGACAACCAAGTGATCTCGCTGCGAGGTCTCAACTCACCCGCCTCACACATCCCTAATCGTTCGCACCCAGGGAGATCCTGTGATACCCCGAAAAGTTAGGTGCCGTGACGGTGCTACACTTGGGAGAACACTAACTACTTGATATTTTTGTGAGAGATCACCCTAATAAAAAGCGACTACCGCGCAATCAAGAAGGGTGCATCATAAGGGATAAACATCTCAGGAATTTCATAATAGCATGATATGGTATAGCCCTTTCTGACGGAGAAGTCTTTCATTTCTTCGTCTTCGGCATTCGCGTCGGTGTTCACCTTCGCGAAAATTGGCACCACCTTGTCGATGCACCAGATAATATTGCTATCTCTATAGCTAATAAAATAATGCATTACAACAAGGTTGACACGCAGGTCATTTAAAGTGCAATCATATGGCTCCAGCCATCATGCCGAATCATGACACGCAGGTCATGTTAATCAATTTACATTATATAGCCATCTCATACATAATCAAATTATTATGAGCACTGCTATACCACATCACATGCACATGCAAACCCTCCTGCAAAACCAAGTTAGACGCCTCTAATCGGTTCATGCAAAAACTTGTTTTTCGTGGCTTCTAAGGTTTCGAAACAAACCGAAGCTACCAACGTCCATCATCAAGTATGATAATTCAAGTCGCTAGATTAACTTTCCAGGGTGTATGAAAACCGAGATAATAAAATCTCGAGCCCCATACTAAACTTCGTCATACGCATGACCCCCATGCAGATCATATATGCATTGCCCTTTCGTCTGTGAAACATCCATCTTTCTTTAACTAAAGTGGAACCCAAAGAACTGTTAGCACTTCGTTGATCTGTCAATCAGCATACTCAGGAGCAGCATGAAAGGATCGCGGATTGCCAGAACTTTTTGAGATTCCACAATGCTGTCAAGATCAGGACTACGCAAATTTCAAGGGAAGCAACAAGAACATCGGGTACCAGATTTCATCTGCTACCCGCACAAATAATTTTTAGTAATAGAACTCATCTACTACCTAATTATATTGTGCAATACCCATACATCTCTATGTATTCTAGATCGCAACCTCCATCTACGCATAGCACGGCTCATGATGCCACTGTAGGGTAACGCAGCAGAAAACAAAAAAAAATCGACCTACGCACCAGCCCAGGACCGCTATGGAGACTGCATACAAGGTTTGATCTTTTCGTTACCCACTCGTAGCGCAGCGGAAGTAGAGTCGATGACGATCGGCGGTGCTGATCCCCGCAGCTAGGATTTACAACCTCCCAACCGCGAGGATGTATACCCTCATCCGCCACCCGGACAGCCCTCCGGGAGGCGGTCGGACAGTCCCCCGGACGGTGTCACGGACAGCCCTTCGAGAGGACTCACAGAACTCGGACTGTCACTTGGACAGCCCTTCGGGAGGCACTCACGAACAGCCCCACGGGCACTAAGATCGAAACTACGACCTCTCTACAGAGTTGCACACATACGGTGTCATCTATCCGGCAGGGCTTCGCCGTCCAGAACTAGTTCCCACCGGAACCCAGACAGCCTTTCGGCACTACGAAACTATTTCGTGGGAGGGAGAGAGAATGCCAGATCATGCATGGCTTGTGTGAGAGAGTTGGAGTGGAGTTGGAAAGCACCTCTCCTCCTCCTTATATAGTGGTGGAAGGGGTGGAGGGGGCTGAAATTCAGCCCACTAAACATGCACCCCCAAACAAGGAAAACATGTTCCCACCAAACATGGAGAAAACATGTTCCCTTGTCCATGGTGTTCCCCCAAGGGGCCCCACCTTCCTCCCAACACTCTCCAACATTTGTGGGGGCTGCCCCCCACCATGGGGGGCCCCCCCAACATTTTGTCCAGCCACAAGGGGCTGCCCCCTAAAGGGGCGCCCCCAAAAACAGCCCC
This sequence comes from Thinopyrum elongatum, assembly GCA_011799875.1. Taxonomy (NCBI): domain Eukaryota; kingdom Viridiplantae; phylum Streptophyta; class Magnoliopsida; order Poales; family Poaceae; genus Thinopyrum; species Thinopyrum elongatum. The sequence goes on from CM022298.1 coordinate 34,219,868, forward strand.
CACGATCTGTGGGATCTTGTCCCCTCACGCTGGGACAAGATGTTTTCCGCGACTATTATTTCTAAAAAATTCCGGAAGGTCCCAGAACATTTCTGTTACCCTCTAAAATTATCTGGACGCGCTCTGGAACATTTCCAGTATGGTGGTTTAATTTAAAACCATCTTTGTTTACCCGGTAAACAACTCCGGCAGCTCCGAAACTTTTTTTCGGTTTTTTCTCCAGAAATTACCAGCCAATCTGGCAACCTCCAAAACATTCCCGGTGCTTGACGAAACCTTTTTGGATCAATGGTTTTATCCGAAACAACTTTTTGGTTTTACCGAAACTTTTTCGGTGTTCTCTCCGGAACTTTTCCGTTGTCTCTGAAACTTTTCCAGTGACTTTCTCTCGGACTCCTGGTCTAGTATTCAGCAGATAGATGACCCTTAAGCGTGTGACCCTATAGGTTCGGTGGAGTATAGACATGACCAGAACACCTTCCGATCAATGATCAGCATCGGAGCCGTGGACACCCATATTGACCCCTATACCCACACGAATGAATATTCGAGTGAACCTCCAGTTGCCGTGTGCTATTCCTGTTGCTTCACGATATGTTACAAATACCCGAGGTGAGACATGTTGGCATTCCCGTGGATCAACAACTTGTCCACTATGCTAGTTACCTCATTACCGGTATCGTTCTCTTTTCTCGTTCCCGTGTTCAGGCATCCCCGTGATGAAATCACAAAGTGTCTGGCCAGACGATGATGGATACCATAACACCGAGAGGGCCCAGAGATATCTCTCCATCGTCGGAGGAGCAAATCCCAATCTTGAGCTATCAAGTTACTTGACACACTTTTCCATGAACCTGTAAGCCGCCGTAATAGCCACCCATTTACGGATGACGTTTAACAAACCCTAAAGTTCATGAAGCAAGCATGAAGAAACTCGGTACTCTCATGGTCTAAGGAATCATGCAAATGTTAACCATCTCTGTGTTATTAACCATTAACTTGTGACGAATGTAACTCATAGCATAACATCAATTCGGGTCGATTCAACACAAATGTTCTTCTAACACTGTGCCCTCAAAGTTGCTGGCATAGACATGCCCATGATCAGGAAAACAGAGCCATCATGCAACACTTGAGCTAGTCTTAGAGGCCAGACTCGGAATACATTTTACCATTTATTATTCCACACGTGCATATGAGTCTTCCTCCAAGCCTCGTTTTATTTGCAGACTCGAGAACCATAGCAGTTATAGCATGGAACAGAAACCTAATTACGAACAGGGAGATAATCAATAACATTTATTATTGCCTCTAGGGCATATCTCCTACAAGATATTCTTGGGGCCCTCTCGGTGTTACAGTATCCATCACCGTCTGGCCAGACACAGTGTGATATGATCACAGGGATGCCGGAACTCGGGAATGAGAAAAGAGAACAAAACTGGTTATGAGGTAACTGGCATAGTGGACAAATTGTTGATTCACAGGGATGCCGATAAATCTCACCTCGGGTTTTGTAACATATCACGATGCAACGGGAATGGCAGACGGCAACTACAGGTTCACTGGAATATTCATTCATGTGGGTATAGGGATCAATATGGATGTCCTCGGTTCTGCTATTAATCATCGATCAGAGAGTGTTCCGGTCATGTCTATACTTCACTGAACCTATAGGGTCACACACTTAAGGGTCATCTATCTGCTGAATACTAGATAGGGAGTTTGAGAGAAAGTCATCGGAAAAGTTTCGGAGACACTGGAATAGTTCTAGAGAGAAAGTCGACGGAAAAGTTTCGGAGACGACACAAAAGTTTCAGTGTGAAAACCAGAAACGTTTTGGAGAAACATTATCATACGAAAAAAATTCAAAACGCATCCAAAATTATTTTAGGGGGTGCCGAAAATGTTCTGGACCTTCAAGATTTTTTTGGATTAAACATACATTGAAAATATTTTGTCATGAATAGTGGTGTGAATAGTAGCACCACTATTAGGGTACAACTACTCCTTTGGAGTTTTATCCCAAAAAATCAAGGGGAAGGCATAGGATGGTGGGACCCCCTTGGGGGGGGGGGGGCACACAAGGTGGCCGGCTAAGGAGGAGCTCCTCCATGGAGCTCCACTTGCCTCCCCTTTTTGCCCTTATGAAGGGCACATCTCATGGGTTTTTTGGTATTTCCATGTGGCCTCTACCCCTTGCCCTCACACTATAAATAGAGGTGAAGAGGTGCTCTCCAAAGTCACTAAAGCTCTCATACACATGCCATGCATTATTTGGCTTTCTTCTCTCCCTCACACGAAATAGTTTCGTAGAGCCGAAAGGCTTTCTGGGTTCCGGTAGGAACTAGTTCTGGACAGTGTGAGAGGTCATTGTTTCAATCTACTGCCCAAGGGGCTGTTCGAGCCCCCCCCCCCCTGAAGGGCTGTCCGAGACACCGTCCTAGGGACTGTCTGACCGCCTCCCGAAGAGCTGTCCAAGCGACTGTCCGAGGGGCAGAGAGGGAGAACATCCTCGCGGTTGGGAGGTTGTAAAATCCTAGCTGTGGGGATCTACACTAACAATCTTCATCGACTCTACTTCCCCTGCGCTATGAGTCGGCAATGATCGGATGAAAACCTTGTATGCATCTTCATAGTGGTCCTGGGCGTGTTCGTAGTGCGGATTTTTTTTTGTTTTCTGTCGCGTACCTTACAATCTCACTTCGGGTTTTGTAAAGTATCATGAAGCAAAGGGAATAGCATATGATAACCAAAGGTTCACTCAAATATAATTCGTGTATTCATAGGGGTCAATATGGATGTCCACGGTTACGCTATTGATCATTGAATGAAAGGTAGTTTCGTTCATCTCTATGTTTTACTGAATATACAGGGTCACACATTTAAGGGAATCATGATCTATTGAGTGTTAGTGGAGTGAGAGTTATGAGAAAATATTCTTGGAATGGTTTTGGGAACATAAGAAATAGTTTCGAGTGAAATCGGAAGCGTTTCGGGGTTACCGGAAGCGTTTTGGGGTTTACCGGGTAATACCGGAATTGATATATAGGTGGAAAATGCTTTTGGAGATATTAAATAGATGATAAAAGGTTCTAATATTGCTTAGGAGGCTTCTAGAATATATTTATTATCAATGGGCTAAAGAAAATACTAAAAGGCCTAGTGGTGGAGAGTTATTGGGCCCTAGGGCCCAATAACAAAGGAGCCCCCCCCCCCCAGCCTTTTTGGAGGCCTAGGGGAGACCGAATTGGGAGGGGAGGACTCCTTCTCCTCCTAGGGCCAGAGCAAGGGGGAGGATTCCTCCTCCCCTTGGTGGCGCCCCTCCCTCTCCCCTCAACCTATATATACTAGAGGATTTTGCCCCTTGGAGTACACAAGTTTTTGGAGCCTCCTCTAGTTCTCTAGTTCTAGTTCTAATTTAGAGTTGATCTAGATTAGAGCTAGACCTAGCTCTCTCTAAACCTCATAATAGAGAAGCCCCGTGTGGTTCTTCTTCTTCCTCTAATTCTCCAGCGTCGATTAGCTCTGGACAGCGAAGCGCTGCCGGATCGTGAAGCCTGTGCGCCTACAATCCATAGAGAGGCCATGCTTTCGGTCTTCGGTTCGAGGGATCATTCATGAATGGTTCGAGGGACTTCATCAACGATCTACACCAACTCTTCTTCTGCTGCATCTCAAAGTTGGAAATGATCCGATCTAAACCTCTAATGCTTCTTCATAGTGTTCCTGGAATCATGATCATAGGGCAATTTTTTTAATTTCTACTACGTTTCCCAACAGTGGCATCATGAGTAGTTCTATGAGTAGATGCAGGTTTGGATCTAGATCACATGTGATTGTGAGGGTATTGCACAAAGTTTTTAGTAATGAATTTGATCTATTGCTAAAAAGAATTAAGAACTAGATGAGTTCTAGAGCTTAATAAAATTGTGCGTGTAGAAGATAAGATCTATTGTGGTAGATGCAATCTTTTACTTGATGATCTTGTATGCTTCCCTTGAGTATTGCTTCGTTTTAATTCATTGACGGCATGATGTAGCTTTGCTATAAAGTTTTGGCAATCGGCGATTCTGGCTATCAATGATCCACTAACAGTTCTTTGGGCTACATCATAGTCAATAATAGTGAACCATCGCAAACATGAGAGGGCATGTAGATTTTGATCTACACGGGGGTCACGTGTATTGATGAAGTTTAGTGTGGGGCTAGAGATTTTTTTAATTAAGTCTCTTCCCTCACACACCTTACAAAGTTAATCTAGCAACAAGAATAATAATACTTTGTGGTGGATGTAGGCAACTAGTGTTCTCCGAAACCCTAGGAGCCACGTAAATAAATTTTTACTAAAACCAATTAGAGGATGTCTAACTTGGTTTTGCTGGATGCATGTGATGTGGTATAGCCTTTGTCATGATAAGAGTTTATGTATGAGATGGTTATGCAATGTAATGTTTAAGTGACCTGTGCGTCATAGTACGGCATGATGGCTGGAGCTACAGGGTTGTCACTTTAATGACCTGCGTGTCGAAACTTAATGTAATAAAGTAGCTATAGAGATAGCATAGAGGTTACTAACAGCGGTGATAAGCTTGGAAAGGAGGACCCTGACGCAAGGAGGCTGTACAAGACGACGGAGAAGAAAAGCTGAAGAAAATGTTGCCACAGCAGTGATTTTCAAAATTGCTGCCACGGTAGGGTTTTTAGGCTACCATGGCAAGTAGTTTTTACAGAAATGTGTTTTGTTAAAACTGCTGCCACAACAACGTTTTTGGCTGAAGTTTCGTGAAGACCATGAAGACTTCTCTGGCGCAAGGGGCTATACCATATCATGCTATTATGAATTGTCTGAGATGTTTATTCCTTTTTGTTTGCACCCTTTTGATTGCGCACTAGTCGGTTTTGTTAGGGTGATCTCTCACATAAAATATTAAGACGCTAGTGTTCTCCCTAGTGTAGCACCGTCTATAACACGTAGCCTTTCAGGGTATGACATGTACACATGAGTACGAACGAACAGTGAGGTGTAAGGCGGGTGAAGGTCAGACCTCACTGCAAGATCAATAGGTTGTATCAACGTTCTAGCAGGATAGTCCTGAGCTCGGAACACACGCATCGAAAGATGAACAAGAGTCACATGGAGATGTGGTCGGCAAGTTGGCCTATCGATTGAAGTTCACATCATCAGTGATGCACACATCAATGGTGGTGAATAAGATATGGATCTTGAATCATTCAAAATCAATTATGAGAGATATTGGTTTGAGTGGGAGCACAGTTATGAATTAAATAAATTTAATCACTAGTGCAGTTAATTATGAACATTGTCTATGTGTAGTTTGCATTTTAGTTCTAGGATAATGGCTCGCGGTTCCACCTTTCCTGTTGAAATTGATTAACTATTTTTATTATCTGGTTAAATCTTTATGATTGGTAAATGTAATGAGAGGATCGCCCTCTAGAGTGCCGAGAAGGTTTTTTTTCCTATTGCATGCTTACAATACTCTCCTGCTGATGCTATGGATGATGAGACTCACGTCCTTTGATCCAAAAGGCTAGAATCCTATTACGGTCTACTTGCTTCCAAGAAACCCAAACTTCAAAACGTATGGGATAGTCTTGTGATATTCTTGGAACTGATTTTTTATTTTTAAGAAACAAACAAAGGCTAAAAGATATGAGATATCTAAAGAAGTGTTTGATTGCAAGTTCGAGTGAAGTGTTCATCCAGAAGAACACCAGTCATGTGATGATGGTGAATAAAATGACAAGTCCGAAGGGTGTAATGAGACTCACACTCTTAGGAAGTTCGGGTCTCACTCCACTCTTGAAGTTGGGTGATTCTTCTGCAAGTAGGAGAAATATTGTAAGTAAAACTATTAGAAGTAAAAGGCAGAAAGAAAGAAGACTAGAATGTCCAGCTCAGGTATGAATGTCATACAACTTATAGATGTAGAAAGCTGGTCAAGAAAAATGTAATTCTTGGGAATTGTGATTAAATTGTTAATCACTAATTCTTCGATTGATCACAAAAGGATGCCGATTCGATTGCAAATTGTTGTGACCCGATGCAAGAACTACTACGGCCTAAATGAGCAACGAGGTTGTGATATGTGATGGAAACTTTGTAAAAGTACTTCCCATTAGTGTATTACCTCTATGTTTATTTTTCATAATTTATTCTAGAGTTTTGTATACTCTAGCCTATTGCATAATGCTTATTGCGAAAGGGGTTGTTCATAAAAGAATAATTATTTGTTCATTGTTATGAATGACTAAAGGGCCATACTCCTATTGTGAGTAGGATGTATGTTTTGAATATTGATGATAAAATTGAACATCCATAACACTGATGCTAAATGTCGCAAGACTAAAAAAATACCACATATGTGTGGCACTGCATTTAGTCACATTGGAGAAATCTGCATGGAGAAATTCCATAGTAATGGATTTTGAAGTCATCTGATTATTAATCATCTGACACTTGCAACTTTCATCCAAATGATGAAGTAAACTAAAATACTGCTCACAGGCCATAAAGAACGAGCAACAAGATAATTGAAAACATACATACTGATGTGTGTAGTTCAATAAGTGTCGTTGCAAGCAGTGGATTTTTCTTCAAGGAAAACTCAAGTAGATATTCATATTAACTTAATGAGACATAAATCCGGATCCTTTGAAATGTTTCAAAAGGTTTTCAGAATGAAGTAGAAATTATTGTAACAAGAAAATTATGTTTCTATAATTAGATTACAGAAAGGAATATTTGAGTTACAAGTTTAGCGGATGTCTGATGAGCTGTAAAAAGTGTTTTATAGCTTGCACATCCAAGAACACTGCTAAGAGTAGAGTGTTTTGAGTAGATGTAATCAATCTATGTATGACATGGTGAGATCAAAGATGACATTGATCAGTTTGCCAATATAATTTTTAATGTGATACTTTAGAGACTGCGGCTTTTACACTGAAAAGAGCACAGTCAACTCTGTTGAAATGACACTATATAAGATATGGAATGGTATGCCAAAACCATTTGGTCTTTTCTTAATATTTGGGAATATAAGACATAAGTAAAAGTGTTTACAAGTTTATGTCCCAAGTCAGATAAGTGCTACTTTGTAGGTTATCCCAAGTGGTTGGATATTCCTCTATCACTACCCCGAGACAAAGTGTTTTGCCACAAAATGCGCTAAATTTTGAAGAAATTGTTTTCTGCAAAAAGTGAGTAGGAGGACAGTGCAACTCGACGAGATTACAGAATCTTCATAATCAGGTCAAAGGAAAGAAACACTGGAAGTAGTTCCAGGATTTTGTACTGCGATTGATACGGAAGTCTCGACATGAGGATAGAGATTTCAGTCAAACTTGTGGCTGAACCATGTAGGATAGGCAAAACTCGTGCAAACCTCTATGGTGTGCATATAATATATTGTTGTTAGTCAAACAACAGCCTACGTTACACAAAGAAGCGTTGATGGGCCCTGACTCTGGAATTGGTTATATGCCTGAATAATCCGAGCTAGTATCCATAAAATTGAATCAAGTTTCGAACTTGATGAACCCTCCGGAGGACTTGGAGTCTAATGTATAGTAATGGATCTATAAATTGACCAAAAAAATTATAAAGCTTGACTTATCACTAATAGTTTATGACAAGATCAAGGAGTTGACTATGATGAGATTGTCTCCTCATAGCAATAATTTAAATCAGTTTGGGTTAAACTAGCAATTACTAAATATTTCAATTATGAGATATAATAGATCAATGTCAAAATGATTCCAATGAGATGGAAATAGAACCAAGGTTGTATATGTGATACGGTCGAAGGTAGTTTTGTAGATCCAGAGGATGCTAGTAAGTGTGCAAACTTCAAGAGATCATATAATGGTTTGCAGCAAGCATAGTGGAGTTGGAATCTTCGTTCTGATGAAATGGTCAAAATTTTGATTTCATCGAGGAAAGCGAAGATGCTTGTGTTTACAAGAAAGTAAGTGGGAGCATAATAATATTTCTAACACTGTGTGTGCATGACACATTGTTAATTGAAAATTATATATAATTTTTGACACGAAATAGGACTTTATTGAAACTAGTTTTTCAAATGAAGTACTTAGGCAATATAGCCTTGGTATTAGGCATAATAATCTATGAAGATAGTAGTGCCTAATCAGGCTTAGCCAAAATACATATTGTCAAGATAGTAAAGTAGTTTAGTATGAAAAAGTCAAGAAGAGTTTAGTATGAAAAAGTCAAGAAGAATTACTTGCCGAAGTCACATGGAAAGAGTTTTAGGCAAGAATCAGTATCCTAAAATACTGATGAGCGAAATTCATAATTGAGATTTTACTCACACTTGTGTTAATCATATATTTCATGGTATGTAAACAACCAGATATGTCCAGTACTACAAGTAAGTTGTAAGTTACCAGATTGATCAAACTGTTGATCACAGGACAACAGTGAAAAATGTCGTTAAGTACTAATATAAGAAAGATGAAATTTTGTTGCATACGGAGAAAATGAATAGATTGTTGTAAGGAGTTACATTAATACAGGTTCATTGTAAGTAATTACACTGATAAAGTCTTCATTGGTGCTCCAAGCAATTTTGATTTCAATTAAGTGATTTGTGTTATACAATAATTGGTGACACAGTAAGTTGGAATTGGTCCAAGAAATTTACTGTGGTGATTTCTATAATGAAGGCTGAGTATGTTGTCGCTTTAGAAGTAATAATGGAGGGTGATGAATCAAAAGTTCATTTGTGAACTTGGTATGGTTTCTGGATAGTTGGTGCCAATGGAACACTATTCTAAATAGTGGTCCCATAGCTTAGTCTAAGGAATCAAAGGTCCTGCCAGTAATTCAATATATATAAAGCCAATTTCACACAAATTATGAAGCCTTGTGAGATCATGATAGATGCATACAAATGCAAATGATACACATGGATCTAAACTTGTCAAGATCCGATAGGATGAAGTCTATACCACAAGCAAAGCACGAACTAACACCGGATTGCCATTAGTGTAAACGATGTTGTGCAAACAAGATTATTGACACTAGTGCAAGTGGGAGTCTATTGGAAATATGCCCTAGAGGCAATAATAATTGTATTATTTATTTTCATGTTTATAATTAAGTGTTTATACTCTATGCTATAACTGTTATGGTTCTTGAATATGTGATTCAGAGGGAAACACATAAGCACGTGTAGAGTTATAAACGGTAAAACATGATTCCTAGTCTTGCCTCCAGGACTAGCTCAAGTGTTGCATGATGGTTATGTTTTCCTGATCATAGGCATAAGTGTAACAAGGATTCCGGCAACTTTGAGAGTATGATGTTAGAAGAATGATCATATTGAATTGACACAACTTGTTGGTTATACTTTGAGATGTTATCGTCACAAGTCTATAATTATAACACAGAGAGGTAATGTATGCTTTAGTTCCTTAGACCATGAGAGTAACGTAGTCACTTCATACCAGATGATAAACTTTGGGGTTGCTCAAATGTCATCTGTAACACGGTGATCATAACGACTACTTTCAGGTTCATCGGAGAGTGTGACAAGAGGCTAGATAGCTCAAGAGTGGGACTTTCTCCTCCGACGATGGGGAGATATTCTTAGGGTCCTCTCGGTATGACGGCATCCATCATCGTCTGGCCAGACATAGGTGACTAGGTCACAGGGATGCCGGAACATGTCTAACAAGAAAGATGAATAAAACTGGTAACGAGGAGAACGGTATAATGAGCATGAGAATGACTCAAGAGGATACCGATATATCTCACCTCTGGTTTTGTAAAGTATCATGAAGCAAAGGGAATAGCATATGATAATCAACGGTTCACTCAAATGTAATTCGTGTATTCATAGTGGCCAATATGGATGTCCACGGTTCCACTATTGATCATGGAACGAAAGGCAGTTTCGTTCATGTCTATGTTTTACCGAACCAACAGGGTCACATGCTTAAGGGAATCACAATATATTGAGTGTTAGTGGAGTGAGAGTTATGAGAAAATATTCCCGGAATAGTTTTGAGAACATAAGAAACAGTTTTGAGAGAAACCGGAAGCGTTTCGGGGTTACGTGAAGGGTTTCAGGTTTTACCGGGTAATACCGGGAATTGATATACAGGTGGAAAATGTTTTTGCTGATATTAAATAGATGATAAAAGATTCTAATATTGATTAGGAGGCTTCTAGAATATATTTATTATCAACGGGATAAAGGAAATACTAAAAGGCCTAGTGGTGGAGAGTTATTGGGCCCTAGGGCCCAATAACAAAGGAGGTGCCCCCTTAGCCTTTTTGGAGGCCTAGGGGAGGACGAATTGGGAGGGGAGGAGGACTCCTCCTCCTAGGGCCGGCATAAGGGGGAGGAGTCCTCCTCCCCTTGGTGGCGCCCCTCCCTCTCCCCTCAACCTATATATACTAGAAGATTTTGTCCCTTGGAGTACACAAGTTTTTGGAGCCACCTCTAGTTCTCTAGTCCTAGTTCTAATTTAGAGTTGATCTAGATTAGAGCTAGAGCTAGTTCTCTCTAATCCTCATAATAGAGAAGCCCCGTGTGTTTCTCTTCTTGTCCCTCTAATTCTCCGGCGATGATTAGCTCTGGACGGCGAAGCGCTGCTGGATCGTGAACCCTGTACACCTGCAATCCATAGAGAGGCCGTGCTTTCGATCTCCGGTTCGAGGGATCATTCGTGAATGGTTTGAGGAACTTCATCAGCGATCTACACCAACTCTTCTTCCGCTGCAACTCGAAGTTGGTAACGATCTGATCTAAACCTCTAATGCATCTTCATAGTGTTCCTAGAATCGTGATCGTAGGGCGATTTTTTTTGTTTTCTACTACGTTTCCCAACAACATCATTGCCCACGGTTGAGATCGGTGTTGAGCTGGCACCGATTTCCTCGCCGTATTCCATCTTCGAAATAGAGATGATGTTGTCTTTACGGTCCTCGCCATCTTCTGTTTCAGGGACCGAAACAAGGCTTGCGGAGCTGAGGCTACCAGATGCAGTCCTCGGGGACGTGGCCATCAAAGCAGTTGGCGCAGACCATGGCCACCAGCTGCAATGCAGGGGCAGGCTAGTGGGTTGCTATGGGGTTGACACAGCGCTCTGATCTTGAGGCCAGGGCACGTGCCTCGGCCACGAGGTTCGCGTGTGCGAGGTCGGTGGTCGGTGGTGTAGGCGATGCGGGCTTCGACGAGTCCACGTATGAGACCCGTCGAGGCGGTGGAACGCATAGGCGGAGATCGCTGTGCTGGTCGATGATGAAAGCGAGCGATCCAAAGAAGATGGTGCGAGCAGGGGAGGTCGGTGGGTTGATGTCGAATTGGCCTACCCCGTCCATGATGAAGGTGAAGGAGCTGAAGGTCAAGCTCTTTCCTGGCATGAGGTCGCCAGATGTGATGGAAGATTTGATCTGGAGTCGGTCTCTGGCCGACGTAGCCCCTGCCTGGCGCGCCAACTGACGGTATGGGAAACCGCCAGTACCCTCAGTAGGGTGGCGAACGTGGCCGGAAGTGCCAGAAGGGAGTTTGCACAAGGGGGTTACCCAGGTTCTGGCCCTCATGGTGAGGTAACACTCTACGTCCTGCTTTGTTTTGTATTGAAGATGGAGCACCTCATGCGAGGGGATTATAGGGATGATGGTGAGTATGGCTACCGAGAGTATAGTCTACGGGAATAGATGGGAATGGCTACCCCTAACCTCGCCTTATATAGGGGATGAGGGCTAGGGTTTACAAGGTGCCTAACCGGTCTCATGCTGCCATCATCTTGGCTTGCATTGCAAGATGATCCTCCGGTCTCGAGCTGGTCCCTGGGCTGTCTCCTGGAGCCGGGCCACCACCAGGCCCCCGGGCCTTGAGGCCAGCCCAACAGCAGGCTTTCCGGCCTGCGGGCCACCCCTGGTGTGTTGCACCGTCACAGAGACCAGCAACTTTTGCACTTCACTGACGAGCAGGGCGCACATCACTGGTAACTCGAGGCAGGGTGGAAATGTGTGCTGAAGGAGCACATTTTCGAGACCCTTGTGCAGTGTTCATCGCCACCACCCTATGCTCCACACTTCTGAACCCATCATTGGAGATCAGCTGCACATTTTTTTAAAGAAAAACAAACGTTTCAGAATGATCAAACACAATGCTTGTGTGTTGAACAAATAATTCAGGACTGTATGATCCCTATTTCTATACCGGTAAGAGATCGCCGACGTTAACGATGAATTCTTGCAGTGTTGGTGTGACGTCGACTCACCTGTCTTCACGGAGGATCTGGAGGGCGTCAATTTTGTCTTCAAGAGGTATGGTCAGGAAGCCGGAGTCTGATTGCTGGCTTGTCCCAATGGGAAGTTCAGGAAGAGGGCAGGGAGGATAATAGTGGCAGAGTATGATATGTCCTTGGTTGCACTATATCTGTCAGGTAGCTCGGTTTGAGCCCGAGAGCTTTGGAGAGCAGCTCGAACAAAGTGCTCCCCCACATTATTCACTTGTTCCGCATATTCAAAGAACCAGCAAATCTCTTAAATGAATTATGTTCAATACAAACTCAGTTCAACTGTGCTCCTAAGCATTAACAGGAAATATATATGCGGTTCCACTCCCACCATGACAAATCATACTCCCATCGGGACTAACTGATGATTACTCCAATTCTAAGAAGAGATAGAGAAAGCAGTAGCATCTATTGTGTTAGATGTAGGACATTCAGAAGAGAAAGAGAATATTATCACATATGATTGCCAATTACATAGCATAGACACTGGGCTATATTTACAAACCACACACCTATCAGTAATTCAGAATTCCATTTTTCTCAATGACAGTTGGTTTCTGGAGGGTGCAAGTCAATGGAGGCGGCTTGTATTTCACATGTTTGTCAGGAAAAAAAATCCATGAACTTTTGTGTAAGAGATTCAACTGAACGCCGCGCTAATTTGTTGTCAAACTGAAGCCGTTTGCCAATCTGCACATAAATTGAGTAGTTTGGATTACTTTGAACTAGTTTTTGATAGCGTGAGATCGAACTTCCAATCTATCCCCTAATGTTTTGGGATAAGCAAAAAGGATCTGATCCATGGGGATTTGATACAGATACTTTGAGGCACACACAATTAACTACTGGCACAAATAATTGCACATCACAAGATCGACTATTCATCTAACTAATCATGCTCAATTACTAAGTCGGCTTAGCTTTATATAATAACAGAGCACTCACCGGCAGCTGTCCGGCAGGTCGTCGGCGTCCGGCGGATCAGGGGCCATGCGGAGGTTGAGGTTGTCGCACCAGTTGGCCACCGGTGATCGGTACAGGTCGAAGTTGCAGTGGTACTTGACCGCCCTCGCCTGCTCACGCGACTAGAGCCAAACCTTGTCGCTGCCCTTGCTGCCGGTGGCCTCGACCCTCGAGGAATCCTCGAACCGCATCGCTCCCTGCCGCCATCGTCAGCTCGGGCGCCCTGTGCCCTGTCACCTGAAGAACACCCACTCCACCGCGGTCCGGCGGACGGCCGCGTGGTTGGAGCCACCGAGGTCCCCGCGAACGAGCACGGCGGTTGGTTGGTGATGCCGGAGGCGCCGTGGCCACGGACGCCGGAGACGGTGGCATCTAGCGCCAGGAGGTCGGCCGAGGTATGTTTGCTTTTGGGTGCCTGAATACAGAGAAGGCTCTGCTTTGCTCTGCTCTTCCGCCTCTGCAATTCCTCTCGCCGTTAATTCCTCTCTGCAATTCTCTACTTCGCTGTTAACTTTCACCAAATAATCAAACTTTGACTGACTGCTAATCTTGATACTACAAAACGCAAAAGAAATTCAAACTATGACTGCTAACCTTGTTTTGGTCTGTATAAGCTTTGAAATTAGACAAAACAGACACTAAAACATTGAAATCCAAACAAATCGGTCCCTCGAAACTGTATAATTAATGGATGATTGCTAGGAATATGGCAGCCCAACCAAAAAAACAACAACCACATGCAGGATAGATGGAAAAGGTGAAAATATTACGAAAATCATGAAATTTTGCATACAAATTTCAAGATATACAAGGTTGGACCCTCCTCCTTTTTCCGGGCTTGGGACCGGCTATGGAGAATATTAAGCATAAGCTTAAAATTAGTAGCATAGGCGGAGTTCCCCCACCTCCCTCACCCCTCAAAATCCACCCACCGACAGAAACCAAAACAAAAATAAAACCAGCAAATGGTATAAAACCTAGCACCTATATATATTTTTGGATTTTTTTTTCTTGGGCCAACATGCCTCTAGACGCTAGAAAGTAAACACAATCTTTTTTAAATCCTTTTTTTTTTGCTAAAATGGACGCAAGATAATTTATAAATAAATAAGCAAACTAAAGAGCATAATAGTAAATATATTTACTATTTTTTTTGTTGGAGAAAATAAGTTGATCTTGAATGAGAAACAATAAACACACACATTAAACTATGAAAGGCATTTTTTTTGTTTTTTATATACTCCCCTCCCCATATTTTTGCTTAAGCCTAGAAAGAAACTCAACTACTAGTAGCGAGCGAATCCTTTTTTTTTGTAATTTTTTCATATACTTTTATCCTTTTCTCCTTTTTTCTTTGGTGGATGCTGCAGCCGTGGATACGCATACGCATATGTTTTGCAGATGTGCGTCTCCAATAAACGATGGCATCCTATAGAAACAAGTAGTGTCAGAAGGTATAGCATGGCTAGCTATATGAATAAGTGTGGAAAAGAAAATCTATGCATGTACGTATACACAGTTTGTGACCTTTAAATGATTTTCTTTTCAACGGGAAACAAAATTGTAACTAACCTGCAGCTTCTTCAATCTGACTCTTCGTCCTTGGTGTAGACATCCTCATCACGAGCATCTAAGGAAGGAAGGAAAGAAAGAAAGGCCGGTCAGTGATTCAGTAACGACAAGCATGCATGCATGCATAAAGGCACTAGGGAACGGAAACGACAAGCATCATGGTTTTTTATTTTGACGTAATACTAACCTTCTGGTATGTCTTCGTCGAACTCGATATCAATGGTGGGACGGTTAGGATGGGCAAGGAGGGCCTTCTCCAGCGCAGCCTGCGCTTGCTTGGCCTCCCCGACCGTCACTCCCGAACGGTAGAACCCGACTCTGACATCCCGAAGGGACGGCAGGTTCTCCATGCCCAGGTCAAACCAATCGCCACCGCTGCCAGCTGCTTCCTCTTTTGCCACCCGCAAACCGATTTCGAGGACAACTAGTTGGGCCTTGGGCAAAGCTCCTGGCTGGAACAGTATTTGGCTCGGTGATTTGGAAACCAAGATGAACTTTTCCAAACAACGGAACCCCTCGGCGCCAACGACTAGCGGCCTTTGGTTGTCGCTCAGTAACCCGAGAATCCGAAGAGCCGGTAACCTTCCAAGGAATTCCAGATCCTCCTGTCGCACATCCCCTACACTTATTACTAATGTGGAGAGGTGTGACAGATGGTAGGGATTCCATGCCGGCAGCGTAGATAATCTGACGCCTTTGCGCATGACAAACTCCCGGAGACTTGAAGGGGGCGCCCAACCTTCCCCCAACAGATTCATTGAAACTTCATCCTCACACTTGGCACTGATTTCTACACGCTGGATCTTTTGCATTTTCCCTAGTGACTCCACAAAAGCTTCCAGAGGCTCTGAGCTCTCAAACCGAATATTGAGCTCCCTCAGTCTGTGCATGCTGCCCAACTCTTGCACAATGCTTACAGAGCCAACCTTGATCTTATTCAACACTTCCATTAATCTCAGGTTTCCAACACCATCTGGAAGCTGAAACATCCCACGACTACTACGTAGGCACATCAACCTTGTGAGCTTAGTCACAGTCGACGGCAGCCTTGTACAGCCAGCAGGCAAAATCAACACCTGCAAACACTTCAACTTTCCAATCTCTTCCGGCAACTCAGTAATTCCGTGTCCAGATAGACGTAGGTACCTCAAGTGAAGTAAACGCCCCAGCTCTTGAAGGTTGAGAGGGTCCTCCTTAGTACCATCATATCCATACAACTCCAAATCTAATACACGCAAAACAACAAAGCTCGAGAATGGTGGCATATACTACTATATTAAAGCTGCTAAGCAGGAGCCCCTCCCGTGCAATCCCAGTGATTTGAGTAGTTGCTCCTTCTACCTGCCACGTGTTGGCTTGATTTTCCTAATTTTCAGTCTTTGTTTTACTGCCCCTGAGGAATTACCGCTGAAGCCAACCGAAGAGTCCAGGCCTCGCCCCCTACCCATCTCTGGCTCGCTCCGTCGCCCTGGCCCTCCTGGCCCCACCTCCAAGCCCCTATCCCCATCTCTTCTCCGTACATGAGACCAAGGCGGCGGCGGTCAACACGATCATGTCGGTGGCGGCGCCGTCCCAGCGTCCTCTTCTGCTCTGCTGCTGCAATTGGCGCCATGCGGGAGCGGCGGATTCTCCTGGTGCGCGTGCGCAAGGGCTAGGCTGCTAGGGCTCAGCGCCGGGGCGGAGAGGAAGCGATGCGGCGGGGTGGTTTGGACCGAGGCCACGCGGCGCAGGAGCGGGTGCAGCCGGAGCTGACCGTCGTCCTCGGGTTCGGCTGATGCTGATTTTGCGGCGGCGCAGCCGCAGCCTGCCTGGTGATTGGTGAGGCGAGCTTCTTCCCACATCTTTTCCTCCCTTCTTATGTTGATCTAATCCATGTTTTTTTGTCCCTCCTCTCAGTTTGACGGGCAGATGGAGGCCTCCGGCAACGCCGGCCTACAGTGCCACCATGGCCATGGGCAGGAAGAGCGGGATTTCATTTGGAGTGAAGACATGGTGCAGAGCGGGGTGGAGTGGATAATGCGTTCTTCCTATGGGGCTGGCTGCAGCGGCGCCAACGGAGGTACGTGTGTGAATCAGTTCATGATGCCTTTTCCCCTAAAAATCATATGCAAACTGCTTCTACTATCTCGATACGATTGGATTTTTGGTCTACTTTTAATGCTTGATGTTTGGGTACCTGATACTCTTATGTGATAATTTTATATATGTTAGTAAGTTGATTATCATCATCATGTAATCCTCGGGAAATAGACTGATTTTTTTGCCGTCTTCCTGTGAACTTCTGAATCGTCCGCACGCTGTTGCTGCTATGTTAATAGTTTGGATTATACTACCTTTTTCTCTGTCATGTGATTTCCTTTCGATTAGCTGTATCATAATTGTCCAGAAGATTACAAATCTATTAACGAATGATGCCTTGCTATCATTAGGACTGATGATGATAGTTTAAGGTTACAGTTATATCTTCTTAACTTACATGGTTTATGTGTTCAATCTCATCTAAGTAGTCATGTAGCTTGCACAAAGTCATGTTGCAGCTGGTTTGCTTGGTCTTTCGGGCTCACTGGAAATATGATTGTCGTTATAATCTCCAGTCTCCTAATATTTTTATGATCTCCAGTGTCTTACATGTCCTCTGGATGCAGACACACTTCATACCTGAAAGCCATCCATGAGCTATGGCTGATTTTTGTGTACTCATGGATGAACTAATGCAGATCCTCTTGATGCAACTGCATTTGATGTATCGATGGAGGGATCACGCTTTGGGTAGACAAGCCAATCATATCTTTGTTTGTTGGCGTTCTACTACATGTTACATGTGTTGACCGCTGACTATATGATGTGGTCTTTCTCTCTCTCTCTCTCTCTCTCTCTCTGCTGGTTAGCCCGGTGCTTTAGTTCGCATTCATCTGGATCTTCTCCATACAAATTGCTTGCAGGTTGATGGTAATCTACCAATTCAATTGGGATGTCAATGCTTAAAGCCGATGGAACTCTTTAGATTAGAAATAATTTTGGTAAATTTAAACTTATATCTTTTGATATCTATAAGAGTTTGGTTCGGATGTTGCTTCATGAGATGTTGTTCTGTGCTCGAGGAACTGGAATTCTACAAAAAAAAATACACCAGAAAGGAAACAGAGTACCGATCCATGATAACAATAATTGTCCGATGGTACCTTATGTATCATCTCTGTGCATGTCAATCTATTTCAAAATCCTTCTTATGTTGTTAGAAGGGTCATGTTGGCGACGGTGCAATCCTTCTGGGCTGACCATCAAGGTGGACATCGTTCTACCAAATGCACCTGAAGTTAACATTATTAATCCATCCCTGTCTTTTGTTGCAGCTCTTGTTCTAGAACAAGGTCCAGAGGAAAAGGGTGATTTAGCCTCTGGAATCGGAGACCAAAATCCCAGGCAAGTACAGAAGCAAGTTAACTCATGGTGATGCTCACAGTCAATGCGTGTACTGTATGCTCCTAGGGTTTTGGTCTTTTATAAATGGTTATTTTGATCTTCACCTTTGGAAAGGTTTATGATTTCAACGATCTTGAGTCTATTTTTCAAGAGGTAGCCATATGATTTAAGATAAAGGTACCGTTTTGATATAAACATGTATCGCTGCACCTTCTCTGTTTCCTATCCATTGTAGTGTGTACACTCCCTCCATACTTCCACTCAGAACCAGTACCGCAAAAGGTAAGCTTTAATTTTTGTCAAGTTTGGAATCTTGCAAGTTAATGCATCAGGATTTAAATTCTTAATTTAAGCATTCTAGCATATATAGAATTACATATTGTTGACTATTTTCCATTTGCTGTTTGTTAACCTGAAGTTGGTCTCTTGGAGTCATTAACTAGGAAAACTTTAGCTAGATTCGATAGAGTTATGTTTTTTCATTTGATAGTTTCGTTCCAGTTCGCTGAAGATTGATCATCCATGTAGTCTTGCTTTATAGTGTTTGGGGTTGGTCTGCTAGCTCATGTGTGTTCAACTGTTCATAATATAGGTTTAATTACGGCAAAAGGCGGGAGAAGTTAGATTATTAATTTTCCGAGCATTTGCTCATCGTTCAAATTTCTGTCTGGGAAAGAGATGGGCATATTGTCCAGCACCATGGTCGTGCACTTCATGGCTTCAGTGCAGCCAACGCCATGGCCGGCTCCAATGTCTAGCCCGTAACTATACCTCCGGCGAAGCGCCAGGGGTCTGCCACCGAGAGTATCTACTCCTCAATTTCTCAACAATATGGCATAAAATTGATTTGGTTAATTTAATTCACATATGCAGCTTGCTTTGTTTTATATTGTACTGAGGTGCTTCATCTATTAACGTGCCTTTCTTTCCAGGGTGCAATACTGTCAGCCCTTTTGATATGCTACTAAGCACATGTACTTCCCTTGACCTGTTAAATTCTTCAAACTTTTGAGTTTTCGGGTCAAGTTCCCCTGCTCCAGAGGTATTATAATGGAACGGAGCGAGAAGCGATGGACTGTCTTTGCAAAATAAAATCAAGTCTGACTTGCGTCCATCAGTATTAAGCAGTGCAGTTGTCAGAAAGTCAGGATCTAGAGTTCAATAGTAGTTGCGAGTTTTGGCCCCTTTGTAAATAGGGAACTCCTCTCCATCCTAAAAAAAAAAAAGAAAATTCTGATAAATTTGGTATTGTCATATGCATATGCCGAAGATCTCACGTGTTGAGTGTGATGATACAACCTTTACATCTGTCTAAGTTAGCTGTTGTCACAAGTATTTACTAGGTCATAGAAATTTAGTTCTCAAATGGAAGATCCCTCCAAACTATGTGATGCTTCTGGTTCCATGTGAATTCTTGGTTTCTTACTAGGTTGAATGATTTAGGGAAAGATGCTGAATGATCATCCACAAATTTAATTCGCCATGTCAATATCTGCCACATTGGGAGGACTGATGCTTATGAAGTGAGGAGGTTAGTAGCTAATTTGATTAGAGTACTGAG
Organism: Thinopyrum elongatum; assembly: GCA_011799875.1. Taxonomy (NCBI): domain Eukaryota; kingdom Viridiplantae; phylum Streptophyta; class Magnoliopsida; order Poales; family Poaceae; genus Thinopyrum; species Thinopyrum elongatum. The sequence goes on from CM022298.1 coordinate 34,239,687, forward strand.
CAAGTAGGCCACCATCTAATTTCAAAGAAGATAGTGTATGTGAGCTTAATGCCTTTTGTAGGGAAGATGATTAATATTGTAGCGCCTCTTAGTTCAAACTGTACAAGCCATATACTGCATTCTTCCATTGTGTTGCTTACAATAATTTGTTCAGCTGGGCTCATTTCTTGAACAAAAATTTGTGCCCCCTGTTCCATGGCAGAAATTTTGGAATGTGTAACATTGACCTTCAGAATAGCAGTACTACCATGCTTTATACCAAATATGTTTTTTAATTACATCATTGTTTTATTCAGCTGTGTTTTTGGCTTCAGGTTCTTGAACAACCTATCATCGACGGGAGCATGTAAAAAGTTGTGGATTGTTTTCTTCAATCACTGCGACTAGGCAATGGTGATGACTTTCTTCCTATCTATGTTGGAGATGACAAGACTGATGAAGATGCATTCAAGGTAAGATATGGCCGACTATGAGCACGAGCGGCACAGGGGGAGCTAGGCGCGTCAGTTATGTCACATGGAAGCAAAAAGCCATCCAGATTTCTTCAACAATCATGCCGCAAGGCAACCATGTACCATCTATCCATGCAATGCAAACCACTACGTTTTCTACCTTCTCTAAAAAAAGTCACAACTATGTATGACTTACTATACACTGTACTTTCATGCTCCAGCACTCATAACAGCAACAACATAAGCTACAATTTATTTGAGGAAATATCTTGCTTTATTGATCAAGGATAATTAATAGTGAGTGTCTTACGGATACAATTCGGGACACTACAGGACTCACTAGATAGAATATGCGCAATACCACCGGCGACAGCACTTATATTGGCGCGGCAGCACACCAAAGCTATACACAGGCAATAAAATACCGCGAGGCTTTCCCTAATAAAAAGAAAAACTATACACGGTCTTGCACATGGGCGCGGCGTGCCGCCGCGCCTCTGCCTGCTAGTTAGATCAATAGCAGGTGCAAATGTAACAACAGACCTCACCTTTCCTATACTCTCGGATTTGAGAGGCCTGGTTTGACCTTCTATTTCTCTAGCATTTTGGAGGGACCATCTGCGGACAATGCCCTCCGAAGACATGGTATCACTAGTACCACTCACTATAGTAACAAAATTCTCCTCACTTGACAGAGAGCAAATTAGATCAAGTACACTATCGTGTACGCGACAAGCATGTACACAGCCAAATTCATCATATACCGGCTGGATCAAGCTTTTGTTCACAAGCTCATTGAAGTAAGTTTCTCCGACCTCAAAGAGACTAGTCTCTTCTTTTCCACATTGGACAAAGCTTTCAGCAATCCACATCCATATCAATTGATCTTTCATGATCTCGCTATCTTCCGGAAACATGCTTAGATATAATAAGCATGTCTTCATAGGGGAAGGCAGATCATAATAGCTAAATGATAGTATCCTTATCATCTCCTTGGCAGTACGGTTTTCAGTAAGTCCACGACCAATAGAGTCTAGCAAAACATGCCACTCTTTCTTTGGTTTTACCCGCTGACCACTAGCCAAAAGACTAGCTATGGTAATGATGGCTAATGGAACACCACCACATTTCTTCAATATATCTCTAGATACTTCTTCAAATTCAGGAGGACATCCACTCTCTAGAGAAAATATCCGTTTATAAAACAACCTTTTGGAATCATCATCACTAAGAGGTTCCATTGTGTAAATTGAATCATTAGTAGACGAGCTGCATGATTCAGATACACTGACTATACGAGTTGTCGTGATTAACCGACTGCCAAAATTGTTACTACTAGAGAATGCATACTTGATAATTGTCCATAGTTCTTCTTCCCATATATCATCAATTACAATGAGGTACCTACATTTAGTTATGTGATGATTAATGGAATGCCCGAAGATATGATTCTAAAAAAAAAACAATGAAGTTTAATTAAACCGCAAGGGGCAAACAATAAGATGGTACAAATTGCTGGAAGATCATGTTTCAATTAAAGTACATTTATGTACACATCCTATATATATATATATATATATATATATATATCACTGTTCAAAAAATCTTCCGATTCAGCGATTTATCGCTACTCTTGGGGTGACCGATAAGATTATACCTTATCTTCACCCTTTATCATTTGGGCCGACTTATCGCTCTGAGAAGCGATTTATCGAGAATCTATCGATAAATCGGGCCTATTCACAGCACCATGTTTGCAAAAACTACGTTTATTTGTGTTTTGTGGACCTTGTTAACCAATATGTACCGTTGCCCTATTTTGTTTGTCATTATATGATGATTCAAAGATTAGGAATCAAGGTAACACTTCTGTCCAATATTGTTTTGGTGTTGAATATAACATATTTTAGTGTTGGGAACATAGGATTTGCAAAAAATGTCCGATTAATAGTCGACCGATAAAATCGATTAATCGGCCGATTTTCGATTAATCTCTAATCCCCAGCTAACCGAGACGCTAACGATAAGTGATATCCTCAACATTGACATATATATACTTAAATAGTTGATCCCTACTACTTCTATTTATCTCAACACTCACACATCCCACTTCGCCACACATGTACATCACCAACCTCACAATTTCTATTTCTCTCAACATGCATGGGAAATGCTATTTATACTATTTCTCCCAAATGCACATCCCACTTCATCAACCCTGCCATTTTATTTTGATCAACATGCATGAGAAATACTACTTACATTATGTAAATAGTTTATAACTATATAATAACCAAATACAATAAATCATATGTATTTTAAACCCTCATTCTCACCACCTCATCAACCTCACAATTTCTATTTCTCTCAACGTGCATGGAAAATGCCATTTAAACTATCTCTCTAAGCATGCAAACATTCTACTTCATCAACGTGAATGTTAAATATCTGATGTCGGATTTTTAAGCATGACAAATCTGATGCCCAGGATGGGAATTATGTTGTCGCGAGCATCACATTTCTTTCAGCAAACATAGAAAATCCTGGCAAAATAAAACATGGCAAGGATTTGCCATGCTTACGGAAGTAAATTTTCATGCTCACGACAACATCGTATGCCATCCCGGGTGTCAGATTTGTCATGATTAAAAATCCGACGTCCAGATTTGTAGCGAAATCCTTACTTCTATCAACACATAATAAATACTACTTAAATTCTACAAATATTTTGAAACTATATAATAATCTAATAAAATAAATCATATGTATTTTTAGTCTCCATTCACATGTTCAAATTCGAGACAATCAAGTTTCATCAAAATAAAATATTGCAACCAATTTCCGCAGCAACATGTGGGGTACCATCTAGTTTTCTATATGAATTGGAAAGGTGATTACCTTCCACGGTCAAGAAAGGTGTACTACAATAGTGATAAGATGTATAATTCTATAGTGATAAGATTGAAATGAGATAAAACATTGACCCCATGAACCGGTAGTAAGTCATGTCATTGAATTAAACACCGTTGCGAACTTTATCAACGAAAAGCATCAAAGATCAGATTATTTTCACTCTCTGGTAAACTAAACAAGTCATGGATATTTTATAAATTAATGCAGACAAACACATGTAAATATCATGCCACATATATGTAGTAATATATATAGATAGATAATTCCTATAAAAATTGTGAATGTAACTATACATGGTAGTAGTCCCCAGGTCTCAAATACTACCGTGCTGTAGTATGTATAGTACTTTATCATTCTCAGTACGTGCATATTCTTTTTCTAGTTTTGAGATACCACAATTCCATGTACATGAAGAAAATTGCAAGTGAGACCATGCTCAGGACATTGTCATATTTTTTAATACCTTCAGATTTGTACATAAAAACATAGCCGGAAAATTGCTCACCATAAGTGGTGTTTATAATGACTAGGTGGCCTCATATATTTCATACTACCGCTGCATATTCCTATTTAGATTAGATACTTCATATTGTATGAAATTCATATGTGCCCCGAAATGGTTCCTATATATAAAGTTCTCCCATTTAAAAAAAAAAGTTGCTACATTTTACCATTTAGTTGTGGTCTTGTGATGGTTTTATCTCATTTTATTATTCTCAGAACTAACAAGACAGACCATTATGATAAAGCTACACCTGGCTGGATTGTCAGTCAGGTCTATATACGGTAGGGGTATATATCTGACATGGCCCATTAGCAGTATAGTGTAGTTGTGGCAATTGAGTTGATTTCATTAAATTGAATAGATTTCATAAAATTGTCGCTAAGTCGACATAATATGCTAAGTCTGAAAAAAACATGAGCTTCTCAGTTTGGAACAAACAATAAAATGAGGTCAAAGGTATCACAGTGCTAGAACAAAGAGTCACAAATGATAATGGGTTTTAAACGCTATATGACTACCACATACAGTCACAGTAGGAAGGAAAAAAAATGGAAGCTGCTGTAAATGTTGGGGCTGCCCTTCGGCGACACACGCTGAACCAGCCCCCCGGCGACGAACGCCGGATGGAGGTAGAAGAAGATGAACAAAAGACACTTGGTTTCCCGGCGACGAATGCCTCGGCCGACGAACGGCCTATATGTTGGCCTCTATTCAACTCAACTCCTTCGAACACATAGATGGAGGTACACACGCACACACGCAGCACAGCCCGGAAGAACTCTCGCGTCGACCGGGCACACACCACGGTCCCAACGGAGACTACATCTTCCTTAGGCCCCTCTCACTTGGCTCGGCTCACAGCGTCGCCACACCCACAGGAGAGACTACTGGAGACTACATCTCTCCTAGCTACTCTACACTCTACACAACACCAATACATGGCTTATGTAGCCGGACTCATCACACCAGGCCGTTGGCCTCACGCACGCAACCCGGCGGCCACACTCACCCACTACCTCCATGCATGCATGCACTCACACCACACCGGGCACTAACCCACGGCCTGGCTAATCTCCTGGATTTGCTCCAATCCCAAAGACTAATACAACAACTCACGCACGTACCGAGCCACTCTGCCGTTTGACCCGCACGCTCCAGCAGCGCGCACGACGTGGTTTATTTTCTAACAGTAAAATCTACAATATTTTTTTACCTCATGTTTTACACACTATTCCCCAAATACCAATGGAAAGAAATTTTAGAGTGAGATAGTGGCCATCAGAAAGTGAGTGACAGGTGATACCTCTTGTTCTTGAGAAATTCCCGGAGTTTGTCGATGAGCAGTTGCTCATTCAACATGATGAGCTCACTTCCATTCACGCCAAGATTAAGAAGGATATTTGTGAAAACCGTCTTTGCCTCAGCCTTTCGACCGACAGGAACAAAAGCCTTGCAGTCGTAATCGCCTCCGATCTTCTCATAGACCGTTTTGACAAGAGTGGTCTTGCCCAATCCTCCGAATCTGACAACAGAGACAATCTTCAAATTCTTCTTGGACATGTCATCCCCCTTCGAGAGCAACTTCATTATCTCTTGATCCCTTGTTCCCGCAATTCCAACAAGACCTGTTGCTTCCGTGTACATAGCCCCAAGGCGAGGATCGATGGAAGTCAAAGTAGGGAGGTTAGCGATGGTATTATCGACATTATACCTTGCACGCCTTTCAGCAACCTCTTGGACTTGCTTATTGATGTCCTTGATCGCGTCAGCGATCTCATGGCGAGCCTTCCCCTTGGTGAACAAGCTAGCCATCTTCTTCGTGAGTTGCTTGAGCTTATTAGAGTTTTCTGCAGGCTCAGAACCCTCGCCAACATGGACCAGGAACTTGTCGACGATGTCCTCCATGTCGAAGGAGAGCTCCCTCACCTCCCCCGCCCAGAGCTTGATCTGCTCGTCGAGCTGCTCCCGTGGCGCCTCCGCCACTTTGCAGAGGGCAGCGTGCATGCTCCTCATCTCTTTCTCGAGAAACTTGACGCCTTCCTTGACGCCTTTCTGCAGCTTGTACTCCTCGGCGAGGAGCTCGGCCAGCTTGGGCAGCAGGGTGCCCATGGCGCCCGTTGCTATATCCATGGCCCCCTTGCTCGTAATTGTTTGGTGTGTTTTTTGGTGGATAAGGGCACAGTGGTTGATGTACGTTTGGGTGCGCAGGGTTGCTGTTCTTTATAGGAACTCGGCCGGCCGGCCCGGCAAGTTCATACAGATGTACATTTTCGCTAGGATGCTTGTGTGCATCTCAAAGTCGTCGCCCAGGGCGCTTCCAGTAACGTGCACTCGTAGTTTTCAGCTGTATACAATGATCACACTGATCTAGGCGTTGAATGAACATGGCATAACGTGAATTGATTCCTGTAGTCGCATTGATTAGCGCAAGCTTAACATGGGTTGTCTCCTTGTGCAAAACTTCTGTAGTACTTAATGTAGAAGAGTACGACTTGGTTATGGCCAAAAGCCGTACTACATGTTAAGCTAACACCCAACGGGTGATTAGTTAGCAACAAGATAAGATGAGATCAATTTCTTTTCGAACCTGTTACTACGAGTATCACATAAAAATTCCACGTTTACCCCTTCAACATTCGGTTGGCTCATTGGGCAGAACTTCCGCGCAGAGTGGTTGATGTACGTTTGGGTGCCGTAGGGTGGCTCTGTATAGAACCCGGCCGGCCGGCAAGTTCACAGTCATGGAGTACGTCTTTTATTTCTAGAATGCTTGTATATGCATTTCAAAGTCGTCGCCTAAGGCCCTCCCAGTAACGTGCACTTGTAATATTCTGCTATATACATTCCCACAGACCTAAGCGCTCAGAACATGTCATGATAGATCAACGCTGGCAGAACGTGCGGTTATCTCACAAAACTTCTGTACTTAATGTAGAAGAGTACGACTTGGTTAGGGGCAAAGCCTTTGCCGCGAAGGACATATATATATATATATGAGCAACTCCAACGCGCCAATCCATTTCGTCCGCACATCGTTCATTTGGGTCGCTGTGGACAGAAAAGTCGGCCCAATGCGCCGACCAAAACGGACACGCGTCCGTTTTTCGTCCGCCTGACGACCCATTCCTTGTCCAGATTTGGGCCTCATTTGCATCGGCACGGACACGAAGCGGACGCGCGTGACGCGCGCCTACTCCTCCCCTGGCCCGTCAGTCGGTGGCACAACGACAACCCTTTCCCTCCACTTTCCCAAAACTCTCCAGCCCGCTCACGCTCCCAGCCGCTCGCCATGGATGACGCGCCGACCCTCGATACCGCCGCTGGCCTCGCCTCCCTCGCCTCGTCCACCTCCGCCGTGGGCACCGCAAGACCGGGCGCCGCCCAAGAAGAAAAAGCTGATGCCTGAGGAGCGGGCCGTGCAGTCGGCCAAGAGGAAGGGCTGGAGGCACGCGGCGGACGCATGGGATGAAGCAGCGGCCGTCACGACCCTCTTCTCCGCCACACAACAGGAGGAAACCAATGCCCGAGCCTAGGGTTAAACCCTGGCCAGCACTGGCTCGTCAGCGCCGCCGTGGCCGTGGCCAGCACGGGCCCTTTGGCATTTCCTTGGATGGTGCTGCCAGAGTCGCCGCGCGCGTCTGCCACATAGCCGATCCCCGGCTTCCACATCTATCCGCAAGCCTCCCACTTCTCCGGGGAATGCTCGCCGGAGGTAAGCGTGATGGCGCCGTCCACGCCCGCGCCAGTGGCCATCGGCCTCAACGCCACGCCGGTGGTCAGTGCATCATCCTCCGGAGGGGCGAGGAAACGCACGTGGGAGATACCAGCCGACATGCTCCCCGGCGCCCGTACATGTTCGACAGAATGACGACGGCCGATGACAAGGAAACGGCCAACCGTTTCATTATCGAGAACATAATCTTCGAAGGCGGTGTGGTGGCCGCTGCCTCCACTGGCGTTGCCACCGCGGCTGCCTACGCTCTCGAGGAGACCCAAAGCCAAGATGGCCGAGCGCCATTCGCGCGCGGCGACCTATGATCAAGCTGGCATGGACGACACCTTCATGCAAGATCAGGTCGGCATGGGCAGCACCTTCCCGCTCGACCACGAGATCCCAGAGGACTACGGCCTCGAGGAAGAGGATGAAATGGACACCGACGGGGAGCCTTTGTTCAAGGACGAGCTCACCAACCAAGCCGGTGCGAAGCCGAACCGCAAAAGCAAGCGGACGAAGGCATACACGCCGTCTGAGGACAAACTCCTTTGTGAGTGTTGGAGGGACATCGGGCAAGACCCCAAGGTCGGCGCCGAACAAAAGGCATCAACCTTTTGGCTTCGTGTTCATTGTGAGTACCATGAACACAAGAAGTTTGCGCCGTATCAAATGCAAAGCAAGCGTGGGTGGGTGTCCCTCTCGAAGCGATGGAGGGTGATACAACAAGAGTGCAACAAGTTTTGTGCCACCCTTGAGACCATCAAAGCACGCCCCATGAGCGGCATCGGCATGAAAGATATGGTATACATGCGCCCTTCTTCGTATCCGTTTTCGTTATGCTTGCACGTCCATTTGCATGTCCATTTGCCTATATGCTTGCATGTTATTCATTTGTAGGCATTTCAAGCTTTGGAGGCATACAAGGCCCAACATGAGGGCAAGTCCTTCAACCTATCCTATTGTTGGATGGTCATCAATGGGAAGGATAAGTTCAAGGAGCAATATGCCGCCGCCAAGGTGCGTGGGGGGAAGGAAGCCCTCGATGTAGGGTAACGCAGCAGAAAACAAAAAAATTCCGACCTACGCACCAGCCCAGGACCACTATGGAGACTGCATGCAAGGTTTGATCATTTTCGTTACCGACTCGTAGCGCAGCGGAAGTAGAGTCGATGACGATCGGCGGTGCAGATCCCCGCAGCTAGGATTTACAACCTCCCAACCGCGAGGATGTATACCCTCATCTTCCCTTCGAACAGCCCTCCGGGAGGCGGTCGGACAGTCCCCCGGACGGTGTCGCGGACAGCCCTTCGGGAGGACCTTCGAAACTCGAACGGTCACTCGGACAGCCCTTCGGGAGGACTCACAGAACTCGGACCGTCACTTGGACAGCCCTTCGGGAGGCACTCACGAACAGCCCTTCGGGCACTAAGATCGAAACTACGACCTCTCTACAGAGTTGCACACATACGGTGTCATCTATCCGGCAGGGCTTCGCCGTCCAGAACTAGTTCCCACCGGAACCCAGACAGCCTTTCGGCTCTACGAAACTCTTTTCGTTGGAGGGAGAGAGAAGCCAGATAATTGCATGGCACTTGTATGTGAGAATGGATGAGTTTTGGGCTGCCCCCTCCACCTCTATTTATAGGAGAAGGAGGGGTGGAGGGGCTGAAATTTCAGCCACATCCATCCATGTCATCTCCAAGATATTTTGGAGCAAAAGCCCAAAATAATGGCTTTCCATAAAGCAATCCATAAAGCACTTTCACTATTCACGACGACATTTTTCAGCGTCCGTTCGAACTGAAAATATTTATGTGGGCTTAGAACATTTCCAGTACCCACTAAAATAATTTTCAATGCGTTCTGGAACAATTCCAGTTTAGTGATTTCATCTGCGAAAAGCATCTGAAGCGGTTCCGGCAGCCCCGGAACATTTCCGGTTTTTCTTCCAGAAAATTCCCAGAAGTTTCCAGAATGATTCTGGCATCCTCCAAGAATTATCAGGCATGTGCCGAAACCATTTTGACTCAATGGTATCCCCTGAAACAACTTTTCAGTTTCACCGGAACTCATCCGGTGACCTCTCTCTGCGGAACTTTTCCGCTGTCCGAAACTTTTCGGTGTCCGAAACTTTTTCGGTGATTTTCTCTCAGACTCCCTGTCTAGTATTCAGCAGATAGATGACCCTTAAGCGTGTGACCCTATAGGTTCGGTGAAGTATAGACATGACCTGGAACCCCTTCCGATCAATGATCAACATCGGAGCCGTGGACACCCATATTGACCCCTATACCCACACGAATGAATATTCGAGTGAACCTTCAGTTGCCGTGTGCTATTCCTGTTGCTTCGCGATATGTTACAAATACCCGAGGTGAGACATGTAGGCATTCCCGTGGATCAACAACTTGTCCACTATGCTAGTTACCTCGTTACCGGTATTGTTCTCTTTTCTCGTTACCGTGTTCCGGCATCCCCGTGATCAAATCACATAGTGTCTGGCCAGACGATGATGGATACCGTAACACCGAGAGGGCCCAGAGATATCTCTCCATCGTCGGAGGAGCAAATCCCAATCTTGAGCTATCAAGTTACTTGACATACTTTCCCATGAACCCGTAAGCCGCCGTAATAGCCATCCATTTACGGATGACGTTTAACAAACCCCAAAGTTCATGAATCAGGCATGAAGAAACTCGATACTCTCATGGTCTGAGGAATCATGCAAACATTAACCATCTCTGTGTTATTAACCATAAACTTGTGACGAATGTATCTCATAGCATAACATCAATTCGGGTCGATTCAACACAAATGTCCTTCCTGACATTGTGCCCTCAAAGTTGCTGGCATAGACATGCCCATGATTGGGAAAACATAATCATCATGCAACACTTGAGCTAGTCTTAGAGGCACGACTAGGAATACATTTTACCGTTTATTATACCACACATGCACATGGGTTTTCCCCAGAGCCTTTATGGATATACGGGCTCGGGAACCATAGCAGTTATAGCATGGAATATAAACTTAATTATGAACAGGGAGATAATTAATAACATTTATTATTGCCTCTAGGGCATATCTCCTACAGACTCCCACTTGCACTAGAGTCAATAATCTAGTTGATGCTAATGCACTTTACACCTGTGGCACACTGGTGTAAATATGCTTCGCTTGTGGTATAGCCTGATGTCCAACGGATCTGACGACTTCAGCTCCGTGTGTATCTTTGCATATCCTCGCGTCTTCACGCTTTCACAAAATTCATATTTTGTGTGGACTTGGCTTGGTATGTATGCGAATCACAGGTCGAACCTGGATTCCTCAGACTGAGTTATGGAGCAACTACCTGTAGTAGTGTCCCATTGACAAAAGCCATCTTGGAACCATACTAAGTTCATGAATGAACTATATGATTCAACATCTTCTTTGTCGCTTTTAAAAGCGGCAACATACTTTGCCTCTGTTATAGAATTCGCCACAGTAACTTGTTTGGAACAATTTCCAACTGCCGTGCCACCATATTGTGTATTACACAAAACCCTTAACTTAAATCGAAAATCGCTTGGAGCATGGATGAAGACTGTATCGATGTAACCTTTTACAACGAACTCTTCATGATCTCCGCTTGCGAGAAAACATGTCATCAGTGCTACTATAGTACTCAATGACCCTTTTTCACTGTTGTCCCATGATCAGTACTTTTGATCACTTTGGTATCTATACTCGCAACAACTTTGGGAGTATTGGACATATCTGGTTGTTTTTACATACCATGGAATACATGATTAATCCAAACACAAAAGTGTGTGGAATCTCCATCATGTATTTTGCTCATCAGTGTTTTGGGACACCGAGTCTTGCAAAAAACTCTTTCCATGTGACTTCGGCAAGAATCACTCCTTGACGTTTTTAATGCTAAAAGGTTTTAGCATCTTGTCAATATGTATCTTTGCTCAGCCCTATTAGGTAAATCTATCTCCATAGATCATCATGCCTAATATAAAGGCTATTTAGCCCAAGCACTTCATTGAAAAACTATTTTCAAATGAAGTCCTAATTCGTGTCAAGAATTTTAATTCCAATTAACAATGTGTCAAGCACACAAGGTTTTTAGAAATTTTATTATGCTCCCACTTACTTTCTTGAATCACAAGCATCTTCGTTACCCATTGATGAAGTCAAAACCCTTTTAACCATATCATCAAAACACGAAGATTCCAACTCCATTTTGCTCTCTTCTGTCCATCGCTGGAACTCTGAAGTTTGCATACCTACTAGCATCCTCTGGATTGACAAAATACCTTGGACTGTAACACATGCAAGTCCTTGGTTTCATTTCCATCAGGTGGAAATCCTTTTGTCATCCATTGTTTTATATCTCATGATTGAAATATGTCTTAATTGCTAGTTCAACCCGAACCAACTTTAAGCATCGCTACGGTGAAGCAACCTCATCGTAGTCAACTCCTTGAACTTGTATATTGCAACAAGTCGAGCTTTATGGATAAAACATTTTTATTCGTATCAGTTATAGTTCCATAAATATTCGTCAGACTCTAAGTCTTCCGAAAGATGTATCAAGGTTTTAATCTTGAATCACTTATATGGAAACTATCTCGGATTGTATTGGCATTTAGCCAATTCCGGAGTCAGGGCCCATCAACGCTTCCTTGTGTATCGTAGGTATACTGTTGTCTAACAACAATATCTCGTTGCGCACCTGATAGGTTAGCACGAGCCTTGCCTACGTGGTTCAGCTGCAAGTTCGACCGAAGTCCATACATTTTATTGTAAAGACTTCCGTATCAGTCGTAGTAGGAAACTCTGGAATTACTTCCAAGGTCTCTTTCCTTTGATCTGATGACGAAGATACTGTTTATCTCGTCGAGTTGCACTATTCTCCCACTCACCTTTTTGAAAGAACCATTTTCTTCAAAAAGCATACCGTTCTTAGTGGCAAACCTATTTGCCTTGGTATAGTGAGGGAGGAATACCCAACATTTTGGGATAACCTACAAAGTAGCACTTGTCTGATTTGGAATAGGTTTGTAACCTTTTACACAAGCCCCATATTCCAAATGTTAAGAAAAGATATAACATGGTTGGGCGCACCATACCATGTCGTCATTTCAACAGACCCGATGGAGCTCTTTTCAGTGTAAAAAGCCGCAGTCTCTAAAGCATCACTTTTAAAAGGGATAATGGCAAATTTATTTGTGTCATCTTTGATCTTACCATGTCATAAATGGTTCGATTACATCTTCACGGACTTTCCACTCACAGTGGTGTTCCGGGAGGTGTAAGTTATGAAACCCCTTTCACAACTCATCAGACATTCGCTAAACTTGTAACTTAAAAATTCCTTTCTGCAATCGAATTGTAGAAACATAATTTTCTTGTTACAATAACTTCTACTTTATATTTGAAAACCTTTTGAATGATTTCAAAAGATCCACACTTACGTCTCATCAAGTAAATATCCTTATATCTACTTGAGTCATTTCTGAAGATAGATAATTACACTACTTGCAACATTTATCGGACTACACACATCAAATGTATGATCACCAATAAGTTTGTTATTCGTTCCTTATGGCCTGTGAACGGTATTTCAGTCACTTCACTTTTCGGAGGAAAGTTGCAAGTGTCAGATGATTCAAAATCAAACGACTTCAAACTCCATCATAATGGAATTTTCCATGCGGGTTTCTCCAATGTGACCAAATGCAGTGCCACACTTGTGTGGTATTCTTTTAGTCTTGCGACATTTAGCGTCAGTGTTATAGATGTATCATATTACCATCAATATTCATAACATACGTCCAATCTCGGATGGAAGCATGGCCCTTTATGTTATTCATAATACTGAACAACAATTGTTCTTTTATGAACAACTCTTTTGCAACAAACATTGTGCAATGGGCTAGAGTGTATGAAACTCTAAAATGAATTATGAAAGTAAATCCAGAGGTAATATATTATTATCATTATTCATAACATATATCTCATTCTCAATGAAAGTATGGCCCTTATGTTATTCATAACATCGAACATAAAAAGTTCTCTGATGAACAACCTTCTTGCAAGATACCTTATGCAATGGGCTAGAGTTTGTGAAACTCTAAATGAATTATGAAAATAAATACAGACAGTAATACATCGATGGAAGGTATAGTAACATTTACTATGTTCCCTGTGTATACCAAAACCTCATTCCTGGCTAGTCTTTCAGGCCATAGTAGTTCTTACATCGAGTTGCAACAGAAAGCAATCGAGCGGGTATCTTTATGATTAACTCACAATACCCAAGAATCAGTGATTAACAATTTAATCATAATTCCCAAGAACTATATCTTTGACCAGCCTTCTATACATCAAAAACTTGTATGACATTCATACATGAGCTGGATATTCCAGTCTTCTTTCTTATTGCCTTTATACTTCTAACAGTTTAACTTTCAGTATTTCTCCTACTCTCAGAAGAAGCACGCAACTTAAGAGTGGCGTTAGCCCTGGACTTCCTAGGCGTGAAAGTTTCACTAACACCCTTCGGACACTTCCTTTCTCTTTAAGTTGTTGTTTTATTCACCTTTCATCATATGACAGGCGTTCTTCTGGATCCCTCTCTTATCAGTCTAATGCATAGTAAACTCCTTTACTAATAGTTTGCAAACAAACATTGCTTTGGATATCTCATATCTTTTAGCCTTTGTCTGTCTCTGAAAATGGTTTTCAGATTCCATGAATATCACATAACTATCCAAACTTTCGAAGTTCGGGTCTCATGGAAGCAAATGTATTGCACTTGACTGGAACGGAATTCTAGCTTTTGGATCGAAGGACGAGAGTCACATGATCCATAGCATAAGCGAAAGAATACCGAAAGTATACGATAGGACAAAGTCCTTCTCGGCACTCTTGAGGACAATCCTCACATTACGTTACCAACCGTAAAGATTTAACCAGATATTTAACAGCTATTCAATTTTAATAGGGAAGGTGGAAATGCGAGCCATTATTCTACAACTATTATGCATATAACACTTAGACAGTGTCCATAATTAATTGCACTGAGAATTAAACAAGTTAATTCAACAGTGCGCTCCCACTCAAATCAATATCTCTCATAATTGATTGTGAGTGATTCAAGATCCGCATTTCAATTCCACGCCATTGATGTGGACATCACTGATGACGAGAATTTCAATCGGTGGGCAAACATGCCGATCACATCTCTATGTGACTCCTGTTCATCTTTCGATGGGCGTGTTCCGAGCTCAGGACGATCAAGACAGAACGTCATGACAACCAAGTGATCTCGCTGCGAGGTCTGACCTCACCTGCCTCACACTTCCCTAATCGTTCGTACCCATGTGGACATGGCGCACCCCGAAAAGTTAGGTGCCGTGACGGTGCTACACTTGGGAGAACACTAACTACTTGATATTTTTGTGAGAGATCACCCTAATAAAAGCGACTACCGCGCAATCAAGAAGGGTGCATCATAAGGGATAAACATCTCAGGCAATTCATAATAGCATGATATGGTATAGCCCTTTCTGACGGAGAAGTCTTTCATTTCTTCGTCTTCGGCATTCGCGTCGGTGTTCACCTTCGCGAAGATTGCCACCACCTTGTCGATGCACCAGATAATATTGCTATCTCTATAGCTAATAAAATAATGCATTACACAAGGTTGACACGCAGGTCATTTAAAGTGCAATCATATGGCTCCAGCCATCATGCCAAATCATGACACGCAGGTCATGTTAATCAATTTACATCATATAGACATCTCATACATAATCAAATTATTATGAGCACTGCTATACCACATCATATGCACATGCAAACCCTCCTGCAAAACCAAGTTAGACGTCTCTAATCGGTTCATGCAAAAACTTGTTTTACGTGGCTTCTAAGGTTTCGAAACAAACCGAAGCTACCAACGTCCATCATCAAGTATGATAATCCAAGTCGCTAGATTAACAATGCGGGGTGTATGAAGCACGAGATAATAAAATCTCGAACCCCATACTAAACTTCGTCATACGCATGACCCCCGTGCAGATCATATCTGCATTGCCCTTTTGTCTGCGAAATTTCATCTTTCTTTTTAACTACGGTGGAATTCAATGAACTGTTAGGACTTCGTTGATCAATCAGGATCGCGGATTGCTAGAACCTTGAAACTCCACCATACTGTTATCAAGATCAGAAATATGCAAATTCCAGGGAAGCAACAAGAACATCGGGTAACAGATTTCATCTGCTACCCGCACAAATAATTTTCAGTAATAGAACTCATCTACTACCTAATTATATTGTGCAACACCCATACATCTCTATGTATTCTAGATCGCAACCTGCATCTACGCATAGCATGGCTCATGATGCCACTGTAGGGTAACGCAGCAGAAAACAAAAAATTTCCGACCTACGCACCAGCCCAGGACCACTATGGAGACTGCATGCAAGGTTTGATCATTTTCGTTACCGACTCGTAGCGCAGCGGAAGTAGAGTCGATGACGATCGGCGGTGCAGATCCCCGCAGCTAGGATTTACAACCTCCCAACCGTGAGGATGTATACCCTCATCTTCCCTTCGAACAGCCCTCCGGGAGGCGGTCGGACAGTCCCCCGGACGGTGTCGCGGACAGCCCTTCGGGAGGACCTTCGAAACTCGAACGGTCACTCGGACAGCCCTTCGGGAGGACTCACAGAACTCGGACCGTCACTTGGACAGCCCTTCGGGAGGCACTCACGAACAGCCCTTCGGGCACTAAGATCGAAACTACGACCTCTCTATAGAGTTGCACACATACGGTGTCATCTATCCGGCAGGGCTTCGCCGTCCAGAACTAGTTCCCACCGGAACCCAGACAGCCTTTCGGCTCTACGAAACTCTTTTCGTTGGAGGGAGAGAGAAGCCAGATAATTGCATGGCACTTGTATGTGAGAATGGATGAGTTTTGGGCTGCCCCCTCCACCTCTATTTATAGGAGAAGGAGGGGTGGAGGGGCTGAAATTTCAGCCACATCCATCCATGTCATCTCCAAGATATTTTGGAGCAAAAGCCCAAAATAATGGCTTTCCATAAAGCAATCCATAAAGCACTTTCACTATTCACGACAACATTTTTCAGCGTCCGTTCGAACTGAAAATATTTATGTGGGCTTAGAACATTTCCAGTACCCACTAAAATAATTTTCAATGCGTTCTGGAACAATTCCAGTTTAGTGATTTCATCTGCGAAAAGCATCTGAAGCGGTTCCGGCAGCCCCGGAACATTTCCGGTTTTTCTTCCAGAAAATTCCCAGAAGTTTCCAGAATGATTCTGGCATCCTCCAAGAATTATCAGGCATGTGCCGAAACCATTTTGACTCAATGGTATCCCCTGAAACAACTTTTCAGTTTCACCGGAACTCATCCGGTGACCTCTCTCTGCGGAACTTTTCCGCTGTCCGAAACTTTTCGGTGTCCGAAACTTTTTCGGTGATTTTCTCTCAGACTCCCTGTCTAGTATTCAGCAGATAGATGACCCTTAAGCGTGTGACCCTATAGGTTCGGTGAAGTATAGACATGACCTGGAACCCCTTCCGATCAATGATCAACATCGGAGCCGTGGACACCCATATTGACCCCTATACCCACACGAATGAATATTCGAGTGAACCTTCAGTTGCCGTGTGCTATTCCTGTTGCTTCGCGATATGTTACAAATACCCGAGGTGAGACATGTAGGCATTCCCGTGGATCAACAACTTGTCCACTATGCTAGTTACCTCGTTACCGGTATTGTTCTCTTTTCTCGTTACCGTGTTCCGGCATCCCCGTGATCAAATCACATAGTGTCTGGCCAGACGATGATGGATACCGTAACACCGAGAGGGCCTAGAGATATCTCTCCATCGTCGGAGGAGCAAATCCCAATCTTGAGCTATCAAGTTACTTGACATACTTTCCCATGAACCCGTAAGCCGCCGTAATAGCCATCCATTTACGGATGACGTTTAACAAACCCCAAAGTTCATGAATCAAGCATGAAGAAACTCGATACTCTCATGGTCTGAGGAATCATGCAAACATTAACCATCTCTGTGTTATTAACCATAAACTTGTGACGAATGTATCTCATAGCATAACATCAATTCGGGTCGATTCAACACAAATGTCCTTCCTGACATTGTGCCCTCAAAGTTGCTGGCATAGACATGCCCATGATTGGGAAAACATAATCATCATGCAACACTTGAGCTAGTCTTAGAGGCACGACTAGGAATATATTTTACCGTTTATTATACCACACATGCACATGGGTTTTCCCCAGAGCCTTTATGGATATACGGGCTCGGGAACCATAGCAGTTATAGCATGGAATATAAACTTAATTATGAACAGGGAGATAATTAATAACATTTATTATTGCCTCTAGGCCGCCAATGCTTGAGAGGCTTTAGCTCGATGTAGAGAAACAAGTCAAGATGCTTGAGATGGAGGCGGAGAAGCAAGCAAAGATGCTCGAGATCGAGGCCGCCAATGCCAAGACCAAGGCAAAAGAAGTGGTTCTCGCAAGCATGATGATGGGGGTGGAGATCATGAAGGTGGACCTAAACACCGTGTCACCGAGGAAGAGGCCATGGTTCGAGAAGATGCAGGCCGACATGCTCAAGTTCAACGACGAGTGATCTATGGCGGAGAGCGCCATCCTTTTTTTGTATGCCAGCAAGTGTGCTGGTACGACCACGGCCGAGATGGCGTGGTCAAAGTCCCGCCCCTTTTTTGTGTGCTGGCATGTGTCCCGGCCGCCAGCAAGTGCGACAGCATGAACCGTGTGGTGGTTTTTTTGGAGGCTGACATTGTATACCGGCCGCTGGCATGGCACCGGCATGAACTTTGGGCGATGGCATGACCGCTGGCATGAAATATATATGGTCATGGGCCATTTAAGTTTATGTGTGGACATGAAATGGGTCGCGCCGATTGGGCGCACGGCCGACCCAAAACAAAAACAGGACGAACGCCGAGCGGATGACCGACCCAAACGGACGAAAAGCGGACAAAACGCGCGTCCGTTTCGATCGGCGCGTTGGAGTTGCTCTAATCCCTACGTTTCAAAATACTTGAAAAGATGTAAGTTTATACTATGTCAAACTTCTTTAATTTGACCATGTATATAGAAAATATATTAGCATCGACAAAATAAAAAATGCATAGTGTGAAAATATATTTTATAATGAATCTAATGATACTAATTTGATGTCATAGATGTTGCTATATTTTTTAATTGACTAGGTTAAACATGAAGACATTTGACTTAGCAAAAACCTTAAACTTCAAGTAATTTGGAATGAATAGTGCACTTGTTCAGTACTACCTCTGTCTTGGTTTATTGATCCCTTTAGTATTTTGTGCCAAATTTTGACCATGAATTTAATTAACAAAATGTTAATGCATGATACGTATCCAATGTATCTATAATTTTTGATTGTTCCATGCAGTTATATTATCATTCTTGGATGTTTTACACTCATTTTATAGCAACTTTATATCATTTTTTGGGACTAACCTATTGACATAGTGCCCAGTGTCAGTTGCTGTTTTTTGCTTGTTTTATTACTTCATAGAAAATTAATACCAAACAGAGTCCAAACACAGCGACACTTTTTGAAGATTTTTTCTGGACCAGAAGACACCTGTTGGGCCAAAGCAGTACCAGAGGGGAGCTCTGAGGGGAGCACAACCCACCAGGGCGCGCCTGGGGGCCCAGGCGCACCCAGGTGGGTTGTGCCCACCTCGGTGGCCTCCCACACCGCCTCTTTGCTCTATAAACACCCCAATATTCTAGAAACCCTAGGGGAGTCGACGAAAATCAATTCTAGACACCAAAAGTTCAAGAACCACCAGATCCAATCTAGACACCATCACGGAGGGGTTCATCATCCTCATTGGTGCCTCTCCGATGATGCGTGAGTAGTTCATTGTAGACCTACGGGTCCGTAGTTAGTAGCTAGATGGCTTCCTCTCTCTATTTTGATTCTCAATACAATGGTCTCTTGGAGATCTATTTAATGTAACTCTTTTTGCGGTGTGTTTGTTGGGATCCGATGAACTTTGAGTTTATGATCAGATCTATGTTTTTATCCATGAAAGTTATTTGAATCTTTTGATCTCTTATATGCATGATTACTTATAGCCTCGTATTTTTTCTTCGAATCTTTGTTTTAGTTAGGCCAACTAGATCGATTTTTCTTGCCATGGGAAGAGGTGCTTTGTGATGGGCTCGATCTTACGGTGCTTGATCCCAGTGACAGAAGGGGAAACGATAAGTATGTATCGTTGCCATTAAGGATAACAAGGTGGGGTCTAATTCCTACATGAATAGATCTTGTTTACATCATGTCATCATTCTTATTGCATTACTCCATTTTTCCATGAACTTAATACACTAGATGCATGCTGGACAGAGGTCGATGTGTGGAGTAATAGTAGTAGATGCAGGCAGGAGTCGGTCTACTAATCTTGGACGTGATGCTTATATAATGATCATTGCCTGGATATCATCATAATTATTTGAAGTTCTATCAATTGCCCAACAGTAATTTGTTTACCCACCGTATGCTATTTTTCTCGAGAGAAGCCACTAGTGAAATCTACGGCCCCCGGGTCTTTTCTTTATCATATTTGCCTTCAAGATCTATTTTTATTCGCTTTTATTTTCAGATCTATATTTCCAAAAACCCAAAAATACCTTGCTGCACTTTATTTTATTTTGCATTTATTCAAGATCTATTTATCCAATCTATCATATTTTTATCCCGTCAACTCGACAATTTTTGGCACCGTTACCCGAAAGGGATTGACAACCCCTTTAACATGTCGGGTTGCAAGTATTTGTTCTTTGTGTGCAGGTACTGTTTACGTAGTGTTGCGTGATTCTCCTACTGGTTCGATAACCTTCGTCTCATCACTGAGGGAAATACCTACCGTCGCTGTGCTGCCTCATCCCTTCCTCTTTGGGGAAGTACCGACATAGTTCAAGCCGCAATCAAAAGGAATTTCTGGCGCTGTTGCCGGGGAGACATCATCAACATCTACCAGGTTCCTAATCACAAATCTCATCTCCTTGCAATTTACATTATTTGCCATTTGTCTATCATTTTCATCTCCCCCACTTCACAAAAATTTGCCGTTTTATTCGCCCTCTTTTTCGTTCGCCTTTTTCTTGTTAGATCTCATGTTTGCTTGTGCCTTCTATTTGCTTGCATCTTTGCTTGCTAAAAATCTATTGATATGGATCCTCATCTATTTGCTAATCTTTTCGAAAGATCCAATTATGATGAACCCATTGCTAGTGAATTGAGTTCACTAGATTATCTTTATGAAGTTTTGCTTGAAATTTATGAATCTGAAAATTGTGATGAAGTGTTAAAAGAAGAAATTTATGAAGTGATTCATGATAGCTCCTTAGATGAAAAGCATGATTGCAATGATGTTATTATAAATTCTATTAATGTCAATTGTGCTAATAAAATGCAAAACCCCAAGCTTGGGGATGCTACTATTGCTATGTCCACTACTTATTGCAATGATCATGATTGGGGTGATAATGATTCTTATGATCTTGAAAATTTATTTAAGCCTCATGATGAATATGATATTGATAATAATGTTTGCAAAAATATTGAAAGTGGGTTTGGAAGAGCGTCAACTTTAGGTAAAAATAATCCCACATATTTGGAGAGTGTTCAATCTTATGAAATTTTTTATGAAAGTGGGTTTGGAGAGGTCATGACTTTAGTTGATGTTAATCCCACTATGTTGGAAGATTATAAAACTTTTATGCATGTGGATCATGAAGAGAAAATTTTATATGATGGCTATATTGTTGAATTTGAATATGATCCCACATATAATTATTATGAGAGAGGGAAATATGGTTGTAGAAATTTTCATGTTACTAAATTACCTCTCTTCATGTTGGGATTGTCTATGTTTTATTCTTCTTCCTTGCATATGCTAGTCTTTGCTTGTTTTAATAATTTGTTTGATTATAAAATGCCTATGCATAGGAAGTATGTTAGACTTAAATGTGTTTTCACATGCTACATGTGTAGGAGATATGCCCTAGAGGCAATAATAAATGTTATTGATTATCTCCCTGTTCATAATTAGGTTTATGTTCCATGCTATAACTGCTATGGTTCTCGGGTCTGCAATAAAACGAGGCTTGGAGGAAGACTCATATGCACGTGTGGGATAATAAATGATAAAATGTATTCCTAGTCAAGCCTCTATGACTGGCTCAAGTATTGCATGATGGTTCTGTTTTCCTGATCATGGGCATGTCTATGCCAGCAACTTTGAGGGCACAATGTTAGAAGAACATTTGTGTTGAATCGACCCGAATTGATGTTATGCTATGAGATACATTCGTCACTAGTTAATGGTTAATAACACAGAGATGGTTAATGTTTGCATGATTCCTTAGACCACGAGAGTATCGAGTTTCTTCATGCTTGCTTCATGAACTTTGGGGTTTGTTAAACGTCATCCGTAAATGGGTGGCTATTACGGCGGCTTACGGGTTCATGGAAGAGTGTGTCAAGTAACTTGATAGCTCGAGATTGGGATTTGCTCCTCCGACGATGGAGAGATATCTCTGGGCCCTCTCGGTGTTACGGTATCCATCATCGTCTGGCCAGACACTTTGTGATTTGATCACGGGGATGCCGGAACACGGGAACGAGAAAAGAGAACGATACCGGTAACGAGGTAACTAGCATAGTGGACAAGTTGTTGATCCACGGAAATGCCTACATGTCTAACCTCGGGTATTTGTAACATATCGTGAAGCAACAGGAATAGCACACGGCAACTGGAGGTTCACTCGAATATTCATTCGTGTGGGTATAGGGGTCAATATGGGTGTCCACGGCTCCGATGTTGATCATTGATCGGAAGGGGTTCCGTGTCATGTCTATACTTCACCGAACCTATAGGGTCACATGCTTAAGGGTCATCTATCTGCTGAATACTAGACAGGGAGTCTGAGAGAAAATCACCGAAAAAGTTTCGGACAGCGGAAAAGTTCCGCAGAGAGAACACCGGATGAGTTTCGGTGAAACTGAAAAGTTGTTTCGGGGTATTCCATTAAGTCAAATTGGTTTCGGCACATGCCTGATAATTCTTGGAGGGTGCCAGAATCATTCTGGAAACTTTCTTGAATTTTCTGGGATGAAAACCGGAAATGTTCCGGAGCTGCCGGAACCACTTCAGATGCTTTTCGCAGATGAAAATCACTAATCTGGAATTGTTTCAGAACGCGTTGAAAATTATTTTAGTGGGTACTGGAAATGTTCTAAGCCCACATAAATATTTTCAGTTCGAACGGACGCTGAAAAATGTCGTCATGAATAGTGAAAGTGCTTTTTGGGTTACTTTTTGGAAAGCCACCTTTTTGGGCTTTTGCTCCAAAATATCTTGGAGATGACATGGATGGATGTGGCTGAAATTTCAGCCCCTCCACCCCTCCTTCCCCTATAAATAGAGGTGGAGGGGGCTGCCCAAACTCACTCATTCTCACATACAAGTGCCATGCAATAATCTGGCTTCTCTCTCCCTCCCACGAAAAGAGTTTCGTAGAGCCGAAAGGCTGTCTGGGTTCCGGTGGGAACTAGTTCTGGACGGCGAAGCCCTGCCGGATAGATGACACCGTATGTGTGCACCTCTGTAGAGAGGTCGTAGTTTCGATCTTAGTGCCCGAGGGGCTGTTCGAGAGTGCCTCCCGAAGGGCTGTCCAAGTGACGGTCCGAGTTCTGTGAGTCCTCCCGAAGGGCTGTCCGAGTGACGGTCCGAGTTTTTGGGGTCCTCCCGAAGGGCTGTCCGCGACACCGTCCGGGGACTGTTCGACCGCCTCCCGGAGGGCTGTCCGAGGGGCAGATGAGGGAGTACATCCTCGCGGTTGGGAGGTTGTAAATCCTAGCTGCGGGGATCTGCACCGCCGATCGTCATCGACTCTACTTCCGCTGCGCTACGAGTCGGTAACGAAAATGATCAAACCTTGTATGCAGTCTCCATAGTGTTCCTGGGCTGGTGCGTAGGTCGGGAAATTTTTGTTTTCTGCTGCGTTTCCCTACAGTGGCATCATGAGCCGTGCTATGCATAGATGCAGGTTGCGATCTAGAATACATGGAGATGTATGGGTGTTGCACAATATAATTAGGTAGTAGATGAGTTCTATTACTGAAAATTATTTGTGCGGGTAGCAGATGAAATCTGTTACCCGAGGTTCTTGTTGCTTCCCTAAAATTTGCATATTTCTGATCTTGATAACAACATGGTGGAGTTTCAATGTTCTGGCAATCCGCGATCCTGATTGATCAACGAAGTGCTAACAGTTTATTGAATTCCACCGTAGTTAAAAAGAAAGATGAAATTTCGCAAACGAAAGGGCAATGCAGATATGATCTGCACGGGGGTCATGCGTATGACGAAGTTTAGTATGGGGCTCGAGATTTTATTATCTCGGTTTTCATACACCTTGAAAAGTTAATCTAGCGACTTGAATTATCATACTTGATGATGGACGTCGGTAGCTTCGGTTTGTTTCGAAACCTTAGAAGCCACGTAAAACAAGTTTTTGCTGAACCGATTAGAGGCGTCTAACTTGGTTTTGCAGGAGGGTTTGCATGTGCATGTGATGTGGTATAGCAGTGCTCATAATAATTTGATTATGTATGAGATGACTATATGATGTAAATTAATTAACATGACCTGCGTGTCATGATTCGGCATGATGGCTGGAGCCATATGATTGCACTTTAAATGATCTGCGTGTCAAACTTGTGTAATGCACTTATTTTATTAGCTATAGAGATAGCAATATTATCTGGTGCATCGACAAGGTGGTGGCAATCTTCGCAGAGGTGAACACCGACGCGAATGCCGAAGACGAAGAAATACAAGACTTCTCCGTCAGAAAGGGCTATACCATATCATGCTATTATGAATTGCCTGAGATGTTTATCCCTTATGATGCACCCTTCTTGATTGCGCGGTAGTCGCTTTTATTAGGGTGATCTCTCACAAAAATATCAAGTAGTTAGTGTTCTCCCAAGTGTAGCACCGTCTACAACACGTATCTTTTCGGGGTGCGCCATGTACACATGAGCACGAATGATTAGAGAGGTGTAAGGCGGGTGAAGGTCAGACCTCACTGCGTGATCACTTGGTTGTCTTGACGTTCAGGCAGGACAGTCCTGAGCTCGGAACACACGCATCGAAAGATGGACAAGAGTCACATAGAGATGTGATTGGCAAGTTGGCCTACCGATTGAAATTCACGTCATCAGTGATGAACCCATCAATGGCGTCGAATTGAAATGCGGATCTTGAATCACTCACAATCAATTATGAGAGATATTGATTTGAGTGGGAGTGCACTGTAGAATTAACTTGTTTAATTCTCAGTGCAATTAATTTTGAACACTGTCTAAGTGTGATTTGCATAATAGTTGTAGAATAATGGCTCGCATTTCCACCTTCCCTGTTAAAATTGAATAGCTGTTAAATATCTGGTTAAAACTTTACGGTTGGTAACGTAATGTGAGGATTGTCCTCAAGAGTGCCGAGAAGGACTTTGTCCTATCGCATACTTTCGGTATTCTTTCGCTTATGCTATGGATCATGTGACTCTCATCCTTCGATTCAAAAGCTAGAATTCCGTTTTAGTCAAGTGCAATACATTTGCTTCCATGAGACCCGAACTTCGAAAGTTTGGATAGTTATGTGATATTCATGGAATCTGAAAATCATTTTCAGAGACAGACAAAGGCTAAAAGATATGAGATATCCAAAGCAATGTTTGTTTGCAAACTATTAGTAAAGGAGTTTACTATGCATTAGACTGATAAGAGAGGGATCCAGAAGAACGCCTGTCATATGATGAAAGGTGAATAAAACAACAACTTAAAGAGAAAGGAAGTGTCCGAAGGGTGTTAGTGAAACTTTCATGCCTAGGAAGTCCAGGGCTAACGCCACTCTTAAGTTGGGTGCTTCTTCTGAGAGTAGGAGAAATACTGAAAGTTAAACTGTTAGAAGTATAAAGGCAGAAAGAAAGAAGACTGGAATATCCAGCTCATGTATGAATGTCATACAAGTTTTTGATGTATAGAAGGCTGGTCAAAGATATGGTTCTTGGGAATTATGGTTAAACATGTTAATCACTAATTCTTGGGTATTGTGAGTTAATCACAAAGATACCCGCTCGATTGCATTCTGTTGCAACTCGATGTAAGAACTACTACGGCCTGAAAGACTAGCCAGGAATGAGGTTGAGATACACACATGGAACATAGTAAATGTTATTATACCTTCCATCGGTGTATTACCTATGTATTTACTTTCATAATTTATTTTAGAGTTTCACACTCTAGGCCTTTGCATAAGGTATCTTGCAAGAAAGTTGTTCATAAGAGAACTTTTTATGTTCGATGTTATGAATAACATAAGGGCCATACTTTCATTGAGAATGAGATGTATGTTATGAATAATGATAATAATATATTACCTCTGGATTTACTTTCATAATTCATTTTAGAGTTTTACACACTCTAGCCCATTGCACAATGTTGTTGCAAAAGGGTTGTTCATAGAAGAACAATTGTTGTTCAGTATTATGAATAACATAAAGGGCCATGCTTCCATCCGAGATTGGACGTATGTTATGAATATTGATGGTAATATGATACATCTATAACACTGACGCTAAATGTCGCAAGACTAAAAGAATACCACACAAGTGTGGCACTGCATTTGGTCACATTGGAGAAACGCGCATGGAAAACTCCATTATGATGGATTTTGAAGTCGTTTGATTTTGAATCATCTGACACTTGCAAATTTCCTCCGAAAAGTGAAGTGACTGAAATACCGTTCACAGGCCATAAGGAACGAGCAACAAACTTATTGGTAATCATACATTTTGATGTGTGTAGTTCAATAAATGTTGCAAGTAGTGGATTTATCTATCTTCAGAAATGACTCAAGTAGATATAAGGATATTTACTTGATGAGATGTAAGTCTGGATCTTTGGAAATCCTTCAAAAGGTTTTCAAAAATGAAGTAGAAGTTATTGTAACAAGAAAATTATGTTTCTACAATTTGATTGCAGAAAGGAATATTTGAGTTACAAGTTTAGCGAATGTCTGATGAGTTGTGAAAAGAGTTTCATAACTTACACCACCCGGAACACCACTGTGAGTGAAAAGTCCGTGAAGATGTAATCGAACCATTTATGACATGGTAAGATCAAATATGACATAAATATATTTGCCATTATCCCTTTTGAAAGTGATGCTTTAGAGACTGCGGCTTTTACACTGAAAAGAGCTCCATCAGGTCTGTTGAAATGATGCCATGGTATGGTACGCCCAACCATGTTATATATCTTTTCTTAACATTTGGAATATGGGGCTTGTGTAAAAGGTTACAAACCTATTCCAAATCAGACAAGTGCTACTTTGTAGGTTATCCCAAGTCATTGGGTATTCCTCCCTCACTATGCCGAGGCAAATAGGTTTGCCACAAAGAACGGTATGCTTTTTGAAGAAAATGGTTCTTTCAAAAAGGTGAGTCGGAGAATAATGCAACTCGACAAGATAAACAGTATCTTCGTCATCAGATCAAAGAAAAGGAACCTTGGAAGTAATTCCGGAGTTTCCTACTGCGACTGATACGGAAGTCTCTACAATAAAATGTATGGATTTCGGTCGAACTTGCAGCTGAACCATGTAGGCAAGGCTCGTGCAAACCTCTCAGGTGCGCAGACGAGATATTGTTGTTAGACAATAGTATACCTACGATACACAAGGAAGCGTTGATGGGCCCTGACTCCGGAATTGGCTGAATGCCAATACAATCCGAGATAGTTTCCATATGAATGTTTCAAGATTAAAATCTTGATACACCTTTCGGAAGACTTAGAGTCTAACGAGTATTTGTGGAACTAAAAACTGATACGGATAAAAATGTTTTATCCATAAAGCTTGACTTGTTTAAATAACAAGTTCAAGGAGTTGACTACGATGAGGTTGTTTCACCATAGCGATGCTTAAAGTCGGTTCGGGTTGAACTAGCAATTAACACATATTTCAAATCATGAGATATGAAACAAGGATGACGAAAGGATTTCCATATGATGGAAATAAAACCAAGGACTTGCATGTGTTACAGTCCAAGGTATTTTGTCATTCCAGAGGATGCTAGTAAGTATGCAAACTTCAGAGTTCCAGCAATGGACAGAAGAGAGCAAAATGGAGTTGGAATCTTTGTGGTTTGATGAAATGGTCAAAAAGGGTTTTGACTTCATCAATGGGTAACGAAGATGCTTGTGATTCAAGAAAGTAAGTGGGAGCATAATAATATTTCTAAAAACGTTGTGTGCTTGACACATTGTTAATTGGAAATAAATTTCTTGACACGAATTAGGACTTCATTTGAAAATAGTTTTTCGATGAAGTGCTTGGGCTAAATAGCCTTGATATTAGGCATGATGATCTATGGAGATAGATTTACCTGATGGGGCTGAGCAAAGATACATATTGACAAAATGCTAAAACCTTTTAGCATTAAAAATGTCAAGGAGTGATTCTTGCCGAAGTCACATGGAAAGAGTTTTTGCAAGATTCGGTGTCCCAAAACACTGATGAGCAAAACACATGATGGAGATTCCACACACCTTTGTGTTTGGATTAATCATGTATTCCATGGTATGTAAAACAACCAGATATGTCCAATACTCCCAAAGTTGTTGCGAGTATAGATACCAAAGGGATCAAAAGTATTGATCAAGGGACAACAGTGAAAAAGGGTCATTGAGTACTATAGTAGCACTGATGACAAGTTTTCTCGCAAGCGGAGATCATGAAGAGTTCGTTGTAAAAGGTTACATCGAAGCAGTCTTCATCAATGCTCCAAGCGATTTTCGATTTAAATTGAGGGTTTTGTGTAACACACAATGTGGTGGCACAGTTAGTTGGAAAATGTTCCAAACAAGTTACTGTGGCGAATTCTATAACAGAGGCGAAGTATGTTGCCGCTTTTAAAAGCGACAAAGAAGATGTTGAATCATATAGTTCATTCATGAACTTAGTATGGTTCCAAGATGGCTTTTGTCAATGGGACACTACTGCAGGTAGTTGCTCCATAACTCAGTCTGAGGAATCCAGGTTCGACCTGTGATTCACATACATACAAAACCAAGTCCACACAAAATATGAATTTTGTGAAAGCGTGAAAACACGAGGATATGCAAAGATACACACGGAGCTGAAGTCATCAGATCCGTTGGACATTCAGGCTATACCACAAGCGAAGCATATTTACACCGGTGTGCCACAGGTGTAAAGTGCATTAGCATTAACTAGATTATTGACTCTAGTGCAAGTGGGAGTGTAGGAGATATGCCCTAGAGGCAATAATAAATGTTATTGATTATCTCCCTGTTCATAATTAGGTTTATGTTCCATGCTATAACTGCTATGGTTCTCGGGTCTGCAGTAAAACGAGGCTTGGAGGAAGACTCATATGCACGTGTGGGATAATAAATGATAAAATGTATTCCTAGTCAAGCCTCTATGACTGGCTCAAGTGTTGCATGATGGTTCTGTTTTCCTGATCATGGGCATGTCTATGCCAGCAACTTTGAGGGCACAATGTTAGAAGAACATTTGTGTTGAATCGACCCGAATTGATGTTATGCTATGAGATACATTCGTCACTAGTTAATGGTTAATAACACAGAGATGGTTAATGTTTGCATGATTCCTTAGACCATGAGAGTATCGAGTTTCTTCATGCTTGCTTCATGAACTTTGGGGTTTGTTAAATGTCATCCGTAAATGGGTGGCTATTACGGCAGCTTACGGGTTCATGGAAGAGTGTGTCAAGTAACTTGATAGCTCGAGATTGGGATTTGCTCCTCCGACGATGGAGAGATATCTCTGGGCCCTCTCGGTGTTACGGTATCCATCATCGTCTGGCCAGACACTTTGTGATTTGATCACGGGGATGCCGGAACACGGGAACGAGAAAAGAGAACGATACCGGTAACGAGGTAACTAGCATAGTGGACAAGTTGTTGATCCACGGAAATGCCTACATGTCTAACCTCGGGTATTTGTAACATATCGTGAAGCAACAGGAATAGCACACGGCAACTGGAGGTTCACTCGAATATTCATTCGTGTGGGTATAGGGGTCAATATGGGTGTCCACGGCTCCGATGTTGATCATTGATCGGAAGGGGTTCCGTGTCATGTCTATACTTCACCGAACCTATAGGGTCACATGCTTAAGGGTCATCTATCTGCTGAATACTAGACAGGGAGTCTGAGAGAAAATCACCGAAAAAGTTTCGGACAGCGGAAAAGTTCCGCAGAGAGAACACCGGATGAGTTTCGGTGAAACTGAAAAGTTGTTTCGGGGTATTCCATTAAGTCAAATTGGTTTCGGCACATGCCTGATAATTCTTGGAGGGTGCTAGAATCATTCTGGAAACTTTCTCGAATTTTCTGGGATGAAAACCGGAAATGTTCCGGAGCTGCCGGAACCACTTCAGATGCTTTTCGCAGATGAAAATCACTAATCTGGAATTGTTTCAGAACGCGTTGAAAATTATTTTAGTGGGTACTGGAAATGTTCTAAGCCCACATAAATATTTTCAGTTCGAACGGACGCTGAAAAATGTCGTCATGAATAGTGAAAGTGCTTTTTGGGTTACTTTTTGGAAAGCCACCTTTTTGGGCTTTTGCTCCAAAATATCTTGGAGATGACATGGATGGATGTGGCTGAAATTTCAGCCCCTCCACCCCTCCTTCCCCTATAAATAGAGGTGGAGGGGGCTGCCCAAACTCACTCATTCTCACATACAAGTGCCATGCAATAATCTGGCTTCTCTCTCCCTCCCACGAAAAGAGTTTCGTAGAGCCGAAAGGCTGTCTGGGTTCCGGTGGGAACTAGTTCTAGACGGCGAAGCCCTGCCGGATAGATGACACCGTATGTGTGCAACTCTATAGAGAGGTCGTAGTTTCGATCTTAGTGCCCGAGGGGCTGTTCGAGAGTGCCTCCCGAAGGGCTGTCCAAGTGACGGTCCGAGTTCTGTGAGTCCTCCCGAAGGGCTGTCCGAGTGACGGTCCGAGTTTTTGGGGTCCTCCCGAAGGGCTGTCCGCGACACCGTCCGGGGACTGTTCGACCGCCTCCCGGAGGGCTGTCCGAGGGGCAGATGAGGGAGTACATCCTCGCGGTTGGGAGGTTGTAAATCCTAGCTGCGGGGATCTGCACCGCCGATCGTCATCGACTCTACTTCCGCTGCGCTACGAGTCGGTAACGAAAATGATCAAACCTTGTATGCAGTCTCCATAGTGTTCCTGGGCTGGTGCGTAGGTCAGGAAATTTTTGTTTTCTGCTGCGTTTCCCTACAACATGATGCTCTCATCGTGTCTCAATTACTATCTTTCATGTGAGCATCATTGAAATCTTATGCCTAGCTAGGGGCATAAAACGATAGCGCTTGTTGGGAGGCAACCCAATGAATAAAATTTATTTTTGTCTTTTTCTTTCTGTTCTTGAGTGTATGCACAATTATGCTACTGTTATGATTGTGTTTTTTATGTTTTAATTAGTGTTTGTGCCAAGCAAAGCCTTTGGGATCATGTTGGGTGATAGTTGCTTTGATCTTGCTGAAAAACAGAAACTTTGTGCGCCAGTCACAGAATTGTTAAAAATCACAGAAGCGTGATAAAATTCTGAATTTTTTACACAAGATTGATATACAAATTGCCTATGTTGTCCTAACTTTTCAGAACTTTTAGATTAGAGAAGTATTCGAAGTTTTCAGATTGCTACAGACTGTTCTGTTTTTGACAGATTCTGTTTTCTTTGCGTTGTGTGCTTATTTCGATGAATCTATGGTTTGTATTGGAGGGTATAAGCTATAGGAAAGTTGGAATACAGTAGATATAATGCAAAAAATAAAATATGAATGGGTTTGCAACAATACTTATAGTAGTGATTTGCTTTGTTATACTAACGGATCTCACGAAGGTTTTGTTGAGTTTTGTGTGATTGAAGTTTTCAAGTTTTGGGTGAGATCACGATGGATGAAGGAATAAGGAGTAAGAAGAGCCTAAGCTTGGGGATGCCCACGGCACCCCAAGCTATTATTTAAAAGAGAAGCAAGCAACTAAGCTTGGGGATGCCTCGAGTGGCATCCTCTCTTTCTTCTAACGACCATCGGTATTTTACTTGGAGCTATATTTTTATTCGTCACAAATCATGAGTTTTGCTTGGAGCGTCTTGTATGATATGAGTCTTTGCTTGTTTTGCTTTTCATTTTAAGTCATGAATCCTTGCTGGACACACCTATTTGAGAGAGCCAAAATTATGCTATGACTTGTTAGAATTGCTCTCTATGCTTCACTTAAATCTTTATGAGCTATGGAATTGCTCTAATGCTTCACTTATATCTTTTTGAGCACGGCCACTACTGGAAACAGAGAATTTGCCATCAGTCAGCTCTTTGCCGTCTACTACCGGATGGCAAAGAAGGTCTTTGCCGTATGCTTATAAATAACGGACGGCAAAGACATGGCTGACGGCAAAGAGCCTGGTTGCCATCAGCCATTTCTTTGTCGTCCGCTGGCCGACGGCAAAGAGGTGGGTGGGGTCCAGTGGAGGCCTAAACCCTAACGGCCCACCAGACCCACCTCATTGCCGTCCGCTGGCTGACGGCAAACTAAACGCTACTACGGCGCACCCCAACCACCCCACCCCCCACTATATCACTCACCGCGCCCCCGACCCCAACCGCCACCGCCGCCGCCGCCCCCGACCCCCACCGCCCTCGCAGCCGCCCCGCGGCAGCACCGCCCCGCGTCCTCGCCGCCGCCCCGCCGCCCCGCGGGCCTTGCCGCCCTCGCGCCGCCCTCACCGCCGCCCCACTCCGGTGAGCTCCGGTGAGCCTCTCCCCTCTTTTTTTTCTGCTGTTAGTTAGGTTAGTAATTAGGTTAGTTACTAGTGTTAGTTAGGTTAGTTCTAGAAAAAAAATTATTACGAGAAGAAAAGAAGAAGAATAAGTAGAAGAAGAGGAGAAGAAGAAAAGGGGGAGGAGAAGAAAAGAAGAAGAAGAAGAAGAAGAAGAAGAAGAAGAAGAAGAAGAAGAAGAAGAAGAAGAGAAGAAGAAGATGATGATGAAAAAGAAGGAAGAAGAAGATAAAAAAAGTAGAAAAAGTAGAAAAACAAAGAAAAGAAGGAAAAGAAGGTCGAGGGGTCGAGGATCGAGGATCGCCGAGGGGTCGAAGTTTTTTTCATAGTTTGAAGTGTCGATGCTTTATGTGATGTGATGTCCTAATTTTTCTTGACTCGATCGGTAAAATTTGCGGGCTTTGTACTATTTCATCTCCTTGGAGTCATCATTGGTCGTAGTTTTTTGTCCGTGATCCCGCCGTTGTTCGACTACTTCCTCTACAGCCGAGGGTGAGCTACGAATCCATCTTCACCTCCTACGCTCTTTTAATCATGTCAGTAGATTTCATTTTCATGTTAAGTCGCGTAACCAGTATGCGTCTCCCGTCCGAAAGGGTTGCATCGATAAATATGCATACAGTTGCATATTTATCACCGTAACTCATTCGGATTGTCCAGTGATTTCCACGGACAGCCCGAGTATGTGTAGATTGGGTACGTTCTCCATGCTCTATCCCATTCCGAGACAAAATTTTGTCAGCGCCTCCCTGTTGTTCTTCGGATGCACATTCTCTCGGCTTTTTGCCGAGACGTGTATCAGGAGAACAGCGGGGAGGTGCTGCCGAAATTTTGTCTCGGAATGGGGTAGAGCATGGAGAACATACTCAATCTACACATACTCGGGTGGGATTAGGACCTATCTTACCTATTAGAGTGTAGGTTGCATGGACGTAATAAAATTGACAAACTAGATTAACTAATGAATATACATGCTGAATTATATATATTTCTTGTCTGTCCAGTAGCTAAGCAAGATGAGTGATCGTGCGTGGATGTACACCGGTCGCACTAGTCAGAAAGAGATTACCAATGAATGGTTAACAAAAATCAAGGGGTTTGTGAAAGCTGCATTTGCAAATGGCCAGAGGAAAAACTGGTGCCCCTGTGTCCGGTGCAACAATTGGGAAAAGAGAACAAAGGATGAAATGGGCAAACACCTGCAGAAGAGTGGTTTTACGCCTGTTATACGGTGTGGACATTTCATGGTGAGTCTACCCAACGTGCCAGAGCTGAGGTGGTTTGTCGTCGCACCGACGAGCATGGTACTGGGATGGAAGAGATGGTGCAAAACTTTGATGATGCTCGGGATTCGGACGATGAGATGGACGAATCTGCAAAGGCCTTCAATGAAATGTTGGAGTCTTCAAAACGTCCTCTCCACGATCACACTGAGCTTTGTCAGCTGGATGCCATCTCACAAATAATGGCTCTGAAGGCTCAATTCAACTTGGGCAGAGAATGCTACGACGCGATGATGACAGTGTTTGGACGCTTTCTACCCAAAGGCCATGTACTGCCTGCAAACCTGTACCAGTCAGAAAAAATCCTCCGTGCTCTTATGATGCCCTATGAGAAGATACATGCCTGTGAGAAAGGATGTGCCTTATTTAGGCTTGAGTATGCGGACTTGAACTATTGTCCCATTTGCAAGTCTTCCAGGTATGTTGTGGTAGACAACGGTATCGGTGAGAAGACGCAGACCAAAATCCCCATTAATGTTCTTCGGTATATGCCAATCGTACCAAGACTTCAACGTCTTTTCATGGTCGAAGAGACGGCCAGACAGATGACATGGCACAAAACGGGCAAAAGAACCGAACTAGATGCAGATGGGAATCTGATGATGGTACACACATCGGATGGTGAAGCGTGGAAGCGCTTCGATGCATTACATGCGGAAAAAGCGGCAGATCCAAGGCATCCTCGAGTCGCCATCAGCACGGATGGGTTCAGTGTGTTTGGTCTAACGGCAACCCAATACAGTTGTTGGCCCGTATTTGTCTTTCCACTCAATCTCCCCCCCCCCCCTGGACAGATTATGCAAAGAAACAACATTTTCCTGACGTTGATAATTTCAGGGCCGAACTATCCGGGGAAGAATATGAATGTGTACATGCAGCCGCTTAAGGACGAATTGCAAGAAGCTTGGGATAATGGGTTCAAGACATACGACGCCTTTAGCAAACAGAACTTCATAATGCGTGTCTGGTACATGTACTCGATGCATGACTTGCTGGCGTATGCGCTATTCGTTGGCTGGTGTGTGCATGAAAGGTTCCCGTGCCCCACATGCAAGGCAGCTCTTGAGTTTCGTTGGCTGCAGGCGGGTCGCAAGTTTTCTTGCTTCGACTTGCATAGACAGTTCCTGGATCCTCGCCATAAGTTCAGGAAAGACAAGAAGAACTTCATGAAAGGTAGAGTTGTCAAAAACTCTGCACCACCTCCGTTGACAGGCCAAGAGACCCTAGATCAATTAAACGCTCTCGAGCCAGATCCAGAGCATCCAGGCTATTTCAAGGGGTATAATTTGAAACACGCCTGGACTCACAAGACATGCTTGTGGGATCTGCCTTACTTCAAAGACCTCCTTTGCCCACACAACATCGACGTGATGCACACTGAAAAGAATATCGCCGAGGCACTTTTTGGTACATTGTTCGGCATAGAGGGGAAGTCAAAGGATAATACTAAGGCTAGAGCCGATCAAGAGGCGCTATGTGATAGACCGTTACAAAACATGAAAGAACCGAAAGGAAAGCAGAACTAGAGAAGCCAAAGGCATGGTTCAATCTTGGAAGGCCAGCTATGAGGGAAATTATCTTGTGGGTGAAAATGCAGTTGATGTTCCCCGATGGGTATGCAGCGAATCTAAAGAGGGGAGCGAGTCTTGAAAAATTGAAAATATTTGGTCTCAAGAGTCATGATTGGCACATATGGTTTGAGCGGGTAATGCCAGTGATGTTGCGTGGCTTTATCCCTGAGGATGAATGGCTAGTACTGGCCGAGCTGAGCTATTTCTTTCGTGTTCTTTGTGCGAAAGAACTATCGCCTGCCGTGCTAGAAGGAATGGAAGAGTTGGCGCCGGAGTTGATCTGCAAGTTAGAGAAAATCTTTCCGCCGGGCTTCTTTAATCCAATGCAACACTTGATTTTGCATCTCCCAACCGAGGCAAGATTGGGGGGGGGGGCGTGCAAAATCGTTGGTGCTACACAACTGAGAGGATGCAAAAGACGCTCCGAGCAAAATATAAAAATAAACATAGAATTGAAGCATCGATGGCCGAGGCATTCATTACTGAGGAGGCGGCAAACTTCGTGACAGCACACTACGAAGATAAAAATCGTCATTTGCATAATCCGAAGCCTCGGTACAATGCTAGCGACCCTAAAAAAGGTGGATCCAACCTCAGCCTATTCAAAGGGAATCTCGCACCAGCCGGTGCTTCTAAATCAATATTGTTGGATGTCGAAGACTGGCAGACCATTTCGTTGTATATCTTCAACAACCTAACAGAAGTGCGGCCATACATCGAGTAAGTTATTGTGGTACATTGTTTTGCAACTTCTAATTCCTTTGAAAATCTGTTATTCCCGAATATTTGATACAGTCGATACGTCGCCAAATTCTCGGATGGAGCGGAGATCGAAAAGG
The DNA here is from genome assembly GCA_011799875.1 of Thinopyrum elongatum. NCBI lineage: Eukaryota > Viridiplantae > Streptophyta > Magnoliopsida > Poales > Poaceae > Thinopyrum > Thinopyrum elongatum. Next base: position 34,276,016 of record CM022298.1, read on the forward strand.
AATCCATCAAAGAGTATGAGCTTCTGGCAAAGCAAGGAGGCGGCTTTCCCAGTTTCATCTCTTGGTTCAAACAAACGGTAATTTCCATTAGACCATTCTCATTTTCTTCGTCTAATTTGCACCTAATGCAACAATCCTTTCGTATTAAACTTGTAGGCTAATTCAAAGTCTATGGACACCGAATTGAGACAAGTGGCTAATGGTTTTGACTATAAGGTCCGTTCATTTGACAAATATGACATCAACGGGTATCGCTTTCGTACTACGGCAAAGAGCTATCTATGGCCGACCGAAAGTCTACAAATTGTTGTGTCTCTGCTATCGGCGATGGAGGTATCGAGTATTATGGGAGAGTTGAAGCAATTTATGAACTTTTATTCTATGGTGAAAACCCACCGAATGTCCTAGTCTTCAAATGTTATTGGTTCCAGCCGAAGGAGACTAGAAGGACTCATGACCATATAGGGCTAGTCAAAATCAAACAAAGCACCCATTTAGATGTTCCCGATGTCTATATTATGGCTCAACAGGCGACCCAAGTATTCTATCTACCGTGGGCCTGCCAAACTGATCCAAATCTGAATGGTTGGGATGTCGTTTATGAAGTGCTGCCACGTGTTAGACCACCTCCCCCCAATGAAGAGGATTATGAACCTCACATTAACCCAGACACATATGAAGGTGAATTCTTCCAAGAAACACGTCTTTCCAAAAAACGCTTCAAGAAACGCTCTACTTCTCCCCAGAACATTAAAGTAGACAGCGACAGTGAAGCCGAATTCACCCCTGAGCCGGAACAAGAAGAACCTAAACAAGAAGAGGCTACTGCTGCGGATTTGTCAATGCTTGACCGATTACGTAAAGGTGGCCTTCCACATGTTGATGCTGCTGAACCCGATGAGTACTTCATTCATGATAGTGATGATGATGATGCATTTATTGATCCCGAAGCATTTATTGAGGCCGACAATCAAGATTATTATTATGTAATGAATTTTTCTATGTTGTACTTGATTTATATAGTTACTTGTATGATTGCATGATTTATATAGTTACTTGTATAATTTTCTTACTTTGTATGATTGTTTGTTATACATAGTGCCATGGTCTTGATATCCGTCCCCGTCGGCCCTCGCCCAGTTTATGATTCGGATGTGGTATATTCTCTCTTATAACTATTTGTTGCATTTTGCATTTATGACAATTATGGCCATCAAGTTGACATAGAAATATTTTTATCTAGGAGGTATGTGAACCAAAAATTGGAACCGACCCTCTTGTCGAGAAGTTAAATTTAGTTGAAAAAGAAAATGAGTATTTGAAAGAAAAAGTGAAAAGAATTGAAGAAGAGAAGATGAAATTGGAGTTGTATGTTGCCGATGTCGTCGATGATCACAAGATGAAGATGAATGCAATGCGCTTGAAGATGGATGCAATGCGCTTGAAGATTAAGAAGATTATAAAATATGCCATTGATAATGAGGCTTGGTATCATTATGCCGTTGGATCAATTGTTACCTTAGTTGCCATCTTGATCGCATTTGTTGTGATGAGGGTAAGTTTTCTCTAGTGTTTTGCTTTATAAATGCATACTTAGCTTCGTACATGCTTGTTAGCCCTATTATGCCACATACTTAGCTTATTTTCCCCCAAAAAGACGTACTTAGCTAATTATCCTCCAAAATGACATAATTAGCTTATTTAGTTCATTTATGACATAAGTAGCTTATTCATTTCAAAAATGGCATAATAACCTTGGTTCTCTCATAGATGTCATATACTTAGCTTATTTTCCTCCAAAATGGCATAATTACCTAAGTTAGAGATGAAGAAAGATGAGAAAAGAAGAAGAAGAAGAAGAAGAAGAAGAAGAAGAAGAAGAAGAAGAAGAAGAAGAAGAAGAAGAAGAAGAAGAAGAAGGAAATATCTTCTTCTTCTTCTTCTTCTTCTAGTCTTCTCTTCTTCTTCTTCTTCTTCTTCTTCTAGTCTTCTTCTTCTTCTTCTAGTCTTCTTCTTCTTCTTCTTCTTCTTCTTCTTCTTCTTCTAGTCTTCTTCTTCTTCTTCTTCTTCTTCTCATTCTAACTTTCTTACTCCCATTTTTGCAGGTTTGATTCACTTCATGGAAGCAGCATTGATGGACTGCTAGTGTTTAGTTCTTGTTTTCATTTGTATTGATGCACAATGTGAAACTATGTATGTAAATATTGATGAACTCCGTGAAACTATGTATGTATTGGATCTTTTAATACCCTATGTGTTCTGTTGCATTGATGGACTGCTAGATGTTTGATACATGGGCTATGTTTGAGGTTGAAACTATATATATCTTTTGAAAATGCAGGGATATAACAGAATACAGAAAAAACAGAAACAATACAGGCACTTTGCCGTCTGCCACTGACGGCAAAGGGGCCTTTGCCGTCTGCCACAGACGGCAAAGAGGCTACGTGGCAGCAACCTGTGCAATCTGGGAGCTGACCCATTTGGTTACTTTGCCGTCCGTGGCAGACGGCCAAGGCTAGAGAGGTTTGCCGTCTGTGGCAGACGGCAAAGGCTGGGGGGCATGACGTGTGGCTGATGTCATATAGCAGACGGCAAAGGGCAGGGCATGTTTTCCATCCACTGGCGGACGGCAAAGCCTCCCGTTAGCCACCTAACTTGGCTAACGCTCGGGTATTGCCGTCCATGTTCTTTGCCGTCTGCCACCGACGGCAAAGATTCTTTGCCGTCCGCTTTGAGGAAGCAGACGGCAAAGAACCTATTTACCGTCAGGTTCTTTGTCAGGCAGCTTTGCCGTCGGTGGCAGACGGCAAAGAGCACGATATAATAAAAACTTTCATGAAGATCATTGGACAAAATAAACTTGATTCCTTGTAATAGTTTTGCGATATGTTGATATAATATGTGAGTCATGTTGATGAGTAATTATGCTTTAGTAAGAATATTGGTGTTAAGGTTTGTGATTCCCTATGCAAGCATGAAAGTTAATAGTTATGCAATGAAATTATATCCTACTTATGGTGCATTATTCGGTGTTAGTTATGCTTAATGCTCGCTTATGAGATTTTTCGTTTCTTGGTTGGGTGCTTCTCAATCTTTTGCTAGCCTTCTGCTACTTCTTGAGCTTGCGTTGGTTTTTTCCTTAAAGAGGAAAGGGTGATGCAGTAAAGTTGAGTAAGTATTTCCCTCATCTTTCGAGAACCAAGGTATCAATCCAATAGGAGACAACGCTCAAGTCACTGAATACCTGCACAAACAAACACCAACCTTGCACCCAACGCGATAAAGGGGTTGTCAATCCCTTAATGGTTGTTTGCAATGTGAGATCTGATAGAGATGATAAACGGTAAAGTAATATTTTTGGTATTTTTGGTTTATGGAACGGAAAGTAAAGATTGCAAAGTAAAAGAAATAGGAAACGGAAATTGTAGATCGGAAACTTATATGATGGAAAATAGACCCGGGGGCCATAGGTTTCACTAGAGGCTTCTCTCAAGATAGAAATTATTACGGTGGGTAAACAAATTACTGCCGAGCAATTGATAGAAAAGCGCAAAGTTATGATGATATCTAAGGCAATGATCATGAATATAGGCATCACGTCCATGTCAAGTAGACCGAAACAATTTTGCATCTACTACTATTACTCCACACATCGACCGACTCCTGCCTGCATCTAGAGTATTAAGTTCATAAGAATAGAGTAACGCATTAAGTAAGATGACATGATGTAGCGGGATAAACTCAAGCAATATGATGAAAACCCCATCTTTTTATCCTCGATGGCAACAATACAATACGTGCCTTGCTGCCCCTACTATCACTGGGAAAGGACACCGCAAGATTGAACCCAAAGCTAAGCACTTCTCCCATTGCAAGAAAAACCAATCTAGTTGGCCAAACCAAATCGATAGTTCGAAGAGACTTGCAAAGATATCAAATCATGCCTATAAGAATTCAGAGAAGATTCAAATAATATTCATAGATAAGCTGATCATAAATCCACAATTCATCGGATCTCGACAAACACACCGCAAAAGAGTATTACATCGAATAGATCTCCAAGAACATCGAGGATAACTTTGTATTGAGAATCAAAGAAAGAGAAGAAGCCATCTAGCTACTAGCTATGGACCCGTAGGTCTGAAGTAAACTACTCACGCATCATCGGAGAGGCAATGGTGTTGATGTAGAAGCCCTCTGTGATCGAATCCCCCTCCGGCAGGACGCCGAAAAAGGCCCCAAGATGGGATCTCACGGGTACAGAAGGTTGCGGCAGTGGAAAAGTGGTTTTGTTGCTCCCCTGGATGTTTTTGGGGTATAAGAGTATATATAGGCAAAAGATCTAGGTCAGAGGGGCTACGAGGGGTCCACAAGGTCGGGGGGTGCCCTCCACCCTTGTGGCCGCCTCGCGGCTCTTCCAACTTGCACTCCAAGTCTCCTGGGTGTCTTCTGGTCCAAGAAAAATCATCACGAAAGTTTTATTCCGTTTGGTATTCCTTTTCTGCAAAACTCTAAAACAAGGAAAAAAAACAGAAACTGGCACTGGGCTCTAGGTTAATAGGTTAGTCCCAAAAATCATATAAAATAGCATATTAATGCATATAAAACATCCAAAACAGATAATATAATAGCATGGAACAATCAAAAATTATAGATACGTTGGAGACGTATCAAGCATCCCCAAGCTTAATTCATGCTCGTCCTCTAGTAGGTAAATGATAAAAACAGAATTTTTGATGTAGAATGCTACCTAACATATTTATCCGTGTAATTCTCTTTATTGTGGCATGAATGTTCAGATTCGTAAGATTCAAAATAAAATTTTAAAATTGACATAAAAACAATAATACTTCAAGCATACTAACAAAATAATTATGTCTTCTCAAAATAACATGGCCAAAGAAAGCTTATCCCTACAAAATCATATGGTCTGGCTATGCTCCATCTTCATCACACAAAATATTTAAATCATGCACAACCCCGATGACAAGCCAAGCAATTGTTTCATACTTTTGACGTTCTGAAACTTTTTCAACTTTCACGCAATACATGAGCGTGAGCCATGGACATAGCACTATAGGTGGAATAGACGGTGGTTGTGGAGAAGACAAAAAAGAGGAGATAGTCTCACATCAACTAGGCGTATCAACGGGCTATGGAGATGCCCATTAATAGATATCAATGTGAATGAGTAGGGATTGCCATGCAACGGATGCACTAGAGCTATAAGTTTATGAAAGCTCAAAAAGAAAACTAAGTGGGTGTGCATCCAACTTGCTTGCTCATGAAGACCTAGGGCATTTTGAGGAAGCCCATCATTGGAATATACAAGCCAAGTTCTATAATGAAAAATTCCCACTAGTATATGAAAGTGATATCATAGGAGACTCTCTATCATGAAGATCATGGTGCTACTTTAAAGCACAAGTGTGGCAAAAAGGATGGTAACATTGTCCCTTCTCTCTTTTCTCTCATTTTTTTTATGGGCCTTCTTTCATTTTTTTAGCCTCTTTTTTTTCGTCCGGAGTCTCATCCCGACTTGTGGGGGAATCATAGTCTCCATCATCCTTTCCTCACATGGGACAATGCTCTAATAATGAAGACCATCACACTTTTATTTACTTACAACTCAAAATTTACAACTCGATGCTAGAACAAGATATGACTCTATATGAATGCCTCCGGTGGTGTACCGGGATGTGCAATGAATCAAGAGCGACATGTATAAAAATATGATGAACGGTGGCTTTGCCACAAATACGATGTCAACTACATGATCATGCAAAGCAATATGACAATGATGAAGCGTGTCATAATAACGGAACGGTGGAAAGTTGCATGGCAATATATCTCGGAATGGCTATGGAAATGCCATAATAGGTAGGTATGGTGGCTGTTTTGAGGAAGGATATGTGGTGGGTTTATGGCACCGGCGAAAGTTGCGCGGTACAAGAGAGGCTAGCAATGGCGGAGAGGTGAGAGTGCGTATAGTCCATGGACTCAACATTAGTCATAAAGAACTCATATACTTATTGCAAAAATCTATTAGTCATCAAAACAAAGTACTACGCGCATGCTCCTAGGGGGATAGATTGGTAGGAAAAGACCATCGCTCGTCCCCGACCGCCACTCATAAGGAAGACAATCAAAAAATAAATCATGCTCCGACTTGATCACATAACGGTTCACCATACGTGCATGCTACGGGACTCACAAACTTTAACACAAGTATTTCTAAAATTCACAACTATTCACTAGCATGACTCTAATATCACCATCTTCATATCTCAAAACAATCATAAGGAATCAAACTTCTCATAGTATTCAATGCACTATATATGAAAGTTTTTATTATATCCCTCTTGGATGCCTATCATATTAGTACTAGTTTTATAACCAAAGCAAATTACCATGCTGTTTAGAAACTCTCAAAATAATATAAGTGAAGTGCGAGAGTTCATCTTTCTATAAAATAAAATCACCGCCGTGCTCTAAAAAGATATAAGTGAAGCACTAGAGCAAATTTGCCTAGCTCAAAAGACATAAGTGAAGCACATAGAGCATTCTAATAAATCATGATTCATGCGTGTCTCTCTCAAAAAGGTGTGTACAACAAGGATGATTGTGGCAAACTAAAAAGCAAAGACACAAATCATACAAGACGCTCCAAGCAAAACACATATCATGTGGTGAATAAAAATATAGCCTCAAGTAAAGTTACCGATAGACGAAGATGAAAGAGGGGATGCCTTCCCGGGGCATCCCCAAGCTTAGGCTTTTTGACATCCTTGAATATTACCTTGGGGTGCCTTGGGCATCCCCAAGCTTAGGCTCTTGCCACTCCTTATTCCATAGTCCATCAAATCCTTACCCAAAACTTGAAAACTTCACAACACAAAACTCAATAGAAATTCTCATAAGCTCCGTTAGTATAAGAAAATAAATCACCACTTTTGGTACTGTTGTGAACTCATTCTTTATTTATATTGGTGTAATATCTAATGTATTCCAACTTTTCCATGGTTCATACCCCCCGATACTAGCCATAGATTCATCATAATAAGCAAACTACACATAAAAAACAGAATCTGTCAAAAACAGAATAGTCTGCGAAGATCTGAATTGTTGCAATAATTCTGTAACTCCAAAAATTCTTAAAAATTAGGAAAACATAGGAAATTCGTATATAAATCTTGTGTAAAAAATTCAGAGTTATTCCACGCCCCACTGAATTTAAACAATTCTGGGACTGGGCGCAAAAGTTTCTGTTTTTCAGCAGGATCAAATCAACTATCACCGTAAGCCATCCCAAAGGTCTTACTTGGCACAAACACTAATTAAAACACAAAAACACATCTAACCAGAGGCTAGATGAATTATTTATTGGAAAACAGCAAGGACAAATATTGGGTTGTCTCCCAACAAGCGCTTTTCTTTAAAGCCTTTTAGCTAGGCATTGAGATTTCAATGATGCTCACATGAAAGACAAGAATTGAAGCGCAAAGAGAGCATCATAAAACATGTGACAAACACATCTAAGTCTAACATACTTCCTATGAATAGGCATTTTATAAGCAAACAAATTATCAAGGCAAGCAAAAACTAGCATATGCAAGGAAGAAGAAAGAGACGATAGCAATCTTAACATGAAGAGAGGTAATTTAGTAACATGAAAATTTATACAACCATATTTTCCTCTCTCATAATAATTACATGTAGGATCATAAGCAAATTCAACAATATAGCTATCACATAACATATTCTCAACACGATCCACACGCATGCGAAGTTGACACTCTTCCAAAATAGTGGGATTAAAATTAACTAAAGTCATGACCTCTCCAAACCCACTTTTATCAAAAATTTCATAAGATTGAACATTCTCCAAATATGTGGGATCTAAAGTTGACACTCTTCCAAACCTACTTTCAATATTATTGCAAACGTTATTATCAATCTCATATTCATCATGGGGTTTAAATAAATTTTCAAGATCATAAGAAGAATCACCCCAATCATGATCATTGCAACAAGTAGTGGACCTAGCAAAACTAGCATCCCCAAGCTTAGGGTTTTGCATATCATTAGCACAACTAACATTAATAGAATTTATAATAACATCATTGCAATCATGCTTTTCATTCAAGGAGCTATCGTGAATCACTTTATAATTTTCTTCTTTCAACACTTCATCACAATTTTTAGATTCACGAATTTCAAGCAAAACCTCATAAAGATAATCTAGTGCACTCAACTCACTAGCAATAGGTTCATCATAATTGGATCTCTTAAAAAGATTAGCAAGTGGATGAGGATCCATAAACCTTTAGCAAGCCAAGATGCGAGCAAAAAGAAGGCACATGGTAACACAAGCAAACAAAAGATCGAACGGAAAGAAGGGCGAATAAAAAGGAAAATGTTTTTGTAAATCATTTTAGAAGTGGGGGAGAGGAAAACGAGAGGCAAATGGCAAATAATGTAATGCAAGAGATGAGAGTTTATGATGGGTACTTGGTATGTCTTGACTTGGCATAAATCTCACCGGCAACGGCGCCAGAAATTGGCAAGTTGACGGGAGACGAATCTTGACTTGACTTGGCGTAAATCTCCCCGGCAATGGCACCAGAAATTCTTCCTGCTACTTCTTGAGCTTGCGTTGGTTTTTACCTTGAAGAGGAAAGGGTGATGCAGCAAAGTAGAGTAAGTATTTCCCTCAGCTTTTGAGAACCAAGGTATCAATCCAGTAGGAGACAACGCTCAAGTCACCGAATACCTGCACAAACAAACACCAACCTTGCACCCAACGCGATAAAGGGGTTGTCAATCCCTTAACGGTTATTTGCAACGTGAGATCTGATAGAGATGATAAACAGTAAAGTAATATTTTTGGTATTTTTGGTTTATGGAACGGAAAGTAAAGATTGCAAAGTAAAAGAAATAGGAAACGGAAATTGTAGATCGGAAACTTATATGATGGAAAATAGACCCGGGGGCCATAGGTTTCACTAGAGGCTTCTCTCAAGATAGAAATTATAACGGTGGGTAAACAAATTACTGCCGAGCAATTGATAGAAAAGCGCAAAGTTATGACGATATCTAAGGCAATGATCATGAATATAGGCATCATGTCCGTGTCAAGTAGACCGAAACGATTCTGCATCTACTACTATTACTCCACACATCGACCGACTCTTGCATGCATCTAGAGTATTAAGTTCATAAGAACAGAGTAACGCATTAAGTAAGATGACATGATGTAGCGGGATAAACTCAAGCAATATGATGAAAACCCCATCTTTTTATCCTCGATGGCAACAATACAATGCATGCCTTGCTGCCCCTACTGTCACTGGGAAAGGACACCGCAAGATTGAACCCAAAGCTAAGCACTTCTCCCATTGCAAGAAAAACCAATCTAGTTGGCCAAACCAAATCAATAGTTCGAAGAGACTTGCAAAGATATCAAATCATGCATATAAGAATTCAGAGAAGATTCAAATAATATTCATAGATAAGCTGATCATAAATCCACAATTCATCGGATCTCGGCAAACACACCGCAAAAGAGTATTACATCGAATAGATCTCCAAGAACATCGAGGATAACTTTGTATTGAGAATCAAAGAGAGAGAAGAAGCCATCTAGCTACTAGCTATGGACCCGTAGTTCTGAAGTAAACTACTCACGCTTCATCGGAGAGGCAATGGTGTTGATGTTAAAGCCCTCCGTGATCGAATCCCCCCCGGCAGGACGCCGGAAAAGGCCCCAAGATGGGATCTCACGGGTACAGAAGGTTGCGGCGGTGGAAAAGTGGTTTTGTTGCTCCCCTAGATGTTTTTGGGATATAAGAGTATATATAGGCGAAAGATCTAGGTCAGAGGGGCTACGAGGGGCCCACAAGGTCGGGGGGCGCACCCTACCCCCCTGGGCGCGCCCTCCACCCTTGTGGCCGCCTCCTGGCTCTTCCGACTTGCACTCCAAGTCTCCTGGGTGTCTTCTGGTCCAAGAAAAATCATCGCAAAAGTTTTATTCCGTTTGGACTCCGTTTGGTATTCCTTTTCTGCAAAAGTCTAAAACAAGGAAAAAACAGAAACTGGCACTGGGCTCTAGGTTAATAGGTTAGTCCCAAAAATCATATAAAATAGCATATTAATGCATATAAAACATCCAAAACAGATAATATAATAGCATGGAACAATCAAAAATTATAGATACGTTGGAGACGTATCACCTTCATTTGCACTAAGTATGATCACTACTTGTGCATCCAAAATCCTTAAACCAGTTTTACCACATGAGTCCACTATACCTACCTATATGCGGTATTCTTTTGCTGTTCTAAGCAAATTTGTATGTGCCATCTCTAAATTCCAAAATAAATTTCTCTTTTGTGTGCTCGTACCGCTCATGAAACGGTAGGGGGTGGCCGATATTTTTCCATGCTAGATGTGTTATTCTCAAGATGAGTGTTTATTCACTTGTCATTGCACGAGAGTACGGCAAAGGTATTAGGGATGCCCAGTCCCGAAATGAAAAATGAATTTACTTTATGTTGTCAAATAATAAATTCCTTGGAAAGTGTTGGTATGGACGGCACCCGTGAATTCGGCTAGCCGTGGAATGTGTAAGTATGATGAAAAAAGGAATAAACTTTATTTTCTGTTTGGGAACCGCCTATGATATATCTAGCATGGAAAGTATTGGGAACTACTCGATCATTTTCGTTGACAGGAAAAGCATGCCACCCAAAATGTTTTTATCTCTATCTTTTTCGCTTTGAGCTCTGACACCTCTACAAATCCCTACTTCCCTCTGCGAAGGGCCTTTCTATTTACTTTATGCAATTTTTATTTTGAGTCTCCATCTTCTCTTATAAAGCACCAACTAAGAGGCACTATGATCGTACTTGAGCATAGGGTGTAGCTAATATGCGAGTGTGTTTCATGAATGGATCAATGATTGAGCATAATGGGCTAGGGATAACTTGCTTTAGTGTTGATATTCTGAAAGACATAGTTGCTTGTTGATATGCTTGAGTATTGAAATCTTCATGTCAAAAATAGACTATTGCTTTGAATCATATAAAAGTCCAAATGTCCATGCTACAAAGAAAAGAATATGTGATGAACATGTTAGGCAGCATTCCACATCAAAAATTCTGTTTTTATCATTTACCTACTCGAGGACGAGCAGGAATTAAGCTTGGGGATGCTGATACATCTCCAACGTATCTATAATTTTTTATTGTTCCATGCTGTTATATTATCATTCTTGGATGTTTTATAATCATTTTATAGCAACTTTATATCATTTTTTGGGACTAACCTATTGACATAGTGCCCAGTGCCAGTTGCTATTTTTTCCATGTTGTTTACTTCACAGAAAATCAATACCAAATGGAGTCCAAACACAGCGAAACTTTTTGGAGATTTTTTCTGGACCAGAAGACACCTGTTGGGCCAAAGAAGTACCAGAGGGGAGCTCCGAGGCGAGCACAACCCACCAGGGCGCGCCTAGGGGCCCAGGTGGGTTGTGCCCACCTTGATGGCCTCCCGCACCGCCTCTTTACTCTATAAATGCCCCAATATTCCAGAAACCCTAGGGGAGTCGACGAAAATCAATTCCAGCCGCCGCAAGTTCCAGAACCACCAGATCCAATCTTGACACCATCACGGAGGGGTTCATCATCCTCATTGGTGCCTCTCCGATGATGCGTGAGTAGTTCATTGTAGACCTACGGGTCCGTAGTTAGTAGCTAGATGTCTTCCTCTCTCTCTCTTTTGATTCTCAATACAATGGTCTCTTGGAGATCTATTTGATGTAACTCTTTTTGCGGTGTGTTTGTTGGGATCCAATGAACTTTGAGTTTATGATCAGATCTATGTTTTCATCCATGTAAGTTATTTGAGTCTTTTGATCTCTTATATGCATGATTACTTATAGCCTCGTATTTCTTCTTCGAATCTTTGTTTTAGTCAGGCCAACTAGATCGATTTTTCTTGCCATGGGAAGAGGTGCTTTGTGATGGGCTCGATCTTACGGTGCTTGATTCCAGTGACAGAAGGGGAAACAACACGTATGTATCGTTGCCATTAAGGATAACAAGATGGGGTCTAATTCCTACATGAATAGATCTTGTCTACATCATGTCATCGTTCTTATTGCATTACTCCATTTTTCCATGAAGTTAATACACTAGATGCATGATGGATAGCGGTCGATGTGTGGAGTAATAGTAGTAGATGTAGGCAGGAGCAGGTTCCAGAGGCCCTTTAGCCCCGGTTCTGGAACCGAGACTAAAGGGTCGAGACTAAAGCCCAAAACTACGAACCGGGACAGAAGGGGCTCCACGTGGCCGCTGCGGGGCGCCCAGGCAGGAGGACCTTTACTCCCGGTTGGTAACACCAACCGGGACCAAAAGGCTTCCACGCGTCAGCAGCTGGCAGGAGCTGGGGTTTTTTTTTTTGAAAGGGGGGAGGGGGTTTTGGGGTTTTGGAGGGTTAATTTAGGGGTTTCATATTGTGTTAGCTAGCTAATAGAGAGAAGTGACCTCTCTTATCTCCGTTCTTGGTCGACGCTAGCTACTATACGTATAGAGAGAACTCGACACGCTAGCTAGTAAGCAAATGAAGGAACCATTAATTACACAAGATCGTCATGAACATATACAGATAGGAGTGACCTCTCTTTCTCCGAGAGATTGGTCGAACAACAAGTTTTGGTATATCTATCCGACGCTACTAGCTACATATATACAATATAAGATGTCTTACAATCCCTAACATGTAATGTCAATTTCCACATGGTATTCTCCGGCTTTATTGATGACGTGGTCAAGAAAGAATCCCGCCAATTCCTCTTGAATTGCTCGTATGCGATCATGTGGTAGGAGTTCATCCCGCAACTGCCAGGCCTAATTTAAAGAAGGGGGTCAATACATATATATGAATGAAACTCAACACAAATGATGGTAATAAAATAAAATTGTGAATATTATTGTTTACGTACTTGATATTGTTTTTCAGAGTAGCCCAGCAGAGAGGTCGCGTTGTAGATGAACTCGCAAATGTAGTGTCCACAAAAATCATTCCCGGCTTCCTGCCACAAGCACTTTACGAGAAATAGAGTTCAATCAAACTGATAATCAAGCATGATAAATGGTATTGATGAAACTAGAATCAATGGGAGATGCGCGGAACTAGGTAGTAGTACTTACTTTCGGGTGTGTAAATCGCAGCTCCCTCGGCAGTCCCGGAACAATTCCGGTGAACTCTTTCCAAACCCTGCCAGACAAAGAAAATAATTACTTGATATCAGGAAATGAACAAAGTTGCCAATATGGTGCGATAATGATCGATTGAACTTACTTCTGGAGCATTTCAGTCATGTCCGCATAGTCCTGGGGATCTTTTCGTCTCGAGTCTAAGACGGTTACTACTCCCCGGTCAACTTTAATCTCTAGGAGAATAAAGTGGAACCTGCGCACGCATGCATAACTCATTAATTACATTACTATAACCTTGAGTAATAAGGGAAACCGAATATGCACAAGACAGTAACACTCACTTGAAGTTGTAAGGAAAGAGTATTTTATCTTTGTTTTGATTTTTAAGCAACGATTGTAGCAAGTTGTCCTCGGTATCTGTGACATTTTTTTGAACCGTCCATTCATGTATGATATTTGGGTTAATGAACCCAATGTCATAGATTTGTGCTTTCCTGCATTCGACGATCTTCAATCTGCATAATATAGTGAGGATAATTATATATACATGCAATGAAAGAGCTAAGCTATATATAGAGACTTAATTACAGAAGTAGTACTTACAGACAGTAGCAAGTCACGAGTGTTTTGTCACGGGTTGGGGCGGGAGGGGGTAGGCGAGTGGACCGGGAGTAAAGTTAGTAACATTGAACTTCGTAAATTTGGGTGGCCTCAAGAGTTGGTCGGGCGAGAGGGGGTTGATCGACGTCCCCCCTCATGTCAACGTTACCGGGGATACATTTCGAGAGAAAATACAACACTTGATATGTTTTGAATATATATGTCCGACGTCCCCCCCTCATGTCGAAGTTATCTGGGAGGGGGTAGATCGACAACGACTCCATACATACATACATGCAAAAAAAATGCTATCCATCCATACATACATAGCCACATACATACTCGGAAAAAAAATGCTATGAACAAAAAAATACATATAGCTAGCCACATATATGAAAAAAAACATATATATGAAAAAAATGCTATGAACAAAAAAATACATATAGCTAGCCACATAAAAAAAACATATATATGAAAAAAAATACATATACATCCATCCATACATACATACATACATATAGCCACATACATATATACATTATATATAAACAAAAAAATCATCATATAAAAAAAATCAACATATATATAAAAAATCTATGCACAGAAGCGGGGCGGGGGGGGGCGGCGGCGAGGGGAGACAGGGGGGAGGAGGGCGGGACGAGGGGGGATGGTGGGGGCGGGGGGGTAGGGGGCGCCGGCGGCGAGCGCCGGGGGACGGGGGCGTCGGCGTGGGCGGCGGATGGCGTGGGCTCGGGGGCGGCCGGCGACGGCGACGGTGGGGGCGGGCCGGGGCAGGGGCGCGGCCGGGCGCGTTCAGGGGCGGCGGACGGCGACGGCGTGGGCGGCGGACGGTGGACGGCGTGGGCTCGGGGGCGTGCAGGGGCACGGGCGACGGCGACGGCGTGGGCGGCGGACGGCGTCGGGGCAGCCTAGCGACGTCGATGTAGTCGGCGTCGTCGGGGCAACTGCGAGATGAAAGTGAAAAATTCCTAAGTGTTGGTTATATAGCAAAGCCTTTGGTCCCGGTTGGTGGCACCAACCGGGACCAATGCTACCCTTTGGTCCCGGTTCGTGCCACCAACCGGGACCAAAGGTCTCTTTTCGTCAGCCCAAAGGGCGGGAAGCAGAGACCTTTGGTCCTGGTTGGTAGCACGAACCGGGACCAAAGGGTTGCATTGGTCCCGGTTGGTAGTACGAACCGGGACCAAAGGGTGGCATTGGTCCCGGTTCGTGCTACCAACCGGGACCAATGGGCTTGCACAGTGGCATGGTGGGAGTTTAGTCCCACCTCGCTAGTTGAGAGAGTGGCGCACTTGTTTAAAAGGCACGGTGCGCCTGAGCCTTCGAGCTCATCTCTAAAGCAGGCTTACGGGCCTAACCTCTATGTATATGCCTATGGGCCTACTGGGCCTTCTGCGGGCCTGAATCCTGGCCCACCTGGCGGGTTGGTTTTCTAGTCGTATTCAGGCCGTGGTGGCCCAGTAGGCGGCATTTTTTTAATTTTTTTTCCAGTTTTTTGTTTTGTTTTTTGCATTATTTATTTTCTTTTGTTTTTTGCTTTATTTTTTTAATTCTTTTTGCTGTTAGGTCACAAAATTATAAACTTTCTGTTAGTGCCATTAGTTTTCAAATTTGGATAGTTTAAATTTGAATTCTTTGAAATTTGTGTGAATCACTAGTTTGTGAATAACTTTACTAGAATAATTTTTGAAGTGATTCTTTTTCCTGCTATTTAATATTACTGTGTTTTATCATTATATCAAAAAAGATTTTGTTATTTTAGTTTCTAACAAAAAATTCTTTATGATAATTCTTTTTCCTATTAAAGTTTCTAACAAAAAATTCTTTATGATAATTCTTTTTGCTATTAATGTTTTGAACAAAAAATACTGTGATAATTTTAGTTGCATAAATTTTTTATAATTTTAGTTTCAAAAATACTAGAAGTTTATAAAATGTTTTTAGTTGATTCCTTTTGCTATTAGAGTTTTATAAAAGCTTTTTAGTTGATTTTTTTTCTATTGAAGAATATTATAGTTTTGTTTTAGTTGATCATAACAGAATATTTTAATTGATTTTTTTAGTTGTCTCCTTTTGCTATTAGAGTTTCATAAAAGTTTTCTAATAGCTTCTCAAATCCGTTGCCGTCAGATACACCATTCTCTGCCTTCCACTGCAGCAATTCCAGTGTGGTACCGAGCTTTGTGTTGCCATCTTCGCAATTTGGGTACAACCCTTTTTTGTGATCCTCTAACATGCGATCGAACTTCAACTTCTCCTTTTCACTTTGGCATTGTCTCTTTGCATCAACAATGACCCGGCAAAGATCATCATCGGGCACATCGTCTGGTTCCTCTTGATCTTCAGCTTCCCCCATTGCAGCATCACCGTATTCAGGAGGCACATAGTTGTCATCATCCTCTTCTTCTTCGTTGTCTTCCATCATAACCCCTCTTTCTCCGTGCTTGGTCCAAACAATATAGTGTGGCATGAAACCCTTCATAAGCAGGTGGGTGTGAAGGGTTTTCGAGTCAGAGTAAGACTTCGTATTCCCATATATAGGGCATGGACAACACATAAAACCATTCTTCTTGTTTGCCTTAGCCACTTCGAGAAAATTATGCACGCCCTTAATGTACTCAGAGGTGCATCTGTCATCGTACATCCATTGCCGGTTCATCTGCGTGCATTATATATAATTAACTGTGTCAAAAACCATTACAGAACATCATGAATAGAGAAGTGACCAAATTAATATAAGTTCATCATCACATTAAAACCAAAGTACATACATAGTTCTCATTGAACAACACATAGCTCTCCAGAGCATCTAATTAAACCATACATTGAAACTATGTAAAACATTTCAATGCAACAACAAATGCGATCATAATCGCAACTAAGGTAATAATTGATCCAACGGCATAATGATACCAAGCCTCAGTATGAATGGCATATTTTTTAATCTTTCTAATCTTCAAGCGCATTTCATATATCTTGATCTTGTGATCATGGACGACATCCGCAACATGCAACTCCAATCTCATCTTCTCCTCCTCAATTCTTTTCAATTTTTTCTTCAGGTAATTGTTTTCTTCTTCAACTAAATTTAACCTCTCGACAATAGGGTCGGTTGGAATTTCCGGTTCACATACCTCCTAGATAAAAACATCTATATCATGTTGGTCGGCATAATTGTCATAAACACTAAATCAACCAAATAGTTATAAAAGATAATATATACCACATCCGAATCATAGACAGGACGAGGGCCGACGGAGGAGGATACCAAAACCATCGCACTATATAATAACAAACAATAATAAAAGTAAGAAAATTATACAAGTATCTATCTAAATCATACAAGTAAGAACTTTTTTCTTTTAGAAAGAAGATAAGAACAAGAGGCTCACCATGGTGGTGCCGGCGACGAGATCGGCGCGGGTGATCGACGGCGGTGAGGACGGGGACGGGACAGGACGGACCGCCAAACCTAGACAAATCTTGAGGAAAATGGAGCTTGGACAAGGAGCTTCGAGAGGAGAAAGCTTAAGTGTGGCTCGGGCATTTCATCGAACACCTCATGTGCATAGGAGGTGAGCTAGAGCACCACAAAGCTCTCCCACGGCCGGGCAAAAAAACAGAGCGATGGCTCTGCTTGCGGGCAGGGGCGGGGGTATATATAGGCCACTCTTTAGTCCCGGTTGGTGGCTAGAACCGGGACTAAAGGACCACATTTGGTCCCAGTTCCAGCCACCAACCGGGATCAATGGTTGTGGGCCAGGAGCGAGGCCCATTGGTCCCGGTTCGTGTCTGGAACCGGGACCAAAGGGGTCTCACGAACCGGGACCAATGGCCCCCGAGGCCCAGCCGGCGCCCTGGCCTCACGAACCGGGACCGATGCACCCATTGGTCCCGGTTCGTGAGTGAACCGGGATTAATGGGCTTTTCAGGCCTAGACCAAAGCCCTGTTTTCTACTAGTGTTGCCATTATTTGAAGTTCTGTCAATTGCCCAACAGTAATTTGTTTACCCACCGTATCCTATTTTTCTCGAGAGAAGTCACTAGTAAAATCTACGGCCCCCGGGTCTCTTCTTTATCATATTTGCCTTCAAGATCTATTTTTATTCGCTTTTTATTTTCAGATCTATATTTCCAAAAACCCAAAAATACCTTGCTGCACTTTATTTTATTTTGTATTTATTCGAGATCTATTTATCCAATCTATCATATTTTTATCCCGTCAACTCGATAATTTTTGGCACCGTTACCCGAAAGGGATTGACAACCCCTTTAACACGTCGGGTTGCGAGTATTTGTTCTTTGTGTGCAGGTACTGTTTACATAGTGTTGCGTGATTCTCCTACTGGTTCGATAACTTTGGTCTCATCACTGAGGGAAATACCTACCGTCGCTGTGCTGCATCATCCCTTCCTCTTTGGGGAAATACCGACGTAGTTCAAGCCGCAATCAATGCATGTCACAAAAAATAGTATCATTAGAACCTATGCTCAAATACGAATCCAACGATATAATTTCTTATGGCATGCATTAGCATTTTATCAATTAAATCTATGATCAAATTTTGGCCCAAAATACAAAGGAGGCCAATAAACCAGGACAGAGGTAGTAACACCTAACAACTGATTAGTTAGCAAAAAGATAAGATATAATCAATTTAATTTAGGACCTATTATATTGTCAAATAAAAAAAATTCACTTTACTCCACCAACATGGTAAGGACGTGTGAATAGAAATGGTGCGCCACAATGAATATTTGAATGTAATATATCCTTACATCAAAATTCCACAAAAAATAATAATATTTTACATATATTGAGTATTTTACTTGGTAAATTCCTCTCTCTGCAAGATATTTTTACCACATGTAAGTGTATATTTTAGTTTCGATGTAACAGATTCCAATTTCTGATGTGGCAGCTGGTCAGTCCACGTTTCGTTGTTAAGTTAGGCTGACACGCTCGTCATCTTGTCAGTACAATCAATGTAACTAGCCACAAAATCTGGTTTAAGTAGGAAGTATGCGGGGTGTCATCAAAGTAAGGTCCCTAGTGCAACAAAGTAAACTCTCCACATAACAAAGTAAACTCTACTTTACGAAAAAAAAATAGTTTCAACAAAATAAAAGGGTTTTCCTATCACATTGCCGAATGTTACTTTTCAAGTGGTATTTAGTAAACTAATATGTTCGTGTAAATGATTGCTTAAGCTAGGCGGTCTCGATCATTCACTTCTTGCACCTAAATTTTATCTTCATCCAAGTCAACTCTTCCCTAAAATAAAATAGAAGTTTGTAGAGGTGTCATGTCTGCCTGTACATGCATATGGTTTTGATTGTAGAATCTTTATTTATCTATTTAGGACTTTATACCTTAGCTTTCTGGGAGCTCTTTCAAGCTTAACTCTTCAGGATTATCTGATCTTTCTCTTGGGTTGTCTGTGACCGTCGGATTTCACATGGATCACCATAGTTCCCGCTAACTAGGCCTTATGTCCTGGCAGCTACTCCTGCACTAATTGATTGGGCCTTTCTCTTGTAAGAAGTGCATTTCAGCCTCACGAGGAAACAACTGGCGAACTTCTTACAACAAACGAACGAGCACCAGCTCGCTACCAACGTACCCCTTTTCTCTACCTCGCAGTGCTTCTAGAACCCTAATTGCGCTCAGGTGGCGACAATGGTGGCGGTCACTTGTCCCCTTACAGATGAGCTCTGTGGTGCCAGTCCACCAGCCATGTCCCATTTCCACTAGTAGAAAACGGGGCATCAGTCCCGGTTCCAGAGGGCCTTTAGTCCCGGTTGCAGCTCAGGTGGCGACAATGGTGGCGGTCACTTGTCCCCTTACAGATGAGCTCTATGGTGCCAATCCACCAGCCATGTCCCATTTCCACTAGTAGAAAACGGGGCATCAGTCCCGGTTCCAGAGGGCCTTTAGTCCCGGTTCTGCAACCGGGACTAAATGATCGGGACTAATGCTCACACTTTTAGTCCCGGTTGTGTTACGAACCGGGACTAAAGGAGCTCCATGTGGCCACTGTGGGGCGCCCAGGCAGGAGGACCTTTAGTCCCGGTTGGTAACACCGACCGGGACCAAAAGGCAGCCACGCGTCAGCAGCTGCCAGGCGCTAGGGTTTTTGTTTTTTCTAAGGAGGGGTTTAGGGGTTTTGGAGGGTATTTTCTGCTGCATAAAATCATATATGACTAAAAAAAATCTGCTGCATATTTTCCTTTGTATTTATACATCGTTAACTCAACATGATCATAATAACTCATCATCATATTCATATAAGAATTCATAGATCATCATCATCATCATCATTATAATAACAACTCATCATCATAGTCATATATTTAGGAACTAGCTCATCATTCTAGCACAAAGGTAGCACATAACTCATCATCATGATAACAACTCATCATCATAGTCATATAAGAACTACCTCATCATTCTAGCACAATGTGGCACATAAATACCTAAGACCTCCTACTCTCTCGAAGGTAAAATAGCATAAAACAGGTAAACCCCTGATTCTCCATTTTGGAGAATACAGATGAACCTATCTTCCATTTGTGGGCTGCGCTTAATGTTGCCCCCAAGTAGTTCTCTGCGATCTTTCAGAACTTTTCTCCAATCTTTGATTGTGAGGATGTCATTGCTTCGATGAATCGTGTATGCACTGCGGTGGTACGTAGGCCAACTTGGCCGTAAGCTAACAATCCTCATATCACCTTTCATTTCCATAAGACTAGGTATACAATCCGCCGGGAGTTTCTGTTGAAGAACATCATAATAACATACTTAGCAAAATGTAGTTTAGCTTAAAAGAATCTATGCAAAAAATGCACTGATGACATAATAGGAAAAATCTTACCATGATATCTCGATGGATGTTACCGTAGTTCAACACGTGCACTAGTGGCACGTATTGAGAATAACTTGGAGAGATATGATAATTCGTCTTAAAAGTCTCAACATCTTTAATCCATTAAACAAAATGATTTATCTCCTCGCAATTTAGCTCAGACCCATAACTGTAGTAGGTTTTGTCTACTACTTTCCGTACATTTCTTGAATAATGGAAATAAGTTGTCAATGGAAATAAGATGTCAAATATTTTTATAAATACAATATAAATTACATATTGAATATTTTTTAGAAACTCGCATAGAGGTAGAAGTGGAAGCGTATGAACATCGATCCAAATGTCGATATTATCTTCGTCGACATTAACTTCATCCATGTCATCTTCAGGATCATCACCCAGATCGAAGGTGACATACATACCCTCCTGAAAACCATACGCCTTGCATAGTGCTGCCCAATTATAGCAACCAAAATGGGAGTAGGTCACCGCATTGTATAGCTTTACGTTAAAAGCATAACCATGTTGGGTCCTGAGGTGAACTCTCTTTATCTGCATATTCTCATGATCTTAGAAATGCAGCTTCTCCAAGACATAACGTCTTGCATGGCAGGGGATGCACTAGTTGAATTGTAGAAAGCGGAAATTGCACATTGAAGAAACATAAGTCATGCTTAATTACGGAAAAAGACTTGTCGTCGTTGCGTACCGTATAAACATCAAAGGTCTCGTCGAGCTTAATACTGAAGCGTCGACCGCCTTCCAGGTGAGTCCTATCGCACAGACCCCGGTCGTCGCCACAGTACTCGCACTCTTGGATCCTATCGTCGTCGTCAGACATTTCCTATGTTCATAATTCAAAGGTCACTCGCATGAAAGACACCTAGACATATAACAATGCAACCACTAGATAAACTAGATATGAAGAAGGTCATGCACACAACATTGAGATACCTAGATAAACTATATAGGGTGGCAAAGCATGGTGGATCATCACACGAGACATCACGCTATGCTACCAATATAACATATAACTTAGTTGATATCAACTAACATGACTATCAAGCATGGCATTAGCACACAACACTATCATACTAGTTGTGACTTAAAAACAGAAGGAAAATCATACTAAGCAAGTAAACATCTAAGTCATGTCATCAATCATTTCAAGCTAAGTACTATACTAGCATGAATAACATGATTCCATGTGCATTTCCTATCTAGCATATCATACACTTGCAAGTACATAGATATACAACTTAGGCATGATCTAATACATGAATTGCTACACACATGCTATACAACCTAGTATGCAATAACATGACATAGTATTGATAGAGAACAATTTACTCAATAGAAGAATGTACAACATCAACAAACTACTACGGTATATCTACCAAGTAAAGTCTAACCAAATGTATGAACATAAGGTACAAACTACCAATGATATAACACATGGTAGGCATACACCCAAATATGCATTTTATTTGACTAAGCACTAACATGGCATGTCAATCAACTAAGTATGCATAGCTACCTTCCTAGGTAAATGAAACAACTTGGATAATTAACAAGAAGTAATAGAGTAGGTTATATGCAACAACCATAACCTATATGTAGCAATGTAAATCTACAACATGACATAAAGAAACCAACACCATATAATCACGGATAATATCCTCTACAAAATAAGAGTAACAACTAAGTAATAATATCATCTATAAAATTTTGCAAAGGAGCTATATTCTCCCCAATTCTTTTGCACCCACAAAAATTACTCCATCTATTTGACAGTACCCAGAACCCATTCCACCAAAAACATTTGGTTCCATAGTTTAAATTTTTCAAATTTCATTCAGTTCAAATTTGGATCAGATTCAAACTCCATGATCAAAGCCCAATTTAAATTGCTCCAAAAATTCTGAAACTTTGCCAGACTCTCTTCTGTGCATCAACACCTCACCACAAAAATTCTCAAAAATTCCTAAAATTCCTAGAGCCCTCTGGCATTTCATCATACACTTGATGTGCACTGTCAGAAAATTCAGAAATTTCATAACTTTGCCACAAATTGCCCAAAAGATGCTTGCCACAACATTACTTTGCCACATCAAATTTGCCATATTAATACTTCTACAGAAACTTGAGAGAAACTTGTTCTCTCCCTAACCCAAAAATTTGACAGAAACTTGAGGGGGGAAGAGTGCTCACCGAGGAGCTCATGAAGGCTCATTGAGTGACTAGTAGCAGCAGACGAGGACGGCCGGCGATGAGGACGGGCGGCTCACGGGGGCGCGGCGATGCTCGGGGAGGTCAGGCCGGCGACGAGGAGCGAACGGGCTCGACGACGGCATCGGGGCAGGGCTCGGGGACTGCGTCGGGGGCGGCGACGAGGAGCGGGCTCAGGGAGGCGACGGCGAGGTCCGCCAGCCTGGCGGCGTCGTCCTCTGGTTCGTCGTCGTCGGGGAAAACTGGAGAAGTGGTTTGAATATTTTCTAAGTGTGTGGTTATATAGCCACCCCTTTAGTCTCGGTTGGTGGCTCCAACAGGGACTAAAGGCCCCCTTTAGTTCCGGTTGGAGCCACCAACCGGGACTAAAGGTCAATTTCAGCAGCCCAAAGGGCGGGAAGCACAGCCCTTTAGTCCCGGTTGGTGGCTCGAACCAGGACTAAAGGGGTGCCTTTAGTCCCAGTTGGTGTCACCAACCTGGACTAAAGGGCTGGCACAGCGGTGTCGAAAGTTTAGTCCCACCTCACTAGTTGAGAGGAGCTCGCAGCGGTTTATAAGTGCGGCTACGACTTGCCTCTCGAGCTCCTCTCTAAAGCAGGCAGTACATGCCTACCTCTGTGCCCTGTTGGGCCTGCTTGCAACGCTGGCCTGCATCCTGGCCCATATGTAGGGTTTCTAGTCGTATGCAGGCCGTGGTTGCATATTAGGCGGGCATTTTTTGCATATGTTATGTTTTTAAATTTTAATGTTATTTTTTGCATATGTTATTTTTAGTTGCATAAATTTTTATTTTAGTTGCATAATTTTATATTATTTAGTTATATAATTTTAGTTGCATAAATTTTATTTTTTAGTTGATTCCTTTTGATATTAGAGTTTATAAAAGCTTTTTAGTTTGCTATTAAAGTTTGTAACAAAAAATACTTTATGAAAATTCTTTTTACTATTAAAGTTTTTAACAAAAAAATACTTTGATAATTTTAGTTGGATAAATTTTATATATTTAAGTTAATATTATTTTGATCATAACTAGAGGTGTAAAGCTTTTTAGTGATTCTTTTTTTTGCTATTGAAGAATATTATAGTTTTGTTTTAGTTGATCATAACAAAATATTTTAATTGATTCTTTTTAGTTCATTCTTTTTGCTATTAGATTTTTATAAAAGCTTTTTAGTTCATTCTTTTTTCTATTGCTTCATTCTTTGAGCTAAATGACCCTGAAATTGAAAAGCACTACAAATGAACTCTGAAAAGTATGAAACTTGGCATGGTATCATAAATTCACCCACATAGCATGTGCTAAAAAGTTTAGAGGGTTACGGCAAAAACTGGATGCACTTCGTGTACAAACTGGACAATCTTTTTCGAAGTATCAGGGTTTCGGACGAAAACTCATCTATTACAAAGGGATTTCATTTTTTTGACATGTAACTGCAGCGATATTCTAGATCAAAGCCATCATCAAAATAGTTGCCGAGCATAACTATGGCTTTCAACCCAGAATCAAAGGTGCAACCCAGAATCGTACCACCATCTGATATGTTGTCTTCACTAGAGAGAAAGTCTTCACTTTTTCTTCGCGTGTGTCCCTTACTTATTGCACCATAACCATGGATAATCTTCATCGTTTAACAGGATGCTTGGGTCAGCCTTCACTTTAAAGTGAGGAATTTCATAAAACTTTTCATAATCTTCAGACATGTCTGTCTTGTCCTCCACTCCTACGATGTTTCTTTTCCCTGAAAGAACTATGTGGCGCTTTGGCTCATCGTATGATGTATTCGCATGCCTCCGGTGTATCTTTTGTCTTCCCATACATGCCCAAGAAGCCTAGCAGGTTCACGCAAACATTCTTCGTCACGTGCATCATGTCGATTGCAGAGCGAACCTCTAGGTCTTTCCAATAGGGTAGGTCCCAAAATATAGGTTTCTTCTTCCACATGGGTGCGTGTCTCTCAGCGTCATTCGGAACAGATTGTCCGTCAGGACCCTTTCCAAAGATTACTTGTAAATCCTTGACCATATCAAGTATATCAGCACCAGTACAGAGGACGGGCTTCTTCTGGTGATCTGCCTCACCTTTGAAATGCATGCCTTTCTTTCTTAAGGCATGCTTGGTCCGAAGAAATAGACGATGTGCCAGGTACACATTCTTCTTGCATTTGTCCAAATATATACTTTCAGTCTCATCTAAACAGTGCATGCATGTGTTGTATCCCTTGTTTGTCTGTTCTGAAAGGTTACTAAGAGTTGGCCAATCATTGATGGTTACAAACAGCAACGCTCGTAGTTTAAATTCCTGCTGTTTGTGCTCATCCCAAACATGTACACCTTTTTTACCCCAAAGCTGTAAAAGTTCTTCAACTAATGGCCTTAGGTACACATCAATGTTGTTGCCGGGTTGCTTAGGGCCTTGGATGAGCACTGGCATCATAATGAACTTCCGCTTCATGCACAACCAAGGAGGAAGGTTATAGATACATAGAGTCGCGGGCCAGGTGCTATGATTGCTGCTCTGCTCCCCAAAAGGATTATTGCCATCTGCACTTAAACCAAACCATATGTTCCTTGTGTCATCTACAAAGTCCCGCCTCTTTCTATCGATTTTTCTCCACTGCGACCCGTCAGCGGGTACTCTCAACTTCCCATCTTTCTTACGGTCTTCTTTGTGCCATCGCAACAACTTGGCATGCTCTTTGTTTCTGAATAGACGTTTCAACCGTGGTATTATAGAAGCATACCACATCACCTTGGCAGGAACCCTCTTCCTGGGGCGCTTGCCATCAAAACCACCAGGGTCATCTCGTCTGATCTTATACCGCAATGCACCGCATAACGGGCATGCATTCAAATTCTCGTACTCACCGCGGTAGATGATGCAGTCATTAGGGCATGCATGTATCTTCTGCACATCTAATCCTAGAGGGCAGAGAACCTTCTTTGCTTCGTAGTCAGGCAATTCGTCATCCTTTGAAAACTTCTTCTTCATTATTTTCAGTAGCTTCCCAAATCCCTTGTCAGATACACCATTCTCTGCCTTCCATTGCAGCAATTCCAGTGCGGTACCGAGCTTTGTGTCGCCATCTTCGCAATTTGGGTACAACCCTTTCTTGTGATCCTCTAACATGCGTTCGGACTTCAACTTCTCCCTTTCACTTTCGCATTCTCTCTGTGCATCAACAATGACCCGGCGAAGATCATCATCGGGCACATCGTCTGGTGCCTCTTGATCTTCAGCTTCCCCCGATGCAGTATCACCGTATTCAGGTGAAAGGACATGCGGTGCCCCCATGTTTGGTTTTGGTAATTGATGACAATCTCTATGGACTAATGGTTGCCTTGAGTTATATTTTAAGGATTTGTCCATAGGCTTGTCTTGAAGTCCATGTGTTGGTTTCAAGGAGTTTATGTGTTGGCCAAGGTGCTTTTCAAGGAATTATCCAAAGATTGGTCATGTGAGAGTTGAGCTTATTGCAAGCATGTCTTGAAGAAGAAGATTGTGTGATCATTCATGTTTACCTTCAAGACATCATCCAAATGAAGAGAGTTGAAAAGATTCAAAGTTGATCAAGACTAAGTATAGAGAGTGATTCAAGTTGATCAACACACGAAGCGCACAATATGTACCGAGAGGGATCAAGTGATCCCATGGTATGGTAATCATTGTCCATTACGCTTTGTGTACTAACCCATGGTCTACGTGAGAGTTCTATGTGGGGTTAGGTATGTTGCCATGGGATTGCGTCAAGAGGAAGATATCATACAACCCATGGAGAGGATGACATCAAGTGGTGATCGTCATCAAGATTGCTGTGTGCAAGTTCAAGTGGAGCATCACGAAGAGATCAAGTGCATGAAGCTTGCCGTCCATTGTGGTGTCAATGGACTTGTGAAGATGTGACAAAGAGTGGCTCACCCATAGTGGAGTATGGGGGAGCAATCAATTAGTCTTCATCGAGCCAACGCAATCAAGAAAGGTGGTCCAACTTGAGGGAGTCAAGATCGTCATCATCTAGCTCAAGTGGACTATGTGCAAGGCAAAGGTTTGTCCTTGATAGGTTTTCTATTTTACCGGTCTCATGGTGGTAGTTGGGAGACCGGGTTATAGGATCGATTGCCGTTCTATCAAGGGGGGCTCTCGATGAGTAGCTTGATCGTATCGTTCGTAGAGAGCTCAAACCATTGCATCCTTGCATCATCTTTATTGGTTCTTGTTTGGTTCTTCTCCTTGTGAGATTTGGAGCTTATGGTCATTTTCATGACAAGCTCGAGTTCATCGAAAACGGAGTTCACATGCATCTTCTATGATGTTTTCGATGTTGGGGTTTTTGCCGGTTCTCTTTGTGAGTCTTAGAGCTTATGGCCATCTTGATGACAAGCTCGAGCTCATAAAAAACGGAGTTCACATGCATCTTCTATGATGTTTTTGATGTTGGAGGTTATGCCGGTTCTTCTCTTTTGGAGGTTTCACTCCTTTATATGTTTGGCATACCTCCCCTGCCTCTTCTTACTATAACCAACAAGCTGGAGTTTGCTCAATTCAGAGCCCATATGCAGAAGTTATGCCAGTTCTGGTTTTCTTGTTGCATCTGCTTTACTTGGGGCTTGCTTGATGCACCCCTGCGGTAGTACCGCTCTGGGTAGCGGTAGTACCGTCCATGTCGGGTGGTAGTACTGCTTGTAAGCGGTACTTCAGCTGGCCAGTTCCGCGGCTTCTATCGCTGCTTATTCCGGAGGTTCTGCTTTTTGTGTCGGGTTCAGCGGTTGTAGGGCTGCAGTGTGTGCGGCAGTACCGCCTATAAGCGGTAGTACCACCCCGGTCGGGTGGTAGTACCGGTTCTGCAGTACTGTCATCGCGCTCTGCTCTGTCCTGCCTCCTCTGCTCCTGTGTTCTGCTTCTCCCGCGGTAGTACCGCTCGGATGAGCGGTAGTACAGCTCCAAGCGGCACTACCACCCAAGGTTCATAGCCGTTGCTCTTTTTCCTGTTACTACCGCCCGAGCGGTAGTACCGCCCGCTGGAGCGGTAGTACCGCTCGTGTGCGGGCTGAGCACATAACGGTTGGATTTTTTCCCACCTATAAAAGGGGGTCTTCTTCCCCATTGAACCTTATCCTTTTAGCTCGTGTTTTTCCCCCATTGTTGACCTTCTTCGAGCTTGCTATCTCTCAATCCCTCCATGGATTCTTACTAGTTTTGGAGGGAAAAAGAGAGAGGAGATCTAGATCCACATTTCCACCAATCACTTTCTCCTCTATGTGAGGGGAACCCCTTGGATCTAGATCTTGGAGTTCTTGGTGTTCTCCTTCTTGTTCTTCCTCTCATTTTCCTCCATAGCTTTTGTTGCTTTGGTGGGATTTGGGAGTGAGGGACTTGGGCACTCCGTGTGCCCTTGCCATTGCATTTGGTGCATCGGTTCGAGTTCTCCACGGTGATACGTGGAAGTTACAAGTTGAAAAGCTTATTACTCTTGGGTGCTTGGTGCCCTTGAGCTTGTTCCTCTTGGGTGCTTGGGCACCCTAGACGGTTGGTGGTGTTCGGAGCTCAATCATTGTGGTGTAAAGCTCCAGGCAAGCATCGGGGTCTCCAATTAGGTTGTGGAGATCGCCCCGAGCAATTTGACGGGTACCGGTGACCGCCCCCAAGGGTTGCCAAAGTGTACGGGTCCGGTGACCGCCCCCAAGGGTTGCCATTTGTACGGGTTCGGTGACCGCCCTCAAGGGTCCCTTAGTGGAATCACGGCATCTTGCATTGTGCGAGGGCGTGAGGAGATTACGGTGGCCCTAGTGGCTTCTTGGGGAGCATTGTGCCTCCACACCGCTCCAAACGGAGATTAGCATCCGCAAGTGTGTGAACTTCGGGATACATCGTCGTCTCTGCATGCCTCGGTTATCTCTTACACGAGCCCTTTACTTATGCACTTTACTTTGTGATAGCCATATTGTTTCATGTCATATATCTTGCTATCACTTAGTTGTTTATCTTGCTTAGCATAAGTTGTTGGTGCACATAGATGATCCTAGTTGTTGTAGGTTTTGTGCTTAACAAATTAACCGCTAGGTTTATTCCGCATTTGTTCAAGTCTAAACCGTAATTATTTTAAAGCGCTTATTCACACCCCCCCCCCCTCTAGGCGACATCCACGATCTTTCATCAGGGAACATAGGATAGTTGTCATCATCCTCTTCTTTTTCGTTGTCTTCCATCATAACCCCTCTTTCTTTGTGCTTAGTCCAAACATTATAGTGTGGCATGAAACCCTTCTCAAGCAGGTGGAAGTGAAGGGTTTTCGAGTCAGAATAATCCTTCATGTTCCCACAAATAGTACATGGACAATACATAAAACCATTCTGCTTGTTGCCTCAGCCACATCGAGAAAAATATGCAGTCCCGTAATGTAGTCGGAGGTGCGTCGGTCACCGTACATCCATTGCCGGTTCATCTGCGTGCATTATATAATTAAGTGTATCAAAAACCATTACAGAACATCATGAATAGAGCCGACGGGGGCGGATACCAAAACCATGGCACTATATAATAACAAACAATAATAAAAGTAAGAAAATTATACAAGTAGCTATCTAAATCATACAAGTAAGAATTTTTTTCTTTTTAAAAGAAGATAAGAACAAGAGGCTCACCACGATGGTGCCGGCGACGAGATCGGCGCGGGCGATCGACGGCGGTGAGGACGGGGACGGGACCGCACCCTACACATGTGCAGACTCTAAGAAGTTAATTTGAGCTCAAATTGTGCATCTAAATCAAAAGAACTACCCCATACACTCCTCCACTAAAACCCACAAACCACTCTACTTCTAGAGTATTTGAAATGAGATAAACTAGCAGTGAGAGATGAAACGATGAAGTTGCTAACCTTTTAGAACACTTGTGTAGTTGGTGCACCGCCAAACCTAGACAAATCTTGGGGAAAATGTAGCTTGGAGGCCGAGCTTGGAGAGGAGAAAGCTTAAGTGTGGCTCGGGCATTTCATCGAACACCTCATGTGCATATTCATGCAAAAAAAACAGAGTAGCCCACACCTCCACCCTTCCACGGACAAAAAACAAAGGAGATAGAGGGGGCGTGGATATATATAGGCAAAACTTTTGTCCCGGTTTGTGTCTAAAACCGGGACTAATGGCCTACCCTTTAGTCCCGGTTCCAGACACCAACCGGGACTAAAGGGCAACAACCCCTTTAGTCTCGGTTGGTGGCTGGAACCGAGACTAAAGATCCCAGCCGAACTGGGACAGATGCCTGCCGAGGCCCGGCCGGCGTCGGCGTCCTAGCCTATCGAACCAGGACTGATGCTCCCATTAGTCTCGGTTCATAACACGACCGGGACTAATGCTCTGATCTGCACAGGACCAAAGCCCTGTTTTCTACTAGTGTTCCCTTTCCTAACAGCATGCAGCGCAAGAGCTTTGGATTTTGGTGGTGGACTCGACAAATTGCAATCTTGCTACTCCCGCTGCCTACTGATAACCGGTTAGTTTCGGCGATGAAAAAACCTTACTCATTAGGCCATATGTCCACGCCACTCGATGGAATCGTCCTTCGCGTAGAGTTTTGGCCGCCTGTCCCTTTATAGCAAGCTAAGAAACTACCACTAAGAGCATCTCCAGCCATTCGGCCCCCCAAGAGCGTTTTTGGGCGAAAATAGTGTCTCTTGAGGCGCTGCTGGCGAAATTTTCGGCGTGGGGGAAATCGGTTCCCAGCCGCGACCGCAATTGCATCGGCCAAAAATAAATAAATTAAAAACCCAAAGTCGACGAAATTTGGTTGATTTGGACGAAATATAGGCGATTTCATTGATATTTTAGGCGAATTTACATAGATTAAAACATAAAAAAAATACTCCTTGTTGTTCATGCCGAGGAGGTTGTAGAAGACGGTGTAGTCGTCGCCGCCGCCGCCGTCGTCGTCGTCGTCGTCGTCGCTCGGCAGCCCGTCCTTGCTGCAGCCCTACCCTGGATCGCCGCTGCGGACCGGCTGGCTCGGCGCTGCAACCTCGTCGTCACTGTCGAAGAGCACAACGACACTGCCCTCGTCGCGGCCGTGGCGCAGCGCGGCGATTTCTTCCAAGGCGCGGCGTTGGCGCTCCATCTCCTGCGCCACGTAGTCCTGCCGCGACCATAAGAGGCCGCTCTCGAGGTCGGCGGCCATGGCCTCGTGCTCCTGCTTCACGGGGAGGAGCGCCGTCGGCTCCTTCTTCGGCTTGACCAGGCGGGAGTGGCCGCGGGGACGGAAAGGGACGCGGTCGCCCTCGTTGATGACGAGGTTTTCACCACGGGTGCGCCGACGGAGTGGCGTCTCCCGTGGCTCGGGCTTGACGGGAAGGAGTGTCGTCGGCGCGCCTCCCACTCGTGCAGCCAGCGGCGGCCGAAGCTGTTGGCCGCTGCACCGTCGCCGGGGAACCTCTCCGCCATGACGAGTGCTTGAGGACGGTGAAGGAGAGAGAGCGAGGAAGGTGGTCGGCGCTGGAGGCAGGCGAGAGAGAGAGATGGTTGTGGCGAGTGTGCGGCACGCGGCGACGAAGGTCGGCTTTTATAGCGGCGAGAGGGCGGCAGCGGTGTGGATGCGTGGCGGGAAAGGGTGGGACGCGCGGCGGTGGCTCGCCATTACTGCGCCGCCCGTCATCAATGGAAGGCTGACCGGCGAAGCATTGGCATTGAATCACGTGGGAGCCGAGGCGAGGCGAGTAGGACGAGGAAGCATAGTCGCTGACTCGGCGGGCCCACAGGGGGAAAATCTGGCGCGGTTTGTTTTCGTGCCTTTTTATTTCACCCGGTGCCCCCGGTCGGCCCCCAACACGCTGGTTTCGGCCTGTGTCCACCGACGCCAATTTCAGCCCAAACCGGTAAATTTTGGACTCCTGGGGACGCGACTGGGCCCTTTTTTTGGCACCGGCGATAAAAAAGGAGTCGGTTGGAGATGCTCTAACTAATACAGGCAATGTCTTTCAAACTTGGACCTTCTCTTATTTACAAGGAAATTGAAAACAAAATTGAGATGTATACGGAATTTAATGACATGCATATTTGTCTTATATGAACTGGAATACATTGGATTCTAAGCCATAACAATGTAGTCCATCGTGATGCGTGCAGTACAATGAGAGACACTGCACAAAGACTTGGTACTTGACTGAATAAAAGACCAAGACTCTCCATTGGTCTTCAAAATATACATGCACTTGGTAATATTAAAGCGCTCCAGTACTTAACCACTCATACTCAATTTATGCAAGCATTTGTCGTGGGCTAGTGGAATGGGCCATTGATCCCGTCAATTAGTAATAAGCCTTCCCCTAAGGAAGGTGAGCTGTATGTGGGCTTAGATTATTAGGCAAGTGTCGTCGATCGTTTAGGCTGGTCATAGTGGGAGTAACTTAGCAAGTAATATAACATATTCCAAGACAAGTTTGCTTATGTGGCGTATACTTAATGAGGAGAGAGGTGTTTGGAGTAACATAATATGTTACTGTAACATAACGCAACCCAAAGCAAAATGAGTCTATAATGTAATAAATGCTATCATCTATGATATTACATGTATTTTACTTTGCACTATGAAGATAGTAACAAAGACTAGTGTCATATGCATGACACTAGTATAAGTTACTCCCCACTATGAGTAGACTTAGTCTCATATCGCACCGGGAAATAGTAGTTAGCACGGAAAAAAGAAAAACAATTACCTGAAGCATAGGTGCTCCCAAATGAAACTGATATTAAGACAACGTTTTGCAGCCTCAAATACCAACAGGCCAAAAACACGCTACTAGCCAACTGATTATTCAGTTTCACTGAAGCAGAGAAAGATAATGCTACAGGGAGATCACTTCCTCTGCTGATGTCCTTCCTTTTCGCAGGCCCTTGCGTACGTGTCCGAACTTTGGTTCTCTTCCTCCACTGTTGTCACACCGTCTCATCCTCCTCTAACCTGAGATGAGAATCATTGGACTCCGGCCACAACTCCGATGAAAAATCTCCGTGGCCACGAGAACTGGCATTTCGGTCTCACTGTACTGTCAGTTTTGGTGGGTTTATCTCTGTAGGGCAGAACAAAACGAGATATAATGAACAATTGAAAATTTTTCCTGCTTCGGTATGTATAAAGCGCAATATGAACCTTTGGTAAATCGAACTCACTTCTATATGTATGGGAGGTCGTCAGCCGGATCGTATACGACCACTTACATTTTTTTAAGCTTCAAAAAAAATGTTGCACCTATTTGGACTCGAAATTGAAACTACCAGTTCTATTGTCAATGACAGTTATCAGCTAGGATAGATAACTTGTTGTGCATTGTTCTACTTCTTTTTGTTCTTGTTGTGTACATATTCGGTTTAGATTCTGCCAGGTTTTCTCGGCGACTTTTCTTTTGAATATTTCATGTACAGTTTTTTTTTCTCTTTCTTTTTTATTTTTTCCCTTTTTCATTTTTATTTCCCACGAAATTTCTTTTGAATTTGTGTACTTTGTAAAATTCATGAAACAGTTTTTTTAATCCGTAATTTTTTTCAAAATATGTGAACATTATCCAAACTTGTAATTTTATAAAAATTCATGAATTTTTTAAAATTTTAACACGTGAATTTTTTTGAAATTCGTAAACTATTTTTCAAACTTGTGGTTTTATGAAAAAATTATGAACTTTTTTATAATTCACAACCTTTTAAAATGGGAATTTGTGAACTATTTTTCATACTCATGAATTTTTTCAAAAACATGAAGTTTCTAAAATTTTAATTCATGAACTTTTCCAAATTCATCAACTTTCTTCTAATTCGCCAACTTTCTTATAAATTCATGAACTTTTTCTGGAGCAACAAATTCATGACAATTTATTCCAATCCGCGAACTATTTTCAAATTCATGATTTTTTAAAAACAATCATGAACTTTTTGCAAATCTACAAATTTGGGAATATTTATTCAAATGCTTGAACTTTTTTCAAATTCATGAACTTTTTTCAAATCTGTAAACATTTTTAATTCCATTGTTTTTGAAAAATTACTATGAAAAATCGGCTGTTTTTTTCCTACGAGACAAACTGAAAAAACAATCGGAAGAAAGTGAGCTTCTTTTCTACAGAAAGAAAATAAAGGAAAAACTAGCGGGCGAAGCGAGCGACTGTGCGAAGCGGGAGAGCCGGCGAGCAAGCTGGCGCAATATTGGGCCGCAGCCCGATGGCATGCACGCTTGCACCAGCTTCCTAACTTGCGCTTAGATGGCTGGCTAACAGCTCGCCAATCAAGCTTTTTTCTGGTTTTTTGTTTCCTTTTCCTTTTTTTGTTTTTTGTTTCTTATTTTATTTTCAAATAATGCTCAGGCTTTTAAAAAAATAAATGAGAAAATTTTTCCTTTCAAATTTTGTTCAACAAAATATTCACATTTTAAAAATTGTAGAAATTTCAAAAAAATAGTTCGTGTCTTTCAAAATTTCTTAGATTGTCCAAACATGATTATTTTATAAAAAGAGTAAAGTTTTGAGAACAAACATTTTTGAATTTTTCGAACATTATTTAAGAATACATAGTTTGAGAGCATGTTGTTTCTCAACATCAGTCAAATAACTCTTTTTTTTTTATTGTCTTATATGACCAATTCAAGGCACCACGCCAAGTTATTTTGGTTTTTGACACATTTCGCATTTTCTAGAATTCTCATGGTCATAAAAGGCTGATAAATGGTGGGACGTGTCGTGCATTTTCTAGAATTCTCACGGTCAAACCTGTCATGGATTCCTATCATGGGTATGACCACCTGCTTGCAAAAGTACATGTCATTTTTCAAGAAATTGAAATATTAGAACAAGTTCAATAGAGGGTGTCCTGGTAGGCCAGATGGCTCCGTCTGAGAGTACATTGTTTCTCGACATCCATGAAAAGACCCCAATTTTTTTCATGCCCTTGTATTACCAACTCAAGGCACCATTACAAGTTGTTTGAGTTTTCAACAAATTTTGCGTTTTCTAGAGTTTTCTTGATGAATAAAGACCCATAATGGTCAGACGCGTTGCAACATGTATACTGTGTTGGAAGTCGTTCAAACCTGGCATGGATACCTACCATGGGCATGCTCACCTAGTACCAAAGCGTGGGATCATTTCAAGAATGTACAAAAAAACACCATGTTTAACGTAGGGTGTCCGGGTAGGCCACAAAGCACCATTCGAGAGCACTTTTTTTCCGACATCTGTCAAATTGCACCATTTATTCCATGACCTTGTATGACCAATTCAAGTCACCATGCTAAGTTGCTTCCGTATTTTACAAGTTTTGCATTTTTGGATGTTTCTTGGTCAAAAAAGGCCGATAAATGACCGGATGTGTCGCAACTTCTATACGGTGTCAAAAATCATTCAAACCTGACATGAATGCCTACCACGGGCATGGCCACCTGCTTGCAAAAGTTGGGGTCATTTCAAGGATGTCCAAAGACAGACCATGTTGAATAGAGGGTGTTCGGGTAAAGCGAGAATGCTCCATCTGAGAGCACATTGTTTCTCGCCTTCCTTGACATCGCCCCAATTTTTTCCATGGCCTTGTATGCTCAATTCAACGAACCGTGCCAAGTTGTTTGTGTTTTTGATAAGTTACGAGCACATCAATAAGCATGTAGTTTTTCCTATTTAAAATTCTTCTGTTATTTGCAATTTTTGTTATTATTAATCGACATGAACATTTTCTTATGTCCTAACAATTTCTTGAATTTGTCAATAATTTTGAAATTTCAAACTATGTATGCAAATTTAAAAACTAGAACAATTTTCCCAAAATTATTAACAAATTCCAAAAACAATTGATAAATTTTCAACACAATTTGCAAAGAAATACTTTTTAGAATTTATCATTTTTAATGCAAATATTTGTTAAATTTGTGAACAAAAAATTGGAAAAGAAGATTATTGTTTGAAATTTCAGAGCATTTTTTAAAATTGTAAACAATACTTGTAAACAATACTTGAAAACAAGAACATTTTTTGATAATCCAAATAGTATTTCAAATTTTTGAACTGGTTGCAAAAAGAATAATAAAGTTCAAAAAGAGAGAAATGATTTAACAAAAAAAATAGAAGAAAAACTAAAAATAGAAAATAAAAAAGCTTAGGCCTTTGCCCAACTAGGCGAAGGCATAGCTCCAGCCGGGCATCTGTTGAGCCGGCACAAGCGTTCGCTGATTTTTAGAAAGTTCATCAATTATGAAAAAAATTGTTCATGAATTCAAAAAAAATTGTGGATTTTCTGAAAACTTCAGTAAAAAAAGTTCAAGAAATTGAAAAAGATTTAAAATTTTGAAGAAAGATCACGAGTGTGAGTTTTTTTAATTTTAAAAAGTTCATGCATGTGAAAAAACAGAAAAATGGAAAAGGAAAACGTAGAAGAAAAGGTTAAAAAAGTAAACAAAAAAACACAGAATGAAACCCGGTTTAAAACACACGAAAATATCCGGCATGAAAGTTCACAAAGTTACATTTGCCACATAAGAAGCAAAAAAGAAAGCAAATTGGCACAACAAGTAACCTATCTCGGTCGGTTAATCGCAGTGATTGTTGCGCTAGCCTCCACAGAAAGACTTTGGTCTTGGATGGTACATCAACTTTTCACATCTTAGTCCCTGATTTCGCTTCTCCATCCGAGTTCGAAGTGTCAGGGCGCCCTTCTAGCCAAACTAGAACGGGCGGTAAAGACTCCATTTTTCTCGTGAACCCAAGCCCAAAAATCATCAACCTTCTTCGTGCAAAGAGGAATCGATAGGATGATGTCTGCATCTGTTGGCAAGAAAACCTTGGGAACCACCAAACGGTCCCATTCTGTGTTGGACATTATAAGGTTGCCCACTCACTGAGGATGGTTAGCAACCCGGCTCATGATGGATCATGTTGCGGCATGTACAAACGAATAAGAAAGGGATAAAAGGAGATGGAATTTAAGGCTTCAAGCAGTACGGGGCATAAGTATTTGTTTTCCAGTTGGCATTTAGCCCAGCCAGACATAGCGCACATAGAGAAATTGATCCCCTAATCGAGCCATTTACCCAATTGGCCAATTCCCAAATTGAAGATTATGCTACCTCAAAAGTTAAAGATGAAATGAGAAGTGCGGGTCAATCGAGAGGTTTGGCTCATAAGAAAGGACATGTTTTTCATCGCGCAAAAAGCGAGGAGAATCAAAGAATTGTGGCATAAAGACGGATTGGTTAAAGTAGCGATGACAATGATGCCACATAATGTTTCTACACCTACATCTAAATTGCTTTGAAGGACCGTCGAGGTCATCTACCTTGACAACCTCGTGTTATATTTACTACTACATCTTAAATATATATTTTCATCTTATCAAAAGCTACAACTCTTATCACATTTGTGCTAAGGTTTACATTCACAACTCTTGGTTTCACATGTTGTAGGTGTCCCTTGGTATTGTGCGGTTGTATTTCTTGCATCAAGTGGGCATTTCAAGTGGTAACACTCTATGTTAGTAGTTTTGAAGACCTTTTTCTATTATTTTTTTCCTGATTTTATTAATTGAATTCAACAAGCTCTGGTTAAGTAGACTTGCATTTGTAAAACATAATAGACCATAAATGTTGGCGCCCAGGTTAAATTCAATTCATAGATCCACCACTAGCCACCATACTCATTGTCAAAAAATTGCAAGGCCCAACATGTATGCAATTTTGCTATCCACTTCTTAGCATTGCACATTGCTCAATTATTCATGTTCTAAGTATACATGGTTGTTGTTGCACCAACAGAGCACAAGCTCTCCTTCACATATCACAATTCATAGCTGGTAATGAGAAATAGCAGTTTTCGCATCTAACCCAATGGAGTAGTAATGTTTGATGTAATCACTGGCAAGGGTTTCCCTATATAACGGTAGGTTCTTGTCAGACAACAACTCCTTAATTGGACCGTAAATCCTTGTGGATGTCGAATCGATATGCGTTCCGAAGAAGTTTGCAATCGACACCCGTGGAGCAACGTTCTTTGCCAAAACCCTATGTTCCACGCTCATAAACCCATCGTTGGAGATCAACTGCACATTTTTGTAACATAAAAGAAACATATTAGAATGATTGGCACAAGCCACAGTGTTGAACAAACCAAATAATTAAGGGTGGGTGAGCATGATTTAAATACCTGTAAGAGATCACCGATGTTCACGATGAATGCTCCGGGTGTAGGTGTGACGTCTACCCACTGCTCCCCATTGAAGATCTGGAGGCCGCCAATTTCGTCTTGGAGAAGTATGGTTAGGAAGCCACCATCTGAATGTCGGCTTGTCCCGATGGCGAGTTCTGGCTGGGGGCATGGAGGGTAATAGTGGCATAGTAATACCTGTCCTTGGTTGCACCCTATATCTGCTAGGTGGCTTGGTTTGAGTCCAAGAGCTTCTGAGAGCAGCTCGAACAATGTTTTCCCCAAATTCTTCACTTGGTGGGCATATTCAAACAACACGTCACTGCAAATCAACATTAAGTATTGAGTGATTTATTTCAAATATGTGATTCAAGCAGCATTTCAAAAAAAATAACAACAAAAAGATGTCCCATAGAAAGTAATTTCACAGCATAATTTAGCTCTAGTCATTTAGTCAATAACCAAGGATGAACTCACATAAACAATGCATACTACATATAGGTGTAATTAAATTATATCGCGTATATAATGTATACTAAAAATGAGAAGAAGAAATAAAGTCATGCTAGAATTATTCTCACGAAAAGTAAAACATCCGGTTGAAGATTTGGTGGACCCATCACAAATCGTTAGATCTACGTAAATGTATCTAGACATATCAGGACCGTTAGATCTATAGAATTGATACATATTGTATCCACCAGGTCTTCATAATTGCAGCACCCAGCTCATAAACGTTAGATCTTTATAATTGTACTTAAACAAATTGTACCTTTTAGATATACATAACGGTAACAAATAGATCATATCCGTTACATCTACATAATTATTTATAAA
Source organism: Thinopyrum elongatum (assembly GCA_011799875.1). NCBI lineage: Eukaryota > Viridiplantae > Streptophyta > Magnoliopsida > Poales > Poaceae > Thinopyrum > Thinopyrum elongatum. Next base: position 34,314,952 of record CM022298.1, read on the forward strand.
CATATCATATCTTCATAAGCTATAGATCATTGTATGTAAAAAAAATCGCTATTTGTAGATCATCATACTTGCATTTAGTTAGATCTCACACAAGTACTTAAGTGCACATGTTAATTATTAGCTGAAATATAAATGACAAGCACATGTGATTTAAACATGTTAGTGGTCACCATGAATATCTTGTAAAAAACTGCCGCCAATGGAAATATTTCTTACCACCCATGCTATGTCTAAACTATCATGTGTTATGCAATGAAGAGGTTAAATAGGTGTAAAATTTATCTGCATATAAAAGAACTACGACTGGAGATAAAGCTATAACATATGCTGAGTTTTAGCAATCCCGATTTTTTTGTGGGAACTTTTAGAAAAGAATTGTCATGGTGAAAAAAAAACAGTGTTAAAGGAAAACCATATGTGATGCTATTCATTATGTCATATTGCTAGTTGCTACACATCATGGTTTATTCGTAAGAAGTTATGTGAAGATCCGTGCAAAATTTCTTTTAAACTTTTTCTTTCTTATATGTTCTTTGACTTGATTGAGACTTGGTTAAGTCTCAATAGACCCGAGATCTAGCCACACCCAAAAAGAATAGCTCTTTTCTGAAAGAGGCAAAACAATCAAAGCAGATTATTCTACCAGTGCGAACTAAGTAGACTTGGATGTTTCCTTGGGGCTTTTATGTTAGCTTTTATCATGTTTGTTTGTAATTGTGTTGTCAGGTTTTCGCCCCGTAACGAATGTTTTGAGTCGAGCATTCGTAGCGGGTTTCCTAGCAATGTACCAACTTGCTTCCCTTTATTTCCCTCCTCTCATTCTTTGTATGGGTCCAGTAAACTTTGTATTTCGTTAAGAAATTAATGGAAGGGGGGAATGCCCGGTTGGAAAAATAAAGCTCTAGCTCATGGCAATCATCATAAAACCAAGATAGGAGAAACTACTGTGATACCGCCAGAGCACTCACCGGCAGCTGTCCGGCAGATCATCGGCGTCAGGTGGGGTGGGTGCCATGCGGAGGTAGAGCGTGTCGCGCCAGTTGGCCACGGGCGACTGGTACAAGTCGAAGTTGCAGTGATACTTGACCGCCCTCGCCGGCTCACGCGAGTAGAGCTGCGCCTTGTCACTGCCCTCGCCGCCATCAGTCTCGTGGAATGCCCGTACCGCGTCCATCGCCGCAGCCATAGCCACCTCCGGCACACCGTGGCCCATCACCTCGAAGAACCCCCAGTCTTCTGCGGCCCGGCGCACAGCAGCGACAACGGCTGCGTGGTCGCCGCATGCCAGATCGATTATCGGGATGGCTGCTGGTTCATGGCCGACGGGCACGGTGGCGTCCTGCGGTGGTTCGTGGTGCTGGTCGGGGAGGCGGAAGATGCGCGGGATGTGGGTGACGCCGGAGGCGACTAGGCCGCGGACTCCGGCGTATGTGGCGTCCAGCGCGCGGAGCTCAGCCGTGCGGTCGTAGGAGGTGGCCGACATGGTTTGGTGGCGCACGTAGGTGATCGCGGATGGGTGTTGGCGTGAGTGTGATCGATGGGCTTGGCTGCTCGAGTGGTCTTCTATATATAGGAGTATTTTCTAGCATGTGAGTGTGCTTGCTGCAGTGCAGCTGCTCGTGCTGAAACTGTGCCGCGAGAGCGACAGGGAAGAAGAAATGCTAAAAACGTGGGTGGCTCCAGAATCCAATACCACGGTACACGAATTAGTACACGGCAGGTGTACGTGGTCTTGTAGGATTCCTAATCCAACTAGGATCAGTAGTCCTGACCGACCCGGTCATGTAGATAGCTAGTCTAGACTAGTATATATACATGTACCTGGCCCCTGTAATCTAACACATCGAAAAAGCAATAAAGAAAAGGTCAGGCTCGACACGAGCCTGCGGCCATCCAAAGACTTATTCGCGTGGGTGTGTTATTCCGGCTAAAAATCAATCGGTTTGATCGGGACTAGCTAGCTTGGGCAAGTACTAGTACAAGTACTGTTCATCTATCGATCAAGAAGTTTGGGCTAGCTCTGTACGTGATTGGATTGGAGGCCAGCTTCCTTGTGGTGCCTTGCATCTACTCCCTCCGTTCGGAATTACTTGTCGCAGAAATGGATATATCTAGACATGGATATATCTATTTTCGAGACAAGTAATTCTGAACGGAGGGAGTAGCAGAAAGAGTAACTCGACAGGATTGCATCGGCGAGGAGCGGCTCAAGTCAGCGTTGCTTTGTTCGTCCTCGTCGTTCGTCGTTGGTCGTATCGCTGTCGCCGGGATTACTCGGCGTCGGGACTGGGCTAACAGCCCGTCCATGTCGCATGGCACGACAGAGGCGCGGCGACCAGGCCTTGCGCACGCACGACCAGGAAACGACCTCTTCCGCCGCGCTCCAGTCCCTACGGCAATCGCATGACGCTACGTACATGCGTACGTAAGAACTTTTTATATATTCGTGGGTCCCATCTAATTTACTGGAACAATTCGTAGAGTGCAATGCAATGCATGCAAGCATCACGTGTTTAAAGAAAAGATGGCGGCTAACTATTTGACATTTTTTTGATTAATTAAGGAGGGTTAGTGGCCTGCCGGCAGTAATGATGTTTAGCCGGATGTAGTCGCATCGCACATGTATTGCACTACGTGCATGTTAGTTTGCACACGTGATATTGGGCACAGCTGCCTGGTTCGGGCAACCTTGCACATGTGGGAAAACGTGGCTACTAGGTGAGTAAATGACGCAAAACTACCACATTTGGGGCAGAGTTGACACATAACTACCTACTTTGCCTCTTTTGTCTGAAAACTACCAATATTGGGGCAAGTATGTGACACATACCACCGTTCGCTCGGTTTAGCCATTTTCTGACCGGTCGGCCCCACTTTCAGGTCGACGTGGCAACGGACGACGGACACGTAGCTGACGCCGTTAGGTCTCCGCTCAGACAGTGTTTGCCCAACAGTTCAGTCCAGCTCCACTCTCTCTCCCGTGCGTTCTTGGACCATGGCGACTCCTGGCGGCGGCGGTGGTGGTGGCCGTCTCCGCGTCCCGGCCGGCGACAGCGACCCTAGCGGCGGAGGCGGCGATGGGCGAGTCCGACAGAGGCTGTTGTATGAGGGCGGCGACGAGGAGCAGTGCAGCGTTGCCGTCGATTCAGAGCAGCTCCCGTTGCTACAGTCAGCGATGCCCCCGCCGGCCGAATCGCAGAGAGCTTGGTCGTCGGCGGGCAACACCTCCAGCGATAATCCGTTCAGCCACTACGTCTCCGACGGCGGGTAAGCCATTTTCTTCCCCCTTCATCAGATTAGTGGATTTAGGCAGTAGGGTTTGGTCTGAATCTTTCTGTAAATTTAATGTAGGCAAGAATCTGAGATTTGGGAGCTGTTTATTCAATTTGATGGTGCCAAATTTGTGCAAAAATCAATGGAACGTTCAGATGTTAGATATCTCAATTTGCTGTCAATAATGGGCTGTTGTTAGTAAGGAAGATAAACCTAACTGGCTATGGTTTTTAGAGCAGCTGAAGTATGCTTTAGGTGGAGAACAGGGCAAATTTGGCTACTACACAATAATGTCTGACAGGCAGAAGGGTCTACTTACAGCAGTGAGCACAGTGTTTCCTAACTATCCACAGAGATTCTGCATTAGGCACATATATGCCAACTTTCAAACTGCAGGCTTTAGAGGTGAAGATCTAAAGAAGTGTATGGACAATGCTGCCTACTCTTGGACTAGGCATGGGTATGATCTTGCAATGGAAGAACTGAAGAAGCAATGTGAGCCAGCTTGGGTCTGGTTGTCCAAGATTCCTGTGCACAATTGGGCAAGGTGTGCCATGGACACCAATTGCAAAACAGATTTAATATGTAACAATCTTAGTGAAACATTCAATAGGTACATCCTTGATGTAAGGAGCAAACCAATTGCTACAATGCTTGTAGGAATTTATGACAAGCTAATGGTGAGATTTGATGGAAAGAGGGAAGGAGCAGCAAAGGCTAGATGGGACATTACACCATATTATACAGAGAGGCTAGAGCTGATGAAAACATATTCTAGAAATTGTATTCCTAAGAGGGCTGATCTTGGACTGTGGCAGGTAAAGAGTGGTGATGCAACACATGAGACAAATCTGGCCACAAGAAGTTGTTCATGCAGGAAATGGGACATGACAGCGTTGCCTTGCAACCATGCTGTCAGTGCAATATACAAAGCAGAGCTGCATCCAGAGGATTTTGTCTCTGACTTCTTCAAGAAACCTATGTATTTGAACAGCTACAAGCCAGTGTTTGCTCCTATGCCACAACAACATGGTTGGATCAAAACAGATACTGAAGACATCATGCCACCAGGTTTCAAAGATCACCAGAAGGGAAGAAAGCAGGAGAAAAGAAGAAAAGGCAAATTTGAGGTGCCCAAACCTAAGGAAAATTCAAGGATGGCAACAATCACTTGTAGCAATTGCAAGTTGCAAGGCCACAAGTACACTAGCTGCTCAGTGCCTTTGAGGCCAGACCTTGGGATAAGGAAAAATAATCACAAGGTAAAAATAACTATATCCTCTGTTATCTTACTGATTGGACTTGTGTACTAATTGCTTTTAATTTTACTGCTGCACCAGGCTAGTAGATCAATGCCTGCTCCTGTGCCTCCTCCATCTTCCTCCAGTTCTGCTGCTGCACCTGCACCAAGGCCTTCTCCATCTTCCTCCAGTTCTGCTGCCGCACCTGCACCAAGGCCTCCTCCTGCTGCTCCAAGAAACCCTACAGCTGCATTTGCTGCTCCAAGGACTCCATTTGCTGCTCCAAGACATACTGTTTTAGGTCATATTTTTCAGCTGGTGCAAATGCAGGTGTTGGTAGAGATGCAAATGTGCCTCCTCTAGCTGGAATTTCTTCTGCACGCCCTAGTTGTTCTGATGTTCAGTGAGCAGTTGCTCTGATGTTGCCATGTTGCTCTGATGCGTGTGTGAACTTGTCTGGGAACTTGCCTGTGTGTTTGAACTTGTGACAGTTATGCCTGTTATTTTGTGAAGGACTTGTGACAGTTATGCCTGTTATTTTGTGAAAGACTTGTGACAGTTATATATTACTTGCAGTACTGTGGTGTCTAATTTTAAACTTGTAAAAACAAGGGAGATGTTGATCAAATTTCCTTTTAAACAAAAAGGGTCTCGACGTCGAGTCGACACCTTTACAAACAAATATAAATTCAGCAAATCACTTCACTTCATTGAAATAGCCAACAATTCACTTAACAGATCACTAATAATTCATTACACCTCATAATTTGAAACACTCATAATTAAACAATAGTTTGAAACAAATAATACAACTACTTCTCTGATAATGGAAATACTACTCATCACATAATTCTTTAATCTTCCTCAGCTTTGCCCTGGTACCTTCTTTCTGCTTGACCAAATCTGCAATCATTAACTCCAGTTTTCTCTTCTCTTCCTTGATTTTATCCCTGTCCTTCTCTGACTTGATCCTCAACACCTTGTGCATGTTACTAGCTGCAGCATCCAGCTTTTTCTTCTCCTCCAGTTCTGCCCTTGCATCAATGAGTGCTTGTTCAGCCTTTGCCTTCAGAGCAAGTGTGATCTGCTTCTCATTCACAGTCTTGTTCACTTCTTCTTGGACAATCTTCAGATCACGGTGGAGCTTGGTTATTTCATCCCTAAACTTGAACTTTTCCTCCATACAGTACAGAGCATCACAAACTCTTCCTTGTTTGGCTTCTCCATACATCTCCCATAATTTTCCAATAGCTTTCTGCAGTGATGATGGCCAATCTCCATCTACCCATTTAACATAATCACATCTTTCCCCAAACTACAAAAACATAGAACATTTTTATTTCATTAGTTCCTAATTGAATTGCTACATTTACTGATGAATAAGCATTGATTAAAGAATAAGCACAGGTAAATCACACACATGCCCTGCACATCCCAAAAATTTCCTTCCTGTCTCATATCCTTCCCAACCTACAAACTTTGCGGCAATGGCTCCACATTGACAACGTGGAGGTGCTGCTCCATCAGCTAACCCTTCCCACTCCGAGTCGTAAAGGGTCTTTAAGCCCTAAGAAATAGAATGTACATTGCGGCTGAGAGAAGATCTAGCTCAAATCGTATATCCCCAATTCCTAAATCCCCAAATCAGAGAAACCCTAACCGTAGAATTCAGAAAAATGATGACTGACCTCGCTGGTAGCATTGCTGTGGTCCTCAGACGATTCCTCACCGTCTCCCCACGATACCATGTCAGGCGGCGAGGTAGAACCCCGGCGGCGGCGGCGGCGGGGGGCCTGGCGGCTGCGAGGGTGGCGTCGGGTGAGCGAGCGAGGAGACTGTTTCTGTCTGGAACGGTGGTTATATCGCCTACCCAAGGAGACCTAACAGCCGTCAGCTACGTGTCCGTCGTCCGTTGCCACGTCGACCTGAAAGTGGGGCCGACCGGTCAGAAAATGGCTAAACCGAGCGAACGGTGGTATGTGTCACATACCTTCCCCAATGTTGGTAGTTTTCAGACAAAAGAGGCAAAGTAGGTAGTTATGTGTCAACTCTGCCCCAAATGTGGTAGTTTTGCGTCATTTACTCCTACTAGGTCGATCCTCTCAGCCGACAGTTTGTGTTGATCGGCCTATGGACACTTTTTTTTTTTTGCGGAAAATCGGCCTATGGACACTTGATAGTAGAGATCAAGTCGATAATGAATGACAGGGAGTATGTTCCACACTTGACGATGGGCAGATATCCCTCATGTTGTGAGGATTTATTGCCTTTTCAATTGTAACCTTGTGACTTTGGAATAAAACGCCCGTCTGATTCGCCAAAAAAGGACATTTGTTTTATTTAGACAAGTGCAAGTACTTCTTTTTGTGGATACAGGTGCAAGTACATTTGTGATCACTGGATCTGGGATGGCTTGGCTTGTCTAGTCTAAGAATATGGCGCACACGATGTGGGCTGCTTTTTTTTTTCTTTTTTTTTTGAGGCTACACGATGTGGGCTGCTGCTCTATGAGGTTCTAATCAGCGCTTTAAGCGCCCACACACATGATTCAATTGAGCCGGCCAAACAAGCACACCTCGACCGACCGCTCGCTTGCTCGCTTCGCTTGACTAATAACTGCTTGACCCTTAACGGTTTGACTTGTTCACCATTGATGTTTCAAAAATTCCAAAAAAAAAACCCGGAATTTGAAAAATATCGCGAATAAAAAATTCATAAATTTGAAAAAAATTACATGTCAGAAAAAAAATCATAAATTTGGAAACAAAATATTCCTGAATTTGAGAAAAAAATAATAAATTTGAAAAATGTTTGCGATTTGAAAAAAATCATGTATTTGGAAAAAATTCATGAACGTTCATGAATTTGAAAAAAAAGTTTGTGAATTTGAAATAAAGCTCGGAGACTCAAAAAAAAAGTTGAAACAACGTTCACGAATTTGGGAAATATAGGTGAATTTGAAAAATCACAGATTTAAGAAAATCATGAATTTAAAATTTTGAAAAAGGTTCTAGAATTTGAAAAAATTCGAAAATTGGAAAAATTGATGAGTTCGAAAAAGTTTGTGAAGTTGGAAAAACGTCATGAATTTGAAAAGGGAAAAATAGAAAGAAAAAAATAGGAAAGAAAGAAGAGGAAAAAACCAAAAAAACTGAACAGAAAACCAGCATAAAAATAAAAGTAAAAAAAGCCCAGAAAAACGAGGGAACCAAGAAGAATAAGAAGAAGAAAAAGATGAGTGCAATGCGAAGAAGAAACAAGCGTGTGGTGTGAAGAAGTAAATGGGCCAAGGGCCAAGGTCGAATGGTGTGTGCACTTTCTATGAGAGTAGTAGAAGGCGACGCTTAAGGCATTGAATAGGTTTTGGGTGCTACTCTTGCGTTCCTGCCACGGCGGTGCATCGTCGGCTCGCCTTCGCCCGCCTGGGGCCTTGGGGCATTTATTATAGGATAAGAGAAACTTAAGAAATCCATAGGATGCAGATATACAACAAAAAATTCATTGATTATCTTAGGGCGTTGGGGCTGGGGTCTTGGGCTCTTAATTAGGAACTCAGGGCATTCGATTGTTGAAGAAGAAGATGGCGGCTTGAAGACGAAAGAAAAGGATTTGGGGATTGAGTTCGTGCATGGCCTCTCTCGTAGTGGGGAGTTTATGCATATGATACTAGTGTATGATACTACCTTCACTAGAAGAACGCCCGTGCGTTGCAACGGGGCCACATTAACTTTAAGAGTTCAATATTAATATTCTCATACATATCAAGTGACATTGGCGACCTTTTTTACCATCAAATCCTCACACACACACTCTCTCCCTCCCTCTTCCTCACTCTCTCTCCCCCTCTCCCTCTCTCTCTAACACACACACACATATCCATCTTATTGGGTACGGGACCATAATCCATCTATTTCACACACACACGCTAGTGCATAACAATATGGATTATGTGTATTATATTTGCCACCACAACTGAGGGAATTAATTTCATGTAAATCGGCCAGCCACAACTCCAAGAATACGGGGAGGAGGTGGCCCGGGGCGGCGTCGGCGCCGTCCGGCGCGGGCCACGGGCCCGCTTCCAAGTGCGTCTGCGCGCCGGCCACCCACGCCGGGTCCTTCAAGTGCCGCTTCCACCGCACCAACTCACAGGGCCACGGCCACGGCCACGGCCAGGGAAGCCGCCCTTCTTCGCCCCCTTCACCGGCCGCGGCCAACGCGGTGCCGTGGCACCCGGCCTCGCCATCCTCGTCCTCCGGCACCGTCACGACCCAGTGACGCAGCCCAAGCATCGGCCTCGAGAATCAAGAACGCTCGACAACAGAGAGGGAAGGGAAGATCATATACATGTCATAAGAAAGGGAGTTTATTTACTGCTCACTCGATGTATTGTTTCCTTTGTTTGGAGATTGATTACCATCCGTGAGTTAAGGTAAGGTTAATGTGACTGAGTGATTTAAGGTAAGGTTAATTAATTTAGATTTGATCTTTAGAGATTGTTCGTGATTGATTCTACATTACTAAATATAACTTGCGCCAGTATGGAAAGTTCTGATCTGTTCAGATTTCTTTCGTTGTATGAGAGGGTGACGCGAAAATAAACCGATGAAGTGGGGGGAGGGGACGAAAAAAAATCTACGAAAAAAAACCAGCGAAGGTGGGAGGAGGTACCAAAAAAAACCATGGGAGGTGGGACGAAAAAAAACCTGGAAGCGAGACTACCAACTGCTCCATTAGGAGTAGAGATAGTGCATAGTATCATAGATGATCATATTTATTGCCATGCATGACACAAAGTAGTATAGCATTAAACATGATACGGTATCTACCTATGTTACTCTAACCCTCTCTCTCTTCTTTAATTCTTTGCCACATCAACATGTTTGCCATTTTCAAGTGCATGATACCGACTATGATACCATCACTATGGCCAGCCTAATGGGCTGTCCCTACTTTTTTCACATACTAATTTTTTTTTAGGAATATAGGTATATATGCACAGGAGGTATGGGCCCCTGCTTGGTCGGGCCCTAGGCTGTCAGCACTCGTCGCCATAGCCTAGGGGACCTGCCCTGACTATGGATACGCCAACGTTGAAGGCACCAAAGCTTCCGCAATATTTATGGAGCTATTTCACCAACCATTATTGTGATTTAAACTATCTTGAAGGCATCTGGGTTTGTAGAAGAATGAGATCAAAAAGTTGAATCCAAGCAGTGCATAAACAATGCTGGAGTAAGATTTCAGCATCATGGCTTTTCTTACATAATGGTCAAGTCAACGACGATGAGACAACCTGATTTTGTGCCAGATCACACTGGCCACCAGCGTTGACAGAGATGCTATATTATATATATATATATATATATATATATATATATATATATATAGAAAAGGAGGATTACCCCCTGCCCCTGCATCTGGGCGATGTATGCATCCATTTTATTGATTATTCACAAAGACCTTATAAAGTAGTACACCAGGTAGTATGAAGCCACCATCTTAGCAACAACTGTCGCTACTCCTATCCACATGATGAAGGTGTGTCGATAGTCCAAGACTAATACCAAATAGACATCTCACTAATGCCTAACTTCTAAAGCCAGAGGCCCCAACCAAGCCACATACTGGGATTGGGGCACAAACCGGTCTGACGCACTGTCATGTGTCGCCGCCGCAATCTTCCAGCAATCCATCTTCAGAGCAAACTAACACACCGACCTTGCCAGACTTCTCTGCCATCGATACCACCATGACGCCAGGCAGCATCCTCCTGCGCGAGTCCATCTCCGCGCATCGGACGCCGAGTCTCCACAGCGCCACGCCGCCAAGATCCGCCGCCATCAATGTGTAACATGAAGCACCGCTCCACCAAAGAAGCCGTCCTCCGGTCCCTCGAGCCCGTGTGCACCTCCAAGAATGAAGCCCCCAAGGGGGGAACGGCACCAGAGAGCCGCAGTCATCCGATCTACGGATCTAGGGTTTCCCCCGGAGTTATCAGAGAGTGGCCTTGAACTTCTCCACAGCGATGCCTTTAGGAAGGGAACGACGCAGACAGCGCCGCCACTGCCGGCCTTGGCAATAGTCGATAGCAGGTTTTCACCCAGATCCGTTCGAAGAACCACCATCTCTCGTGCACGGACTGCCGCCATCCCTGCCAGGATCTGGATGATCCAGACTACCGCTACCAGATCACAGTAAGGAGAAGCCCCCATCGAGACCCGCCAGCCGACCAGGGAAGGCCGAGACCGCGCCCGCAGGACCAGATCTGCGCTGGATCCATGCCTGTGCCGCCCCCCCGGAGCCAACCCCACACATAGCCGCCACAACTTGGCCGCCCGCCCCACATCAGCGTCACCCCTCCGTCGCGCCGCTGCATATAGCGCTGCAGCCATACGCTGGGAGGGGGAGAGGGGCCCCGCCGCCGCCGACGCGCACCAGGCTTCGCCCGGCGACGGCGAGGGGAGTGGAGGGTGTAGGAGGCGGCCGCGTTGGTGGAGGCTATGGTACCCCCGACGCCGCCCGCGAGAGCGACGCGAGGGACCAGCTCACCGAGATGCTAGATATATGCTGGATGGAAATGTAGTTGCCGGATCTAATTGCTCCAGAGGCAACGTCATGGACTGGAACTGTCTCCACAACGTGGCAGAAAATGGCAACTCTGAGAAAGGTTACGCTGAGTGCTACACTCGACAAAGGTTTGTCAAGTTCCATTGACAAGGAACGTGGCAAACCGTAATGACACGTGCCACTTCTTCATTCGTCGAGATTCTCTGGATTCCACACTCGGCAAATGTTTGCGAGTTCCGGCTCCCTAGGAATCGGTGAACATTGGGCCACACGTCACGTTCTCGTTCATGTGATGTTTTCCGAGTTCTGACGCTAGGGGACTCAGCAAACAAGTAATACACATCACTTTCTCATTCGTAAGAGGTTTGCCGAGCACCACACTCGGCAAACACGTCGCCACATGGCGCCACCGGGCCGTTCCGTCTGCTCGGGCGGTTTGCTGAGTTCCTGATTTGGCGAACTCGGAGATCGATCTCTGCATATTGGCTGAGTGCCCGCTAACAAGAATTTGGCAAATTTAAACATTGTCGATGTTTTCCGAACCGAGTCCTTTCTTTCGAGGATGGAATTTTGCAAACTCATTGTCGAGTTTGTTTGGCCCTTTGTGGAGTGTTCCTGGAACTCGACAAAAATGCCAATTACAGTAGTGTACATCTAGAAATCTCTGTCAATGCCTCATTCGCACCTTTCCGAGGCTGGCCATGGTCCGGCGAAGCCTTGTTTGCTGAGTACTTTTCCTCAGGGGTTTGTCTAGAACTCAGTCGACTGAGACTTAACAAAGTCTCAGTCGAGTGACGTCGGCGTAGATGTGGTGTTGCAAGCGGCATAGCTGGATGCTGCAAACGGCGGTGAACAATGTTGCAACGGTACTGCAAGCAACGCCAACATATGCTACAACCGCTCTGATAAAATGCTACAACCGTCAAATTATGATGTTGTGACCGGTGAGATAACGTGCTACAATCAATAAGGGATGACATGCTACAACCAGCAAGACAGATGTTGCAACCGGCAGGAAAAAATGTTGCAAACGATGAGACAAAATGCTGCAAGGTCGACTGAGTCTTCATTAAATCTCAATCGACTGATTTTTATCAAGCCCGTTTCCTCAGACAATTCCTCAGACACTCGGCAAGAACTCGTAGAAAAAAAATACTCATGCGAAACAGAGACGGAGACGGTGGTACCATGTGGCAGACACCCGGAAACATCGAAGCACCATAGCGCGCCACATGTCCTGCCCTTTGCCGAACAACGCTCGGGCAAGTTGTGCCTGGGACTCACCAGGTGCCACCATGTGTCCATGTTTGCCGAGTGATGTCCCATTGACACTCGGCAAACCTTGCCAGGACCCAGGAGCCACCATGAGCTGACACACTCGGCAAAATGTACAACCGGTTTTTTTTTGTTGCATTTTCAAGTAGCCCTGCAATTCAAATATTTCCACACAATATCTAATGCAAATTCCTCTCCTTCTCAAGGGGCCAATCAAGAATTCAAGATAACAGAAAGCACTGACCAAAGCGAATGATGTAAAGGGAGTCAAGGAAGACATACGAGATCACAACAGTACATCAAAAAATCTATGAGAAAACTATACTAGCTAGTAGCACATCTGTCCCATATCAGATCTGACGAACACAATGCTAATAATTACTTAGGATAGGTATATATAGATGGCTGGGATGCATCAGTCGCAGGCATCAACTTAATCGCTGTAGTGATATCCAGATGAAGATCAAGCCGGCGGGGCTGAAGGCATGTTCCTGGTGACCGGGCGGCACACCTTTGGGTCGTGGATGATGGAGTTATCCTCCTCGACCTCGGTGTAGGCGTAGCCGAGGCGGTGGTACTGCTCGAGGATCGCGGCGTCGCCGGCTCGCACCATCTCCCTAGCGGCCTCGCTGCGGGCCACGAGTTCCCGGACTTCAGCTTCACGGGGACCCTTGTACATGTCGAGGTACTCCATGGACCTCGACGGCCTGTAGGCGCCGGTGCCGGTGGCTTTCTCCCTCAGCAGGGTGTCGATGTACTTCTGCCTCACCCTGGCGATCCTCTTCCCTTTGCCGGCATCCGCCTTGTCGCCCTCCGCCAGCTTCTGGCACTTTAGGGCTGCCATGGGTGCCGTCTCGTCGCCTTCGCCTTCGCCGCTCGATCGGCGGGATGCGGTCTTGCTTAGCGTCTCTGCCTCTGCTGCCGCCTGTTTCTCCGTCGTAGTTTCCATCGCCGTCGTGCCGTGAGCTGATTCTGGCAGGAGATCTAGCTACTCGATGCGATGTGCCCTGATCAGGGAGGGCAAATATATGCATATATAAACATGAGGCAGACCAAACCCTAGCTAGGAGCCTACTAGATAGGGTATTCCAGATTGAACTCCCGTCGACGGACACAACGTACGTGGGTCAAGAGGCAGGGGCTATCCCTTTTCCAAAAAAAAAAAAAACCAAAAAAAATTACTTATTTACGTGTTCATGTTATTTTAGGGATTATGTTGTGCCCATGTCAAAAAAAGGGATCGTGCATGTTGTGCCAGATTGGACTCCCATCGACTCGCACCATGTACTGACGGTTAATCTTCTGAAAGGTTATGGACTCTCTCTCTCTCCCCCCCTTGGCCAGCGCTCCACACCAGACGGCCAGCCTAACTTTCGGCAGGTCGCCTGCCGAGCATCAGATCACGTGCACACACCAACAACCCAGATACCCCTACAAAAACCAACGGCCCAGATTTGACGTGGACTGGGTTGTCGCTGTCCTCTTCCTCATTCTCACAAGCGCGCACAAAATAAATAGGAAGGATCTCCGCCCCCCACTGGCCGCCTTGTGATCGCCCTCCACTGATAGAAAACAGGGCTTTGGTCACAGGGCAATATTCACATTAGTCCCGGTTCAGTCACAAACCGGGACTAATGTGAGCATTGGTCCCGTTTCGTGCGGCTAAGGCATTAGTCCCGGTTCACCTGAGCCCTTTAGTCCCGGTTTGAGACACGAACCGGGACTAAAGGGCATGGCACCCTTTAGTCCCGGTACCTTTAGTCCCGGTTTGAGACACGAACCGGGACTAAAGGTACCCTTTAGTCCCGGTTTGAGACACGAACCGGGACTAAAGGGCATGGCACCCTTTAGTCCCGGTTCGTGTCTCAAACCGGTACTAAAGGTCCCATTTTTCAAACTCTAACCCCCCCCCCCCCCCCCCCCCCGGATCGCCTTTTCAGTTTTGTAAAAAGCAAAAGAAAATGATAAAAACTTCAAAAATTAAAATCCTTCGAGATGTAGTTATGTTACTACATCTACTAGTTAGGAAAATTTAAAAACTTAAATTTGGACATGTTTTGCAAAAAGTGTAGGGAAAATGTAAAACGGCTATAACTTTTGCATACGATGTCAGAAAAAAACGTATAATATATCAAAATGTTCAGCACGAAAATCCGCATCCGATTTTGACGGCCTACGGCCTGTTTGCAAATTTTTAGAATCCTCAAATTCTAAAAGGAAAAAAAGTTATGCTCAAATTTCAGTTTTTTTTTTAATTTTCATTAAATCTGGTCAAACTATGGTCAAACTACTTATTCAAGAAGTATTAGTGTTACTAAATAATTATTCAAGAATATTAGTGTAAATAAATAATTATTTCAGTTTTTTTGAATTTTGGTCAAATCTGTCAAACTGTGGTCAAACTACTATTCAAGAAATATTAGTGTTACTAAATAATTATTGTTTTTGAGAACAATAGTTTCAAACTCAAACAGTGAAATTTGTGACTTCATGCTCAAGCTAAACTCCTGAGGGTTAATAGGATTGACATCTTACTATTGTCAGGAAAACAACAAGTGCAGACTTGGAAACGAGGGAGAATAGAACCCGGAAGTTAAGCGTGCTCAGGCTGGGGTAGTGAGAGGATGGGTGACCGTCCAGGAAGTTAGATGATTTGGAATGATGAGGGGTGATTAGAGATTAGAGGTTAAATTGAGCAGTGATGAGGGGTGATTAGAGATTAGAGGTTAAAATAATTCAGAAATTTGAAAATCGGAAAAAAAATTCAAAAAAAAAAATTTCAAAAAAAAATCATAAAATTTCCTTTAGTCCCGGTTGGTGTTGGAGCTCTAGGCAGCGGCCACGTGGATGGCCTTTAGTCCCGGTTAGAACCGGGACTAAAGGGGGAGGCTTTAGTCCCGACCCTTTAGTCCCGGCCCTTTTTCTACTAGTGCTCGGTGGCCCTGCGCTACTCCACCATTGCCAGCCACCCTGCTCCACCAGCGCTCGCCCTTGGCCTTCGTGCTCGCTGTCTCCCATCACCACCGAGTAACACACCTCGTTGGTCGTAAACAACATGGCTGCCTGGTGGCAGCGATTTGATTGTCGATTTTAGCAAAATGGAGACGATGGTTGGAGAAAAAAACGTCGCTGTAATCGTTTACCCTCTCCCTCACCCCCCCCCCCCCCCCCCCCCCCCCCCCCCCCCCCCCCCCCCCCCCCCCCCCCCCCCCCCCCCCCCCCCCCCCTTCAATCTCCAGAAGCAGTCATGGGGGATTGGGGAGCTCCAAGACTTTGCTGGAGGAGATACCGGTGGCCATATTATTAATACCATTTGAAATGTTTTTTATAAATAAAAGTAAAACTAAAATCTCTTTTGAACCATTGATTAAAATTACAAAGTGTGTTCACTGTTCATGTGTGTTTCTAGCATTGATATGCTCGAATTTCGAAGATCTTTTTTACATGCACATGCACTTCCGATGTTAGTGTACGTGTAATTTGTGTGTTAATGTGTTTACTTTTCTTTTTTCTTTCTTTTTTGCGAGATGGTGTGTGTACTTTTCATATTATTGTGTGTGTGTGTACTTCCATGATTAGTCTGTATACTTCACATGTTAGTTTTCCTGATACAATACAAATAGCAAAAGGAATATATAGATATATATATGAATCTCGCTAATGACCCGAGAGAACATCTGGCCAAATATTTCTCTTTCCGTCTTGCCCTCCTCTGCCATTCTCTAAGAAGATACTTGTCCAATCCAACCTAAATTAACTCTTAAGCTCTGGTGCTTAGGAATAAGAGTATAGCAGAGACGCTTACCTCTGTTATAGAGACAAGCATCTGCGTTTAAGCAAAAACTGATTTATTTTTAAAATCATCTTTCTAAGCATCATTCATTGACTCATTGTACATGGTATTAGGGACCAACCAAGGCATAGCACTAGAGTGGATTTTTAGAGCGCGCATATCCCGGCACCCCTTATGGAGGCCGTTCCTCACAGTTCCTGCTCCCTGGAGATTCGTGAGAGGCCTGACTCATGGCAAAATATTTGCAGTGTCGTCAGATTCAATTTCGGGGTTTGTATAGCGAACGCTGACAGAATGAACAGTACATAAGATAACAGTATAGCAGAAACTCCGAGCATACTATGGTAGCTAGTAGCACAATTAACCTTTAATCAGGTTTGACAAACACGTGGTGCTGTAATATTTAACGAACTTAGAATTGCTAACAAGTTTGCCAGGGATCTATAAACTCTGAAGTATTTTCCAGATGAAGATCAAGCCGGTAGGACCTGCTCATTGTCGATGGAAGGCTCCTCCTCGACCTCGGCGTAAGCATAGCCGAGGCGGTGGTACTGTTCGAGGATCGCTGCGTCGTCGGCGTGTATCTTCTCCCTAATACCATTGCTGATTGCCACGCGAGACCGGAGATCAAGGGGACCCTTCTAGCTCTCGACGATCTCCATGGCCCTGTTCTTCCTGTACATGCCCGTGCCGGTGGATTTCTCCCTCAGCACGATGTCGATGTACTTCTGGCTCACCCTGACCATCCTCTTCCCCTTGCCTGCCTCCGCCTTGTCGCCCTCCGCCAGCTTCTGGCACTGCGAGTCCGAGGCCGCTACCGGTACTGCCGCCTCGTCGCCATCGGCTGCGCCGCTTGCCGCCGCTGCCTGTTCCTCGGTGGTCTCCATCGCCGTCGCGCCGCAAGCTGCTGGTTCTGGCTAACGAATCCCTCCGTTCTCTCTCTTTTTATAGATCTGGATGCGACGTACGTGAGCACAGGGAAGGCACGTACGGAGTATATCTGAACAGTCCAGGGTTTTATTAAACACGGCAGGGATCTTTTTTCTTTGTTTCTGTGCTTTACGGCGGTACGATGGCACACGTGCGAACCATAATCGATGACGTCACCTGTCTCGTGACCTGGAGAATCAGCACGGGCTGGCTATGTGACGAACGTGTGTGTGCTTGTTGTATTTCTCCTGATTTCATCACCACGTAAAGTTTGTGTAGCTCGATCGGTGTTGTGAGGGAAGTATCCTTCACCTTCGTGCACAAACAGAACCCCCCTCCCCCTGCGCCCCCCACACACAAAGGCCCCTAGTCGCTCGAGGTGTCATATATCGGCGGAAATTCATAGGGGGGCGTAGGAGTGGGAGCACGCACCTGCCCATCCCTTCTGGTCACCCGATTGCCTCACGATCCACGAAGTAGGTGGATCCCGCACGAGGGCATAATAAGTTTAAGTTTTAATCTTTGAAAATTACGATTTTGCATTTAAAACTTGTGATTTTCTCGGTCGCTCATATCCAAGGTTTGGGTACCGCCCGAGAAAACCGGTTACCAGGTGGATACCGAGCTTCTCGCTGCCCCCCGGTATATAGGCCTTTCGAGCAAAATAATTCGGCCTTTTTGAATTTTTTGCACGGCCCAGCGAGAGCCAGAGAAACCACGCCGCGGTCTTGCTACTATACAGCCAAGCACGAACCCTAGAAACCAAAAACACTCAGTCTCTCTTTTCTCTTCTCCCCAAATCCATTTCCTGCAAAAAGTTGGCGGCGGTCAGCCCGGCGGCAGTGAGCCGGCAAAGGCGGTGCGCAATCCACCCCTTGGCTCCCTATCCAGCTGCAGCGTGGCCGTGCTCTCGCCACTCCACGGCCTCCACCTGGGGCAGTGGGGCGCTCTCCGTCATGGTGGCTGTTGGAAAGGAGAGGGGAGGGGCGGGGTGATGGCGATGGCGAGTTGCGAACAGCAGGAATAGCGGTCATCGCCGGCGTCCATGGCGCAGGTCATGCATCTTGATGTCCTACAAGCCAAACAGGGTGGTGTAGCACTTTTGCATAAGTATCTAAATTAGTAATCGTCCCAACGAATAGCGGAGGAGAGTATTTACAAGTAGCATTTCTGTCACACATAAGTTGTCATAATTCTTATGTGAAGTAACTGTTTGTGATTCTGTAAATATTGTTATTGTCCTAAGAGGTAAATAGACCAGAGTAGTAAAGATGATGAGTTTGTGGCAACGAGAATAATACACTTGAAAGTAAGGAACATAAATAAAATGGACAGTAACGTTGTTTTCCTGCAATGGAGAGGTTAGGCATGGAGAGAATTCAGTTTATGATATACATCAAGTGTGCAAGTGCGACGGTAGTACTAGTTACCTTGTATCATGAATATAGTATTTAATTTGTTTGTTTGGTAGACGAATCACCCTAAGGTTATGTGACTCCTCCACGCGGGATTATGTTCCATTCTATGGTCCTGCTTTGCCGTTGCCACAGAGTGGTCGTCTCCATAATTAAGGTCCTTAGACTGGAACCAAGCATTAAGTTTAATGGATCGTCGTTATCACATATGGTCTTCGGTCCTCATAGATGTCTCCACTTGTCAGGTCAAAGGTCATAGATTTCCTAAGAAATATGTGTTACCTGTGTAGATCTTGAGATCATGTTGCCTGAGCCCTTTGGACAACGCGCATAGAGTTCACCACAAAATAACAACTTACTAGACAAATCATAAGACTACAAACAGAAATGATGATATATAGAATGGACATAAATGAATCTTACCACTCACCTACATCTCCCACACCTAGGGGGAACTACTCACAAATCATAAGAGAATAACCAATCATCTCGGAGAATAAACCCATGAAAACCTTATCGATAAGACCGTGAACATCCACAATGAAATGAATGATCAAATAAGTCTCAATCTCCAGATGAGTATGAATAGAGTTTACAACTCAATATTACAACTTAGAATTCCTATTACAATAAATGAATGATGAAATTATGATGCAGATGAAAGGACCAAAACTGCGAAGAACTCTGGTGGTTCTCTAGATCTCTTCTCTCTCTGCTCTTGTAGTGGTCGCAGTAGTAGGGTTCTCCAATGTGTGTTGTCCCTTCAGGAAAGTGTCCTGTATTGATAAGATGAAGCTTCAAGCACCTCGTACGACCATCCATGCGAGCGGGGGTGCACGCAGGAAAGTCATCTTTCAATCTGTCTTGCCTGGTGGGTGAGGCCCCAATATGGAAGTTGCTCCATTTTGGCTAGATTTGTAGTGATTCTCCTTGGTTTCCTTGCACATGCAATATTTCCTGCCAAACAATGGAAAGACAATTTTTCTTATCTCTTAAAGTATTAGCATTTGAAATAACCAAGAAGTGGTGTTAACCCGGTGAAAACCAAATGAAAACCCCTTGAAAATAATCATAAATTCTCGAGCCATCACGTCTATCACCGTCGGTCAGGGCAGAGGTGATGTTTTCGTTGATGGCGAACCAAGAAGATACGGAGGAAGAGGTCACGGTAGTGGCAGCTCGACCATCCCTGTCAATCGTTCATTGGGAGGAGGAGGACGATAAGCCATGGGATTCACGGACGACATCAACCGGAGCGGGCTTGTCATCGTTGTGGCTCGTCAAGGTGGCATATGCAGAGGCCCAAAGGTTCCATTGCCGATTCCAATACCAAAGAAAGGTTATTTCTTCAGTTTTCAAGATTTTTTTGTTTGACCAGTTCTATTTGGTGTATTTCTTTAGTTTGTGAAATAGTGGAATTCTAAAACATATAAAGATTGCAAAAAAATTCAGGGCTGGCACCCACCATTAGCAAAACAAAGAACATTAGCATGATAAATGATACATAATTCCATCTCCCTATGCAACAGTCGAGCCACTGCATTGATGCTAGCAAATTATAATCAATCAGTTTTCCAAGAGATGAAGAAAAGATCTAGAGATTTGGAACTGAGCTATGCTTAGTATAGTTGTTACCCTGCTTCAAACAATTTGTACTAGATTCTTGTCTAGTGTCCTTGTAATAAGGCTAAACAACATTGAGTTATTCACTTTTGTAAACATTTTTTTTTGTGTCTGTTGTTTTAATAAGGCAGTTCATAGTTTGCCAATAACCCATGGTGATTGTCAGTTTGTCACTGAAAATGGCCAAATTCACGGATTTTGTACGGGCTGCCCGAATTGATTGTAGAATATTTTTGTGATGATTATATCAGATTAGCCATACAAATAGATATATTATTTGATGGAGGGGAAAAATAAACGATGGACCTTTTTAAACCATGGATTCCTAAATCCAGTGTGCATTCATTTTGCTTTGAATCCAATTTTATCCAAATTACATGAAAAACTATTACATATGCTTCTGTATTTTTATTTAAGGCAGTGCAAATGATGTAACAAATATATGGTGTCATGGGAAATCATTGGAAGGAAATGCATTGTCTTGTGGATATTGTGGGACTGTTAAACTTGGTGGGGGTTCAACCTAATTCAAGCATCACTTAGCTGACTGGGGCCTGAGTGTTACTCTTGCCTGAGTGTGCCTCATGATGTAGTTGTTGTATTTCGGAAAGACATTCCAGAGGGAATTGATAGGAGGATGAAGCAAAGAAGGAAGAAAAGAGTAGTAGATGAGGTCAACCATTCGAACAATCCAGGTGCATAAATACATATTGATTGTGAAGATGAGGAAAATGAGATACTACGGCAGACCCTACAAAATTTATTACGTGGAGATCATGGGAGAACTAGTGGTGTTAGAAGCAGCAGCTCAGGGTATCAAAGGGAGCAACCCAGGTGGTGTCGAATACTTCTTTGACGTTGATTTGGCATTAAGCAAGACTAGGCCACAACGGACATTAGAGTTGTGTATTAACAAGGCGGAATATGAAGCAAGGATTGGGAAGGCTTGGGCCAAATTGGTATCATGCTAATGACATCCCTAAGCACAAAGCCAATTGTCCAAACTTTGTAGGATCCGTGAAATTGACTCAAGACCTTGGCACAGGGGTGCCTACCCCTAAAGGGATAGATATTGATGGACTTTATTTGAATTCCATCTATGAAGAATTGCGGAAGTATGTGCCCAAGTTCAAAGATGATTGGCCAACATATGGTGTTACTATCATCTCAGATTCGTGGACTGACCCTTCTCGTTCGAGCATTATAGCATTATAAACTTTATTGTTTTCTCCAATGGGCATATGTATTTCCCCAAATCTGTTAATGACACTGGACACATGCAAAATTCTAAGTTTTTGCATGAGCACATCAAAGAAGTGACTGAAGAGATAGGGCAGGAACATGTTGTCCAGCTTGTGACAAGCAAGCATGTCTTGATCTTGTTGTCGATTTTCCACACATCACATGGCAGCCATGTGCAGCTCACACGATTAACCCCACGTTGAAGGAGATGTGATGCTTTCCTGAGATTAATACAGTGCTCAACATTTGTAAGAGAATATAAAGTTTCATGTACAATAATTCAACTTTGCATGCTGAAATGTAGAAGCACATAGGTGGAGAGTTGGTGCGACCGATGCTGAAATGCAGAAGCACATGGTCTGTTAAGTATAGTATGTGTTGCTATATGTGATGTGTAAACTGCTTATATGCTATAAATAGAGTAGGCATGCTATCATAATCGAAAAATTTCAGTTTTCGGTCTCAAACATTTGAATTTAAAATTTGAACTAAAATTTCATTCGAAATTTCGCGGTAACCATGGTACCCACGAGAAAAATGTCCTCCTTGGTAACCCAAATCTTGCTCGTATCAAGTTGCGGAGTTGAAACTTTAAATGTTTTTTTTTGTACCAAAGTTGTGATTTTTTCTGTCGCTCGTGCTAAGTTTCAAATTTTGAAACTTGACAAAATATTTTAAACTCCATAAAATGTATTTAAAATGATTCTTATTTGAAAGCCCTCGTCATAAGAAACATGAATATGAAAAGAAAAAATTTATTTTGAACTTTTCATTCAAAAAATATGAAAGATTAAAACTCAGAAGCCAAAAGAAAAGGCACACATGAGAAACTAAGGTCCACCTAGTGCCTCCTCTCACATATATATCAATTACTAGCAAAGATGCCCGTGCGTTGCAATGGGAGAATATCACAAACTCTAACCCAATATGCATGGCTCAAGATCCTCACATATTAAAATCATCCATTGCGAAATGACACCTATTTAAAAAATGTAGTAGTTAGTTCGAAGTTATTTAGTCACTCATTAATCCCTCTACAAAGAAATTAAAAATGGATTCTTCATCCCTTGGAATACTATATTGTTCACATTTTGTGATGCTTTGATTGGATGCTGAACTTCAAAAACTTGCCTTATTTATCCATCTTCCTAACATATAAAAGTGCCCGTGCTTCGTAACGGGAAAATACAAATATTAAATCTTTAATTAAAGATATCCCATCTCATGTTTCTATGTTATTGTGACAAATACCAACATCTTGTTCATGTCCCTTTTCTTATCGGTCTGATGACACCACACCAACAGGTTACTTTTCTCTATATGGGATATGTCTCCATTTTAACCCTTGTAAGAATTCCACTCATGCAACAATATTGAATTTTTGTTTCACAAAAAGAAAGATATTGAATTTTTAATCTTTGTACAATTCAATGATGGAGCAATGAATGAAACCAACCCATCACAGTATGTTCTGGGTCGGCGACCCCATTGACCCTGCATGACCTGCGATGTGGTTGTGCAGGCACACAGTATGGGTGTTTGCTTTGTGTTTCTTGGTTATGATGGTCCCTTTCGAACGGATACGAATGCGAGTCTCCATTCTTTTTTTGGGATTAAAATCTCTCATGCCTCAACTTCTCACGTACGTATCTCTCTCTCTCATGTATCTTTTTTTTTTTGCCTCAATCTCTCATGCTTCTCTCTCTGCTCACGTACTGTCTCTGAAACTTTGCTGATATTTCTTCTATCCTTTTCCCAAGTTTAACCAAAAATCTAAATATTTTTGGATGCTTCTAAAACCTAGTCCTAGTTCAAACCCATTTGAATTTAAAATTCCAATCATGCCCATTTATATTTTATGGATCAAGCTCATTTTTTTAGTCCAGGGAAAATAACCCCATGCCCAAACTCTTTTCCTAGCCCATTTTTGTATCCTCTAAATCTCTGGCTTTTTAAAAAAATAGAAAAGGAGAAAAACACAAGGAAGACAGAGATTGAGAGAGAGAGAGAGAGAGAGCAGCGCCAGGCGGCCTTTTTGGCCCAAGGCCCAGCCGCACCTGAGAACCCCGCTCGATCCCGACCCTCCTCATCCCGCAGCCACCAGACATGCACACGAGAGAGAGAGAGAGGAGTCCGGCCGCCGCCCCCATCGCGCGCTTGCCTGGCGCCAGAAATGCCGCCGACCGATGCCATCCCTCCGGCGAGATCCTCCGCCATGGCCACCTCCCTTTCTTCTGTTTCTTCCTCCCTCCACCTGCAGACACACCAGTGCAGCCGCCGCCATCGTGGCAGGCTATCCCAGCGCCGGTGGCAGCAGACACCATCGCCATAGCAGGCTACCCTAGCGCCGCCGGCAACAGACGCCGCCGCCTCGAAGACCTCCTACCTCCCCCGGCTCCGTCCACCTCTTCTGCTTTGTCCCGCGCGAGCAGCAGGCCACTCCGGTCTGTGTTTTGAAATTCGGCCGAAAAAATTGGATTTCGGCCGAAATTTGGCCATGTCGGCCTGGGGCGAAAAGCAGTTTTCGGCGAAAAACATAGATTTTGGTCAAATTTCGGCCGAAATTTTTGAAAACGGCCGAAATTCGGCCATGTCGGCCTGGGGCGAAATTTTTCACAAACCGAAAGTCAAAACGCTGCTCCGGTGAGCGCCTCTAATGCGTCGCCCGCCTCCGTTCGCCGGAGCCCCAAGCACCATCTCCGCGGAACCTCCTGTCGCGCCGTCTCATCCGTTCCTCTACCTGGCCTTCCCTGCACGCGTGCCTGACAGCCGAGGCGATAGCTGCTACACGGCCACGCCAGGGCCAAGGGCAGCCTCCACACAAGCAGCCTTGACAAATCTCCTGCGCACCTCCATATTTTTTTTGGCACAATATCTCCCACGCCTCAATCTCTCTCACATATCTTTTTACTTATCTCATTCTCCCACGTATCCCTCTCTCTCACGTGTCTCTCTCAAAATCTCAGGTCTCTCTCTTTATTTATTAAATCTTTAGATCTATTATTTATTTATTAAATCTCATCCGTCAATCTAAATAAAATCAACGTATATAAAAGGGTGACGTATGGAAAACTATGAAGTCTCCTCCCTTTAATATTAGGTAAAGATTCGTTGCCTAGCTAGCTGGGTAGCAAGGTTGCTCGGGTTTTTTTCTTACAGTTTTTGTTTCACAACGTTTTACACTTTTGTGTAACTAACAAAAGAGCCTGGCGTTGTAGGAACACTTGGTTGATGGCGTTGTGGTAACGCCAGATTGAAAACGTCATCCTAACGGCTATCTTTAGGATGCGCTAATAAAGGTCCAGATTATTTTTTTGAGGCAAAATAAAGGTCCAGCTGAGTGGACGTAGCAGCGTTGATTTATTTTTATTTTTATTTTTTGAGAAACAACTGTATTTTTATTTATGGTCATGACAAATACAGGTACACTGATTGATCTAAAATCAAAGAAAATACAAAGTAACTCATATGACTAAGAATTACAATGGAATCTCTTGGAAACAATTTCTTCACGGTATCAATCTCTACTAGAAGAAATATACCAAAGATTTCAGTAAAAAGGCTGCAATTAGAATGGAGCAACGATGTTGTAACTCTTTCAACCGCACGAACATTACCATTAATGGTTTTTGAAAACGCCTTGAGTCGCTCATCCAAAAAGATAGAAGCCTTGTTCGATGAACGTACTTGGCCGGGGATGATCCCCTAGAAGTGCAGGCCGTCGGATCACAATATCTTCACCATGATGTCGATAAAATATTTCAACTCCACAAAGAGTCAAAGCAAAAAAAAAAAGTTTGATACACCAACATAAACTCATCAGATCCGAATAATCGGATCTGCGAGGACAGAAAGCTCTCTAATCTCATGGCACCGCCAAAAAAACGAGAATAAATTTATTCTCGCAAAAAAGATGATCACTAGGCAATGACAAAAAACTTAAAACTCTTGAAGATGCGAGGTCCCCTCACCTCGGCGCCGAGATGGCAGCCGGAGGCGAGGGGGCCAAAAATTCCCTGGCTATGGCGGCGGCTGCCCTAGACGAAACCCTCGCGTTGCTGTTGTAGTCGTATTCTCGTTCATAGCAGCGTTGATGATGTGCTTCATTATGCTGGCCAGACGAGTTTACCTTTTTCAAATGGGAATGGGCCACCCAGGCATGCTGGGCTGACTCCTCATCTTGGGTCTACCCGGTGGATCCTACCGTCACTATTTTATAAGCATAATATCAATGCAACTAACTCATTCTTCATTAGAAAACTTCTTTTTTCTTCTAGTTTTATTTTAGTTTCTTTTACAAGAAAAAGATGAACAAAGGAAGAAGATGAACATCGGCAGTTGATTTTCAGACGAATGGTTCTAGCGAATTTAACTCAACGCCAAAAAATCATTAAGTGCCTGATGGATAGTCGCCCCCGATGTAATGTTTTGTTTGTTTGTGAAATATATTCATCAGGGTCCTATGACACCGTTCTGAATATCGCATATGTGCGCTGATGTTTTCATCCCAAAATCCGTTTAAAGATTGGATTCTCGAGAGCCAGTTTTGTCATTGGAAATTTACAGTAAACATTACTCCAGGGTGAAGGAGCTCCTGTCCGATAGTCACCCCCATTGGAGTGCCATTCCGGTTGGCCCTCCACCTGAAGAAGGTCACCGTCGATACCACAAATCAGAGTAGTTATTCCCCTACTCCATAGATCTATGGCACTCAACGGTGTTGGTTGAAACGATGGCGTCAAAACATGAAGAAGATTATGGAAAGTAGGACTTGTAAGAAAATAATCATTTTACAAGAATGAATAAATAGTGGTTTTACCTAAGTACTTGAATGTGTTCTTCAAGATTCCTAGTAAGAAGAAGGTTACTAATGGTTTGAAATAAGTATGCAATAGCCTTTTGGGTGAAAACTGAAAAGTGAACCTTATCAACATAACAATTCATTCAAAATATTTCTTTACTACTAGTATTGGATTATCGTTTTACATACAAAAGTAAATTTTCACATATGGCTGTATCGCTTACTAGTTGTATCAAAAGTTACAACTCTTATCACATAGGTGCAAAGATTTACATTCATAATTCTTCGTTTTGCATGCTGTAGGTGTCACTTGGTATTGTGGGGTTGTATTATGGCATTGCGTACGCATTTCAAGCAGCAACAATCTATGTGAGTAGTTCTGAAGACCTTTTTTGTTTTTTTCCTGTTTTTGGTAATTGAATTCTTGAGTTTTGGTTAAGTAAACTTGTGTTTTTACAGAAACAAATTATACCACAAATGTTTGCCTCGGCCATGTTCAATTCCTGGATCCGCCACTGGCCACCATGCTAGTCGTAAGAAAACTGCAATATCGCATGTACGCAAGTTTACTATCCATTTCTTAGCATTGTACATTACTCAATTATTCGTATTCTACATATACATGGTTGTTGTTTGCACAAACAGAGCACAAACTCTCCTTCACATATCACAATTCATAGCCGGTAATGAGAAAGAGCAGTTTTTGCATCTAACCCAATGGAGTAGTAATGTTTGATGTAATCACTAGCGAGGGTTTCCTTATATAATGGTAGGTTCTTGTCAGACAACAACTCCTTAATTGGACCGTAAATCCTCGTCGAGGTCGGATCGATATGTGTGCCGAAGAAGTACGCGATCGAGATCCGTGGAGCAACATTCTTTGCCAATACCCTATGTTCCACGCTCCTAAACCCATCATTGGAGATCAACTGCACATTTTTGTAACATAAAGGAAATAGTTAATGATCAGCACAAGCCCTTGTGTTGAACAAAACAAATAATTAAGAGTGGTTGACCATGATTTAAATACCTGTAAGAGATCACCGATATTAACAATGAATGTCCCTGGCGTTGGCTCAACATCTATCCACTGATCCTCGTTGAAGATCTGGAGGCCGCCGATTTCGTCTTGAAGAAGTATGGTCAGGAAGCCACCGTCTGAATGTCGGCTTGTCCCGATGGCGAGTTCAGGCTGCGGGCAGGGAGGGTAATAGTGGCATAGTAAGACATGCCCTTGGTTGCACTCTATATCTGCCAGGTGTCTCGGTTTGAGCCCAAGAGCTTCCGAGAGCAGCTCGAACAAAGTGTTCCCCAAATTCTTCACTTGGTGGGCATAGTCAAACAACGCATTGCTGCAAATCAACATTTGAGTGTTGAGTTGTTTATTCTGGACAATTGATTTAGGTATAATTTCTAAAAAACACAATATGTCCTATAGAAAGTAATTTCACTGCACAGTTTAGCTCTAATCAATTACTCCATCCATCCCATAATATAAGCGCTCTTATATTATGGAACGGGGGAGTATTTAACAACCAAGAATGAACTCAAACAAACAATACATACTCCATATAGGTATAAATTATTTTAAAAAAACGTGGCCTAGCTCTGGCTCATGCTAGTCATAAAACCAAGCTAGCAGGAACTACTGTGATACAGCTAGAGCACTCACCGGCAGCTGTCCGGCAGGTCATCGACGTCAGGCGGGTTTGGCGCCATGCGGAGGTAGAGTGTGTCGCGCCAGTTGGCCACGGGCAACTGGTACAAGTCGAAGTTGCAGTGATACTTGACCGCCCTCGCCGGCTCACGCGAGTAGAGCCGCGCCTTGTCGCTGCCCTCGCCACCATCGGCCTCGTGGAAGGCCCGCACCGCGTCCATCGCCATGGCCATCGCCGCCTCCGGCACCCCGTGGCCGGTCACCTTGAAGAACCCCCACTCCGCCGCGGCCCGCCGGACGGCAGCCACCACGGCCGCGTGATCACCGCACCCGAGGTCGATTATCGGGATGGCTGCCGGTTCTTGGCCGGCGGGGACGGTGGCGTCCTGCCGTGGCTCATGGTGCTGGTCGGGGACGCGGAAGATGCGCGGGACGTGGGTGACACCGGAGGCAACGAGGCCATGGACGCCGGCGTAGGTGGCGTCCAGCGCGTGGAGCTCAGCCGTGCGGTCATAGGCCGCGGGAGAGGACTCAGAGGAGGCGGTGGACATGGTTAGTGGCGTATGTACGTGATCATGGATGGTTGGTGGCGTGAGTGTGTGTGATCGGCTTGGCTGCTCGAGTGCTCTTATATAGTATATCTTCTAGCTGGTGAGTGCGCTTGCCGCAGCTGCTCGTGCTGAAACCGTGCCGCGATCGCGACGGGGAAGAAGAAAGGCCAAAAACGTGGGTGGCTCCACAGCTCAATAGCACGGTGCTCCACAGAGGAAGACGCACGCGCACGAGCCGCCACGGCGCGGCGACCCGGCCTTGCGCAGCACAAGGCCGCGCGGACGCACGAACAGGAAGCGACCTCTTCCGCGCTCCGGCCGTCGGGGTTAATGGAGACGCCCCCCGCGTGGTAGACGCTATGCCCGTGTGTAAGAATATTGACTATTATACATATTTTTGTACCCCGTCTAATTTACCGGAATAATTCTAATTTAAGTAATCTAGCTTCTAGCGTGATGATTACTAGGCATCCATGAGTTTCAACTATGGATTACTTTTTTGGGCCACGTACTTTAATTTTCTGAAGTGGAGCTATAACAAACTAAATCATCATAACTTACCACACATACCATGTGGTGATGTATATGTGTATGCATGAAGATATATATAAAAGCAACATAAAAACATATTTTGGTTCATGCATGCAAACATCACGTGTGTAAAAGAAAACATGGCGGCTAATTTTTTGACCTTATGTGATTAATTAAGGAGGATTTGTCACCCGCAGTTAATTAAGGAGGGTTAGCCGGATGGAGTCACATCTCACATGTAGAACGTGCATGTTATGCACACGTGCTAGTGGACAGCTGCCTACCACTTGCATGGTTCGGCCAATCGCCTTGCACACGTGGAAAACACGCCCCCTTGCTAGGTTTTGCATGCTGCAGTGGTGGGCAAGCACATTTGTTGATCATCTACTACTTTTGAAGGTAAAAGGTTACTCGTAGTGGGGAGTATCACATATCATACTAGTGTATGATACTATCTTCATAGTGCATAGTATCATGAATTAATATCATAAATGATCTTATTTATTGCCATGCATGGCACATAGTAGTATAATATTTATTATGATACGGTATCTACCTATGTTACTCTAACCCTCTCTCTCTTCTTAATTGTCTGTCACATCAGCGTGTTTGCTAGTCCCGAGCGCATGATACCGGTTAAGATACTACCACTATGGCCAGCCTAACAACGAATGTGCTGTGTATATTAAAGAAAGTGATTAAAGTGAGGGCATGTAGAAACGCACATACACATAAGAGTTTTATTATATGCATATGATAGTATAGTTGTTTGATCATCGAGAGAACACAAAGAAGAAGGAAGATAGAAGAGAAACCTCTCTACTATGGATAACGCAATGATGAAAGCCTCGAAGCTTCCACATTATTTGTGGAGGTACTTCACCGATGATTACAGTGATTTAGCATACGTTTTGGAGATATCGGGGTATGTAGAAGAAAGAAATCTAAAGATTGAATTAAAGATGTGCATAAACAATTTTGAATTGAGTTTTCCACATCATGGTTTTTCTTGCACAATGGACAAGCCAATGACGAGGCGATGGATGGTTTCTGTGCCAGACCAATCACTTCGGCCATCAACGTTGATTTAGATGCTAGATGTAGGAGGGACACATAGTCTCCGGATTCGTTCCGGTGGCCGCATCATGGATTGGAATTGTCTTCACTATCGGATTCACCTTGTTTGCTGAAGGCCAGCAGCACTCGACTATGGGCCATAAACACTCGGCATATGTCACTTGGCTAACCATGGTCCAGCAAAGCCATATTTGTCAAGTACATTTCCTGGGACACTTGTCAAAGCTTTGCCGTCGGACGCAAGTTTGGTGGTCTCGACAGCCAGGGGTCATTCCAGATATGGACGTGTTCCCCGTTGCCAATCCACCAAACTAGTCCCTTCTTGAGTAGTTCCAGGACATGTTGTATAGCGTGCTACGCTGGTGAAGTGTTACCTGAGAAAACGGTATCCCCGAGTTCGCCGTTAGGGTAATACTTCTCCTTAAGCACCTAGGCACGGAGAGAATCCGGGTTAGTGAGCAGCCGCCACACTTGCCGAGATAACAGGGCTTGGTTAAAGGCCCTTAAGTCCCGGAATCCTAGGCCTCCTTTCATTTTCAGTTGAGTCGCTTGCTCCCACACAACTCAATGTGTGTTTCTTGTATCATCTTTTGAACCCCACCAAAAATTAATAACTAACAAGCCTTGTAAGATCACCACACACCGTATATGGCAGCTTTAAAACTCCCGTGATGTACTTGGGCATGGCTTGCGCAACGACCTTGATCATAATCTCCTGTGCGGCATGTGACAAAGTGTCTCCCCACACTAAAATTCTGCTCGAACTCTCTTGCAGCATTTGAAATTTACTTTTATGCATCCTTCCATCCGGCATTGGGAGGACAAGATACTTGCCTTTAGAATCAGCTCGGTGGACCTCAAGAGTTTGTTTCACTTCTTGCTGGATATTTGTTGGACAGTAGTCCCCAAGCTGAATGGAGCACTTTTGAGGGTTTGTCAACTATCTCGTTGCCTTCTCATAATTTTTTATCCCCTCCTTTACTTTCCGGGTTTAGTTCTATTTGCTTTAAAAAAGAGGCGTTATCGGTTATCAATCGTCCTGGAACAAAGGCACTCTGATAGGGGGGGGGAATAATCTCATCAAGAATCGGTCTCAATCTATTCACTAGGCATATAGCAATAATTATATATATGACATTGCACAAACTGGTGGGGCGGAACTCAAAGACACGGGATGGGTCTTTTATTTTCGGAATAAAAACGATCACCGTGTCATTTACGTCGGCCAACATGACTCCAGTTCTGAATATCACTTTACTGCATACGTGATTTCCTCCTTCAGAACAAGCCAGTTATGCTGAAAGAAACATGCCAGAAGTCCATCACAGCCTGGGCCTTCAGAGGACCGATCTGAAAGTGACTATCTGCAATTTCCTTACCAGTAAATCAGAGCATAACCAAGCATTCATATCCGCTGTCACTTTTTCCTTGAAAAGGTTCAGCAAGAGTCCATGGACTAAAGTATCATCTCATATGAATACATTCTGGAAATAATCATTTACCATACCTCCAATTACCTTCTGATAATTATGTGGCGTACCAGCATCATCGAGTAGGATTTTCACCTTGTTCTTTCGAGCCCTCCAAATAGCCTTTTGGTGGAACAATTTGGTATTGCGGTCACCTTCCTCGAATCCAGTCAACACATGACCTTTGCATCCACATATGTTCCTCCATGTAAAGTAGCTTGTTCATGTGATAAGACACTTTCCTTATATCATCTCTATCTACATTCATTGACATAAGTTGCTCCATTCGGCACCGAGCTTGCTCTATCTCACGGATCACTCTCCCATACGTGGCCTTACTCCAAACATGCAGCTCATCCATGAGGATTCCGAGCCACAACCTGGCATCCCTGATGTTTGCTTTGTGCCCAGGTCTACCCCAAGCCGACTCAATCCTTTCAGCTAGACTAGCTTCTCTTTCCCACATGATCTTATATCTCTTATACTTGACAAATGCTGCTGTACCCCTTCCCTTTCACACTTGAGTAGGAGAGGGATATGATCAGAACATGGGCTCACCAGATGAACTACTGACGCAGCAGAATAAATATCCCTTGCATTTGTTGTCTGCAACCACCCTATCCAGTCTCACCTTTACATTGCGCCTTCCTTTCCATTTATTGTCATATGTGTGTGCAATACATGAAAAGCCAATATCTGTCAACTCACATGCTTCAAGTACATCTCTGAAGGCAAGCATTTGGGCTTCATTCCTTGGTGTCATAGAAAAATGCTCAAAAGAGCACATAGCTTCATTGAAATCCTCCATAACACAACATGGCAGATCGGACTGTGCTTTCAAATTTTACATCAAAGGCCAGATATGGTGTCGGTTCTCTTCCCGTGGCTCTCCATACACACATGTAATTCCCGTTGATTCTTATATACTGACATACTCCGACTATAAAAACTTTTATTGAACAACTGTGAGGAAAATCCGAATGTGATCGCAACAGCCCATTTCCAATCTCTTGCACATGAAGGTTTATGTTGAATCATGTTATTATGTCTCGACCAGCCAACTCCACAACTCTCTGGATGCTCAGAGCAGAAAACCAAGGCAACTCAGTTCATTCTCTTGTAGCTCAAGGTTTATGTTGAGGCATGTCGGAAAGGTGTGGCTACTCTCGAGAGTGAGCACGCCCCTTATCTCATCCACTTATTGCCGCGGAAATTCGTGCACTGGTCTGACACTTCTGACATTGTTTGCAGGACTTGTGCATTGATCTGACCTTTATATACTACTACCTCCGTCCTTGTTTATTAGTCCCCTTTGTAATTTGTGCTAAATTTTGACCGAAGATTTAACTGATAAAATGTTAGTGCATGTCAACAAGAATTATATTGTTGGATTCGTATTTGAACATAGTTTTCAATGATATAATTTTTTGTCACATGCGTGAACATCTTATTAGTTAAATTTATGATCAAAATTTGGCACAAATTACAATAAGAACCAATAAACCAGGACGGAGGTAGTAACTTAAGAGCATGGTTAATAATGTAGCCGACTGTTGGCTATAAGGAGATGCCACCTCACTTAGAGCCATCATAAAAAATACTCATATAATAGGTAGCCGACTGTTGGTTATAAGGAGATGCCACCTCACTTAGAGCCATCATAAAAAATACTCATATAATAGGTTGGCTCTTAGAATGGCTATTAGGTTGGCTCTAAGCATTTAATATTTGCATGAGCAAGGTATATGATTGGAAGAGAGTTGCATGCATACTACTTTTTCTTGATCTATGTGCTATAGCCGGGCTGTAGAATAAGAGCCCGCTTCACTCTCTCTCTCCTTTCTTCTCACTCTTCCAAGTAGGATTTTAATGACATGGCAAGTCTTATAGCCTGTTGACTAAGCCTTATTAGACTTGCTCTAATAGACCCTAGGCAAGCAGTAGATCATAGGGCCTGTACATGTTTCGGCACTCAGGAGTCACGTGGATGCAGCAGAGTCAGCTACTCCGTGACCCAAGAATTGGGCCCATGTCATTGCCAATTATCGTCAGTCATCTTTCAAGAGACCCGGGGTAAGTGGTTTGGTTGGGACCTTTGGTTTTAGATGTTAGGCATTTATGCGATTTCTGTTTGGTATTAGACTCAGACTATCGGCACCTCTTCATCAAGTGGATAGGAGTAGCGACAGATGTTGATAAGATGGTGGCTTTAGACTACCTGATGTACAACTTTGTAATGTCTTTGTGAATAATTAGGAAAATGATTGCATGCATCGTCTAGATGTAGAGGTCAGGGATAATCCTCATTTTCTAAAAAAAATATAATATGCAAAGGTTATTGAAAAAGTAGTTTTTTTTTAGAAGCTGCATGCACATCCTAAAGGTCGGAAAAGAGAATCTATCCATTATATTGGTGTTACAGCTTATACTACTCTACATGTCCCCTACAAATCACTTCAGCGCACCAGTGTGTAACACCCCCTAGTAGTAAGCTCTATGACACTCTGTTAAAACTGCCAAGTCATGATCATTTGCAGTGCCAAATCATTTGGGTTAATAATCCAATTCAAATTCAAAATCTGAAAATCAAATTAAATTCCAAAGTGCAAATTGAAGTTGATCAAACTCTGCTGGAGAAATGTTATTTAATTAGCAAATAATCCAGTGGTCATGGCAAAATCATAATCATTATTTTTGGAGTTAGCTAAGTGAGTGAAACAACCTGAAACAGCACTCAAAACAGACTATTTACATCTATTAAATTAATATCAAACTCAAATGGAATCCAAATTTGTCCAAACCACTTTTTGGTGAGAGATAATATTGCATTGCAATATTTGGGCCAACTCCCACATTTTTCAAAAGTGCACAAGTGCCCTAAACATTTTGAAACAGAAAAGGATAAAAGAAAATGAAGAAGCTAAAACAGAAAAACAAAAGCGGGACACTGTGCACTGGGCCTTAGTGCACAGTGCCCCGAGTCGCGGCCCAACTGGCCCAGCTTCTCCTCCCTCCTCCCCGTGTCGGCCGCGCCCTAGTCGCGCGCGCGCGCGCCAGCCGGGCGACGACACGGCGACGGCACCGACGCCACCGACAGCCGCGAGGAGATAAGGGAGAGGCCGTGCGTCTCCCCTGGCTCTCCTCGCCACTTTCCCCTCTCCTCTCTCTCGCTCCGCCCGTCTTCCCCCTCAGATCCGGGAGCACCCGGACGCGGCCGCCGCCGCTCGACGCCGTGCTCGCGGCTACCGGCCTCGCATCGCCTCGTCGAGATGTCCCTCGCCTCCGCCGTGGTCGACCGCGTCGCCTGAAGCTCTCTGGTGGAGCAGGGGAGCTCCACAGGCGTCGTTTTTCTCCGCCCCCTTTGCTTCGGTCGCCGGCGCCTCTCCGTCGATTCCCGGCGCAGCAGCTACTAAACCACTCGCCGGGCCTACGTGTGAGCCTGCACGGTGAGCTTCTCCCCTCCTCTCTCTCGCTGCGCCATAGGAACCGCCGTAGCTAGCCGCCACCGTGGTCGTGCTTTGGCCGCCGCCGACGAGCTCGTGCTCGTGGCCATGGCCGCTTCCGTGCTTGGCTAAGCACCGCGCTGTGCTCCTGGCAACCCCGGGAGTCGAACGCGCACTCGCACGTACCCCCTCGAGCCGCGCAGCCGCGATCCCGTCCAGACCCCGAACTCCGGCGCCGCCCGCGAGCTCACCGTCGACGGCTCCGGTAGATTCCGGCGACGAGACCACTCCCACGCGACGGGCGAGTCCCCTGGCTTTCGAACGCACCCAAGCCCGGCTCGAACCGAGCCCTATAGCTCGATTCCGGCCAACTCCGGCGACGCGCCGCCGTGCGATTTGGTCGCCGGCGACCGGCCGCCGGCCCCGCTGACGTGGCACAGGCGGGGCCCACCCCTGGGTCACTGACCCGTGGGCCCCAGGGGCCCGACCGGCCAGCTGACCGGTCAGCCCTGCTGACTGGACCGGCCCAGTCGCTGACACGTGGGCCCCACCTCCCTGATTAATTAGTTAAAACAAATTAGAAATAAAAATAAACTAATTAACCTAATGTCTCACTGACATGTGGGGTCCACCCCCTAATTAATCCTGGTAATTAAACTGAATCACTGATTAAAGAAATAGAGGCTGACATGTGGGTCCCACTGGACCCACATGTCAGGTTTGACTGGTCAACCGTCCTGTTGACTTGCTGACGTCAGCAGCGCGTCATGCTGACGTCATAATTCATTTTCTGTTAAATAAAATAATTCCAGAAATTCAAATAATCTTTAAAAATTAATAACTTTTAAACCGTAGCTCGGATCGAAAAAGTTAAAACATGAAAGTTGCTCAGAACGACGAGACGAGTCTGATCGTGCCGTCTGTTTCTCCATCGGAACCTCCTACGTAGAAGAACTCGTAACTCCGGACCCGAATCCGGCAGATGAATAGTGCACACACGTCGGATACTAAATCCCAGAATAATTCTAAAAATAACTAAAATGACTTAGATGCATAATTAGGCAACCCTGCACTGCATCATAGCATCACACGCACCGTATTGCATCTGTTTGCATTATGTTTACCTGTTTCTTCCCCCTCTTCTCTCTAGATAGACCCCGACGTTGACGTAGCTCCCGAGGCAGACGCCGCACAGGAGTACGACTACGTCCCCGACGATACTACTGAAGACCTTGCCCTTGCCCCCGAGCAAACAGGCAAGCACCCCCATTTTGAGCATGCCTATATCGCCTATTCCCTTCTCTCTTATGCTTGCATTAGAACTGCTACTGCTACTGTTTTCCTATATCTGCTGCATAGCCTGATTATTGTACCCTGCTTTGTTACCTTACTGGTTATCCTAGACTGATTATTATAGGCTGGGTAGAGACACGACAGAGACCTCCACTTGATCCCGACTGCCCTGCTGGATATCAGAAGACCCGATCATCGGGATTGAGGACCAGACCCTGGCACCGCACATCACTACCCCTTAGTTGCCGACACTGCTGGGTTACCGTCGAGTGCCGAGGGTGATACCTCGTTAGCACTTCTGATGTTAACCTTGTAGGTTAGTTACTCGGTCGTGGTAAGCGAGGGTGATTCCTCCTACACCACCCTCGATAACGACATCGTCGCGCAACCTCTCAAGTGTGGACCTCGAGGGTGATTCCTCCTTCGTTCACCTTGATGATAACATCGAGCGGGAATTCCATCGAGGGTGATTCCTCATGGTTCCCTTCGGTGTCCGACACACAGTTACCTTGGATATTATGACTTGACTATGAACCACGATACTAAAGACGGGTCGGCCCTGAGGGGTACCCGCGCGAGCTTAACGCGAAGTGATGTGGAGTCGGGTTGACCTGGATGGTGCCCGCGAGATAACTACGAGGCGTGGCCGGGCATTCTTAGCCCTTGCCGCAAGTCCTCGAGACGGGGCGACGGGGTCACATCGATCGTGAGTCTCTGCTCGTTTCCGCGCGCTCCTAATCCACTACGGTTTGGATATTTGATCCGAGGGGCCTCTGGCCCGATAGCACTAACCATCACGTGGGCATAGTATGGGCGTTCTGCGTCGTACACATCAGCCGAAGCTTGTTTGACGTCAGTAAGGAGCGGCGCACGCCGAGTTGGACTGGTAACGCAACCGCGCTTGTATAAGGGGTTGCTAGGTCTGCTCTCGGTGGCCCCGTAACGTGCAGGAGTTCCCGGGGCGATGGCCCAAGACCCCTGGGTGCATAGGTTTAGTCCGGCATGCTGACCTCTCTTATAAGCCTAGGTCGGGTTGCGGCGTGTTGCTTAGCCGAGGCCGGGCATGACCCAGAAAAGTGTGTCCGGCCAGAGTTAAGTGAGCGTGGTGGGTAAGTTGGTGCACCCCTGCAGGGAAGAAACTTCTATCGATAGCCTGTCCTACGGTAACGGACACTCGGAGTTGTATCCCGATCGGTACAACTAGAACATGTGATGAGAATTGGATAGTACGGCTCTGAGATTGCTTTCTCGCAGGGAGTCGAGAAAGGATCTCAGGTCGAGGTTGATGATATTACTACTACTACTTTACATTATGTTCATCTGCTCTCTCTTCTGATGCTGCAAGACTGTCGAAGATTGTTGAAGATGCTAGTCTTCGATAGGACTAGGCTTTCCCCCTCTACTCTGGCATTTCTGCAGCCCAGTCCACATATACAGCCATTCCTTTGACAATGATGCATATGTAGTGTAGATCCTTGCTTGCTGAGTACTTCGGATGAGTACTCACGTTTGCTTTATTTTCTTTTTCCCCATTTTCCATTTGATGCCACCAGACGACGGAGCCCCTGAGCCAGAAGCCCCAGCCGACGACCAGTACTACTATCCGCCTGGCGAGTACTACTACTACGAGGAGCCGTTCGACGACCAGGAGTAGGATCGGAGGGTCCAGGGCAGGAGGCCTACGCCTTTCGATCGTAGTTTTTATTTTTACCCCGCCTCTGTGAAGGCTTATCTCTCTCTCTGTAGTATATCTGTACTCAGATATCTAATGCTTCCGCTGACGCTTGTATGCCATCGAGCTTGTATTCGAGCCCTCGAGGCCCTGGCTTGTAATATTAAGCTTGTATGACTTTATTTATGTTTTAGAGTTGTGTTGTGATATCTTCAAGTGAGTCCTTAGGCTTGATCGTGCGCATTTGCGTGTATGATTGGTGCACGATTAAGCCGGGGTCGTCACAGGTTGGTATCAGAGCCGACTGCCTCTAGGAATCCCCCTTCCCAATTCCTTGGCCGAAGTTGAGTCTAGTGGTCAAAAATTGTTTTACTAACTTGGCTGTGTGGCTTACGGGCCCACGTCGCCAACTGGGTGGTATTAGGATCTTTTATTCCTCGTCTTTACTCTGGGATTCTAATCTCTCATCTATTCGGGTTTACTAAAATTTACTAACACTGACATTTAGGTTCTCGTTAATTCTATCCTCCCGGAGAGCTGGATTCAGTGCGATTTCCCTATCTTTGATCTGATTAGTCTGATAATCATTTTCCTTTCCATTGTTTTGTTTAACCTTTCTCTTCAAGTTGTATTATACTCCGAGTTGTCATTCGATGAGACCGGATTCTGCATCAGAGTGCACGCGGAGAGTAGGATCCAGCGAGTTGATGGATCTTCGGTGTTTTCTAAACTCGACTTGAGGTTGGGTTATCACCAGATCCGTGTTCGCGAAGAGGATATTCCCAAGACTGCATTCGTTACTCGTTATGGCTCATACGAGTACACCGTCATGTCATTTGGTCTGACGAATGCTCCCGCTACCTTCTCCCGCTTAATGAATTATATATTCATGGACTACCTCGACAAATTCGTCGTGGTATATCTGGATGATATTCTGGTTTATTCGAAGAACAAAGAAGAACATGCTGAGCACCTTCGACTAGTCCTGGAGAGACTTCGAGAGCACCAATTATATGCCAAGTTCTCTAAATGCGAATTCTGGCTTCCTGAAGTGACCTACCTTGGACATGTGATTTCCAAGGACGGTATTGCCGTTAACCCGGAGCGTGTTCAGGCTATCCTTGACTGGACCCCTCCGAAGAATGCCAAGCAGGTCCGAAGCTTTCTCGGTCTAGCCAGCTATTGTCGCCGATTCGTCGAGAACTTCTCCAAGATCGCCAAGCCCCTGACTAATCTGCTCCACAAAGGCGTTAAGTTTGAGTGGACAGACAAGTGTCAGGAAAGTTTCCAAACCCTCAAGGACAAGCTCACTTCTGCTCCAGTGCTTGCTCCTCCTGATTCTCGCAAGGACTTTGTCATATATTGCGACGCCTCTCGTCAGGGATTAGGCTGCGTCCTAATGCAAGAGCGGAGAGTAATTGCATATGCTTCACGTCAATTGCGTCCACATGAAGAGAATTATCCAGTGCATGATCTTGAACTTGCATCAGTGATGTATGCATTGAAGTTATGGCGACACTACCTTCTGGGTAATCGGTGTGAAATTTATACCGATCACCAAAGTCTGAAATACTTATTCACTCAACCGGATCTTAATCTCCGACAACAACGATGGTTAGAAGCTATTGCGGATTATGACTGCGGTATTTCTTATACCCCGGGCAAAGCTAATGTAATGGCCGATGCCCTGAGTCGCAAGTCATATTGCAACAACCTCATGGTTAGGCAAGCTCAACCTCGTCTTCACGCAGAACTGACTCAGCTGAATCTGCGAATTGTTCCCCAGGGTTCTCTTAATAACCTTGTGGTACAGCCAGACCTTCTGAAGGCTGTAAAGAAGCGCAAGCCAAAGATGCTGAAATTGACTTGATGAAGAAGGAGCTTCACCTTGCTAAGTATCGGGATTTCTCAGTTGCTGAAGATGGTACA
Organism: Thinopyrum elongatum; assembly: GCA_011799875.1. NCBI lineage: Eukaryota > Viridiplantae > Streptophyta > Magnoliopsida > Poales > Poaceae > Thinopyrum > Thinopyrum elongatum. The sequence goes on from CM022298.1 coordinate 34,354,737, forward strand.
TTATATTTCAGAGACCGCATCGTAGTACCTCGCTTCGAGCTGATGACTGACAAAGTCATGAAGGAGGCCCATGATACACCGCTGTCTATCCATCCGGGTAGTACCAAAATGTATCGAGATCTTCGTCAAAGGTACTGGTGGTCTAGGATGAAGCAGGATATTGCTCGTTATGTTGCCGAGTGTGACGTTTGTCGTCGCGTGAAGGCAGAACATCAGAAACCTGCTGGAATTCTGCAACCGCTCCCTATTCCTCTATGGAAGTGGGATAAAGTGCAAATGGACTTCATCACTGGTCTTCCCAAGTCTCAGAAGGGTCACGATGCTATTCTTGTCGTCGTTGACCAACTTTCCAAGGTTGCACACTTTCTGCCAGTTAAGGAGACTATTACTGCTAGTCAGTTAGCAGAGCTATATATCTCCAAAATTGTTTCACTCCATGGTATTCCCAAGGAAATCAGTTCAGACCGTGGCAGCATTTTCACTGGCCATTTCTGGGAAAGTTTCCAGAAAGCAATGGGAACTCATATTACCTGGAGTTCAGCTTATCATCCCCAATCTCAAGGCCAAGTTGAGCGCGTTAATCAAGTGCTTGAAGACATGCTACGAGCCTGTGTTATATCCTTCGGTAAGAAATGGGAGGAATCTCTCCCGTATGCCGAGTTCTCTTATAACAACAGTTATCAAGCCAGCTTAAAAATGGCCCCATTTGAGGTTCTTTATGGACGTAAATGTCGAACCCCTCTGAATTGGTCAGAAACTGGGGAACGACCTCTTGTTGGACCGGACATCATTCAGCATGCCGAAGAACAAGTCCGAATTGTCCGGGAGAATCTCAAAGCAGCTCAAGACCGTCAGAAGAGTAATTATGATCGCAAGCGATGGGGTGTGATCTATCAACCTGATGAACAAGCTTATCTTCGTGTCACTCCAATGAAGGGCACCCGTCGTTTCGGAATCAAGGGCAAGCTAGCTCCTCGCTATATTGGTCCTTTCCGCATCATGGCTAGACGTGGACAGGTGGCATATCAATTGGAGTTGCCACCGCAATTCTCCCATATTCATGATGTCTTCCACGTGTCGCAACTCCGTAAGTGCTTCAAATAATCCCGCACCGTGCAGTGGATCATGAGATGCTCGAGCTACAAGATGATCTTTCCTATAAGGAGCATCCGATCCGCATCCTCGACGAAGCTGAGCGTCGTACTCGTCAGAAGACGACCAAGTTCCTAAAAGTGCAATGGTCGAATCATACTGAAGATGAAGCCACTTGGGAACGCGAGGATCATCTTCGGGAAGAATATCCCGGACTCTTTCCTTCTACCTCCTAAATTCTCGGGACGAGAATTTCTTTTAGAGGAGGAGAACTTGTAACACCCCCTAGTAGTAAGCTCTATGACACTCTGTTAAAACTGCCAAGTCATGATCATTTGCAGTGCCAAATCATTTGGGTTAATAATCCAATTCAAATTCAAAATCTGAAAATCAAATTAAATTCCAAAGTGCAAATTGAAGTTGATCAAACTCTGCTGGAGAAATGTTATTTAATTAGCAAATAATCCAGTGGTCATGGCAAAATCATAATCATTATTTTTGGAGTTAGCTAAGTGAGTGAAACAACCTGAAACAGCACTCAAAACAGACTATTTACATCTATTAAATTAATATCAAACTCAAATGGAATCCAAATTTGTCCAAACCACTTTTTGGTGAGAGATAATATTGCATTGCAATATTTGGGCCAACTCCCACATTTTTCAAAAGTGCACAAGTGCCCTAAACATTTTGAAACAGAAAAGGATAAAAGAAAATGAAGAAGCTAAAACAGAAAAACAAAAGCGGGACACTGTGCACTGGGCCTTAGTGCACAGTGCCCCGAGTCGCGGCCCAACTGGCCCAGCTTCTCCTCCCTCCTCCCCGTGTCGGCCGCGCCCTGGTCGCGCGCGCGCGCGCCAGCCGGGCGACGACACGGCGACGGCACCGACGCCACCGACAGTCGCGAGGAGATAAGGGAGAGGCCGTGCGTCTCCCCTGGCTCTCCTCGCCACTTTCCCCTCTCCTCTCTCTCGCTCCGCCCGTCTTCCCCCTCAGATCCGGGAGCAGCCGGACGCGGCCGCCGCCGCTCGACGCCGTGCTCGCGGCTACCGGCCTCGCATCGCCTCGTCGAGATGTCCCTCGCCTCCGCCGTGGTCGACCGCGTCGCCTAAAGCTCTCTGGTGGAGCAGGGGAGCTCCACAGGCGTCGTTTTTCTCCGCCCCCTTTGCTTCGGTCGCCGGCGCCTCTCCGTCGATTCCCGGCGCAGCAGCTACTAAACCACTCGCCGGGCCTACGTGTGAGCCTGCACGGTGAGCTTCTCCCCTCCTCTCTCTCGCTGCGCCATAGGAACCGCCGTAGCTAGCCGCCACCGTGGTCGTGCTTTGGCCGCCGCCGACGAGCTCGTGCTCGTGGCCATGGCCGCTTCCGTGCTTGGCTAAGCACCGCGCTGTGCTCCTGGCAACCCCGGGAGTCGAACGCGCACTCGCACGTACCCCCTCGAGCCGCGCAGCCGCGATCCCGTCCAGACCCCGAACTCCGGCGCCGCCCGCGAGCTCACTGTCGACGGCTCCGGTAGATTCCGGCGACGAGACCACTCCCACGCGACGGGCGAGTCCCCTGGCTTTCGAACGCACCCAAGCCCGGCTCGAACCGAGCCCTATAGCTCGATTCCGGCCAACTCCGGCGACGCGCCGCCGTGCGATTTGGTCGCCGGCGACCAGCCGCCGGCCCCGCTGACGTGGCACAGGCGGGGCCCACCCCTGGGTCACTGACCCGTGGGCCCCAGGGGCCCGACCGGCCAGCTGACCGGTCAGCCCTGCTGACTGGACCGGCCCAGTCGCTGACACGTGGGCCCCACCTCCCTGATTAATTAGTTAAAACAAATTAGAAATAAAAATAAACTAATTAACCTAATGTCTCACTGACATGTGGGGTCCACCCCCTAATTAATCCTGGTAATTAAACTGAATCACTGATTAAAGAAATAGAGGCTGACATGTGGGTCCCACTGGACCCACATGTCAGGTTTGACTGGTCAACCGTCCTGTTGACTTGCTGACGTCAGCAGCGCGTCATGCTGACGTCATAATTCATTTTCTGTTAAATAAAATAATTCCAGAAATTCAAATAATCTTTAAAAATTAATAACTTTTAAACCGTAACTCGGATCGAAAAAGTTAAAACATGAAAGTTGCTCAGAACGACGAGACGAGTCTGATCGTGCCGTCTGTTTCTCCATCGGAACCTCCTACGTAGAAGAACTCGTAACTCCGGACCCGAATCCGGCAGATGAATAGTGCACACACGTCGGATATTAAATCCCAGAATAATTCTAAAAATAACTAAAATGACTTAGATGCATATTCAGGCAACCCTGCACTGCATCATAGCATAGCACGCACTGTGTGGCATATGATTGCATATTGTTTACCTGTTTCCTCCCCCTCTTCTCTCTCGATAGACCCCGACGCAGACGTAGCTCCAGACGCAGACGCAGCTCCGGAGTACGACTACGTTCCCGACGACACCCCTGAAGACCTTGCCCTTGCCCCAGAGCAAACAGGCAAGCACCCCCATTTTGAGCATTCCGATATCGCCTACTCTCTCCCCTCTTATGCTTGCACTAGATGTTACTGCTGCTATTACTATCCTACTCTGTTGCATAGCCTGTTTACTTGTAACCTACTTTTGATACATGCCTGTTATCCTAAACTGTTTAGCATAGGATGGGTAGAGTCACGACAGAGACCCCCATTTGATCCCGACTGCCCTGTTGGATATCAGAAGACCCGATCACCGGGAATGAAGACCAGACCCTGACACGACACATCTCTTCCCCCTTAGTTGCCGACGCTACTGGGTTATCGTCGAGTGCCGAGGGTGATACCTCGTCAGCACTTCTGATGTTAACCTTGTAGGTTAGTTACTCGGTCGTGGTAAGCGAGGGTGATTCCTTCTACACCACCCCCGATAACGACGTCGTCGCGCAACTCCTCAAGGTGGACCTCGAGGGTGATTCCTCCTTCGTTCACCTTGATGATAACATCGAGCGGGAATTCCATCGAGGGTGATTCCTCAGGGTTCCCTTCGGTGTCCGACACACCGTTACCTTGGATATTATGACTTGACTATGAACCACGATACTAAAGACGGGTCGGCCCTGAGGGGTACCCGCGCGAGCTTATTGCGAAGTGATGTGGAGTCGGGTTGACCTGGATGGTGCCCGCGAGATAACTACGAGGCGTGGCCGGGCATTCTTAGCCCTTGCCGCAAGTCCTCGAGACGGGGCGACGGGGTCACATCGATCGTGAGTCTCTGCTCGTTTCCGCGCGCTCCTAATCCACTACGGTTTGGATATTTGATCCGAGGGGCCTCTGGCCCGATAGCACTAACCATCACGTGGGCATAGTATGGGCGTTCTGCGTCGTACACATCAGCCGAAGCTTGTTTGACGTCAGTAAGGAGCGGCGCACGCCGAGTTGGACTGGTAACGCAACCGCGCTTGTATAAGGGGTTGCTAGGTCTGCTCTCGGTGGCCCCGTAACGTGCAGGAGTTCCCGGGGCGATGGCCCAAGACCCCTGGGTGCATAGGTTTAGTCCGGCATGCTGACCTCTCTTATAAGCCTAGGTCGGGTTGCGGCGTGTTGCTTAGCCGAGGCCGGGCATGACCCAGAAAAGTGTGTCCGGCCAGAGTTAAGTGAGCGTGGTGGGTAAGTTGGTGCACCCCTGCAGGGAAGAAACTTCTATCGATAGCCTGTCCTACGGTAACGGACACTCGGAGTTGTATCCCGATCGGTACAACTAGAACATGTGATGAGAATTGGATAGTACGGCTCTGAGATTGCTTTCTCGCAGGGAGTCGAGAAAGGATCTCAGGTCGAGGTTGATGATATTACTACTACTACTTTACATTATGTTCATCTGCTCTCTCTTCTGATGCTGCAAGACTGTCGAAGATTGTTGAAGATGCTAGTCTTCGATAGGACTAGGCTTTCCCCCTCTACTCTGGCATTTCTGCAGCCCAGTCCACATATACAGCCATTCCTTTGACAATGATGCATATGTAGTGTAGATCCTTGCTTGCTGAGTACTTCGGATGAGTACTCACGTTTGCTTTATTTTCTTTTTCCCCATTTTCCATTTGATGCCACCAGACGACGGAGCCCCTGAGCCAGAAGCCCCAGCCGACGACCAGTACTACTATCCGCCTGGCGAGTACTACTACTACGAGGAGCCGTTCGACGACCAGGAGTAGGATCGGAGGGTCCAGGGCAGGAGGCCTACGCCTTTCGATCGTAGTTTTTATTTTTACCCCGCCTCTGTGAAGGCTTATCTCTCTCTCTGTAGTATATCTGTACTCAGATATCTAATGCTTCCGCTGACGCTTGTATGCCATCGAGCTTGTATTCGAGCCCTCGAGGCCCTGGCTTGTAATATTAAGCTTGTATGACTTTATTTATGTTTTAGAGTTGTGTTGTGATATCTTCAAGTGAGTCCTTAAGCTTGATCGTGCGCATTTGCGTGTATGATTAGTGCACGATTAAGCCGGGGTCGTCACACAGTGCCAATGTTCAGATCTCGATGCAGGACAACACCCAGCCAACGGTTGAGATAAGGGGTGTGAGCATACCTGGGAGTAGAAAGTCCACTATCAAAAACACGTAGAAAGTTGTGGGGAAAATCTTTCCCTAATCATAAAGCATGGAGTGTTTCTGCCCGTTCACCGTCATCTAAATTACCCTCGAATTTGATAACAATTACCCACCAATGCCACCCGTAAGTGGCAAAAACGATTCGGTTTTTTTCAAAGTCATCGTCGTCGGATATGGTTCTTATACCATGATACCCATATATTTATAAAAGTCCACCAGTACTACAATGGCAAGAGCTTCTGCCTTCAACCCGGGTTCGATCCCAGGATCTGCCCTTTTTTTGTCTTGCAAGCATGCCTCCTCCTCCACCCGCACGTGTTGATGGGCCGGCCCATTGCGGTGCGTGACGCCCCCTTTTTTTTCTTATTTCTCTTTCTATTTTTTCTTCTTCAAATTAGTTCTGGAATTCCAAAATTTCCAAGTTTCTAAAAATTATGACTTCTGGAATTTTTTGAGAAATCATGAAATGTTCATGATTTAAAAAAAATATTTGAAAAATCATAAAATGTCTGGTATTTTAAAAAACTCTTCGCTCATTATAAAAGAATTCATGATTTCGAAAAAAATGTTCACAGATAAAAAATATTCATGATTTTATTGTGTATTCAAAAATTATTTGGGAGTTTAAAAAAATTTAAATTTAAGAAGATGTTCACAAAAATTCAATCGGATCCATTCAAACAGATCCGTAAATAACAAACAAAATGAACCCGCTTACATAGAGGTTTTTTTTGGGGGAATCTATGGATGTCATTTTATGATTTTATTTAGTACATCGTGGGTCGCAAAAAGGGTTTCTGTTTTTCTGTACAACGTTGAGCCCCAAAAAATTGACATAGCTTAAATCTTTCAAAAGTCCTGACCTAATCCTGGCGTATGTTTCAAACTTATATTGTCTATACCACATCTATATAATCTAATTGTTTTTCTCCCGTTGCAACGCACGGGCATATTTGCTCGTAAAAGAAAATGTGTGTATATTCATGTGGTAGTAACCATTTGGTTTGATATTCGACTAATGCAATTTGGAGAATAATAAACTAAAGACGTACTAGAAAGCAAGGAAAATCTAGCTCTTCAATTTGGAGGCACTTGCATATTTGAGAAATTCACTATTAGGATCTATTTTCATCTAACAAATATTCAAACAAGGCAAAACAAATTAAGTACGAAACCTAGCTGGCAAGTGCAAAGAGCACAAGCTGCAAATTGCCTCAAAAACGCATGTAGGAGTATATATGATGGACGGACGTAGATCTTCAGAGATAAAACAACAGCAGGGTATCTGAAGAACTCTCCACGAACCAACAGAGATCCAATGCCAAGCCAACTCGCAGAGAGATGATGATTATCGTTTACGGTTTACCACGACAGCTCAACAGTATAGCATAATCATGACAATCTATTTAACAACACGAAAAAAAGTCATGATAGTTACGATGCATCACATGTATCAACTTCAACCCTAATTATTCTCTGAACCGAAATTCCTTCCAGATGATCGAGCCGGCACCCTGGCAAAGAGGCCGTTGAGCTCCTCGTCGTCGCCGGCCTCCTCGACCTCTGCATAGGCGTAGCCAAGACGGCGGTACTGGTCGAGGATGTCGGCCATCCCTTGTCGCAGCTTCTCCCTCATCTCGGCACAGAGGGCCTTGGACGCACGGAGATAGTCCTTACCGGTGTACCCATCGAGGGAGTCCATGTCGCAGGGGGGCAGGGGGTTCTCCCGCTCCAGACGCGGCAGCGTATCGATGTACTCCTGGGTCACCCTGAGGGTCCTCTTCCCCTTCCCCTTCACCTTCCCGGCATCCGCCTTGTCACCATCGGCAAGTTTCTGGCACTTTAGCGCCACCGGGGAGCTCGACCCGGGATGGTTAGTCAGACAGCCGGCGGGAGCCTCCGGCGATCGTCGCTTCGGCTGCCATCGTCTCCGTCTCCTTCGCCACGGCCGCCGCCTGTATCCCTGCCGTCTCCATCGCCGTCACGCCTGATTAATCGCTCCTCGGTTTGTACCCTCTATAAGGCCGGCCTCTAGGTCTGGATGCGATTGGTATGAGCAGAGGGAGGGAGGGCCAAATACTACCCCCTACTCCCGTAATGAAGATGCACGCAAAACCTAGTGTTCGGTTCGGACTCCAATGAAAGTTACGTACATGTCAAAAAAAAAAGGTTACGTACGTGTTCTTGCGATGTGATGCGGGTCCACCAAGCACGCCCACCGGTATATATTGGGATATATATTTTCAACCAACCATGACGAATTTTGTCCGTGCTTTCGTGCTAAATTTCCTCCCTTGTAACCACATGACACATGTGGTAAGCAATTCAAACTATTTCAAAAAAAAAAATGCCCCCTCTAATAACCGCGGACACATCCGGACAGTTTCCGAGAGTGTCCGCAGCGAACCCTCATTTGACCAGGTGTAAAGCCATGCCCTCCAAATTATCCTCCCTACAATTTAGACATTTCAATAAACAAGTCACGTGTGACATCGCTAGAGCACGCCAAGACGCTGCCATGAGAACACAGACGACCCACGGACGCAGCTGACCGAGGTCGGCGACCAACCAGCACACGGTGATTGTGGGCAGACAGCCAACACGCGGCGGCACACTCAAGCAAGCACACGGCAGTTGCACCCAGCTAATCAACACTCACCACGTGGTCGCTGGGTGTGGCCTTCAACGAGGGAGGGTGCCGACCCTAGCACGAGATCCAGGGGCGGGGCCATGAGCGGCGGAGGGCGCCGGCCATGGCCTTTAGCTATGTCCTCATTGAAAAAAAGAGAGGAAAAAGGGAAATGTGGTTGCAATTTGGGGTCTTGGTGCGGTCGGCAGGATTTGGGTTGACGTGCCGAAAGTGGTGCCGAACCATGTGGACATATGGGGGAAATGAGTGGTCTAGTTGGGTGGGATTTTTCTTCTCTCTCATGTCCGGGCTGTCCGCTCGGACATATAGGGCGAGAGTGGGGGTTTCGGTTATAGATACTCTAACCTCATAAAGCCTTTCGCACCAATTCATTTACTAAAACGAAAGGGGATGCCCACCAGCGACATGACCTTACGTGCATTTCTCGACGGCTGCTAGGGGAGGAGGCTGAGGAGGGTGGCTGGGTTTGGTGGCGGCTAGGGTTCGCCTCCCGTGTAGCCTAAATAATTTTACACTTCCAAACTTTCGGAATATTATAATTTTAAAATTGATCTTCCCAAATTTAAAAATTTCAATTTTCAAAATTAAACACCCATAATGTTGCGACATTTTCACAGCCGAAAAAATTCCACAATAAAAAACTACATGTACCATGGAGCCTACGCGGGTAAAAAGAGAAGAGCTAAGAAAGAGAAAAGGTTTCATTTGAAATTCACATCACAATGAGACAATGACATATTATTCACGATAGAAATGACACAATATAAAAAAAAAAGAAATGACACAATATCAGTCATTATTCATGGTTGAATGAGACATCAAGGAAGAAATGGGTAGTCGGTGTAGCCAACGATGGGATTGGAGATGTCGAACGTCATCCTATTGTACTCCCTCCGTCCCAAAATAAGTGTCTCAAACTTGATACAACTTTGAGCTCTAACCTCTTCGGCAGGTCTGGGTTTGCCAGGAAGAGCCGACCAAACGAGACGAGGTCGGCATACCCCAACGTGGCCGCCTTGTCCCCTTGCCGTGGTCGTTGAGCTTCGAGGCCATGTGGAGGCCGAGCGTGTGTAGGTCGGTGTCATGGCAGTCCATATAGTCCATGAGGGGCGAGAGGCGGATGCCCACGCGGTGGGCTTCGGCCTCCTTGGCGACGGCCACCACCACCTCCAACACGAAGCGACATCAGTTCTCTAGGCCGCCCCATAGCCGTCGTCCCGGACGTTGGCACTGTCCTTGAGGAACTGCTCAATGAGGTACCTGTTGCCGCCGTGGATCTCCACGCCGTCGAAACCTGGCCCGTCGGCGTGTAGAGCAAAGCAGACTGTTAAAATGCAAAGCAGAGGAAAGCAGAGTGTAAAATGCAAAGCAGAGGAGAGGAGAGTATATGTTCTCATGTACGTACCGGCGTTGATGGCGTTCCGTGTTGCTTTCCTGAAGTCTTCCCTGACAGTACGACGACGAAGCAACAGTTCGACAACTTGTCTTGCAAGGGTGTGTCCCGGGCAATTGTGTGTCAATAGATCTTAGGTTCTCTCGCCTATTGAGGTGGGCGGCTCATACGGCTTTTTGAAACCTTTGAGATTAGTTTAGCTTGTGCAGGTTTGATCTACTGCGGTTTCTTCACGAGTTGTATGAAGAAAAGTCGAGTTGCAAGAGATCGTAGCTAGAGTCGATGACTACGAAGGACTTTCATGTAATTTTGTGTTTTATCTTGGCCATCTGTTGTTTCGTTTTTGTCCGATCTGATGTACTCCCTCCATCCCATAAATAAGAGTGTCCTCCGTCCGAAAATACCTGTCATCAAAATGGATGAAAAGGGATGGACGGAGGGAGTATTTGACAGTACACTAGTTAGATCGTTTAATTTTGAAAAAGAATATCCATGTGTACGCTGAGGTTCTCATCCCAAAATGCGTAGATTGGGGAGTCACCGCAGCAGCAGGCACCGGAGTTGCCGCTGTGTCGCGGCACAGTTTCCGCACGAGCAGATAAGAGCACCCCAACCGCTTGAATATACCGAGCAAGTTAATAAATTGGGAAATACTTTGTTTGGGCTGCTCTCCGAAGCTCTTGGGCTCAAACCAAGCTACCTAAAAGACATGGAGTGCGACCAAGGACAGATCTTAATCTGCCACTATCACCCTCCCTGTCCTCAGCCTGAACTCGCCATCGGGACAAGCCGGCATTCAGACGCCGGCTTCCTGACCATACTCCTCCAAGACGAAGTCGGCGGACTATAGATCTTCAACGAGGACCGGTGGGTAGATATCACGCCCACACCCGGAGCATTCATTGTGAACGTCGGCGATCTCTTACAGGTATATAAATCGTGTCCATCCAATCCTAAATCCTTTGTTTAACAAATAAGCCGTGTGCTTGATCATTCTTAACTATATGTATTTTGTTAAAAAAAATGTGCAGCTGATCTCCAATGACGGGTTCAGGAGTGTGGAGCATAGGTTGTTGGCGAAGAACGATGCTCCGAGGGTTTCAATCGCGTTCTTCTTCAGCACACATTTCCATCCAGCCTCAACGAGGGTGTACGGTCCAATCAAGGAGCTGCTGTCGGAAGAGAACATACCATTGTATAGGGAAACCCTCGTGAGAGATTACATGATACATTACTTCTCCATAGGCTTAGATGCAAAAACTGCTATTTCTGATTTCCGGTTATGAATTTGTGGTTTGTGAAGGAGAGTTTGTGTTGTGTTGGTGCAAACAACACCCATGTATACCTAGAACAGGAATAAATGAGCTGTGTGTATTGCTAAGAAATGGATAGTAAAACTACAGTACCTTTCTAGCATATTGCATATAGGCTACAAGGGTCATCTAAATTGTCCGGTAAAATCAAGTTATATAAATGCCAGGCCTTGGGATTTTCCAACAATTATTTGACACTTTCAAACTTTTGGAATTCGAAAATTTGAAAATTGGTCTTTCAATATTTTCAAATTTAATCTTTCAAAACTTAAACACTCGGAATTTTGCGACTTCTATACAGCCGCAAAAATTGTACATAAGAAAGCCACATTGTACATGTGGGAAAAAGGGAAGAGCCGAGAAAAAGAAAAGGTTACATTTGAATTTCACATGGCAATATATGGATCAATCATTATTCATGGTTCAATGACACATCAAGGAAGAAACGGGTAGTCGGTGTAGCCGACAATGGGATCGGAGATGTAGAACGTCATCCTATTGTACTTGTTAAGTGGCGCGTTGAGCTCTAGCCTCTTCGGCAGGTCTGGGTTCGCAAGGAAGAGCCGCCCGAATGAGACGAGGTCGGCGTACCCCGATGCGACCGCCTTGTCCCCCTCCTCCCGGTCGTACCCGCCATTCACGATAAAGGTGCCCTTGAAGGCCTCCCTGTAGGGCAGCAGCCGGTGCGGGACCACCCGCCGGCCGTCGACGAGGGCCATCCGGGGCTCGATCATGTGGAGGTAGAGGATGCCGTGGTCATTGAGCTTCGTGGCCATGTGGAGGCCAAGCGCGTGCGGGTCGGAGTTGTGACAGTCCATGTAGTCCATGAAGGGCGAGAGGCGGATGCCCACGCGGTGGGCGCCGACCTCCTTGGCGCCGCCACCTCCAGCGTTCTCTAGGCTGCCGCCATAGCCGTCGTCCCGGTCGTTGGCACTGTCCTTGAGGAACTGCTCGATGAGGTACCCGTTGCCGCCGTGGATCTCCACGCCGTCGAAGCCTGGCCCGCCGCGAGCAGAGGAAAGCAGAGTGGTAACAGAGGGTTAAAATGTAAAGCAGAGCAAAGCAGAGTGTAAAATGCAAAGCAGAGGAAACATATGTTCTAATGTACGTACCGGCGTTGATGGCGTTCCGTGTAGCTTTCCTGAAGTCGTTGACGATCATGGGGATCTCCTCCACGGCCAGCCTCCTCGGCGGCGAGAACTCCTCGGTGGTGCCGTCGTGCCTGACCTGCGGGCCGACCATCCTCTCGGTGCTCGACACGGGCGCGGCGCCGCCGGGCTGGAACCCGTACGTGGACACTCTGAACTACTTGTTTTTTGTTTAAAAAAATGCAGCTGATCTCAATGATGGGTTCATGAGTGTGGAGCATAGGGTGTTGGCGAGGAACGCTGCTCCGAGGGTCTCGATCGCGTTCTTCTACAGCACGCATTTCCATCCAGCCTCAACGAGGATGTACGGTCCAATCAAGGAGTTGTTGTCCGACGAGAACATATACCATTGTAAAGGGAAACCCTCGTGAGAGATTACATGAAACATTACTTCTCCATAGGGTTAGATGCAAAAACTGCTATTTCCAATTTCCGGTTATGAATTTGTGATTTGTGAAAGAGGTTTGTGTTGTGTTGGTGCAAACAACGGCCATGTGTATCTGCTTTTGTCAAGGTATGGATTAATGATGATAACCATTCGATCAAGGGGGAGAATGTTAGAATTATTAGGTGATCAAATGGTCAAAGTGTCAACTACCAAAAGTTAAATTGGACCCATTAATTAATTTCGGGATTAATACCAATTAAATGGCATTTAACAAATTGGGCCCGTGATTGGGGGGGCTGAATTATGTTGACATGGTAAGGTCCCACGGTCAAAGGCGATACATTATATATAAAGGGGCAGACATATGCACGGATGAGTCCACCCATAAGTTTACCTGCCTCCCGAAAATTACTCAAAACCAATCTGGAGGTGTCGCTAATTGGCGTGAAGATCCTTCCCTTACTCTAACGAGGTGTTGGAGTTGTGATCGACTACAGTGCTCAAAATCTTATCAACTTTGCACCCTACTTCCTCTACCAAGACGGCATCTCCACACGGAGGTATGATTCTGCTGCACTTAAATTCCGCATGAGATCAAAATGTGTTCATGTGAATTAGACAAGATCCCATTAGCAATTGCATAATCTCAGTATTTAAATCTAACAGCCAGGCCTTGGAATTTTCAAACAATGATCTTTGGGAATACGAAAATTTGAAAATTGATCTTTCAGAATCTCAAATTTTATCTTTCAAAATTTAAACACTTGGAATTTTGCGACTTCTTCACAGCTGAAACAAATTCTACATAAAAAAAAGCCACATATACCATGGGGAAAATGGGAAGAGCCGAGAAAAATAAAAGGTTCCATTTGAACTTCACGTGGCAATATATGGATCAATCATTATTCATGGTTCAATCACAAATCAAGTAAGAAACGGGTAGTCGGTGTAGCCAACGACGGGATCAGAGATGTAGAAGGTCATCCTGTTGTACTTATTGAGCGGCGCATTGAGCTCCAGCCTCTTTGGCAGGTCCGGGTTCGCCAGGAAGAGCCGCCCAAAGGAGACGAGGTCGGCGTACCCCGAGGCGACCGCCTTGTCCCCCTCCTCCCGATCATACCCTCCATTAGCGATGAAGGTGCCCTTGAAGGCCTCTCTATAGGGCAGCAGCCGGTGCGGGACCACCCTCCGGCCGTCGACGAGGGCCATCCGGGGCTCGATCATGTGGAGGTAGAGGATGCCGTGGTCGTTGAGCTTCGTGGCCATGTGGAGGCCAAGAGCGTGCGGGTCGGAGTCGTGGCAGTCCATATAGTCCATGAAGGGCGAGAGGCGGATACCCACGCGGTGGGCGCCCACCTCCTTTGCGAGGGCCGCCACCACCTCCAGTGCGAAGCGGCACCGGTTCTCTAGGCTGCCGCCATAGCCGTCGTCCCGGTCGTTGGCACTGTCCTTGAGGAACTGCTCGATGAGGTATCCGTTGCCGCCGTGAATCTCCACGCCGTCAAAGCCTGGCCCGTCGGCGCAAAGAAGAGTGTTAGAATCAAAGCAGAGGAAAGCAGAGTGTAAAATGCAAAGCAGAGGAAACATATGTTCTCATGTAGGTACCGGCGTCGATGGCGTTCCGTGCAGCTTTCCTGAAGTCGTCCACGATCATGGGGATCTCCTCCACGGCCAGCCTCCTCGGCGGCGAGAACGCCTCGGCGGTGCCGTCGTGCCTGACCTGCGGGCCGACCATCCTCTCGGTGCTGGACACGGGCGCGGCGCCGCCGGGCTGGAACCCGTAGGACGACACGCGGCCGACGTGCCAGAGCTGGCAGAAGAAGAGGGCGCCCTTGGCGTGCACGGCGTCGACCACGGGCCGCCACGCCTCGGCCTGCTCGGCCGTCCAGATGCCCGGGGTGTCGGTGTACCCCTGCGCCGTGTCGGAGACCCCCGTGGCCTCCGTGATGAGCATCCCGCCGGGCGTGGCGCGCTGCCCGTAGTAGACGGCGGCGTGCGGCTGCGGCACGTTGCCGTAGGAGCGCTGCCGCGTCAGCGGGGACAGCACCACCCGATGGGCGAGGTCGAGCGAGGAGCCCATCTTGTACGGCGTCATCAGCGGGATGGGCTTCGACGCGGCCTGCGGCTCCATTGCTGCGAGCTCCTGAGCTCTGATCTTTGATCGGTGGAGGTGGTCCATGAAGGTGGAGGCATCCACTAATTTATACAGCACACGCCATGGCATCTGTGAGATGTAAGTAGTATATTATATGTAAAAATGGTGTGAGATTCGGACTGTCCACGTCGCATCCATACTAGCTGCTACTTTGAGTAAGGTGAGGAGGACTGAGGAGTGCCCAGGGATGGGAAGAAGAGAGTGGCAGGTGGCGACTGTAGTGGCGGCTATAGTGGCGCATCTGGTCAAGAAAGGTGGAGGCTGCTAGGATCATGGGTCAAAATTATGCAGCTGCAACTTGCAGCATCGATGGTGATGCGTCATCCATAACCAATTATCCTATCAAGGTCACTGTCAAGCATCATATCCTGTCGCTTTGGCATAAAACTGTGATTGAAAATGATATTTTCTGCTTAACTGAACGTGCAGCTGAACTGATTCATCAGCTAGCGTTCAAGCATGCATACTAGCAGTTGCGTGAAACTGGACAGTCAAGTGTTTGAGCGTTCCTATCATTAATGCAAATTTTGATGACACTATTTGCTGGACTCACACCTCTAGTGCAGAGTGTACCACCAAAAGTGCATACAAAACTTTTTTGCAGGACACTCAAAATACCACTTCAGGCAGAAGAACATCTATATCGGAGTATGAGTTGATCACATTAAAGCAGGTTTGGAGAAATAAAAATATTGCTCCTAGAGTGAAGACCTTTGCATGGAGACTCATAAGAAGGGCCATTGCTTCCGGATTAAGAGCATCTAGATACTCTAACCACATCAGCAAAGAATGCAGCAGGTGTGGGCATATTGAGACAGATTCTCACCTATTCTTTCATTGCTCTTTTGCTAAAGCAGTTTGGTTCTACTTTGGTTTTAAAACTGAAACTATAGACCCTAATCTTTATCCTTCTGCTATTATTCATCTTATTCTAGCTACTCAACATTCAGAACTAAACTTAGCTACTATTTTCACTCTCCTCTGGAACATTTGGAAAGCTAGAAATGATAACCTTTTTAAAAAGAAAATTTGGAAGCCTTTGCAGGTGGTTTACGCCACGAAAGCTATGCTAAATGCTGGTGAAGAAGAACTACCCGAGGTAGACAAAATCATCACTACATCTTCTTCTAATAAACTTTCAAATACAAATATTCCCATGCAAACTGCAGGCACTCTGGCATATGTTGATGCGGCTTTTAATCCTTCGGTGGCAGAAAATGAAGCCTCCTTTGGAGTCTATCTCATAAACACATCTTCGAGACACACAATATTTATTCAAGCGACTGCTTCGAATGTGCAATCTGTTTTGCAGGCTGAAGCTATGGCTCTCCTTCTTGCTGCCTCTGCAGTCAAGGCAATTGGCTGGACATCTGCTTCCTTCTTTTCCGATTGCAGGACCTTGGTCGAGGCGGCGAAAGCTAGGAACCTTTTGATCAACCCTGGACATTGGAGGATCAGGCCAATTCTTGCAGATTTCTTCAACTTCACCTCCAGTCTCAACTCTTGCAATGTTCTCCATATTCCTAGGTCTCAAAATCTTCTTGCTCATACCCTTGCTAAGAAGGCCTTCTTAAACAGATCGTCTCCCAGGTGCTCTTTTAGATGTAGCAAAGTGACTAGATGTAATTTCAAAATGGCCTTGGAAGCCATTTCCTTTCCCTTGGGGAAACTGTTGTCTGTACACTGCTTAAGTTGCTAAATTAATAAAGGTTAGCTCTCTTTGAGGGCTACAGTTTGCCAAAAAAAAAAGTGTTCATCCATTACCGAATGTCAGTTTGGCATTCGGTTCCTGATACCGGCCTGTTGCGGGCTGAACTTGCTTGTGCTTTAGCTATGTTCAGAGCTCCCGGTCGAAACCACGTAGGGTCGCATTGTAACGCACCGGCCACAGCCACCGGTTCTGGTTGTTAGGTCTGGCGGATCTAGACTATCCCCATAGATCATCAATGGTCTTTCTCGCGTACTTTGTTTCCGCATACGGGATCAACTTCCTAATCGGTCATCCATCCTCAGATCGCATGTATGAGTAGTCTATCATTCATATTAAGCTTGGATGTCACACATGTTCATTGTTGAAATGGTGACAATAAAAACTAGAGTAAATATTGTGTTTTGAATCAATCCAAAATTGTACTTGTTTAATTTGACTAAATTTGTTATAATTTGAATTACGCCTAATAAATTGAAAATCATGGCATATGTAGACGTTCATTGCATCGTGGATTCGTGGTGATATTTATTTTGAGTCTGTCGGTCACACCGACTCATTTATGATACCCCGGTTTCTACCTAACCTCGGAGTGAAAAGTAGTGTGCCGAAATTAACTCTAAGTCGGCATAATGATGAAACTATTCAAAGATGATCCCAAATCAAGATGTCAATTCATGAATATTTTTAGCCAAAAATCTGAACAAAATTTAAATAAACATATTTTTAGGGCAAACTCTATTATCATTTTATCCATTGAAATATTGTATTAGGTTTATCCAAAAAATCATTTCTTTATTTTTTTTAAATAGATTTTGGACTTTACTTGAATTTTTATCAACTTTAGCCTGTTTTATATATTAGTAAATAAATTCTGAATTTTACGATGAACTTTCCGCCTAACTTTGTTATTTTGGTCGCCCTTATGAAATGTGAAGTTACGTGCACATGCTCGAACACCATCATTGGTCTTTTCTTTCGGTTGAATACATCACATTAGATCAAATCCTCATGGCCGTAAACCTATTTCCGTTGTTCGGATGTACTCTGTAGAGTTCGTTATGGAAGGGTTAGAGTCATGCCAGATGTAATTGTCGTTGCTTAAATCCATTGTTGATTAATACAGTCTAAATTCGTTCATCGGCGTTGTTCCTCAGTATTAACTCTCGAAGTATATCCAACATGCTGCTTATTATTCTCTTTTGAGAATAATATGTCAAGATATTGATATTAAAATTCTCATTTATTCATAATGTACTTTTTTTACTTACACTTAACTCATTTTCTATTAAAGAGTGTAAACTGCGCTCCGCATCTAAGAAAACAAAATTATCACATTATTCCACAAAAAATAATTAGTTTCAGTTTCATATGTACACTATATTATTCTTTTCCCTTTTCTTCAAAAAACTTCTCATTGCATTATGTGAGTTTAGCCATATTGTTACTCACTCTTTCATATGGGAATTTATTTTCCAACTAGAATACGTATTTTCTGGGAGTTGTATGAGATCTTTTAATGGCATATACTATGTTCAAGAGATATCTATACGATCCGCAATCATATTAGACTACCTTTTACCGTGTTTATTGTATCTTGTATTTTTGTTGTCCTTAAAAATCTAAGGAACTATGTCGGGTGTTTCAGACTATATGAATCTAGTAATAACTTGAAAAGGGTTTCTAAAGTATTAGACTATTAAGTTTAGGTGCAATTAAGTAGATAATTTGGGGTGTATGAAACTTGACAAGGGTTTCTAAAGTACTAGACTATTAAGTTTAGGTGCAATTAAGTAGATAATTTTGGGGTGTATGAAATGCCTCAATATGTACTTTGTCTCTGTTGTAGCTCTTTGGTAGTGCTTGTTTCATAATTAAAACATGTCACTAACGTGCAAACTCTGATTTCTATACCGAGAAAAGTTAACATTTTTATTTGAAATCCACATGGCAATATATGGTTCGATTATTATTATTACGGCTAAATGACACACCAAGGAAGCAGCAGGTAGTCAGTGTAGCTGCGAAGGGGTCACAGGTGTACAAGGTCATCCAGTTGTACTTGGTAAGTGGCCCCACTGAGCTTTAGCCTCTTTGGTAGGTCTGGGATTGCTAGGAAAAAATGCATGAAGGAAATGAGGCCGCTGTACACCAAGGCAACAGCCTTGTCCCTCTCCTAGCGATCGTACATGCCATTTGTGATGAAGGTTATGTCCGTCATGTAGGGCAACAACCGATGTGAAACACCTGCCAGCCGTCAACAATGGTCATCTGGTGCTCGATCATGAGCAGGTAGAGGATGTTGTCATCGCTGAGTTTCATGTGAAAGTGGGGAGTCATGGCAATCCATGTAGCCCGTGAGTGCCCACAGTTGAATGCCACGTGTAGGGGCAGAGCTACAGTGATGGGCCGGCGGCAATTGACCCCGATGAACTTGGCCCAAAATCATGTACGTACATATAGCCTAGGAAGAAAAAAACTCGAAATCACTAGTGAAGGGTACCCCGTACAAAGGTCACTCCCACCTTCCAGGTTGTGCCAAGTGACGCATTGCATGTGCGCCACTTGTCGCAACCTAAGAGTTTTTCTTTTTCGTAGATTTGTTTATTCAAAACATTTTATCTATTAAACCGTGCGTCCAAATCTCAAATTGTTTGCACTGTTGGATTTCTCGCGTCAAGGTCTTCGAAACTAGATCCCATGTTGATAGATTTTGACGAACTTTTTTTACGAAAAAAAGTACAAAAAAACCGAGCCAAAAACATGTTTTTTCACTTTTTGTCCTTTTCCAAAGAGGCACAACTGTGCCTTTCGCGAAAGTAAATCTGTGACTCTCACGAAAAAACACGTTTTAGTTGTGCCTCTACCAGAAGCAAATCCGTGCCTCCATGAGAAGTAAATATATACCTCTCGCAGAAGACAAAAAAATACACGTTTTTTTCCTGTTCCAAAAGGCATAGTTGTGCCTATCATGGAAGCAAATTTGTGCCTCCACGAGAGTTAAATTAGTTCCTCTCGCGGAAGAGGAAACATAAGACACATTTTTTTCATGCAAAAAAATATAATTTGTTTTTTTTCAAAATCAATGGAAAATCAGGCAAAAACCAAAAAGGCAAAAAAAACATCTAAAACCCTAAAATGTGTACAGAAAAATTAGAAAAATCCCGAGAAAGCACCAATCATGCGACACAAATTGGCGGCTGAGAGCGCGCCAAGTGACACGCTCTCAGCCCACTGAAAGTGACCCTTGAGGAGCGCCCGCAAGGGGTACCCCACAGTTAGTTGCTCATTGAAAAATAATTAACCCGAGTCAAAGCAGCAATAGTCCTACAGGTATTTGAACCAACGACCTCCTGGTCAGTGGCCGAGCTATGTACAAGTCTGGGCCCAATTTTGTACCAAACTTTGAAGAATTATTTTTGGGGAGGACTTAGATGAGACTTTTTTAGCATTTTACACACTCAAACACTCATGTTTTAACCTTGCCACCCCCCCCCCCCCCCCAAAAGCAGTTTCTACCTAGCTCTGCCACTGCTCCTGGTCGTTCGCACCCGGTGCCAACCATCCCGCCGGCCTCAAATCATGTGCTATTCTTTCCTCTTTTCTTGGTATGTCTTTTTATTTTTATTTTTAATTCAAAATAGTTTTATTATGTTTTTTATTCTTTTTTTCTTTTTGCTCATTTGAATGAACTCTTTTGCAAAATTGATGAACTTTTTTCAAAATCGATGAACTTCTTTTCAAAATCGATGAACCTTTTTTGATTTTTGTGAACTATTTTTTCAAATGAATGAAACTTTTTTCATATTTGATGAAGTTTTTCCAAAATCGGTGAACTTTTTTTAAAATTCGATGAACTTTTTAAAATTTTGGTTGAACTTTCTTCAAAATCCATTAACATTTTTTAGTTTGTGAACCTTTTTGAAATTTTTCATGCACATGTCTGAATTCACGATTTGTTTGATATTTTTCCTTTTTATTTTTTTTATTTTTTCTAAAGTCAACGTTGACCAGTCAACCGTGACCAGTCAGCAGCGAAACCTGCCTTGCAACAGCGAACGCGACTTGACTAACCAGCGGGCGCGCGTTTTGGGCCAGGCCCAGGAGCGTGCCTGCGTGGGCGCCAGAACTCCTAGTTGGCGCTAAAGGCACTGACTAGGACCTTCCTGATAGATCCTCGATCGCTGCTTGATGCCCTGATTGATCGTTGATCGCAGATCGCTCCATATATTTGTAAAAATAAAGAACTGATCGCTAGATCATCTTCTCTCTCCCTTGTCTCGTGTCGCCACCGGCCCCTCGTTCTTCGTGTCGCCCCTAACCCCTCTATTCGCCAGTTCACCTGAAACGCCGGTGGCCGCCCCAATCTCTAATCCTCTCCATCTGTTCTGATTTGTAAGTAACAATAAAGTTGATTTATCCATTTTATTAATTTGAAGGGTGAGATTTAACATCTTAAATTCCTAATATCTTAGGGTTTGTTTGATGTGTGGATTTTTCTTATAGTTGCTTGAAGGTCTAGGTGGGTAATCACGTGGATAACGCAATCTAGTCTAGGCCTCAAGTCACACCCCAATCACAATTTCAAGTAAGCTAGCAAAATAGAGAGGTACCTACTTTTGTAATCGGAGTTTATTTTGTTATGATATAGTGGCAACTATGACTTCTTATTTATGTGAGGTTACTAAAAAACATGTTATTTAAAAAAAATAAGCATTTGTATCCATATATTGTTGCTACTTTGTTTTTGAGGGGATACATTAGTTTTACTTGTTTGTGTTGACCCTGGCGACCTGTTTTCCTGCTTTGCCCCTGCCTACGCGGTTGTTGCTCACTTCTTTGGTGGTGGTGTCCACCACTTCCAGTGAGAAGCGGCATTTCTTATAAAAATTACTATTCAAAGAAAAAATTGTCAATATTGACAAAACATGTTGAATGAACTTAAAAAAATTACTGTCAAAATACAAGGCCAGTTTGCTTTATATATAAAGCGGGGTGAAAGCCTGTTTCGAGAAATTGATCCACACATTGAATAAATAACCAATATTTTTGGCTTATAAACTGAGCACGATGAGGTTGTATGAACAAAAATAATAATGACAATCGTTGGGGATAAGAACTATAGTGTGTATCGCATGGATGCAACCAGCTAAAATGGTTAGGATGATCCCTCAGCCAGTGTCTGAACATAGCAGTTGGGTCACTTATTTAGACACACATTCTGGTTATGAAAACAACACATGACTATGTATAACTTGAGGTTAGGTTTATCAAGGTCTGAAAGTAGTAGCGGAGCGGTGGGTTAGCATTCAAACTTTCCCTCTTCTCGCTCGTTTCCTTTTAGAGTCAATAGGGGCGCTTCTGCTCCTATGCTCCTTCTGTGGTGGCTTTGCCTGTCATAGTAGGGACGTCAGCTTATTGATGCATAGTAGATTTATTATTTAGGTCTAGTTCAGATTCTGCCCACAGGGCATATGGCGCTATGCCACGGTGGTGCTTCATTCCGACGCTCTAGAGCAGCGTCAAGAGGTTGCCTCTTCCCAGCTGTTTCTTATGGGTGGGTGGGGGGGGGGTGGGCAACGGCTGGAGGCAGATCCAATGGATCTCTCTGAATAAGTTTGGTGGCAAACTTGATCGGGATGTTGTGGGTCTCGTTCCACTCCCCTCTCGCCATCGGGGGTGGCATGGAACGTAGAGGTGAATCTGCATCATGCCCACTTGGATCTTGAGTTCCATGGGAAGAAGAAACTGGCTAGGAGGTTCGTCGTCATCTCTCCTTGATGCATCGACCTCAGCCATAGAAGCTGGTGATCAGCAAAATATTGCTTCCAAAGAGCCATCTTCAACCTCCACAGGGAGGCCCTTGTTCCTTTGACTGTTGTTGCCAAGGTGAGTATTAGAGACGGTGGCCAAAGCGGCTACTGTGAGTTTGTTGTGCATATTAGGACCCAACTATGATTTTGCAGTACCACCTGGGGTCCTAATTGCAAAAGAGCATGAGCAAGCTTTTGTTTTATTTTATTTCAATGTCTTTAACACAGTGTTTTAATTTCTTTGATATAATATTAGCTTCTAGACCTTCAGGGGTACCTCCCCCCTTGTTTGGAAAAGGAAAAAAATAGTAGCGAAGCCAGAGCTTTTGTATGACAATGCACATGACAAGTAAAAGAGCAGGTCTTGTACAATAGATATGATATCCCTTTCACATTTCGCCAACCCTACTAGATTCGCGGGGGCACGCACCTGCTCAGTCGCATTATTAATTTGCGATCTGCAAACTCGTTTGGTTCCTTGCATGTGTTTAATCCTTAATCGGCTTTAGGGGGGGGGGGGTTCATGCATGCAACTTTTGACATCTTTTGGCAAATTTGTGGCAGAGTTGCATGCTCCACCCACCGCACCTCCCATTCTTTTTTATTTCTTCAGTTTTGTATATGTTATATCTTTTAAACTTTTCAGCGAAATTAAGTTACATTTGCATATCTGTGTTCATTGTGACAACAACTTTCAAACAAGATCACTCTTGAATATATTTTGACAACTTCTAAATTTTTCCTAAGTTTCAAATATTAAAACTCGATAGTGGCCATATCAAGTTTTTTACCACCTTTCATCAAGTTTAACCATGTTTCATGTGCTTTAGGGCTTAGGGATTCGTTTTCTGAAATTTGGTGAATTTATCATTCGTTCCTATCAAGTTTTAGTAGTTGAAATTGGTTAAAACTTGTCAAAACGTATTCAAGACTTGTCTTGTTTCAAAGCTTTCATCACAAGGAACATGGATATGAAAACGGAATATAAATTGTACTTTTGACTCAAAAGATGTAATAAATTCAAATTTGAAAATGAGAAGAAAAAGTTGCACGCATGGATCTCATCTAAGGTAACTAAGGGCTAAAACACATGTAAAGACCAAATCAATTTTTGAATCTGATGCAATCGTGTGGCCCAAAATCCATGTGCCCCACCCGTACGTGCAATCATCGAATTTTACTTTCGTATTACACTAATTTACTGTGCCTTTTACTCTAATTACGACGCTTTGCAGGTTAAGCTATAGTAGCAGAGATCGTTGCACAAACCTTCGCTCGGACACGAAAAACGATTGCCAATGATTGACCTGGTTTGTGCTTCGTTCAGCTATGTCAACGAGTGTCGGCCCGTGTTTGCTCTAAGCCGAGAAGTAGTGAAAGCAAAAGAACTACTCCCTCCGGTCGGGTTTATAGGGCTCACTAGCAATTTCTACTACACAAGCCTCTTGGAACATCAATTGTCAACAAAAGCTGCGATGGCCCAAAAGTGAAATTTCTTTTTGAATTATTATTACTTAATTTAATCAGAGATCTTCCCCAACCGACAAATTCATAGACGGAAATCATTGATAGCCATCTTAGGGCCCAACCCGAGAGAGTAATAATGCGAGACGTAGTCCCTGATAAGCGTCTCTCTGTACAACGGTGGGTCCTCCTGCGACAACAACTCCTTGATCGGACCATACACCCTGGTTGAATCTGGATTGCTTGGAAAACAAGCGATCGAGACCCTCGGCGCTGCATTCTTCGCGATGACCCTGTGCTCAACGCTCTTGAACTCGTCGTTCGAGACCAGTTGTAGGAGGTCACCAACGTTGATGATGAATGCCCCCGGTGTTGGGGCGACGTCGATCCACCGGTTCTCATGGAGCACCTGGAGCCCGCCGACGCCGTCCTGGAGGAGCACCGTGAGGAAGCCGGAGTCGGAGTGGCGGGTCGTGCCGATGGCGAGGGAGGGCTCCGGGCATGGAGGGTAGTAGTGGCAGAGTATCATCTGGCCTTGGTTGCAACCCATGTCGGCGAGGTGGTTGGGGTGGAGGCCAAGGGCCTCGGACAGCAGAGCAAAGAGTGTGTCCCGTAGGTCCCTCACGTGCTCGGCGTAGTCAAAGAACACGTCACTGCATGCATATAAGTCAAAGCTGACTACGTGGAGAGATAGACTTTTCTTTCTCGAAAATAGCCAGAGTACATGTGGGCATTGTCGAGCTAGCTAAAATTAATGGAGTGGAGTCTCCGTGGATCACGTACCGGCGGCAGGACTCCGGCATGTCGCTGGCGTCGGGAGGGTGGGGCTCGACGCGGAGGTAGAGGGTGTCGCGCCAGTTGGCCACCTTGGACTCGTGCAGGTCGAAGTTGCAGTTGTACTTGACGGCCCTGGCCGGGTCGCGGCTGTAGAGCCGCGCCTTGTCGGTGCCCTCGCCGCCGGCGGACTCGTGGAACGCCCGGGCCGCCTCGACTGCTGCGGCGCCCACGTCAGGAGGCACGCCGTGGCCCGTCACCTGGAAGAACCCCCACTCCGCCGCGGCCCGGCCCACGGCGGTGACCACGGCCGCGTGGTCACCACCGATGTCGATCACCGGGACGGCTGCAGGTTCTTGCCGGCCGCCGGTGGGCTCCTGCGGCGCCTCGTGGACGTCCTCAGGGACGCGGAAGATGCGGGGGACGCGGGTGACTCCGTTGGCGACGAGGCCGCGGACGCCGGCGAAGGTGGCGTCCAGCGCGCGGAGCTCGGCCGCGCGGTCGTAGGCGGCCGACATGGTTGGTGGCGACGGCCGCGGGTGCTTGGATGGTTGGTGGCGCGAGTGCGATCGGCTTGGCTGTCGGATTGTTCTTATCTGCCAGCTTAGCGGCGACTGGTGAGCGTGCTTCAGCCGCTAGTGCTGAAATTTTGCCGCGACAGCGACGGGGAGGAGAAGAAAGGCCCGGCCGGCGACGGATGGATGCCACGTACGTTGCCTCCGGCGGCTCCCGCCTCCAATGTTTGGACGGAGTCTGCGACGGAAACCTCAGCGCGCACGTATGCATTCAGTTCTTCTAGGACTCGAATCAAGCTCAGACAAATTAAGGTTTTTACACATTAATAAAAAAAATCAAGATTTATATATACTCAATTGTAAAAAGGTGGGAGTAGGCATGCAAAGGACAGATCGACACATAGATGTGGAATTTTGTGAAAAATACTACCCTCTCCGTTCCATAATGAAGTGCGTATAATTTTTTTCAAAAGTCAAACATTACAAACACTGACCATTTATATAGACAAAAAATATGTATACATTTAAAATACTAAATTAATGCATATCAATCGATACGTCACCAGCTATATTTTTATATGTTTGGAATTGTATACATAAATAGTTTTCTCTGCAAACTCGGTCAAAGTTTGCGTAGTTTAGTTTCAGAAAATCTATACACACTATATTATGGAATGGAGGGAGTATCATATGAGAGTTTTAGATAAATCACAAACTAGCTTAGTGTACAAATTATTTTGAGGGGAGGTCAATGTATAATTTGCTTATTTTAGGGTTAGTGCACAATTAGTATAATACACATTACACAACTTGTCGTGATATAACATTTAAGTGATAGTAACCCCACATCATAAGCAAATTTATGTGCTTTATACTCATCCACCATATGCACAACTTTTACCGTATTGTTTTAGAACTTAGAGATATGACTTTTTGTGGAATTTCGGTTGTAGGATGGGTCTGATCGTGAGAAATGCCGGTGTAACACGCACCACATTTGTTTATAAGTAACATAACACTAAACAGGGATGGCAGGCGGACAAAGACAAGGCATTAGCATGACTTGTTTTGTATAATAACATGCTGGTTATAACCACACAAGTTCAGTGAGTACCACACAAGCCGGAGTTTAGCCATGTAGCACACCACCACCAGGCCCGTCGACAAGGCTGTGTGAACGGTGCGATCGCACAGGACCCCGATCGGGGAAAATCTACACACCATCCTGTAAAAAAAAGTTGAAACCACCCCGGTTCATTAGCCTGATCTGATGCGAAAAATCAGGCTGATCTGATGCGAGTTGTCATAGGTCCCAAGCCGCGAGAAATCGGTAACTCGCCGCCTTCCTCGAGTCTTGATCATGCGTCGCCTCCTCTCCTCCCCCGAAAGTGCCTCGCGTACGAACTCCCGTCCTCCCCACGGGAATGGCGGATGGGAGTGGACCAGCGTTGAAGGCGGATCGAGCAGCTCTCGACAAAAAAAGACAAATTCAGGGTCTGTAAAAAAGTATATTGTTCATGCACTGTTCTGACCCGATTTGTATTTTTTGCTAAGAGCTATTGGGATGTCCAAATGGTCTGAAAATTGGAGCGAACCTCACGCAACAAATTTTCTAAAAATTTGGAATTTTTTGAATTTGTTTGAATTTTTTGTGTTTTTTTGACTGGGTGCAGATGAGGCTGGGCACCGAAACGCCACACTCATTGGACATCGTGTTTTTATTGCCATCTTCAAATTATATAGCAGGCTTAAGATAAGACTGTCTACCAATCGCTATACAAGCCCTAAGTCAGGCAAACAGGCACGGTAATATGGTTACGACTCCTTCGGTCTAGAAGGTGATGCTTTGGAGAAAGAAAGCGATAACACATGGGGCCTACCGCTCGCATAACACGTAACAAGGGAACAGAAACCACCCGAAGAAGCTTTATCGATTCAAATTTCGGAGGCCACATCATACATCATGGGTGATCACTTGGGGTTCGAATAAAATCTGATAATATAACACGTTTGTTAGTAAAACTAGAGATGATGCCCCGCACATTGCTGCGGGTATTTGTTTAAATTATTTCAATGAGATTTGTTAGTATGAAACATTAGTATTTACACTAAATTGAAACTATCATATAATTTAGCATTATATTGGCATATTTTGTATTTGTAGAATTAGTGGGGATAAACAGTATATAGGATAAAGGACATAAAAATAAATAGATGAAGGCACTATGCTTGCAACATCTAAACAACTTAATGCTGAGCTCTCAGAACTTAGTGGGTTCCTCCAAGCGTATGGTGACACTTCCATGAAACTTCTCTCCCACCCATGTATCGCTTTCTCTCTCACACACACATACACGCTCTCCTAGCCATGAAACTTCATGCTCCTTTCTTCCCGTCCCACCTTCTCACCACTAAGATGATAAAACTGGTGAAGGGGGCCATTCTTCTTCATCCCTTTCCCTGCTTGACATGGCCTCTAGCACGTCCCCTTCTAGTATTTTTGAAAGGAGGAACTTTTTACTAAATTGTGACAATCACCCGATTTTTGGACCAGTATTATATTGAACGTGAGTCTCTCTCTCTCTCTCTCTCTCACACACACACACACACACACACACAAATGACCTGCTTCCCTCTTTCGGCCACCAACGAATCCAAGGTCCCCCCCTGAACTCTGTCGGCGATGGGAAGGGTCCTCAAGACTTCGTCTCATGTGTGTTCAATAGTTGTGGGTTAGTTTTACTAGATGACTCGTTGCGCCAATGGCGCAAAGGCCAAGTATAAGCAAAGTATTGGAAGAGTACGCATTAAAAGATTGCTTTCAAAAAGCATAGCTCATGATACTGTATGCAGCAAACACACAGGATTGTCATGGTTTGTTTTACATAAGATCCAAAATGATGCACTAAGTCATGTAGGAAAGGACTCTTGTGATCTGCTTAGATTGGATAAACAATCATGCAGTGGCCTTTGGACGTGCACTTGAAGGCGAAAGCATATATTTCTTTCATTATGGTTGTTTCAAAAGCATACCACACAGCAGCCTAAGCAGCAAATGACCGACAGTTAAATGCACAGGATAGTCTTAGGGGATTACATAAGATCCAAAAGGATGATAAACATAGAAGTCTTGGTAGGCATCTATGCTAATACTAAGTTATA
The DNA here is from genome assembly GCA_011799875.1 of Thinopyrum elongatum. Lineage (NCBI taxonomy): Eukaryota > Viridiplantae > Streptophyta > Magnoliopsida > Poales > Poaceae > Thinopyrum > Thinopyrum elongatum. The sequence goes on from CM022298.1 coordinate 34,382,904, forward strand.
TAAGGGGCTCTTGCAACTTGCTTATATTGAGTAGACGATCAGGCACAGCCCCTTGGAAGTGCATTTGAAGGCGAAAGCATATGCTTGCCCTTTCTTCATGTGCGCCTGACGGAAGAAGTCGCTCCAGCCTCTAGTGATGGTGGCTCTTTTGTCAACACCCTTGATAAAGCGGGTTGTGACAGCGGTAGTTCCGTCTCCAGTGGTGATTGGGAGTTCACCATGGTCAGCATCCATGTGTGGGAAAAGAGAACCCGTAGAAAAGTGAACCCCAAAGTACTGAAAATAACAGTAAATGTTAGTTATTATATCATTTTATACCATGCTATTGTATGAAACAGGACAGAGCAATTGCAAAGGGTTACCATCCTTTTGCCGTATGTTGCAAATGTTTCTGTCATGTGGCACACATAGTAGCGATCAGGTGTGGTGGTGCTGTGGATGATCTTTCGCAGTCTACGAACATTATGGTTGTAGAGCTTAACTGTGTTGCCCCACACAATGTGGCGACTAAACTCATCTAGGTGGTGGATGCCAGGCTCACCTATGTTAAATTATATAAAGTTATACCATTTGGCAGCTGTTGCGAGAGTTGTTGGAATGAGAAGACTAATGTAGCTCTTACCACGGAGAATGCACTTTTCAGGCTTTAGATAGATTTTCTTGCCTTCGAACTTTCGGATTGAGCTTGCTTTGCGTGGGCGATGAATATACTCGAATGGTTGTTGTGCTTCCGACACAGCGGTTCGTCTGTGATGAATAGATAAGGAGATCATGGTAAGATAAAATAATGTCTATGATTTGAAATCTAAGTCAGTAGAATAATTAAGCTGATTTATCTGGCTGTGGTTTCAATTGGGATGTTTAACAGTGATGCATGTGTTTTAATATAGTGAGACTGATTATTACTGGACATAACTTCACAGGCCATTAGTATGAAATTGCAAGTGTATCAGGACTGGGCATAAGATGGTTGCCTATGTATTGTTTTTTTGAAACCAAAATGGTTGGTCCCATATAGGTGGCCACGGCAACGCATGTGATAGTGCCATCTTGCAATCAAGCATAACGGTTGTCACGACCCTAGGTCAGACACCGCTACCTTGGTAAGTCCAATGACTACAAGGTATCTTTCTCAAAAATAAATAAAGATATGACACGGTACAGGATATTGTGTAGACACGGTTCATGACAGATGATTACAATGCATTAACACTACAGCAGTTAGGTTTCTATAAGTGAAAGAATGAAAAGGCTGGGTTGATAAACAGATTTGATGCTTTATTTGTGTAGAAGTGTCTACGAGATCTATATTTCCTTAGTTGAAATAAATTGATTTGCCTCTTTAGTGATTCCCTAGCAGAAATCTTGGCCAGCTTGTACGAATCTAATGCATCGGTTGGAGCTTACCTTGTAAATCTGGCGATTGGAGCGCTTATCCACAAGCGAAGAGGTGGCATGTTCGTTGGTGAGCCCTTGAGCCAGACGCGCCGCGAGTGAATACGTCGGCAGCACGCCGTGACGACGCCGAGCGCTGCTACTGGGCAGCAGCTTCTTGGCCATGGCTCCAGCAGCTGGCCGATGCCAGGACGGTCGCTGCCGATGCGGATAGTGAAGACGGTGCGGTGGCGGATCTGGATGAGGAATCTGTAGCGTCTTTTTTTTTTTTGAGCAAAATCTATAGCGTCTGAGTTCAATGGGAGATGCGGTTTGCTTCTAATAAGGGCCGGGCGAACAGTTCTATGGGCTGGTCATGGGCCGTGGAAAATTTAAAAGGCATTATATTAAGCAGGATGCACCACGTTCTGTTTTACAGGATATTTTTTTCGTTGCTGGAGAGTGCTCTTTTACGTCTTCAAAAAGTACAACTACATTATTATGTTTGTCAATAAAAAAAAATGTAGAATCTACCGTCATCGGACTTACTCCCCCAAAATGCGGTCACCTAGAGACAATAAAACAAATTAGCACCACTTCTCAAAAAAAAAAAAAAAACAAATTAGCACCACACCCACAACAACAATCAAGTGCAACACCTATAGCAGACCATATTGCTTCGAGTCAAAATTAAATCACCAACGTTGGATCAGCCTTGCATGTCTCACATGGCTCACCTGCATAGGCTGAAGTTTCAAATCCACATAGATTTGGTGCAAGCCGAGCCTTCTCTCAGTCACACCATCAGCATTCTTACACACCAAAACCACCATAAAAAATAATACGTTGTGAGATAACCAGAGGAAATGTAGAACTAAATACAATAGAACTAAACAGGTTCCTAAAGAGGAATTAGAGTCTCAAAAATATTATCCATGGGTTTATTTGACAAGCAGCACAAAAAGGAAATGTAACCAAGCAACATGTCGAGGAGTACCATACGAACCTTGTTTCAGCACTATTTGTCCATCCCAAATACCCCATGGCACTTATGTAGGTATCTTGGCAAGGAAAGAATCTCAAACCCCAATCGTAGATTCAAAACTACATCTAGCTAAATTTCTCAAAAAATCACAAAGTTGTAAAGCCAAGATTATGAATGCTACATCCCTCCTTCCCATGACTGTTGCCAAATTCAACATTTACCATTCCTCAAAACTGAATATGAGTTCACTTGCATATCAGAGCCAAATTTACTCTCTTAGATACACCAGCATGTAAAAGCACAAGAAGCATTCAAGTAGAAAGTTGTCCTCTTACATTGATACACCCAAGATCATATCTCCATGAACCTTATTATACACGACACATCTTTGGAATGTGAAATTTATAATCGTACCAAACATAATCATCATCCCGACGCCTAGCATGATAAGGAACACAAATGCAAACCTCATGCTGACACTGTTGTTTATTAGACAATTCATAACAAACTAAATCTGTTTATTAGACAATTATTACCCAAATGCAAACCTCATGCTGACGCCTAGCATGATAAGGGCATTAAATCTTATGCATGTCCTGATTACTATATTATAAATAATACGACAAAGCAATACATTAAGAAAGGAACACAAATAGGAAGAGAAGGGGTACCTTGCTTGCACTTACTACTATTTCCTTCCACCTATGGTATTTTCCTGTACAGATTAAACAAACTCAGAACAACAATTTTGAATGCTAGGTTCTATTGAACACACCAAGAAACACCCAACAATTGCAACTGCAAGCAATAAAAGATGGGCAAAGAGACCACCCATCTAAGGAGGTATCCAATAAAAATCATGAGAGATATAGGATAATCAGCTTCCTTCTAGAGGGTGAACCAATTAAAGACAATAAAGCAAAAAAGGTTTTATCAACACATTCTTTGTACTTAATAATAGCATAAGACCATAAGTTGTGCTGGTTCAAACAGGTCACATGGTTCGAAGTTGGAAATTGGAGGCACTACTTTTGGCTATTAGAAATATATGCAGACATAAGTACTAAAACCAAACAATACACATACTAAAAGAATCCAAAAGAATACTACAATGTCAAGCAAGCGCACGGTTGCTGAACAAATTTTTCAGTAGAACACACTGCAAGCCACCATATCCACCCATACTTATAAATAAAATAAAATAAAGTATTCCATGAACATGGATCAGTAATAAAAAAAGTACCAATATCATGTATCCCTTGGCCTGAGCTTGCTGGTGGGTGGGCACGGGGAGCGTTGTTCAGGCCAACGGATCCCCATCAACAATATACCAGGTATATTTATATCCTTGAATCTGCACCAAATCCAGAAATTAAAGAATATTGTTTAAAGAAGAAGACATATGTAACACATGAAGAATATAAATTGGAAAAGACTGCACAAGCTATAATATGACATATAAGGAAAATATAAATGACATACTATCTGCTAAGAGAGCATAAAGGAAGCACAAGAAGAGTAGTTTGCCTTCTGAAAGAAATAGATTTAGTATAACGGGAGAATGAACAAGCAAGTCGCAAGATCACATTCTTCACATGGAAATTAAAGGGGCCAAAGGATGCATCTCCTATTCACCAGAGGACAAAGCTTTGTTAACAGAATCATTATGCAGTAGTATTTTCATCTAAATTTACCATTTAGTAACAACTATATATGCCTCGGTTTTTGACAGATATAGTAGTGTCGTAGTATTATACACTATCCATTGCCAAAAGGCTTAATTACTTTCCTACCGAGATATTTCACGAAGTAATGTATCTGTCATTTTTAGATGGTACTTCTACATTTAGTATCTTACTCTAACACTGCGTCGTTAACCTGCTTCCTTTCTGCAAATACGCAGTTGCACTGTTAGTGGTACCACTGGCTGATATATGTCATTTTCCTGTAACCCCTGAAGACTGAATCGGTGATCAGTGCATACAAATCTTGGTCCAAGGAATGCAAACTCATGACAATGGTCTGTTCTGCATACATGTATAGTGCATGCTACTGATATTTATCACAGTGTCTGCACGAGAGTGTCGATTGAGTGGACGAGCTCGCTTGCTCCCGCTACTTGGACCAATGGAACAGCCAGGTGGTAGTACGTACATTAAGTGCGGCCATGGAAAACAGCAACCATACGCATGGCCAAACAGTACCATACGGTGATGAGTCCGTATCCCAATGCAAAGCACCGCCTACCGATTCCGTGATCAGGCGAGCTCGTCCACGCTTATGAATATTCGGTGTCTGCACCTATTTCTTTCAAGTAATTTTCCTGTGTTACTACTGCATACATATGTAGTACATGGTATTGATATTTATCAGTGGCTCTACCTATTTGTTTCAAGTAATTTTCTTGTCTTACTACTGCATACATATACAATGCATGCTATTGATATTTATCACAGTGGCTGTACCTATTTCTTGCAAGTAATTTTCTTGTCATACTAAATCTACAGATCTGACAAAACTGCTCGAGTGTACTGAATCTGAATATACACATGTGTGATTTAACACTAACTTTACTACGGATTTGATTCAGTTCATCATCATGAATTTGGTTGCCACCATACGCAGCAGCCGGACGATCACAAGATATTACTATGATTAGCTTAACAATACCTTGGCCTTGATCTTCTGCTCAAGGACCGCCTTCTCCTTGTCGAGGTTGAACATTCTGTTGAGGGCGTGCATGTTCTCGAGCGTCTCGTCCAGGGTGCGGCTGTCGCTGCCGTCGCATCTCAGGTGCTGCAACGGGTCGTGAAGAGCTTGTTCACTATGCCCGTGCTCAGCTCCTCGATGGACCTTCTCATCTTCTTGTTCAGATTGACTTCCCCGATCTTCTGCAGGCACTTCTCGAGCTCTGATGCCCTGATCCTGTCGGCGTACGACGCTTTTTGATGGTCGGAACCGTCTCCAGCGAGTCCCTCCAAGCCTCGAACCGTTTCAGCTCTTGGGTGATGATTGCTTGGGCGTCCATTGCTTTCCTCACAAGGTCTTGTTGGCTTCCACCACCTCTTTCAAGTCGTCAACGTTGTATACCCGTGCATGCTCCACTTCAGATAGACAGGCACTGACATTCCTTGGGACAGATATGTCGACGAAAAGCCGAACACCACCCATAGCAAGAGAAATAGGAGGAAGCGTCTTAGCATGCTCCTTCGTGAATAATAAGGATTCAGATGCTGTGCTTGTAAACACAACATCAGCGTCAGCAGCGGCTTCATACATCTCCGTAAGAGGCCTGTACACAGTCTCAATATCTTTCATCTCTTCGCGAATGGCATCCACCCTTTCCACTGAACGGTTCACCATAACAGCCTTCTTGCATCCTTTGGCAAACAATTTTGACCACTAATTTTCCCATCTTGCCAGCACCAATCGAAAGCATCCTAGCTGACAAGCATTCAGACTTTGGAAGCTTCATCATGGCCAATTCAACTGCAGCTGAACTGACAGACACAGCACCAGCTGATATGTTGGTCTCACAGCGGATGCGCTTTCCAGCTGTGATTGCATCCTTGAACATCCTATCAATGTTCTTTCCCAAGCCTCCACTGTTTTGCCCATTTCTAACAACTTGTTTAACTTGAGCAAGGATTTGTCCTTCTCCAAGAACCAAAGAGTCAAGCCCAGCGGATACCTCAAACAGATGGCGTGTGGCATCACTGTCACGCAACATAAACAGATGCTCCCATAGCTCGGAAGCAGGGATTCCACTTTTCTGCAAAAAAGAACAGCATGAGCATTAGAGCTTCATTGATAATATTGCGCTCTTGAGCAACCAAAAAGGGCTAAGCAGGGCAAAAGAGAATAGACAAGGCAAACAAGCATTTGATCAAATAGCTCTCACCTTTGACATCCAGTCTACTACTTCTCTAATACCACAGTTCCATGATAAAGCCACCACATATATTTCCGTTCTGTTGCAGGTACTAAGAAGAGCAGCCTCTTCAATATGATTCAGACTGGTGAGTTCTGAAATAGCACAGGGCCATAGTTCCTCTGCAACAGCAAGTTTTTCACGCATGTCCACTGGTACTGTGTGTACACTGAGGCCTATTACAGCGATGCTACTCTTTTCCTTCATGTAGCTTAACAAGAATCTAAACAATCCATGGCATTCATCTCCTAGGACACATCCAACAGTTGTGAAGAAACAGTTACATCAGGGTGGGGATTGGAACAAGGACAGAGAGGTGAGGAACATACCTAGTACAAATCCAATCTCAGTCCTTTTTTTTCTCGTCGTTGATTACCACCGTTGCCATTACGAACACCTACAAAATATGTGTTCTCAACTCCTGAATATCCCACGAGAAATAGCAGCAATAAAAAATGATGAAACTGGACTTAAATTCAGAGAGATGGAGAGAGAGAGAGAGAGATCACCATGTTCTTCACCAAGCCCCCTTCTTTTTTTTTTCTCATATATCTGCACACATATGTTTGACTGGGTCCTCAAGGAGTAAAAACTGGGGAGGAAGATGACTCGGCCGCGGATGGGCAACCTGGGGACATGTTGACGACGGCCGGCACCGCCTGGAACTCCGACCTTGCTGCTCCTTCCTCATGCCCATCGCCCTCATCCTCCCCTACTCCACGCCCACCACAAAGACCACGCCGCCCTGCTCTCCTATGGCGGCGCCCTGTGCCCGATCCAGACGCACGGCGCCCGGTAGCAGCGGATCCAAAAAATAGCCACCCGAACTAATCTAAACATCAAATCAATTAGGATTACTGCCAAGAATTAGAGCAAAAATCGGGCAAAGAAGAACAAGGAAATGCAAAGAAGGAGGCACGTACGTGGCCGAGAGGGCTGAAGATGTGCGAGCTCTCGGCAAAGGCGGCCATGGCATCCTTGTCCACGACATCTCCGCCCTCCCGTTCATCGGCGCCGGAGCTCTCCCTCCGCCTCAGTCATGGCCTCCGCTGAAGCAGGCTTGGCCTTGGACCCCCTCCCTCTTGGCTCCCTATGCTGCTGCTGGTGGTGGCTGGTGAGGTGCGGGGAAAGACAGATTGCGGGGGCGGCGGGTTGGAAAGAAAGAAGACGAGGCGGCGGGGATATTTTCACCTTCGTGCGATCTAGGTTTTCACCTTTCAGGATGGTATCCTTTCGGTCAAAACTTCTGCTCACCAAAAAACACGGCAACACCAACAGTATTAACCAGTCCCAGCCCCATCTGGCATTGACCATCAAAGGAGCCGGCTGTGTGCAACAATGACCAACGGACCAGCAGCTGCCAGCGTTAAAAGCCGTACGAAAGTAAAAAGATCGAACGAGCCAGCTCGCTCAGCGCTCGCAAGTGCCGTCGTTAGGCGGGTACCCTAGAGGGGTTTATATGTTCAATCTCCGGTCGAGCAGTGTTTGGATGCCAGTGGAGTCAACGATCGAAAGTAAGTTTCTCCGCCCCAGCTCCATCTTAGACGACGCTTGAGCGGTGAGGTCGACGAGCCTATGGGGGGTTGTCTTCCTGTGGCGGCGGTTTGTATGTGCCCCCGGTCTGGTCCCGACTTTCACGGGGATGCTCCGACGCCGTTGACAAATGCCGGAGAGGATGTACATGAGTTGAGCCGATGGTGGTCGCTTCTGGCGGTGTCTTTTTCTCCGGGCGGTGTCTTTGGCCGGTAGATCCTTCACCGCTCGGGCATCGGCCTATCCTGTGGGCGATGGCCCGGTCGGTGCGTGCTTCCCAATGTTAGACTCTGGGTAATGAATCCGGTGAACTTTTTTTTGCGAGAGAAATAGAATCCCCCGATTTCCATCCATACCGGGCTCGTGGACCACCACCTACAGGACATTTTTTGTGACAAACAGAAAAAATAATTATATTGTGCACTCGTACTAGCCGCAGCGAGGCGTCGGCACAGCGGGACGTGCCGCGCGCGCATCGCCGTCGCGCCCCACCCCACCCCACACGGAATCGACCACCCACCCATCCGTCCGTCCGTCCGTCGACTGCAAAACAAGACAAAACAAAACCATCCCGATCGGTCGACCGATCCATCCCCCTTCCTCCCCACCCCACTCCTCTTCCCCTCCTCTCCTCGGGCAGCCCAGTCGTCGTCGCGACCGAGGACCAGACACCAGAGGCGGCCGGGGAGCTCGAGGCGGCAGCGAGGAAGGGCAGGGCCAGCAGCGATGGGGTTCGTCTCCTTCGTCGGGAGGGTGCTCTTCGCCTCCGTCTTCCTCCTCTCCGCCTATCAAGAGTACGTGCGCGCGCACCCCCTTCGCCCCTCCCCTCCCCCTCTCGCCCCGCCAGATCTCGGTCCTGCCGCCTCCCGGGGACGGACGCGGGCCTCCGGCAGAGCTAGGCCTCGCGCCCCTGTTCGTCGGTGCCTGCGCTTGGGAGAATCGAGGGTTGGTTCGCGCGGACGCGGCGCCGTGGCGAGATCCGGCCGGGCGCCGCGTCGGTGGATCCGCCCGGCGCGGTAGATCTGGCCGGTGTAGGGTAGATGTCGACCCGCCGTGGCGGATCATAGAGGCGGCGACACGCCGGGGAGCACGTATGTTACCTACTTGGCTACTTGCTGACGAGGGCTTCGGATCAGGCAGGCAGTCCATTCCATGCGGATAGCGTAGCGGGTAGAAGCGCGCGGCTCCTGCGAGCGACGACCCCGTCTGGTCCAGATATTCCAAGTCCAGCGTCTCGCCGTGAACCTCTTCCAGAATGCGCAGTTTACCCGCAGCAGTTATTAGTAGCTAGCTAGCTTCACTCTGCTGGCATTTTTGGTTCGATACCAAGCGCTACGTTACGTTTGAATCCCAAATTTTCTGTGGTAGCACAACAAGTGTTGTGTTGGTCCTTGTGTTAGCCGTGTTATTATACTTCCGTGCTGGCCGTACAGACACCAATGGCGCATAGCTAGCAAGCTATAGCTTCACCCTGCTGGCCTTTTTTGGGCGTTCTGCTGTTGGTTCTCATTTAACCTCATTTTATTGGTATATACCTGCAGAATTGTTTCCATATCAAGGGCCATGTTATTGTTTGAATTTCAGTTTTTATCTGGTAATACAGAAAGTGCCGTATTGGTTCTTATGCAAGCCCTGTTATGCTTCCGAGCTGGCTGTACAGGTCAAGTATCGCTCTCTAATTGCCGAATTTCTCCGTGCTTCCAATGTACATGCAGGTTCAGTGAGTTTGGAACCGATGGAGGACCAGCAGCAAAGTCTCTGAAGCCGAAGTTCAACCTGTTTGTCAAGCAGGTGTCCGCCGGCATTGGGATGGCAGTGCCACACATTGATGTACGGATATTTTCTGGTTGCTTGCACCGTTATACATCATTGTTTTTTGTTTAAGGATCCATTCACCTAGTTCCTGTTTTTGATGGCTTTTGTTCTGTTTGTTTGCAGATCAAGTCTGTCATTGCCTTTACCATGTTTCTTAAAGCCTTTGGTGGTCTCCTTTTCATCATTAGCAGCTCGTTCGGAGCGCTCGTACTGGTGTGTACTCTTCTTCTGCATGCACTGTATCAAGAATTATCTTATGTTAAGGGGGCATCAAGATGCATACTATTGTGGCTGACATTAAATGCATGTCTTCTCAAACTAATAAAAAGCAAGTACTGTTGCCATGCCATTTAGGTAGTTTTAAAAGTTTTAGTGTGTCCATTTCACTGGCTGTAAAATGCCAAATCTGGCATTGTTGCTGCTTCGATGTTTGATCTTCATACATTTTGCTTCTGCAATATCCTGTTGTAGCATCTGACAGTGGAATGCTTTAACACTCACCTTCCTGAAAGATTCCAAATGTGGTGTCAGGTTATTCTTATTGTTTAACCACTTGATAGACTCATGTCTGTTGAGTTTGTGCAACTGATTTGCTGTAGTCCAAAGTTATGTGTTTATGTTTATATTTATTGTTTGCATTGTTATGTGACAATGCAACAGTTCTTTGAGACATCAATCCATGATAACTGGGCATATCTGTTTATACTTATATATAAAGAAACCAAATATATATTCTGTCTTATTATACGGAACCAAACATATATAATCCATGCTGAAATGATTGTGCATTTATTATGTTAGTTTTGCAGTTGCTCTTTCTCCCCTGTTACTTTTCTTTACTTCTTTTTTGTAACATGGAAATACTGATGCGGCTCACTTGTGCAGCTTGTTTACTTGGCATTCATAACCCCTGTCGTGTACGACTTCTACAACTACGAGATGGAGTCCCAGCAATTTGTCAAGCTCTTCACCATGTTTTCACAGGTTTGTTACACAAAATCTCGCTCAGCGAAAAGCTTCACCTTCTTTGAACAGTTCCATCAGTAGCTGTCATCAGGTGTTCTCACTCAGATTCCTCTCTCTCTCTGCTCAGAACCTGGCCCTCTTCGGCGCGCTGCTCTTCTTCCTGGGAATGAAGAACTCCATCCCAAGGAGGCACTCCAAGAGAAGGGCCGCAAAGGCCAAGACAACCTGAAGCCAGCAAGGGGATTGTGGTAGGAGGGGAAGCTATCAATATGGAAACTTGTCGTGTTTTACGCATACTTTTGGAGCAGTACATGTCCCGCTTTTTGCCCATAGGATTCGTGAGCTGGGGACCCTCAGAATTCGATATGTAGGAGTTTTAAGCCGTCTTGCTCACTTCTGTTTTTCGGTTTTATCGCGGTGGGTTTCTTGCCTTGGTACGGTAGTCTTGTGTTTTGCTACAGAAGAAAACTGCTTGTCTCCATTCAGGATCGAAGGATACATTCTTGACTGCCGTTGATTTCGAGCGTGTCCTTTTCGATCCCTAAATGCAGAGATGTTCTTTTTTTGGCGGGGAAAGTGCAGAAATGTTTTGTGTTTTGATAATTTCTTATTAGTCATAGTAAATAAACTTGATAAATAGATGTATTTATCAAGGCAAATTTAGTGTTTTTTGTACGTGGTTGATCCATTCCACAGGATTTTGGTTCGTGCTTGGAGTTTGGACCCAAAATTTCATGTGAATGTTAAGGGAATATGGGATATATCTTATTATCTTTAGTAGTATAGTAGTCTTCTCTTTGGCCAAACTGTCAAAAAAAAGTCACACTGAGCAAGAAGTTCTAGAGGTGTATAACTAACTATAACGAACAGCAGCACTTCCATATCGAGTAAGGATTTAAAAAAAACGTGGGAATAGGAAAAACATAGGATTGGCATGACATGCACATCTCAATCCTACAGGATTTTGCTTTGTTTGATTGCATCATAAGAAAAACAAAGGATTCTTTTAAAAAGGTTTGAGTGGATGCTAGAAATCCTATGAGAAATAGTACAAAGAAATTCTTAGGAAAATTTCCTATGGGATTCGATTATATGAATCAAACAACCAACATAGGAAAAATTCCTAAAAATTCTAATCCTCAAAAGTTCGTACGAAAAACCCTTTTGACTCAAAGGAGCCCTTAGTTTAGTTTGAAATCCCTGTCCCCAAAAGGCAATGTCAAAACAAGATTTTCATTCTAAAATCTAGTTTTGGGGTTGTGGACATGTTGTGCTCAAACTCATTTTATGAAAAATAGATGTTGAATTAGAGATAAGGGTTAAACAAATGGTAAAATAAAACAATAGTTGATTAGATAAGCTGGGTTATCATAATCTAGCACAATACCAAACTCAACTCAGGCAAGGCCTATGCATGATGTTATTCTTCATATAAATATACTTCTATACCTGTGGCATGAAAAACCACATTTTTTTTTGACCAGAAAACAGTAGGGAAAATCCCTACTGCATGTCGTTTTCATTATAATGAAATCAGAGAGTTCGGTTACATGCGCATGAAAAAACCACTTATAAATCGTAAATTAATTTTTCCGGTCTAGAAGTAAACAGAGAAAGAGCAACACACACCAAGCGCCTAAGAAATTTGCCGTGGCGACTTTAAGATGACGATGTTGTACTTACAAACTACACGTATTTTACAAGGCCGGCAAATGTCGTATCTTGTGCTATGATTCCAAACGAATTCAAATAGCCGAGAAAATCGGGTCGAATTTGGAATCAAACCGAATGTCCAACGCAACGCAATAGGAGAGCGAAGGAAAATTACGGTCGATAACGAGATCCGTTCGATGTGGATCGGACGGCCGACGCTGCCTTCTCCCGCGGTCCCGCCCCCCTAACCAGCGGGGAGCACAACCAACCCCCCCTGCACCGCTCCGCCGCTGCCTTCAACTCCGGCGCCCCCTTCTGCCGCGGCCGCCGTTTCGGGCCTCCAGCCGCCGCCGACGACCAGATGGTAAGCTCCGCCACCCCCCCCCCCCCCCCCTCCGGTTCGCGCGAATCCGGCGAGCCCGATTCGCGTCGCGAGCTAAACCCCTCCCGAGAAACCCTAGCGAGCTCTCACGCTTCTGTTCGCAGGATTACCTCAAGACGGTGGTGCCGTCGCAGCTCCTGGCCGAGCGCGGCTCCAACCTCGTCGTCATCAACCCAGGTGCGCCCCGCCCCGCGGGAGGGAAATCCCCCAATCCCCCGCCTTAATCGCTCGCCCCTCTTCTAGATGCGCATTTTCCTTCGCCTGTTTGTTCCGACGATTCACGCCTGCTGGAATCCAAATTGGGTGTGAAAAACAACGCGTGTAGTTAGTTCGAGCTAATTTCAAGAAGCTCAAGCGCCCAGTGAAATGCATAATGTGAATTCAGAAGGTTGATTATTTTGCCTTGAGACATGGTCGTTGTCAGCTGTCAGAGGAATTGTCCTTTTTGCAGGCTCTATGAATGTGCGCATGGGGTTCGCTAGTCAGGACGTGCCGTTCAATATACCGCACTGCATTGCCCGGCACAAGAATGACGCGCCAAAGCTGTCGGTGCGAGACCAGGTGATGCAAATGCAGGGGTGGTTCTCCTTTACTGTACTTGCATTGGAACATCATCGATGTAATCTCCAGCGTATGACTGTTGTTTTGGTTTGCAGAGGCTCAACTGTCGTGCTGGGTCGACGCACAACGCAGAGCGGGAGAGGGTGTACGATATTGTAAAAATCTACTTCTCACAGTTCCTTTGGATCATGTGTGCGGCTCCGAACTAATCAGGCCTGACTCTTGCAGATCGCTTCAATGCTCAAAATCCCATTTTTGGGTGAAGTATCGCCTTCAGAGAACCAACCATTACCTCCTAAGGTACTGTGTACGGTCTGTGTGATGAATACTATGCATACCTGTTTTTTGTGACAGTAGGATATATAACCTTTTGCCGCCCAGCTTAAGCTTTTTTTTCATATTACAATTGGGAAAAGTATCACCTCGGATGTAGGTTTCATCTCCTTGAAGTTCCATAGTGATGTCCAACTAGTCTAGACTCTAGAGTATGGGCAATTCATTTATCTTTTCCTACACATTGATTACTTATCAATGGTTGTTCTTATGCTTCTCGAGGAGTTATGTGGCCTGTCTATCTGGTTGCATGCTATACTTGGGCATTTAGAGGAGAACTAGCTACTTAGAGCAATTTACCGATGAAACAGTGGCCATATGCTACATCTCACTAAATTAGTTGTTTATTTTTAGGTTGCTGAAATTATTTGATCTGCAGTGCGCTGCATTATGATAATATTCTGATAATGATCCAGTTCTCTACGGGACATACAACGAGTGGGAGGAAGGGAACTTTGGGACTTGTTTGCCCTATAGCTTAAGCTTTATCTTTAATCCTAGTAAGCTGAAGCCAGGGACAACATAATAGAACATAGCTTGAGCTTATTTGATAAGCTTTGGGCATTGAGGCTTATAAGCTGAGTTTACCTAGGGTTCAGGGCTTAAACTGTTAACCTAGTTGGTTGTCCTTATAATTTATGTTCAACATATACATTATATGGTAAACCTAACCTCTTGCACTGGTCCTCCATCCATGAAAATACGGGAGATTTTTTGCCAAACATTTATACATATTCTTAATGGAAATGTTAAAGTATGTGACATGCATTTACATGTGAATATTCTAAATTTGTAGTAATATGAACTCATTAGTTCATCCATCCTCTTCCAAATTTATAGAATTACGTTTGAAATACCTATTGCCAAGTTCGGAAATTGTTGCCATTTCTTGCAATCTTACAAATCCTTATTTCAACAACTACGCCTGTTTGATGTGTGCAATATAGATGTATTATATGATTTGGCATCAATTTCCTTTTGTTTAGAAAGGTCAAATCATGGTCTCTGTTTGCTGATTTGGTTATATTGACCACTTCAGATGGGACGTCTTGATGGTCTTTCTTCACAGCAAAACAAAGATGATAGTATACTCACATGGACAGATGTGATGGACAAAAGCATCAAGGCATCCACGTCAATTGGTACTTTCTGATCTTTTGGTTCTTTCACTGAAGTACCTTTTTATTTCCCCCCTTTTTCCATTTTGGAATCTTGTGTTGTTAATAAAAGGTTACAGTGTACTTATGTTCTGGAGACATTTTTGAATTTTTTAAGAAGGAAACTGTAATTCTTTTTGGTGTGACTTATATGTAACGCCTGTCCTCAGTTAGTGGTGTTCTGTGTCACTCATGTGCATGGTTGTGGTTGATTTTGTACCACATGATTTTTCATGCGTTTGGACTGTATATTTACAAAAAAGGAACGAGTATAAATCCACATTAACCTATTTTTGCGAATCAAGGACAAAAGCCTAAGTGAGTTGTTATGTTTGTCTGTGCCTAAGTGGTGTTGGCGCTTTGGTCTACACCTTGGATGTTACATTATGACACAATGATTTTGTGTGTGTGCTGGAGTTAGCTAGCTCTGAAGCCTAGAGGACTGAAATTCTTATGTCAGGTTAGCTATTGCTTTGGTACGAGATCCACATATTTTTTGTCCCATCTCTTCTTACATATGGCATGCACCCATCAGAACGACATCTCATCAATCACTAATTCACTATGTTTTGTCTAGCTGCTTCAGATTGTTCGGTGGGGTGCCACACAATTTTAGTGGAATTGTTGGAGTTATATCATGGATTATTTTCTGACTGTTTGTCCTTATTTCAGAGTTAGCTCAGTTCTTTGGGTTATTAAGTATTAACAGTAGGTTCAAAGAGCAGTTCTGCAGCATATTAAGTAGCATATATTTCAGAGCATTTTATAATATCAAAATATTGACAACCCCTCAAATTGGCCAGAAAGGTCAGTAAACAGTGACGCCGATGAAGATCCTTCACAAAGCACATCTGATGATGGTAACAAGCCCAACTCCGAAGAAAGCAAGTATAAGGAAATGATATTTGGAGAGGATGCTTTGAAAATCCCTCCTTCTGCACCATACTGTTTGGGTCGCCCGATCAGGAGAGGCCATTTTAATATTTCTCAGAATTATTCGTTACATCAGGTATGCCTCTAGATTCTGTATGATCCTTACCTTAAAAGATGCAGTTAGTTATAGTAAATACCCCTCTTGGTATGTACTATTAAACTACTTTGCCCTTTGAATGGGAAGTTCAGTTTGAGTTCGTTGGCTGAGACTTTCCATTGTTACACTGTCAGTTCTATAAATATCTAGTAGGGGTGTATTGTTTTGGCTCCACTGTAATCAGTATGGGGAATGATATTTCTTGCAGCATTGTTTATCAAGGGGAAAAAGGTTTTGAATCAAATTTGTGCCAGGATTTTGGTCAACCCGGTTGCAAATATTTACAGAAATTTATGGAAAACAGTAGGCGAGAGGTCTACGGAAATATACTGAAGAAGGCTTTAACCCAATCTCTTCCATCTGAAACAATTAGTAGGAACACGTTGAAATTCTGCGTATTTGTTTGCGCGCAAATGTTCCATCAGCCAATCCTAAACAGATCTTCATGAAAAAGCTCCCGCTGCACCTTGCATACTCTAAAGGCACCATATTTGCCCAAAAGGGTTTATGTAATTTTGCAGCTACTTCACTGGTAAAACATAAAATTGAGCAGTTTATTCTGCCGGTAAGGCAGTTATTAAGTTTTAAATATAAAGTCTTGTGTCTAATATTTTAGAGTATCTATATTAGCTTAAAGGAATTGAACCATGAAGTCCTTATGCTAACAACTGTGGAGCTTGGGTTAAAAGCTAAGAACTAAAATTGTTCCATATTACCTGTTATTCTTTGCCTTTATGGTTTATTTATTTTACTGCATTTGTTTGCTGCCAGTGACGAACCGTAAAGAAAGACTAAGAATTAGGTCATGAGTTGAAACCCTGGCCTACATATTAGAATATTTACATTAAAAACACAGCTGGGTTATTTTTCTTGGTTGAAAT
The DNA here is from genome assembly GCA_011799875.1 of Thinopyrum elongatum. Classification (NCBI taxonomy): domain Eukaryota; kingdom Viridiplantae; phylum Streptophyta; class Magnoliopsida; order Poales; family Poaceae; genus Thinopyrum; species Thinopyrum elongatum. Next base: position 34,399,505 of record CM022298.1, read on the forward strand.
TGATGGTATCTGGTGCAGAAATTGTTGGAAAAGAGATGACGCACATGATAACCCTGTGTTTCTAACTGATTACCAAACCTATGTGCGTGCATACCATTTTTCCTTATATATAGCATCATAATGGTAGATGATTTGGAAAAGCAAATATTGGCCGTTGCAGGTTTTAGAAGATTTGCGCACTATTTGGAACTGGATGCTGACAGAGAAGTTGCATATCAACCCAAAGGACAGACATCTATATTCTGCAATTCTTGTTCTTGGGGAAACATTTGACAACCGAGGTATTTCTCTTTTCATGTGATACTACCTGTGATGTGGACGTATGTCTTATAGTGCTGCGCATATGCGCCACCGCAAGGCTGAGTATCCTTTAGGGCTGGTGACATGATACTCAGGTGGAGCAGGATATCCTTACTTCCTTAATAATAGTTACTCCCTCCGTCCGGAATTACTTGTTGGAGAAATGGATGTATCTAGATGTATTTTAGTTCTAGATACATCCATTTGTATCCATTTCTGCGACAAGTAATTTTGGACGGAGGGAGTACTAGGTAGTTAGTTTTTAAGTTTGTTCACTTGCCTTATCCTTGAAATTTGCTCAAGCTTTCCTCATCTCTGAAACCTATATATAAAGGGAAGCTGCCATTGTAATATCAAGAAATCATTATATTGAAGGACATTAATCCATCCCAAAGGCTGGTCGATTGTCATCTTGGCAACTCTGAAGTCAAAAGCTGTTCGCCCTTGTCCAGAACTGTAACCTAAGAAACTCAGGCACGGTGCTGTAGAACGGCTGTAGCAGCAGCATACTCTTCACATGCCCCCTGCTGGAGCAGTATTAGTTGAGAAGATGAAATAAAAATAATTAATCTCCTTGTTAGTTGGGTTTATTCCTTATAGATATATTCCATGCATTAGGGCTTGTACACAGGCGTAGCTGTCTTTTCACGCACAGGCGTTATTGCTGACGTAGAGGAAAGAGTGGAAAGTTATCTCTTCACGGGAACTCAGGCTCTATACTGGCGAAAGTCCTGAATCTAAAGAGGCGAAAGCCGAAGAGTCGACCCCAATACCACTTTATGTTGTTGTCCCTTAGTATTGACTCTTCATGTAAAGGGCTTAAGAGATAACCCATTGCACAAGATGTCTTTGGTGTTGACTTAAGATGACCTGGAAAGGTTGAAGAGTCAGCAGCTGCTTTACCTTTGTATATGCCCTTAGAGGCAAGTTTGGTTAGAGATAGCAATCCATTAATTAGGTTTTAGATCAGGTTTGTCAGCCCTAGAAAAGGCATACCATGCAGGTAGAGATCAGTTAATTAGGTTTCAAATCAAGTTTGTCACCCTAGTAAAGGCATACCATGCATTCACTATTCATTATTAATCAAGCATTGAAGAATTAAACCTCCCATCTAAAGTTCATCATCCCAATATATTGTCTCTTTCTTCTTAAATCCCTCTCCTTCATCCATGTGACCATGTCATCTGGCCACCTTCTGCATGGTAGTTTACACTGATGTGGAACAAAGATCACCTCGTTTTGCTTTACCTGTCAATTTGGACATCAACACTGTAGTTATCCCACATGTACAACAGCAATGAATACCTTTCACTATTATTTTCCCTAAATTACATGGCACTAAACAACAGTCGCAGGAAAAAATAAATGCAGAAATACCTTGTGTATGTGAAGATAAAGATTTCCAGCATTTGACTAGTTGTCAATGCCATGTTTTCTGCCAATACCGATGTTTATGTGTAATACCTTTTTTCTGAACTTCTAACAACTCAAATCTGTTCATTCGACATGAATTTCAAATGCTGGGCAGGACATACTTTCATAGCAACGAGAGAAATCTACACCGTTAGTTCTTCAATAGATTCTTTCATGAAATCCATGATCCATTACTCCGTTAGTGTAATAGCCTTGAATTGATGGTTCAGATAGGAAATCTTGAGTACATACTGTTTGCTTTATCTTTTTTCAACACCTTCCACAGTTCCAGTGCGAAGTGCATGTTCTACTGCATAAGGAATATTTTCTATTTTTTTAATTGTGATTTTTTTAATATATATTCATCAATCAGAAATGAAAGAGATGCTGTCCATTGTACTTTGTGATTTGGGGTTTAGCACGGCAGTGGTACATCAGGTTGGTCCCCAATCGTCCATTTAGCATTTACTTTGTATTACGTTTTGAATGCAAGATTTGTTTCTCCATTTGCTATTGCTAAGCAAGGTAATTGGACCGTTCATCCCAAAATGGAACATCTTTCGATTATTTATGTAAGTTTACTCTATGGATGCTGGGATAATTTCCTCAATTCTGAGACTATTGTACTATGCTAACCACTTTAAAGTTGTATGTACCTAGTGGAGTGCGATCTGGCATAGTGCATGATGCGGTCGCCTTTACGAAATTGCTTTGATGAAGTAATTTTACTCATGGGTTGATATTTATATTCTTTTTCTTTTTACATAACTACATAATGCTGGCAAGGGGGGAGTCCGATTGTCAAAACCACTTGCGGTGAAGCAAAACTATTCATTGCAAAAGAGTGAAAAATTTCTGTATATATATGACGAAAGGGAGCTGTACCTTTATTAGTCAATACCACCGTTTCTTTTCATAAGGTGTATTTTCATCTAGAACGGGGATTATGGAGGGCATGCAGCCAAGATAAGAGTAGAGAGAAATTGCCATGCTACAGCTTGACACTGCTTGCCTGGTGCCAACTATTCTGGATTAACACCAGTCCATATTTTGTTAGCAGCTTGGTACCTTAATTCAGGTACTCATGGAACCTTTCATGCTATTGGGTCAATATTAATATTTTGCACCTAAAGGCTAGATTTTAACTTTCATGTTTTTAATCTGGTGTGCTGTACACTTGGAGTTAGCCCATTTCTGGAGTTGTTTTCGTGCTAGTTGCCTGTTTCTAATTTTAGCTTATCTCTACTAATATACTATAGTACTATGACAGTTAAGTTTAATGTGATATTACTAATGAGAAACTAGAACTTGATACCTTCATTTTGGGTAATATTATCCACTTTCCAGACTATAGGCTTTTTTTGGGTCTAGAATACCTTTCCAGACTATAGATTTGTAGAGACATAACCAAGCTCTTGTATTAGATGATTCACAAATTGAAACATGAAGAAAATTGAGCTTCCTTATTTACTCTGCTTATGTTAATACTTAATTAGGAAGCTCTAGCTGCGGCATTTGGGAATGGTTTGTCGACAGCTTGTGTGGTCAACATTGGTGCTCAAGTGACACAAGTAGTTTGTGTTGAGGTAATAACCATAGTACTTCTATATTTCTTACAAACCACCAAGAAATTTAGATATCATCATATTAATGTATGATCTGCCCTGAGTGTTTGCAGGATGGAGTAGCTTTGCCCCACACAGCTTTGGTGCTTCCATATGGTGGAGATGTATGTTCTCAACTGTTCTCTTTAACGTAGACAAGATATTTCCGTTACTTGAGCAATCTGTTGTTCATGGTCATTATATCTGTATAATTTCGTTACATGGTACAAATCTGTGATTCTATTTTTTCAAGTTATTATCTACTATCATGCAGCCAGTCCCTTTTGTCTGTCAGAAAAACGGATCTTTGTTAGTTTCGTCTCATGTGACTTGTGTACGACTTTGTGTCATGCCACCTTTTTCCCAATCGGAAGATATGCATATTTTAGCTCTTTCATCCTGTTTTTAGTATAATATCATCTTACAAATACGAGCAACAATCTATTCCTTCTGAGTAGTTTCTCAGTTGAGATTTGGCTGTACTTTGGTTTCAAAAAATTATGCCACTGTCATTGCAAAGAGCAACATCTAGCAATATGCCATTGCAAAGGCATGGAAAGTATCATGACAACCAGACCTCATTGGCAGTGGCACAAGGCGTTTATGGGGGGGTTTGAATCCTTATGTGGCAATGAGAGGGAGGGAAGGCCCGAAGAGTATACGAGTGTGGGTGCGTGTCAAGGGTAGATTTGGCTTTAAAATGAAAGTTGGCTGAACCATTACATTGACAGTATTTCCGATGATTTTTGGGCCTTTCTGATGACACTGATTTGCCAAGGACAACTTCAATGGAATATTTCTGTAAATATCAGTCATTGTGATGTCACCTTAGTTATAACATGATTGTTGGATGGTATTATTGTCATTTATCAAGTGCTCTTTTTTGCGGAGGATCTCCCTCGAGGCTACATGTTAGATAGTCTGATGATCATATTCCCACTTTACTTTGTATAACTGCATGACTTGTTTTTATGGCTTTTGAACGTCAATTGCTTGTGCTCTATATTATTATTTTCATTATGTTACATCCTCTGCCATTTTTATTTTCTTTTGTAGGACATATCCAGATGCCTACTTTGGGTTCAACAACGTCATCGCACATGGCCAAACTTTAAAACCGATCCCATGAAGAAGCCTATAGATATGCTAATGCTCAACAAGATAAAAGAGGGATATAGCCAGATAAGGGTAAGTGGCTTATTCTAACTTCAAAGCTTTACTAAATCTTGAAAGCTCGTATCTGTAAAGGATTTGATTGTTGGACATTGTTGTATATTGATTAATTTCACCTGAAACTGTATATAAAGAGGATAAACCACAATAACATATGCATCTGCCTTTGCACAATTCATATATACAGATTTTCTCTGGTGCATGGGACTAGAGCAGTCCTAGAATCAATGCATTCATAACCTGAAGCCTTTTTTCTAAATCTCTCTGTGTGAGCTCTGTCCTATCTCGTCAAAGCATAGTAAATTAGTAACCAACCTTGTGGAAACATTCATACATGGGACATAGGAAGATGAATAATCTAATGCGCTGATGACATAGGGCATATCTCCTGTTTCTATTGTATGTGTAAGTCACTGAATCCTCTAGGAAGACAAAGAGATCTGGTTTGGAGCTATCCTATTTGCCTATGTGCTGCTCGTAGTGCATTTGTTTTTGGTGTTGCTACGCTTACATTTTCAGATCCTTCCCTTGTTGTCCTGTTAGTCATGAAATACAATCATCTATCAACGCAGACATGAATTCGTTGTAAACTTGAATTTCATATATTGACATATTATATATTAACAGGGTTTGTGTGCAAATTGTTGAACAAAATGGACAAAACTAGTAAATGTGGAAACCAGAAAGAACTGCAGTCTTTCAGTGGATTCTTGAACCCATAACATCCAACCTCCTCCTCTGAACTTTGATTTTCTTAATTCTTAAACTGAAATGATATTATTTTCTTGATGCTTCCCTTGAACTTATTCTAGTATTTGTTTTTCCACAGAGCGGAAGTTATGATGCTGTTTCTGTTGTTCATTCATATGAGCATGAAAAGTCTGTTGGGCATCAGAAGACAAGGCTGTCAGCTCTCAGTGTAATTGTTTTTAAACCACTTATTCTCTTCTCCTTTTGTCTTTTTTTTTTGTTGAGGGTTTGTTTTGAAAAAGTGCACAATGTTTTGGTATTTATTTCTTCTTAGCAAAAAGAAAGCCATGCAGGCACTCTCGCTCCCTCCTCCGCTCCTTCACTCTCTATTTGTAAAATCTGTGGTGATGGTTGAGTTGTAGTTGGAGAGTAATTATATTTATACTTCAAGTGTTTCCTACTAGATCATATATCTACAAATTCAAATTTGTTGTGATAAAATAGGTTCCTCCTATGGGGCTTCTTTATCCTCGGCTTCTCATTCCAGAAGAGTTCCCTCCACCTCCCCGACCTTGGTGAGACTTTGTTCTCTACTTTGGTGATTGTGCCCTTTGATATGATGATTGCTTCAGACAAGATATGTGTATGTTTACAGGTTCCAAGATTGTGATGACATGCTGGAAGATACTTGGCAAACAAACGATGGTCTTTCCGGAAATGGTGGGCTTGGTGCATGGGACAGTTATCAAATGCTTCCCACTAGAGTAAAGAAGTTTGATAATATCGGCCTTGTAGAAGCCATTGTCAGCAGTGTTCTTTCAACAGGTAGTCTCTTTCTTAGTACTGTATCTCGCTTCCCTGAGAGAGAATCTTTTCTAACAACTTCCTACAACAGGACGTGTTGACCTCCAAAGGAAGCTATTCTGTAGTATTCAGCTGGTAAAGTATCAATCTTGTTTTTCATATCAGTATTGCTCTATTACGCAAGAAGCAATAGCTGAGAGGAATGATCTTTGCAGGTTGGTGGCGCAGCTTCAACAGCAGGTCTTGCACCAGTTCTTGAACAAAGGTTAATTGTTACCTTATTTTGGCAATATTTAATGGAAGACTACTGGAATATTGCGCTAATGAATAGAAATGTGCTACCCTATGTAGCGAAAAGTGTGCCAAGCAACTGTTCTGATCCTTTTTTGTATTTACTACTCCCTCCGTCCGAAAAAGCTTGTCCCTGCTAGATACATCCATTTGAGAAACAAGTTTGAGACAAGCTTTCTCGGACGGAGGGAGTATTTTATAATTAACAAGTGTTTGTTGAAAGAATTTTTGTAAAATGAATAGCACAGAGCTGGTGCAATAAAAATTGCTAATGTGGCTCCTGTGTTTTCGGGAGAAAATACTATGACACTTGAATTTTTTTCAACATAATGTCTTGGAAATCAACAATAAATTTATTGTTTTTTTTTTCCTTTTTGATCAGGGTTCTTAATACTATTCCATCGAATCAACCAGTCGAGAAAGTTGAGGTATGCCTTCTTGCAAGGATATGCATCCGTATCTTTTTATAAATTAGAATGCACACTCCATTTCTTGAAATTAACATACCTGGATTGATTGTGTGAGGTTTATATCGTAATTTAGACCCATGATTTATTTGTCTTGGCTTAACCTCTTATTTAAATTCATAGGTATTACAATCAAGGAGGAATCCATTGTTTATCCCATGGAAAGGTGGTGTGGTAAGTAGTATTTAATTTGATTTTGGCTATCATTTGTTGAAGCTTGTAACTATAAACCCCTCCTTTTCAATGCAATGAAACGCAAGCTCTCTTGCGTTTTCTCGAGAAAATCATTTGTTGAAGCTGGTGTGTCTTGCTCATTCCTTTATATCTGCCCTTTCTTGTGCTCCTATATTTCGGATCCTTAAATCCTACTTTACGCTCTGACAGATTTTGGGCGTCCTTGATACTGGCCGTGATGCTTGGATCCATAGAGAAGATTGGGTTAAAAATGGCATTCACGTTGGGAGTGGCAGAAAATATAAGGATTCCTATTTTCTTCAGTCGCAGCTGATGTGTTACTACAACTCATAACAGGTACTCTTTCTTATTGCCTGCTCAGTTTCTCCAAAATGTATTGTTGCATCTTCATATAGTATCAGTGTGTTAATATGGATATCAGCGTATGTATATTGGATGGTCTGGCCCTTTTTCTGTAATATGCACACTTAAGATTAAGTTATTGTATAATTGAAGGTCCGGTCCTAAGAGTCTGAATATCAAATGAGCGTTGAAACACGAGAAATGAACTGACCTGCTTTTTTTCTTTCGAAAAATTGAAGCTTTTAGTTGAAATGGTTATCGTGCAAGCTATCTATCTATCTATCTACTGCTAACTCATAAGATGCAGAATTTGCATTTTTTTTATTTGTCCTGATTTTTGTTATGGTAACAAAGGTGACGAGGTCGTGATCTTTGTTATGGTAACAAGCTATCGAAGACGCTGCATTACCCAATGAGTCTGAGTATCAAATTAGTGTTGAAACACGAGATATGAACTCATATGCTTTTTGCTCGAGGCCTTTAGCTGAAATGGTTACTGCCATACCGTGCAAGCTATCTACTGCCAAATCATAAGATGCAGAATTTGCATTTGTTCTGTAGGTGGTCTGCCAAGGTGTCAACTATCTTGGGCCGCAATTCCCGTTTTAATCTCGGATACTTGAGCTAGGTGGAACTTCATCCTTGTCTCGGTTGTCAAGGGACATGGAGAAGATATTTAGATGATGGAGGCCCGTCCTCTGTCTATCCTTTCATTCAGAACTAGAAATGGCTAGTAAAATACATGGAGAAGAGATTTATGGGTGCTATGTAGACACATTCTCTAATTTCACGGTGATTTACTATCACCTGTAACTTGTAAATTAGTAAAAATCCAAAGCCTCTTGATGCTGTTCCTGATTATCTAACACTAGTAATGACTTTTCAGCCAGATTAATTATTTGTTCAGAAAAGGCAAATATGTGTACCAGTTTAATTAACCATCAGCTACACTGATCATGTGGTTGAAAGCGCCCGGACTGCCAGAGGCAGCCTGACCAGGTGATCTAGGCTCCCAGTAAGGACGATCTCTCCGAAGCTGAAAGCCACTGACGCCCTGCTCACATTCATCTCAATAACAACCTCCTGTGTCTCTCCGGGATCAATGTCGAACCACCCGGGCCGCACGCCGACGGCTACTCCGTCCGGCGGTAGGGCAGAGCAGAGGTATCTCTCGGCGTTGCTCGCCATGTTTGTCACCCTGCGCTGGATGGTCAGAGACCCTCGCAGCGCAGAGACGGTGATGGACGGCAGGTTGAGGTTCGCTGGAGAATCCAGCGCCGCCTGGCATGTCGCTCCGGTGGCTCCTCGAACATCATCAGGGCTGAGCTGCGGCAACGAGCAGAGGAAGCTGATGTAGTCGTCGAACCCGGACTCGAGAACGAGCCCGGGGTCCATTGCACCGGCGGGGTTGATGAACCCTGCGCCGCAGTCGAACGGCGTTGCCGCCTGTGACATGCCAAGCTGGAAGCCCTCCGCCATGATAGGTCTCCCGCGGTTGTCATTCCTCAACGCGGTGGTCGACAGCGCGGAGGCGATGGCCGACGGCCCCCACGATGGGTGCCGCTGCTTGATGAGCGTTGCGATGCCACCGACATGCGGTGCGGCCATGCTGGTGCCGGAGATCATCGCGAAATGCTTGCCGGCGAGTATGGGCTCGTTGGCGCTGAGCGCGCTCCAGGCCGCCCATATCTGGTCGCCGGGCGCGAGCACGTCCGGCTTGAGCACGTCCGCGGGTGTGAACTCTGCGTCGGCCACGTCCGGTCCCCGCGACGAGTACCGTGCCACCACCAGGGCCGCGTCCACGAACGCCGCGGCTCTCCCTTCCGTGATCGCCGCCGTGGCGAGGCCCCCGAACATTGTTTGCTCCTTGTAGTAGGACCACACCACGTGGGCGTCGGCGACGCGAGGTACCAAGATGCCGGGGACGGGGAAGGGGATGGGCTGCGCGACGAAGTCACCGTACCGAGCATCGGCGAGAAGGACAAAGCCGGCGAACCCGAGCGCCTGCGCCACGGCGACGACGGCGGCCACCGTCGACGTGCCCTGGTAGAATCCCCGCGAGAACGAGCAGACGACAACGCTGCCGCGCACCACCTCTCCGGCGAGCCGACGCAGTGCCTCTGCGTCCTGGCACTCCTCATCCTCCCCGACGGCGACAAGCCTGTGCGGGAGCAGGCCACCGCCCGGAGTGGGTGCCGAGAGGCCGATCCCCGGGACGCGTTCGCCGTTGCCGAGGACCAGCCATGGCGTGTAGGTTCGGCCCGTGGTGCCGGCGGCGACGGCCGTCACCCACGGGCTGTAGGAGGTGACGGATGACTGCGCCGGGCCGCCGTTGCCGGCGGCTTGAGCAACGAACACGCCGGCCCTCCTCGCGAACAGGAGAGCCACGTCGAGCATGCCGAGGAAGGTGACTTTGGTCGGTGGGCGGGCGTCTGGCCCGATGGACAGCAACAACACGTCCACTTCGTCTTGCACCGCCTATTAATTGACAGAATGTCAAAACTATATTTTAGAAATCATACTTCCTCCTCCGTTCTTATTTACTCTGCATATTAGATTTGACTGACAAAAATTGATCAAGTTTATAGAAAAAATATGAACATTTATAATAACAAATCTATATGATGTGAAAGTATATTCAGTAATGTATCTAATGGTATTGATTTATTATTGTATATGTTAATATTTTTGTCAGTAAACTTATTCAAAGTTTACAAAATTTGACTTTGACCAAACCTAATATGTGGAGTAAATAAAAACAGAGGGAGCACATTCTCTTAATTTTTTGAGAATTTTTGTATTACAAGAAAATATGTGTATGTCTTTACTTGATCAATGGCAGAAATAAGATCGGCGGTTGTCCCCCCTGCCGGGTACATAGCCTTGTACACGGCTAATCTGTTTATAGTAGCCAAAACAAAGTGTAGTTACTCAAAATTGTTTTGGTAAATTGCAGCATTGTAGTGGTGAATAAAATTCAAGTTGCACTTGATCAGATTATAGTTTCGATTTTGGCTATATGCATGTCTTACCTTGCATGTGGTGCCATTCCGCTGGCAAAGCCATACATTGTGCCACCGACAACCACCGGCACTCCCCTGTTCCCCACGGCAATCGAAGCCACATGGCTACAATAATAATCCACACCACTTATGTCATTGCACTGGTCTTGAGAAATCATGAATGCGAATTTAATCAAGATGAAGGATCAAAGCATAACATCAAAGTCGTTTTTCTTGCAGACATTTTTTCCATACCACCAACATTTAGCAGGGTTTAATTCTGGTCATTGCGTCAAGTTCCATTTTGACACTTTTAGAAAATGCAGTAGCAGCTTTCGGAAAAATCTCGCATAGCTTTTATAATTCTGGTCAAGCCGGTCAAAACTTTCAGAGTTTCATTTCTTTTTTTTGAAAATTTGAGTTATGGAATTTGGACTTCCATATATTCTGAAAATTTGAAAGTTTTAAGTTATGGAATTTGGACATCCATATATTTTCAACTTATAGAATTTTGGCACTTCACAAAGGAGAATTTGGTCTTTTCGGTGCAGGAAAAACTTCAAAACAGAGCTAAACAACCCGACTGAACAGTGAACACCACCGCACATACACATACCTGCCGTGGCCGTCGGCGTCGAACGGGGACAGGTCGCGCGAGGCGTCTAGCGGGAGCACGGCCGCGGCGCTGGCGGCGAAGTACCTCGCCGTGACGATCTTGCCGTTGCACGACCCCGGCGGGAACCGCGGCCCGGCGCTGCAGACGCCTGTGCACGGCGGCTCGCCCGTCGCGGACGGCGCGTAGGCGAAGCTGGGGTGGTCGGGGTCGACCCCCGTGTCGACCACGCCGACCAGCATGCCCTCCCCTTCGTTGGTCTCCTCCCGGCCGCTATCATGTTTATGCCGCCACACGCCGCCGGGGAGGCCGAGGAGGCGCGGCGTGTAGGTGGTCATGAGCCTGGTCCTCTTGTCCTCCTCCACGGCCGCCACCTCCGGCGCCGCCCTCAGCCTCTCAGCCGCCCGCGAGCCCTCCGCCACATGCACAGCGAAGCCGTTCACGGCGTGGTGGAAGCTGTAGAGCTTGCGGTACTTGCTGCCGCCTGCGCCGGCCATGGCGCGGCGGAGCATGCGGTTGTGGAGACGCGTCCGTTGTCTCCTCCTCGTCTTCTTCCACTGCGCTCGCAGCGCAAGTTCATGATCCGATGACCACCACGTCGCGTTGTCGTGCTGCCGCCCAGGTTGCGCCGGCAGGGACGGCTCGCCGTGCAGCAGCACGAGGTAGATGGCTTCGGCCGGCAGGTTCCCTCCATGATCATCGACGCCGGCGAGCGTGGCAGCAGCTGCTCTCGTCAACGGTGGTGCCGCAAAGAAGAGCACGGTGGCCAAGATGAGGATCAGATCATGGCAGCACGGCCGAGACATCGCAGGTTAATCGCAGGGCAACTGTGCAGGAAGACTGAAAACTTTGATGCCCGATGGAAATGGCAACGGAAGCCGAGAGAGTGGAGCAAAAGAAGGCATATTTCTCGCTTCCGTTTTTTCCTCTTCTGTGTTCTGCCGCGTCATATTTATTTTTTACCAAGTAATTCCCCTTTATAGTTTCTTTTGTATAACATTAATATCTTAGTAGCCAGTACCTACTTCGCCTGTGTCTCTCGTGAGGCCAGGGAGACTAGGGTTTCTTGCCTCAAATTGGCGGCGTCATAGGTCTACCTCGTCCGCTATGGCCTTAGGCCAAGGAGGCGCGATGGATCTCGGTCCTTATTGGCGGGAGGGCTTCTTCTCCATTTTTAGATGTCTTTGTGTCTGTTTAGGGCTTGTGTCCTGCTTAGGAAGACGAGGCGACGGCGGCTCTATGAAGATGGAATTAAGTTCTCTCCGGCTAACCCCCGCCCCTGCGGTGCGACTAGAGTCGTCGGAGGGCGGGTGAAGGTGTTTTTCCGGCGGCTCTCACGGGATTCGATCGGTGGTTGTCTTTGGTGGATCCACTCGGATCCGATCTTCGTTCGTCTATGTTCGTGTGTCTTTAGGTTGGATCCTTCTGATCTATGCTTATCTTCATCGGCGGCGGTTGCTGTTCTGTTGCGCTGGTCCTATGAGGCCTTAGCACGACGACTTCCCGACTGTCTATTACAACACGTTTTGCCCGGCTCCAGTGAGGGTGCTGACGGCGGCGCGCCTTTGCCTCGCTTCAATATTTGTAGTCGTTGCTAGGTGGTTTACGGATCTGGATGTAATTTTTATTACTTTTGATGTTCGTTGTACTGCCATGATTAATTAATGATGTGAAAATTTCCCGGCAAAAAAATAGGAGTCAATACCTCTTGCTGTATGTATGCATCTCTTTTGTAGATAAACAAACAAACAAAATATAAATCTATGCACCATAAGTAATGATGTTTTCTGCACAATACCAATATTCGCCCACTTCCGGTTTGTAAGCCCCCCTCGTAATTTTTTATATATGAAATTCTAATTTTAGGTTTGACTAGTAAAATATAAGTTACATGTAACAAAAAAGTACACCTCTGTTAGATTAATGTTCGAAATAAATTCCCAATGTATAGTTTTTGTCGTATAATTTACAAACAACTACAGAAATGTGCTTGGGCTACATGGAGCTCATTTTCTTAAAAAAATTAAAAATATTTTTGAATGATTGTTTTCAGCCCGCTTGATTGTCGAACCTTCTATAAGTAGCTTCTGATTAAGTTACTCCGTTGGTACCCGCAAAAAAAAGGTTACTCCGTTGGTTAGTACAAGCATGATTCTGAATAGGTTTAGTTGGTTCACAAAAGCGGATTCCTTCAATTAGCAGGCAATGTTGTATGCAGTATGAAAATTATTTTTAGTGAAATTTCGATGAAATTTTGGCAATTTCAGTAATTGCAGTATGTACCGAATTTTGTGTTTCGATCAAATTATTTCAACAATTTTGGTCAAAAAGACATTTCCCGCCAGTGCCGTCTTTGGCGGAAAAAGGCCCAGAAGCCCCAAACTCACTACCCAGAGGCCCATGAATCACTCATACCATCCTCTCCCGTGCATCCTATTCGGCATCTGCTATTTGGCGTGTAGGTCGCATGATAGCTACCACCAAATGCATACCCTGCGTTCATGATGTTTCATATTGTGCCGGCGCAAGTAGGCTTGTAAGCCAGACTCCATATTTCGGTTTTTTCTTTGTTTTTTTCTTTTTCTTTCTTTTTTCCTTTCATGTTTTTCTTCTCATTTTTTATTTTTTCCTTTTCCTTATTAAAAAATATTTCAAATTTGAGAATATTTTTTGAATTCACAAACTATTTCTTGAAAGCATGATTTTATTTGGATCTGTCAACATTTTTTTTACAAATTTGCGAACATTTTCTGAAATTGTGAATATTTTTATGAAACCCGTGAACATGTTTTGAATCGAGGAATTTTTTTTGAACTTTGGGAATAATTCTTGAAATTCATGAATATTTTTTGAAATGCATGAACATTTTTCGAGTTCATTAATCATGACCATGTTTTTAATTAGCGGTCATTTCTAGAATTGAATACTATTTTGTAATTCACAATTTGTTTTGGAATTTTTGTTTTTTTCTTCTAAAATTCGTGGACATTTGTTGTATTCACGAACATCTTTTATATTAATGATCATTTTTTGAATTCGCAAATATTTTTTCAAAATCATGATCTATTTTGAATTGACATTTATTTTCAGAAATGTGAACTTTTTTTTCAAAAAGACAAACATTTTTTGAATCGCAAACATCCTTCAAAATCAATAACATTTTTTTTTGAATTCACAAATATTTAAGATTTTTTGAACATTTGTTTTTCCAAAAATACCATTATCTGAAATTTATATGTTTTTTGAAACCCCAAATTAATTTAAAGAAGAAATAAAAAAAGAAAAAAGAAGAATAAAAAATGAAATGAAAAATACTTGATGGGCTGGCCCAAAACCGTGTGCGCGAAGAGCGGGATGTGAGGTTGCGCGTCTGCTCGCTATTCAACGCGTAGGTCGTAAATATGAGGTCCCCCTCTATTCTTATCGTAAACCTAATAATAATAATAATAATAATAAAACACTTTTTTCTCTATCGTCGGCGCCGTTGCTGCAGGCGGCTCTTCCTCTGTTGAATCCAGGCAAAGCCCCTCTCCCCGCCTTTCCCCTTGCTCTTTGCGTTGTCGCATCGCATCGCTCGCCACCCAGCCGCCCCATCTCCCTGCGTCCGTGTCCGTGGTAACATGGAAAGGTATCGCCGGCTGGAAGATGCGGAGTAGCAGCAGCGTCACCGTGCCAGGAGGACCATGGCACTGACATGATCGTGAACGCTGCTGCCGGTGCAGACTGGGTCGGCGTGAGCGGAGAAGTTGGATGAATTCTTGCCTACTTTCTTCAGATGCATTGTGTACTTGACTACTCATGGCTGCGTCTGATCCCCGATTATTTTTGGCCAGTTTTTAGTTGGAACTTAAATGAAACTTTCGGCCATTTGGTCGAACTGAAAACCGAAATCACCGAAATTCAATGATTTCAGCACTACTAGGTGAAATTTTTGTTGAACTGATATTCTTTTTCAAGAATTACAGTGCATGTATACATATTTTTTCCCCATTTAATCCATAGTTTTAAATAGCGCGCTATAGCTCCACTAGCGCCGCCCCCTCAGTGAGCTTCTAATCTAAGCCGTTGATCCAGATTCAACGCACCACATCGCTTCACTTAACCGAATCGGTATCAGCCAATAGGAGAGCACCACATCATCACCTTATCTGAAACATTATCCAGAACAATTATGTTTAATTAAATTGAAATAGCAATTTTGCAGAAAAGCCCAAGAACTTAGAATGCTCATAACTAATTATCTACACAAGTCCAAATTAGATGATATTTTTTTGCAAAATGATCGTAATTAAGTTGAAATAAATAATTATCCAAAACTAATTATCTACAGTCTAATTCTATTTCACCCTGTCCAGAAACATTTCAAATTTGAATAATTGAAAATTCAAATTCAAACAAAATGAATTCAAACTTGAAATGGGCATAACTTGCATTTGATAAATCCAAATTAAATGATTATTTTTTGGAAATTGAACCTAGAGAAATGTATTTCACTTGGAATACTTTGCTTCTAATTTTGATAACTAAAGAAATATTTTAAACATAATACAATAGGAGACATAATTCAAATGGAAATTAAACCTAATTAGGTTTAACCTTAAAATAAAATTGTTTAATAAATTAATTAGGATGCAAATGACTTCAGAAACTATAATATGAGTTAGTATTATTTTGGATTATATTTTGACTTTAGAAAATTCAAATAATAATTGAATCCACTTCAAACATAGTTTGAATAAACATTGAAACCCTAGGTTTAATTTGAATAAAACAAATGGAACATGGTTTAGTGAGTTGAATTAACTAGTGATATTGTTGGAGTTAATAAATAACATTAGGGAAAGATTATCTCAAATTAATTCAAATGTAGTTTGAAAACTATTTGCACATAGCAAATCATTTGGTTCACATTTGACTTTAGTTAAACTAAAACCAAATGAACAGACTAAGGTAAAACATATTGGAACCATAATTGACTTAGTTTAAACTAGAGATCAAATAAATAAACCTTAGCAACCACATTGGACTGGTACTTGACTTTAGTTGAACCAAATTGAGTAAATGAACTATAGAACCTATATTGGATTTATACTTGACTTTAGGGAAGCATCAATCATGTTGAATTGTCTTGAACCAACCAATTCAATTATGAAATAATTCACAATCCAATCTGACTTATTAAAACGAAATCAAATTGTGAACTCAATTCAATTTGAATTCAAATGAGTTGAACCCTAATCAAAATCCAACTTGAATTGGAAGCCAGACCAAGTTATCATTTTTAGACCTTAGTGTATTCAAGCTCATAAAAGGTCAACAAGTTTGAATTATCATTCAAGCTTGAACATGAACTTGGCTATACAAGTTTCATAAGACCATGACTCTGTTGTCAAGATTCTTTTCCAGAATCTAACAACCACAACTTGACATCACATACTCCTTATTTGATGAACCTTCAATTGAAACTTGCATGTGAACCCTTATGTCACATGTATTCCAATTAACAACCACTATGTATTTTTCCAAACTCTTATGAGTTAACCCTGACACATGATCTCACAGCACAATGACACAAACACCATGCACAACACCTGTTGTATGTTTGATTGTAGTGTATGGTTGTTTATGATTGCTCTTTACTCATGATAGACTGTACGGAGAGCGAAGGGTAACGTGACCAAGATTGTGAGATTGAAGGATCATCAATGCATTCAAGTGGAACCTTTGATCATAACCTATGTTTTCATGCATTGTAGTTATCTTCAACTGCGAATTCCCTATACGATTTTACTTTATGCTTGACAGAACCCGGTAGAATAATATAGGTCCTTTATACCCCGACCTTGTTGATGGAAATATGCCCTAGAGGCAATAATAAAGTTTTTATTATTATATTTCCTTATTCATGATAAAGGTTTATTATTCATGCTAGAATTGTATTGACCGGAAACTTAAATATATGTGTGGATACATTAACAAATACCGTGTACCTAGTAAGCCTCTACTAGACTAGCTCGTTGATCAAAACATGGTTAAGGTTTCCAAACCATAGACATGAGTTGTCATTTGATAACGGGATCACATCATTAGGAGAATGATGTGATGGACAAGACCCATCCGTTAGCTTAGCATATGATCGTTCAGTTTATTGCTACTTCTTTCTTAATGTCAAATACATATTCCTTCGACTATGAGATCATGCAACTCCCGGATACCGAAGGAATACCTTGCGTGCTATCAAACGCCACAACGTAACTGGGTGATCATAAAGATGTTCTACAGGTATCTCCGAAGGTGTTTGTTGAGTTGGCATGAATCGAGATTGGGATTTGTCACTCCGTATGACGGAAAGGTATCTCTGGGCCCTCTCAGTAATACACATCACAAGAAGCTTGCAAGCAAAGTAACTAACGAGTTAGTTGCAAGATGATGTATTACAGAATGAGTAAAGAGACTTGCCGGTGACGAGATTGAACTAGGTATGGAGATACCGACGATCGAATCTCGGGCAAGTAACATACCGACAGACAAAGGGAATTACGTATGTTGTCATAAAGGTTCGATCGATAAAGATCTTCATAGAATATGTAGGAACCAATATGGGCATCCAGGTCCCGCTATTGGTTATTGATCGGAGAGGCGTCTCGGTCACGTCTACATCATTCTCGAACCCATAGGGTCCGCACGCTTAACGTTCATTGACGATATATTATTATATGAGTTATGTGAGTTGGTGACCGAATGTTGTTCGGAGTACCGGATGAGATCAAGGACATGACGAGGAGCTCTGGAATGGTCCGGAGGTAAAGATTGATATATATGACGATGCTATTTGGTCACCGGAAAGGTTTCAGAATGTACCGGGTTTTATCGGAGTACCGAAAGGGGTTTTGGGAGGCCACCGGCACTTGGTGGGCCTCATGGGCCAAAGGAGGGACGTGCACCAGCCCACTAAGGGGCTGGGCGCACTCCACCTCCCCTGGCCACGAGCCAAGGAAGGAAAGGAGGGGGGGGGGGGGGGGCAACGCAGGGCAGCCGCCGACCCCTCCCCTGCCATCTCCTCCACCCCTAAATAAGAAAAGGGGGGAGGCGCCTAGGGCAGGAGCCCAGGGCGGCCGCCGGCCACCTTGGGGTGCCCCTAGGGCTGCCTCCCCTCCCCCCTCCACCCATATATATGTGAGGAGGGAGAGGGGCAACACACACCACATTTCCCAATCCGTGTGCGGCGCCCCTCTCCCTCTAGTTCGTCCTCGGTCATAATTTTCGTAGTGCTCGGCGAAGCCCTGCGGAGATAGTTTCACCACCACCGTCACCACCCCGTCGTGCTGCTGGAACTCATCTACTACTTCGCCCGTTTTGCTGGATCAAGAAGGAGAAGACGTCATCGAGCTGAACGTGTGCTGAACGCGGAGGTGCCGTGCGTTCGGTACTTGATCGGACGGATCGTGAAGGTGTACGACTATATCAACCGCGTTGATAAACGCTTCCGCTTAACGGTCTATGAGGGTAGACACACTCCCCCCTCTCGTAGCTATGCATCTCCATGGATAGATCTTGCGTGTGCGTAGAATTTTTTTTGTTTTCCATGCAACATTCCCCAACAGTGGCATCATGAGCCAGGTCTATGCATAGAGGATATGCACGAGTAGAACACAAAGGAGTTGTGGGCGGTGATGTTCATATTGCTTTCCACCAATGTCTTATTTTGATTCGGCGGCATTGTGGGATGAAGCGGCTCGGACCAACCTTACATGTCCACGTACATGAGACCGGTTCCACCGACTGACATGCAACTTGTTTTGCATAAAGGTGGCTGGCGGGTGTCTGTTTCTTCTACTTTCGTTGAATCGAATTTGACTACGACCGGTTCTTGAAGAAGGTTAAAACAACAAACTTGATAATCACCATTGTGGTTTTGCATAGGTAAGAACGGTTCTTGCTAGTTGCCCGTAGCAGCCACGTAAAACTTGCAACAACAAAGTAGAGGACGTCTAACTTGTTTTTGCAGGGTATGTTGTGATGTGATATGGTCAAGACGTGATGTGATATACGTTGTTGTATGAGATGATCATGTTTTGTAATATCGACAACCGGCAGGAGCCTTAGGGTTGTCTTTTAATTATTGTATGACCTGCGTGTCAATCATTAAGCGTCATGTAATTGCTTTACTTTATCGCTATCCGTTAGCAATAGTTGTAGAAGCAATAGTTGGCGAGACGACCCCGACGCAACGATGGAGGTCAAGGTGTCACGCCGGTGACGATGGAGATCATGCCGATGCTTTGGAGATGGAGATCAAAAGCACAAGATGATGATGGCCATATCATGTCAATTATTTTGATTGCATGTGATGTTTATCCTTTATGCATCTTATTTTGCTTAGAACGATGGTAGCATTATAAGATGATCCCTTCACTTCATTTCAAGATAAAAGTGTTCTCCCCGAGTATGCACCGTTGCTAAAGTTCGTCGTTTCGAAGCACCTCGTGATGATCGGGTGTGATAGACTCTACGTTCACATACAACGGGTGTAAGCCAGATTTACACACGCGGAATACTTGGGTTAAACTTGACGAGCCTAGCATGTACAGACATGGTCTCGGAACACTGGAGACCGAAAGGTCGAACATGAGTCATATAGTAGATATGATCAACATGAAGATGTTCACCATTAATGACTACCCCATCTCACGTGATGATCGGACATGGATTAGTTGATTTGGATCATGTCTCACTTAGACAACTTGAGGGATGTTGATTTAAGTGGGAGTTCATTAGTAATTTAATTATTTGAACTAAAATTTATCATGAACATAGTCAAAATGTCTTTGCAAATTATGTTGTAGATCAATAGCTCGCGATATAGCTCCCCTATTTTTGATATGTTCCTAGAGAAAACTAAGTTTAAAGATGATGGTAGCTATAATGCAGACTGGGTCCGTGATCTGAGGATTATCCTCATTGCTGCACAGAACAATTTTGTCATTGATGCATCACTAGGTGACATACCTGTTGTAGGAGCTGATGCAGACGTTATGAATATTTGGCAAGCTCGATATGATGACTACTTGATAGTTTAGTGCGCCATGCTTTACGGCTTAGAATCGGGGCTCCAAAGACGTTTTGAATGCCATGGAACATATGAGATGTTCCAAGAGCTGAAATTGGTATTTCAGGCTCATGCCCGTGTTGAAGAGGTATGAGACCTCTGACAAGTACTTTGCCTACAAGATGGAGGATAATAGCTCAGCCAGTGAGCATGTGCTCAGAATGTCTGGGTACTACAATCGCTTGAATCAAGTGGGAGTTAATATTTCAGATAAGATAGTGATTGACAGAGCTCTCCAGTCACTATCACCAAGCTACTAGAGCTTCTTGATGAACTATAATATGCAAGGGATGACGAAAACGATTCCCAAGCTCTCCGCGATGCTGAAATCGGCGGAGGTAGAAATCAAGAAAGAGCATCAAGTGTTGATGGTTAACAAGACCACCAGTTTTAAGAAAAGGGTAAGGGTAAGAAAGGGAACTTCAAGAAGAACAACAAGCAAGTTACCGCTCCCTTGAAGAAGCCCAAAGCTGGACCCAAGCCTGAAACTGAGTGTTTCTAGTCCAAAGGAAATGGTCACTGGAAGCGGAACTACCTCAAATACTTGGCAGATAAGAAGAATGACAAAGTAAATAAAGGTATATTTGATATACATGTTATTGATGTGTACCTTACTGGTGCTCGTAGTAGCCCCTGAATATTTGATACCGGTTTAGTTGCTAAGATTAGTAACTCGAAACATGAGTTGCAGAATAAACAGAGACTAGTTAAGGGCGAGGTGACGATGTGTGTTGGAAGTGTTTCCAAGATTGGTATGATCACCATCGCACACTCCCTCTACCTTCGGGATTAGTGTTGAGCCTAAATAAATGTTATTTGGTGTTTGCGTTGAGCATGAACATGATTAGATTGTGTTTATTGCAATACGGTTATTCATCTAAGTCAGAGAATAATTGTTGTTCTATTTACATGAATAAAACCTTCTATGGTTATACACCCAATGTGAATGATTTATTGAATCTCGATCGTAGTGATACACATATTCATAATATTGATGTCAAAAGATGCAAAGTTGATAATGATAGTGCAACATACTTGTGGCACTGCCGTTTATGCCATATTGGTATAAAGCGCATGAAGAAACTCCATGCGGATGGACTTTTGGAATCACTTGATTATGAATTATTTGATAATTGCGAACCATGCCTCATGGGTAAGATGACTAAAACTCCGTTCTCCGGAACAATGGAGCGAGCTAATGACTTAATGGAAATAGTACATACCGATGTATGCGGTCCGATAAGTCTTGAGGCATGCGGCGGGTATTGTTATTTTCTAACCTTTACAGATGATTTGAGTAGGTATGGGTATACCTACTTGATGAAACACAAGTCTGAAACATTTGAAAAGTTCAAAGAATTTCAGAGTGAAGTAGAGAATCATCGTAACAAAAAAATAAAGTATCTACGATCTGATCGTGGAGGTGAATGTTTGAGTTACGAGTTTGGCCTTCATTTAAAACAATGTGAAATTGTTTCACAACTCACGCCACCTGGAACACCACAGCGTAATGGTGTGTACGAATGTCGTAACCGTACTTTATTAGATCTGGCGCGTTCTATGATGTCTCTTACCAATTTGCCTTTATCATCTTGGGGTTATGCATTAGAGACAGCCGCATTCACGTTAAATAAGATACCGTTGAGACGACACGGTATGAACTATGGTTTGTCAAGAAATCTAAGCTGTCGTTTCTTAAAGTTTGGGGATGCGATGCTTATGTCAAACAGCTTCAGCATGATAAGCTCGAACCCAAAGCGGAGAAGTGCGTCTTCATAGAATACCCTAAAGAGACCATTGGGTATACCTTCTACCACAGATCCGAAGGGAAGATCTTTGTTGCTAAGAATGGGTCCTTTCTAGAGAAGGAGTTTTCTCTCGAAAGAAGTGAGTGGCAGGAAAGTAGAACTTGATGAGGTAGTTGTACCTTCTCTCGAATTGGAAAGTAGCACATCAGAGAAAACCGTTCCCGTGATGCCTACACCAACTAGAGAGGAAGCTAATGATGATGATCATGAAACTTCAGATCAAGTTACTACTAGACCTTGTAGGTCGACCAGAACGCGTTTCGCACCAGAGTGGTACGGTAATCCTGTCCTGGAAGTCATGTTATTAGACCACGGCGAACCTACGAACTATGAAGAAGCTATGATGAGCCCAGATTCCGACAAATGGCTTGAGGCCATGAAATCTGAGATAGGATCCATGTATGAGAACAAAGTGTGGACTTTGGTGGACTTGCCCGATGATCGGCAAGCCACTGAGAATAAATGGATCTTCAAGAAGAAGACAGACGCTGATGGTAATATCACTGTCTACAAAGCTCGACTTTTCGCAAAAGGTTTTTGACAAGTTCAAGGGGTTGACTATGATGAGACTTTCTCACCCGTAGCGATGCTTAAGTCTGTTCGAATCATGTTAGCAATTTCCACATTTTATGATTATGAAATCTGGCAAATGGACGTCAAAACTGCATTCCTTAATGGATTTCTTCAAGAAGAGTTGTATATGATGCAACCAGAAGGTTTTGTCGATCCTAAAGGTGCTGACAAAGTGTGCAAGCTCCAGCGATCCATCTATGGACTGGTGCAAGCATCTCGGAGTTGGAATATACGCTTTGATGAGGTGATCAATGCATATGGTTTTATACAGACTTACGGTGAAGCCTGTATTTACAAGAAAGTGAGTGGGAGCTCTGTAGCGTTTCTGATATTATATGTGGATGGCATATTGTTGATTGGAAATGATATAGAATTTCTGGATAGCATAAAAGGATACTTGAATAAGAATTTTTCAATGAAAGACCTCGGTGAAGCTTCTTATATATTGGGCATCAAGACCTATAGAGATAGATCGAGACGCTTAATAGGACTTTCACAAAGCATATATCTTGACAAAGTTTTGAAGAAGTTCAAAAATGGACCAGTCAAAGAAAGGGTTCTTGCCTGTGTTGCAAGGTGTGAAATTGAGTAAGACTCAAAGCCCGACCATGGCATAAGATAGAGAGAGAATCAAAGTCATTCCCTATGCCTCAGCCATAGGTTCTATAAAGTATGCCATGCTGTGTACCAGACCTGTTGTGTGTCTTGCCATGAGTCTGACGAGGGGGTACAATAGTGATCCAGGAGTGGATCACTGGACAGCGGTCAAAATTATCCTTAGATGCCTTAAAGAGGACTAAGGAAATGTTTCTCGGTTATGGAGGTGATAAAGAGTTCGTCGTAAAGGGTTACGTCGATGCAAGTTTTGACACCAATCTAGATGACTCTGAGTCTCAATCTGGATACGTATTGAACGTGGGAGCAATTAGCTAGAGTAGCTCCATGTAGAGCATTGTGGACATAGAAATTTGCAATATACATATGGATCTGAATGTTGCAGACCCGTTGACTAAAAACCTCTCTCACAAGCAAAACATGATCACACCTTAGAACTCTTTGGGTGTTAATCACATGGCGATGTGAACTAGATTATTGACTCCAGTGAACTCTTTGGGTGTTAATCACATGGCGATGTGAACTAGATTATTGACTCTAGTGCAAGTGGGAGACTGATGGAAATATGTCCTAGAGGCAATAATAAAGTTGTTATTATTATATTTCATTATTCATGATAAAGGTTTATTATTCATGCTAGAATTGTATTGACCAGAAACTTAAATACATGTGTGGATACATAAACAAATACCGTGTCCCTAGTAAGCCTCTACTAGACTAGCTCGTTGATCAAAAGATGGTTAAGGTTTCCTAACCATAGACATGAGTTGTCATTTGATAACGGGATCACATCATTAGGAGAATGATGTGATGGACAAGACCCACCCGTTAGCTTAGCATATGATCATTCAGTTTATTGCTACTGCTTTCTTAATGTCAAATACATATTCCTTCGACCATGAGATCATGCAACTCCCGGATACCAAAGGAATACCTTGTGTGCTATCAAACGTCACAACGTAATTGGGTGATCATAAAGATGCTCTATAGGTATCTCCGAAGGTGTTTGTTGAGTTGGCGTGAATCAAGATTGGGATTTGTCACTCCGTATGACGGAGAGGTATCTCTGGGCCCTCTCAGTAATACACATCACAAGAAGCTTGCAAGCAAAGTAACTATGGAGTTAGTTGCAAGATGATGTATTACGGAACGAGTAAAGAGACTTACCGGTGATGAGATTGAACTAGGTATGGAGATACCGACGATCGAATCTCGGGCAAGTAACATACCGACAGACAAAGGGAATTACGTATGTTGTCATAAAGGTTCGATCGATAAAGATCTTCATAGAATATGTAGGAACCAATATGGGCATCCAGGTCCCGCTATTGGTTATTGATCGGAGAGGCGTCTCGGTCACGTCTACATCATTCTCGAACCCATAGGGTCCGCACGCTTAACGTTCATTGACGATATATTATTATATGAGTTATGTGAGTTGGTGACCGAATGTTGTTCGGAGTACCGGATGAGATCAAGGACATGACGAGGAGCTCTGGAATGGTCCGGAGGTAAAGATTGATATATATGACGATGCTATTTGGTCACCGGAAAGGTTTCAGAATGTACCGGGTTTTATCGGAGTACCGAAAGGGGTTTCGGGAGGCCACCGGCACTTGGTGGGCCTCATGGGCCAAAGGAGGGAGGCGCACCTGCCCACTAAGGGGCTGGGCGCACTCCACCTCCCCTGGCCACGAGCCAAGGAAGGAAAGGGGGGGGGGGGGGGCGCCAAGGCAGTGCAGCCGCCGGCCCTTCCCCTGTCATCTCCTCCACCCCTAAATAAGGAAAGGGGGTAGGCGCCTAGGGAAGGAGCCCAGGGCGGCCGCCGGCCACCTTGGGGCGCCCCTAGGGCTGCCTCCCCTCCCCCTCCACCTATATATATGTGAGGAGGGAGAGGGGCAACACACACCACGATTCCCAAGCCGTGTGCGGCGCCCCTCTCCCTCTAGTTTGTCCTCGGGCATAATTTTTGTAGTGCTCGGCGAAGCCCTGCGGAGATAGTTTCACCACCACCGTCACCACGCCGTCGTGCTGCCGGAACTCATCTACTACTTCGCCCATCTTGCTAGATCAAGAAGGCGAGGACGTCATCGAGCTGAACGTGTGCTAAACGCGGAGGTGCCGTGCGTTCAGTACTTGATCGGACGGATCGTGAAGGTGTATGACTACATCAACCGCGTTGATAAACGCTTCCGCTTAACGGTCTAAGAGGGTACGTAGACACACTCCCCCCTCTCGTAGCTATGCATCTTCATGGATAGATCTTGCGTGTGTGTAGATTTTTTTTTATTTTCCATGCAACGTTCCCCAACACTTGTAACCAACGAGTAGTTGCTTAGCTGCTATATCGTGGATTGGGAAACACCTATATTATTCCACCATACAACCACATGGCTGACTAGTTAACTACTACTTAATTAATGAATCATCTGGGCGGTGCTTCGGTTTGCTTGGATGGTTGATAGTTTTGTGGGCGTCCGCCCAGACTTAAAGGGATTGTACGAGTTCAAAGTTGAGTAGCGTCCATGTGTAACCGTGAGACAATATGGGCTCTGTCTATACCAAGTAAGTTGTGGGAAACCTCCTGCGGTGGACCAACAGATAAAGTACACAAACCTCTGTAGAGTGTATAAAAACTGATCATGATTAGCCGTGTCCCCCGTTATGAATTTTTTTGAGCAACTCATCCGAGAATTGTCAGTTTGATCTCATCACTTCTTCTTAATTAAAATAATGGGTTGAACCAATGGGGAGTGTGGAGCTAATCTCAGAGGACTGGGGATTTACTAGAAACTCTTGAAGAAAGGCTTGAGGTAACCGGGGAACCCACATGCCCAAATGCTTCTACCCACAACCGGGGATTTATCGAGAGTGCCTATAGACTACGACTGGGGATTTACCGGGAGTGTCATATTACTATTAGAATAGATCACATACTATGGAAGATAGGAAAATATTTTCGCGCAAAGAAAACCAAGCCGCACCACTTTGCATGTTTGCTTTCCAACAAGCCAATCCTTGTGAAGCTTGCCAATACATTCGATGTATTGACCCTTCTGGCTGCAACGTATCATGTTGCAGGTTTACCGTATCGAGTGGAATGTACGAAGTAGGGTTATGACACTATACTCAACTTTTGCCTCTGAGTGCGTGGACGCCACAAGACCCGACTAATATCTCCGCTGCATGATTTTATTGTAAGCTACCCTATGAGCTAAGCAAGTGTGTATTGTGAAGCACTAGATGTGCGATGTAATACTTGACACATGATGTATCCTCGGAATTTCATCGTCAATTGTGCGTGTCAGCTTGATCCAGGGGCAGACATAGTAAGCGCGGAGATTCGGGCCCCATTCAGGGACCGGGTCGTGACAAACTTACACTGCTACCTCTTGGAGATCATCCTTCTAAATATGGACATTGCAAGCCTAATAGATTGGAGATCATATATGTACATAAATTATGCAACAAATATCTGATAAAGAATCCAAGAGTAAACCATGAAGTGTCGATTCATCACACCGCAAAGACGCCAATAAATATGTAGAAAATGCCTCTTAACTGGATCATGACAGAACAAAGAGGTTCAGCGGCGAATAAATCTTTGATACTTATTTTCTGGGTTTTGGGAGCAATAGAAAGGCAGTGAACGGAAGAGATGATGGAGATGTGCCCTGTGGGGCCCAGGGGGCAATCCTGCGAGGCCCCCTCCTGGCTGTGATACCTAAACATGTGGGACCCACAAGGACTTCCCAGGAATGGTCAAGTGCCTCTAGAAGTTTACTGATGAAAAATATTCCAAAGTAATATAATTGATTTTCTAGAGAAGTGCAAAAAGAACAGAAAACATCAACTACTACTGGGCATTGAATGAATAGATTAGTCCACTAAAAAAAAATGGTGACAAAAATATTCCAAAGTAATATAATTGTAGCATGAAACAAGAAAATTTGTAGATACATTTAGGATGTATCAATACCGTGGGAGATCCAACACCTCCTCCCACAGGTGATCCTATGTTTGAATTGAAATTACTTCCTCATAGTCTAAAATATACTTATTTGGATTATAAAAAATATATCATGTTATTGTTAATGCTTACCTAAATATATGTCGAGGAAAGATTATTGTCTATCATTTGGAATCATCGTGGTGCTATTGGTTATACTTTGGATGATCTTAAGGGAATTAGCCATATGCTCTACACTCATACAATTCACATGGATCCTGATGCTAAGCCTATCGTTGATCATCAATGTCGCTTGAATCCTAAAATGAAGAAAGGGGTAAGAAATGACATTCTGAAACCTCTAAAAGAAGGTATTATCTATCCTATCTCCGACAATAACTGGGTATGTCTTGTACATTGTGTCCCTAAAAAGGGATGCATGATTGTGTTTCTAATGATAAGGATCTACTTCTTCCATCGAGAATTATTACTAGTTATAGAATGTGTATTGATTAAAAAAAGTTGAATATGCTACTAGAAAAACCATTACCCTTTGCCTTATATTGAGAAAACATTAGAAAGATTAACAAAGCATTCACACTTTTCTTATCTATATGGTTATTCTGGGTTTTCTCAAATACATGTTGTCGTGGTTTTGTCACGGCAGATGTCCTAGTGTGAGGACTTAGTCGTGAGGCCATCGCAACTAGGCAGTCGCTTGAATGGGGTTGATCGGAATCGAGAGACGTGAGATTTTACCCAGGTTCGGCCCCTTGCGATGGAGGTAAAAGCCTACATTCTGCTTGATTGATATTGATGATGATGATGATCTCGGTTACAAGGGCGGTGTTTCGCTACCTCTATCTCAAGAGCATCTACTTTGATCTTGTCTAAGACTTGTCTGTCTGTCTAAACTTGTCCCTCTTGGTGTGCCCTGGCCCTCCTTATATAAGTTGAAGGGGCGGCTTACATGTGGAGTCCTAGTAGGATTAAGACTAGTCTATTCTCTTATTTACATGTGGAATCCTAGTCCAGATCTTGCTTCCCTTGTAAGGGAAATATTCCTTATGCCTTTCCTCTCAAGCCGGCCCATCGGATACCGTACCTTGAGCCGGCCTTCTCACGAGCCTCCTTCTAGGCCTTGGGCCTTGTCATTCGTCTGACCCGCCTACCGGGTCACCAGTGAGTCGCCAAGTCTCGGCCGGGTCATACTCCAGGCCGGGTTATACCGCGGGGTATATCCCCGACATTAGCCCCCAGTTTAATTTGGATTTATCCATGTTAAACTTATCCTGCAAAATAAAAACAAGAACAAATTTGACAGGTTGTGCGCCGGGTCAATGGTTTTTCTGAGCCGACATCTGTTCATCCTTAAGTCCTTGTCATTTCCTTCTATGAAAACACTCGACCGAGTCAATATTTGCCGGGTCGTGCAATTCTTGAACTATTCCATATTGTGTCTCTTTGTTATATTCAAGGGAATCCCTCTTGTAAGTCCGTGTCTCTTTGTTTACAGTAGTAAGCCAGCTTCAAAATCAATTTGCTGATATTGGTTTCTTGCAGAAAAATATTGGGGAAAAAATAATCCCTTTAAGTCGGCTTCCAATGCTCTGGCTTGACAAAAATATTGGACTTAAGATATTCATCTGATTTTCAGCCGGCCTGAGGATGTATAGCTTGCTGAGTTACGATCGCCGAAATTGCCGAGTTATAGAAATTGATCATACCGGGTCATGATTGTTACAGATGCCGGGTCACATAATTGGTCTTCCTGAGTTCTTCTGGACAAATCCTTATACCTTGTGACGACTTAGTGCTTGCTTTTGTAAACATAGCTTCCAATTGATGAGTCAACTACTGGGCCTTTCTATGAATAGCTTAGAGGAGATAAACTTTGCCAATTTCTCCACTGAGAATATGATACCTGGTTTGCTCGAAAATGAGAACTTAAAGGTGTACCTCCCTTATATGCATATCACCTGTAGCCCCCAAGTCTTAAGAAGGGAATGTAGTGATAGCTTAAGACTTGCTTCAATATAAATGTTGCAACTTTGGAGAGATCCGGGTTATTCATCTGAGTCGTCAGTCATAAGATAAATGTTATGTATTCCACAAATGTAGCCCCCAAGTGCCGGGTTGTCTTGCCTGTAGCAACCTGGGACTTGTAATTGTCTTATGCTCATAAAACTTCGGCCAGTGTAGCCCCCAAGGGCCGGCTCAGTAAGATAGTACTGAGCTGGACTTAGAAAATAATGGAAGGCCGGCTCATCTCCTTGAGACAATCGGGTCTATTGACAATGTGATGATTTGAAAAACAACTTGCATTAGCCCCCAAGTGCCGTGGTGTATGCTTGCAGTGACATGGGACTTGCATACTTGATATAATCATGATTTGAACAGTGTAGCCCTCAAGTGCCGGGTCATGTGCCTGCAGTGACTCGGGACTATTCCTTCCATTGTAGAATAAAATCATATCCACTGTCTGGATGATGTTACTGACTGCTTTGCATATCACTATTGAACCATGTTCCTCGCTGTAAGCTGGTATTTTTGGATGAGTAAATAATAGCCATTTTTCTGAAGCGGCTTTGAAAACCCCAATCATTAAATACTGGTTATGATAACCATAATGAAAATCCAGCCATGTTGGCTATTAAAGATTTGAATAATATAACCCGGTTCCTGCAACATAAGCCAATATATCCATGCATATATGATGCATTGTATGATGATGCAAGGATGATGCAATGTATGATGCAATATATGATGATGGATGTGTACGATAATTGATAATAGAATGTAAAAAGACTAACTTTCAAGGCTCGAGTCTTGCTTCAATGAAGCTGGCATGATAGCCTTGGTTTATCCTCGCTTTCAGTAAGCTGACTCTCACATGAGTTAAGCCACCGTTTTAACTTTGACAAGTTCAGGGTCTTAAAGATTGACTTGTCAAGAGTACGGTAGGTCATCTTTTTCGGAGTAGCATCAAGCATATGGGCGGGTTTAACCAATAATGTGGCGTTTATTTGCTGGTCAAGAGGGTAAGATAGCTAAAATCGATGAGTTAGAAGCCCCCAAGTGACCTTATGATCAATTAATAAAAGACTCATGCACAATATATGTGATGAAATGACAGAGGCCCCGAGTTTCGGGGATGCCGGCTTTATTACATTGATCATAATATGATAAGCCAATAAGGCAGGATACCCATATTTGAACCGCGCATCTTGGCAGCTAGTCCTCTTTGGCAACCTTTAATTTTTTCGCCAATCTGGCAGGATACCCATGTTTGAACTGCGCATCATGGCAGGAAGTTCTCTTTGGCAACCTTTAATTTTTTCTGAGAACTCGAACTTGCGAGAGATGGATTCCTCTTGAACCGGATGTTGAGCCGGATATTGAGAGCTCAAAATATTGTGAGAGACAGATTTCTCTTGAGCCGGATTTTGAGCCGGAACCTTTTCTGATAACCCGGAATCTTTCTTTTGAGCCAGAAACTTTTCTTAGTGCCCAACACTTTTTGAGCCGGAAATTTTCTGACGATCTTTAATTTTTCACCAATGTGGCAGCAGTCCCCGGGTACGGGTTGTCTTCCCTGCAATGACCGGGGTTCTTGAATTTGTGATAACGACCAATTCTGCCGAGTCATGTCTGTGTAGCCCCCGAGTCTTAAGACGACTCGAGGAATCGGCTTGAGATTCTTCAAACTTGACCGTGGCATAAACTGGCATATAGTTGACAGCAGAACGCTGGAGGCGAGGTGGCGAGTTGATGATCTTCGCGACACTCATTGTATATCCTTGGCGCGATGTGAATCCACGGAAGGTTGAGGTCGACCGTGGCGGGTTATAAATGATCCCATATGAGTTGTGTCAGTAACCCGGCCAATGGTTCATCCCGGCTGATTGTTGAAGTTTAACCAAACCATAGTGGTGGCGACTTGTGCGCCTGTCCATTGAGCCATCTGTTGCAGGCGGAGGCTGATAATATATTATGATTTTCTCCAAAGTTGTTGGAATAGACCGGGTCGCTGGAGCGGCGACTTGCGTGTGCTCACTAAGCAGCTCGTGCAGACGGGTGCGGCTTCGGTGTGTTGATGTAGATCAGACCGTGGGGCGGACGGTAGAGACGGCCACGGCATTGAAGGCGGCGCGGACGCGGGCGAGTCGGCCGCGGGCACGGACTGATGAGTCGGCCACGGGTGCGGACGTATAAGTCGGCCACGGTGTTGTAGTCCGGCGCGGACGGGCGAGTCGACCATAGTCGTGGTCCAGGCGAGCTGATGTAGATCAAGCTCAGGGGCGGCGGCTTGCGCACATCCGTTGAGCAGCGAGCAGGCGCAGACGCTGGTGCATGATGATGCTGGCGCACACTCCATATCCGTGGCCTAGCATCACTTTTATAATGAATAAATTTCCTGCATAAAAGATATCACAGGCGAGAGTAATTGTTCTCGGAAGAAAAAATGTA
This sequence comes from Thinopyrum elongatum, assembly GCA_011799875.1. Classification (NCBI taxonomy): domain Eukaryota; kingdom Viridiplantae; phylum Streptophyta; class Magnoliopsida; order Poales; family Poaceae; genus Thinopyrum; species Thinopyrum elongatum. The sequence continues at coordinate 34,430,923 of CM022298.1, forward strand.
TCAATAAAAATAGACCGGATGGATTTCACCTGATTTGCCCGGACGACCGATGAGTCGTATATAGCATCCGTGGATCACCTCCAGTAATTTCAACAGCGATTGAGCCACTCTCTCCAAAAAGGGCATCAACCACAACACTGCAGCCGTCACGGAAAAATAAACTCTTCTTCGGCAGCACATGATGAAGACCAGTAGAGGCAAAACAACGGCTGATGAGGCGGCGACGGTGTAGGTGGCGGGCCATGGCGGCGAAAAATGGCTCGATGCGAGACCGCGGATGTTGAGGCAGAGGCGGCTCGCAGTAAAAGTGCGGCGGCTCGTGGCAAGAGCTGCGGCTATGCAGGTGACTCGGCGAGGCGAGCCATGGTGACAGAGGCGGCGGTGGCGCCGCGGGGGCGGACGTGTGCCCAGCGAGGTGAAGCAGGAGGCTGCTCAGAGCCGGCGCAAGACAGAGGAGGCCGATCCTTTTTTTTTTCTCGGCCAGCCCCCATCAGCTATATAATTTTTTTTCTTTCTTTTTACCTGATGCAGCCTGATGTGCGGGCGGCTCGCGGAGGATGTAGGAGCGGGGGCACCGCGGCGCAAGAGGCCAGCGAGCGGCGGCAGCTGCTCGCATCGGGCCATGGTGACGGCGTACCGGCCATGTCACGACCCTGGATCAGGGAGCAACAAATCAATATCGAACAACACAAATCAGTGGATAAAAGTGTTCCCGGTGTATGAATTAATTCACCAAACCAAGGTTCACAAGGAACTACAATCCCAAGAAGAGAATCAGGGATGGGAGGAGCAAGGAATCGAGGGTAGGCAGCAGGAGAGAATCACAGGGAGAGAGAGAGACTCGTCTGGTCACGAGGGGGAGGAGCGAGCCGAGGAAGAAGAAGACCAAGCTGGTTCTATTCTGTTCGATCCCCTCTCTGGTTGTGGACCTCAGTCTTTTGTAGCTGCAGGTTTGGCCTGCTGGCCCAAAGTCCATATGACCCACGGCCCAACAGCCTATGGCCCAATCTGGAATAGGTGCGGGTGTTACAGGCCACAACAAAGCAAGGCCGCAGCGGAGGTGAGGCGGCCGGCAGAGGTGGAGCAGGGCGGCTCGAAGGCGGCCGCGAGGTCGGACAGGCGGGGCGGCCAGCGCGGTTGGGTAGCGGGGAACCCGGACGGAGCAGGAGCAGAGGAGGCAAGACGGTAGTTTGGCCATGGCAGAGCCGACGCAGAGGAGGCGCGATGGCGGAGGCGAGGCGATGGGGCCATGGCCGTATTGTCCTTCAACATAGAATTTCTGCAAGAGGAATAGAGGTTGATAGAGCCAAGGTTGAAAGCTTTTGAGAAGATGGTAGACACATAAAAGGTATAAGAAGTTCTTTTTTTTAGAATCATATAAGAAGTTCTCTTGGCATGTTGGTTTCTATAGCAGGTTTATTAAGGATTTTTTTAAAATTTCTAGGCCTATTACTAATCTTTTGCAAAAATATATTTCTTTCTCTTTTGATGATGACCACAAGGAATCCTTTGAAATTCTTAAGAAATCTTTAACTTCTACACCTATTGTTCAACCATCCGATCGGAACATGCCTTTTGAAATTTTGTGTGAACTAGTGATTATGCTATAGGGGCTGATGTTGGCCAAAGACTAATTAAATTTGAGAACATCTCTAAAAATATGTGATGTACACTTCTTCGAAACACTAGCATCTTCGAGGAATACTTGTTGTTTCATGAGGGAGTGTGTCGGATATCATGGCAAAGTGACAGATGATTCATGTTTGATCTTGAAACTTTTTCTACAGTCAGCAAACACCATTATATGTTCAATGTCAAAATTTGGCATTGTTCGGGATTCATTTATTATTATTATAAGGCATTAAATGGATTTCTTGATATTTAATTGCTATAATTAAAAATTGGACCATGAACCATGTAATCCCTAAAAAAATATTACTCAAGATAAAAATCCTAATGTTGACATGGACCATGTATCGTACTCCCCCGATCCACATTAATTGTTGTTGACTTTAGTACAAACTTGTACTAAGTCAGCGAAAATTAATATGGATCAGAGGGAGTAGTATGTTTGATGTAGAAATTTTTGAAGCAGTTTAGATTTGTGTTGGACGATTCTACAAAAAGTACCTTTATGTGGTACTTCATCTTTTTTTTACAGATTTTATATAAAATTTAGAAAATAATATACTCATGTGTTGTTTGTAAAATAAATTTTATATATGAAAAAATTAGTCTTTTTTTATTTTTGAGAAAAATGTTAATACGTTTGAAAATATATAGTTATATGTGAAAAGTAAAAGTCATTTATCAACTAGAAATAATTCGCATATTTAAAAACATTTTCATATATAACC